>JAVMKO010000002.1:108575674-109280595 GCA_032164245.1 Sternotherus odoratus
CTAGTCTCTCTACCAATGCAAAAATATATGAACTTGTTTGAAAATTGGTGCTAGGGAACATCTACTGTAAACTCATTGATCACATCACTTGATTGCAGGTCCTATCTACAAATAACCCCTCTATGGTTTGAATATGAAGACTCTATAGAGTCCATGGCTTTAGGGATATCCTGGACTGGTGAATACCAAATGCACTCTGCTTAGCTGCCTCTCACCGCCGCAAGATCCACAACTCTAAATGTCTTGGCTTTCAGATGATCTAATATAATTTCATATGAAGTGAATTGCTATTTCTCAACTGTACTAAACAAAGTTTTAAATCTGGATCTATATACTTACCATGACTCTTTTGCCCTTAACAACAATGAAAGCAGCATTATAAAGGTACGGGTATGGCTATGCAATGGAGACTATACTGGTATAGCTATATATGCATAGCTTAGCCATGCAATGTAGAACGTTTCTCTCTCTCTCTCTCTCTCTCTCTCTCTCTCTCTCTCTCTCTCTCTCTCTCTCTCTCTCTCTCTCTCTGTAGGCTATAAATGCCTACATATGTACATATGCCTACATAATGCCTACATATGCCTACATAATGTAGGCTTAGCCATGCAATGTAGAAGGTGTTTTTTTCCCTATGTAGGAACACCACCTCCCTAAATTAAATTATCTATGTCAAAGGAAACCCTCTTACATTGGCATAGCTACATCTACACTGAGTTATGTTGACATAGCTACACTTCATACACAGAGATGCAGGAGGTGCAAAGAGATGCAGTCTCTTGTTCCTACTGACTGGAACAAGAGACTGGCCTAGCAGCCAGAGAAAAATAAGAGGGCAGAACCAGAGGCGTGGTCAGGACAGATGCCAATGATAGGAGACTGAAGTTCTGAGGTAGGTAGGGAGTGTGGCTAGAGCACAGACGACAGGGGTTGGAGCAAGAGCTGGTCAGGAAGCAAGTCTGTCACATCTCTGGTCGTAGGATGAATTCAGTAGCCACTGTGTTGCTGTTGCTACAATGCTTAAATGAGGATTTCCTTTTTGGCCCTTCTGTCAAATGAGGGAGTACAGCCTCATAGTAAGGGGGCCACCTGAGCTCATTGTGTTGCGAGGCAACCATACCTGGAGCCAGCTGACTTCACGACATTACACTGGTCAGGGGTGTGTTTTTCACACTCCTGACTGACATAGCTATGCCAAAATAATTGTTCAGTGTAGAGCAATCCTAAAACTTCCTCCACAACAATGCAGAAATGTTATGTATGCTAAAAAATTGATTTAAGGATTGAACGTTTAATGTACCAGAAACTAGGAGGCTGAATGTAATGAGTTTTAGGGGGAAATAAACAGTTTTCCATCTGAATTGCCTGGCCTGTTTCAAATATATAAATTGTACATGAAGTATAAATGAGCAGAGATGTGCTGAGATGACTGAGTTGAGGGTTCAGCAATACCTAACTTACTGGTATACTTTGTATGAAAAGACAAAACCAAATCCATCATTGGTTTGGGCTTTAGCTTCATTTTTCACAGTATATCTTTTTGTTCCATTTCCAAGTTTCCCCTACTGACGTGAGATAGATTCAACCCAAAATAATCATCTCCTTTTACGCTTCAATTATTTATTGCTTTGTTTCCATGACCAGGAAGAGAATAAAATAAAGTGCATGCAAACCCCAAGCTCCTTCTTACAAATGATCTTATCAGAGGACACAATGAAACACACCCACAACTGCCAGAATGCACAAAAAGACAATGCAGCAAGCCAGCCCTCAATATTGTTAAACTATATGTCGGAACACACAAAACCTTACCCTCCACAATGGGCAAATAAGGATAAAATCATATAGCAAACCAGAACTTACGGTAAAATACAGTGGAATGTAACAGAGATGAAAGTAATAAGGCTCCATTGAAATTGCTTTACAAAACTAAAGAATTCAATAGGGAGTGATGCCCTCTTGAAAGGATCTCATAACTCTCCTATAGAGCACGAAAGAAGGGTTATAGTTCCACCAATAATTTTGTACAATAAATAATAACTGTGGAAAAGTTGTAGCTTCCTATTACAAGTTATTGGATTTTTTTTCATAAGGAAGCCACAAGCATTACTGTTATACATTGGGAAGCAAGTAGTAAAGGTAGATGAGCCCTAACCATTGCTGAAATACAAAAAGGAGCATCCAGAGAGTGCAGGATCACACAGCAAATCAGTCCACAGTACTAACAATATAAAGAGACGAAAAGGTGATAAATCATCTTCCCATATTAACAAAAATGCATTTTGAGACGTGGTAAACGGGCTTTATTTCTAGCTTATTCTTATATCACCCTGGATCCCTAAAATCCACTCAGATCTATGTCTAACCCAGTACTTCCTCCAGTCCATCCTAAGCCCAGAATCCCCTAAGTATCTTCCCTCCCTGCCAACAAAGTTTCCCAGACTGACTCACAACTCATCTTTGGAAAGGGAATCATAGAATATCAGGGTTGGAAGGGACTTCAGGAGGTCATCTAGTCCAACCCCCTGCTTAAGTCAGGACCAATCCCCAACTAAGTTCATCCCAGTGAATGGTGGCTTTCAACCTCTTGATCCCTCTTTTACAACTTCCTCCTAATGTATCAGAGGAAGAGGAAAGAGATCATCCTCCTCCCCAACCATAACGTTGAGCAGAGGGGATCATAGGCTCCTACTTTTCCCCTAAAGCATCACAGTCTTCTCTCAGTTGCAGCTCTTACTGCTGTACAGTGAACACTGGTAAATAAATCAACAGGTTCATGAGAGAACCGCAGGGGTTCAGCAAATCCCACAGGGCCTGGGAGCAGAAAGAGAGCGAAGGCCACCACAACACCTTCTAAAAAGCATCTAATAGCAAATAGGGACAGAGTGGAGTGGGACAGCCTGGGGGTCGAGGGTTGAGGAGATCCATATGGGTGGAAAGAGATAAGGTGGGGCCTGGAGGACCCAAAATTAGGGACTGGGATGAAGCCAATGCAATAGCATATTTTAAAATCATTACAGTATGCAGGCAAAGCTTTCAAAACCAGTTGTATACTTTACTCCAATATCTGCCACCATGCAGGTATGTCTACTGCTCTCTTTGTTCACCCTCCTCCCCCTTCTCTCTTTCCTTTAGCAGCATCAAGAGTTCTGATTCTCACCTAATTTCACAAAAGATCAGATCTCTCTTTTAAACTCCAATGACTAAATCAAGGTTCTCCCTCTCTCTCTCTCTCTCTCTCTCTCTCTCTCTCTCTCTCTCTCTCTCTCTCTTTGTCTATGACAACATCTTTTGCCACAAGTGGCTCCTTTGCGTGTGTTGGGTCCTTCTTTCCCTTTTTAGTGATGTCAGGAGTTGTACAGAAATGAATCACAGATGACATGTTTAAAAAAAGGTAAGGAGGAGGATTCAGGGAACTACAGGCCAGTCAGCCTCACCTCAGTCCCTGAAAAATCATGGAGCAGGTCCTCAAGAAACCAATTCTGAAGGACTTAAAGGAGAGGAAACTGATCAGGAACACTCAGCATGGATTCACCAAGGGCAAGTCATGCCTGACTAACCTAATTGCCTTCTATGATAAGATAAATGACTCTGCGGATGAGAGAAAAGCGGTGGACATGTTATTCCTTGAATTTTGGATTCCTTAAAGAATGGGCTGGATAAATGGAGTATAAGGTGGATAGAAATCTGGTTAGATTGTAGGGCTCAATGGGTAGTAATCAATGGCTCCATGTCTAGTTGGCAGACGGTATCAAGTGGAGTACCCCAAGGGTCAGTCCTGGGACCGATTTTGGTCAATATCTCCATTAAGGATCTGGAGGATGGTGTGGATTTCACCCTCAGCAAGTTTGCAGATGACACTAAACAGGGAGGAGTGGTAGATAAGCTGGAGGGTAGGGATAGGATACAGAGGGACCTAGACAAATTAGAGAATTGGGCCAAAAGAAGTTTGATGAGGTTCAGCAAGGACAAGTGCGGAGTCTTGCACTTTGGATAGAAGAGTCCCATGCACTGCTACAGACTAGGGACCAAGTGGCTAGGCAGAAGTTCTGCAGAAAAGGACCTAGGGGTTACAGTGAATGAGAAGCTAGATATGAGTCAACAATGTGCCCTTGTTGCCAAGGCTAATGGCATTTTGGTTGTATAAATAGGAGCACTGGCAGCAGATCGAGGGACTTGATTGTTCCCCTCTATTTGACATTGATGGGGCCTCATCTGGAGTACTATGTCCAGTTTTGGGCCTCACACTACAAGAAGGATGTGGAAAAATTGGAAAGAGTCCAGCGGAGGCCAACACAAATGATTAGGGGGCTGGATCACATGACTTATGAGGGGAGGCTGAGGGAACTGGGATTGTTTAGTCTGCAGAAGAGAAGAATGAGGGGAAATTTGATACCTGCTTTCAACTACCTGAAAGAGGGTTCCAAAGCAGATGTATCTAGATTGTTCTCAGTGGTGATTACAGAACAAGGAGTAATGGTCTCACGTTACATTGTGGGAGGTTTAGGTTGGATATTAGAAAAAAGTTTTTCACTAGGAGGGTAGTGAAATATTGGAATGGGTTACCTAGGGAGGTGGTGGAATCTCCGCCGTTGGAGGTTTTTAAGGTCAGGCTTGACAAAGCTCTGGCTGGGATGACTTAGTTGAGGATTGGTCCTCCTTTGAGCAGGGGATTGGTCCTGCTTGAGCATGGGGTTGGACAAGGTGACCTCCTGAGGTCCCTTCCAACCCTAATACTCTATGATTCTATGTTCAGATTCAGGTGAACTGTGGCAATTGATTCAGGTAAGTATTTGCAAATCTAGCTATATACTTTGTCTGTCTAGTAGAAGTCTAGATCCAGGTTCTCCTGTCACTTGCATTGATTTTATGCCAATATAATTCCATGAGTTACTCTTCAGTTACACAGACATCTGTGATACATCTGAAATATGGAAGGTGAAATTTCAGTAAGGGGAAAACAGGCAGAATACCACCTTGCTCCTCTCTAAGCGGACTGTCTCCTTCTTAAACAGCAATCTTCTGTAGCCATATTACTGACCTTTACTTTTTATACCCTGACTTGTCCTTCTGCCATACCATGCCTACAGCACACTAGGCTTACTTCTCCTCCTTCAACAATGTCAACACCCTTTTTTATCCACCCATTGTAAGGAAAGGGTTTTTTGTTTGGTTTTTTTTCAAGTATTGCATATTAACACTACACACAGGGAAAAAAAACCCACAAATATTATCGGTGTCCAGACTGTTAAAGACCATATTGCTACTATCAGTTTATCAGTAGGAGATACAGGTGAAGGTTGAGCTAATGCAGTTAGTAGTTCATATAGGGGAATGAGGCATTAATATGAAACCAACTGTAGAGATCTTTCTGCTCAAATTTATATTAGAAACTAATATTCTTAGTAAGGATGATACCGACTGGGGTCAACTACATATGGATTTTTTTCTGGAAGCAATTTTTTTTATATATTAGCATGGTTAGCATGGCACATGCATTTCCCATGTTGCAGAAAGAGATAGAATAGAAAATATAATTTGAAATTTATGCTTATCACATTTAAGTGGGGATGGGATGTAATTTCGGGGGATTTTCCATTTCCATATTTTCAAAGCATGCTCAATTATTCTCTTATCTAATTTCCACCACCACAAATGTTTTTGTGTCTAACAAACATCAAGAGAAATCACATTGAGGATGCATCCAAGTAGCCATGTAGGAGACCTACAGAAAAAGATTTGATTAAGAATAAGAATAATATTAATAGAAACAGAATGGGATCCTTAAAGTGTATTGTCTGAGTTATGTCTTTATTCAGACATATTTCAAATTCAGACGTACTTCAGACTGCGTGTTGCGTATTAAACAAATTAGTAAAGACATCTGGTATCAGGAGTGAATTCTATCTACCCTGCAATTTGACTTATCTATTTTCTTTGTAAGTATTTTGAAGCTCCCTGCAGAACTGAAAGTTAGTCACAGAGATTCTAAAACCTACTGCTTATGACATTCAAAGTTAGATCCCTGGCAATTAAATGATTAGTCAATATGGTGTTTTCAATTACTGAAAACACTGACTAGTGAAAAAGGAGCATGTAGAAGCAAATAAAGCTATATATTCCTACAGGGAGGAATTTCTACTGCTGATAAATGGCAGAGCTGAATATTTTATCAAATTTTAGTTACTTCAAAAAAGTTATTATAGTTTGACTATATTAGGGGCCCTTCTATGTTTGTTCTTTATGAACACCCTAAACCTACACACTCCATGTACACACAGTATACTGAATTTTCAAAATTCCTGAATTATACACATTAATGTCTGGGATGACATTTGCATTGGGCTCAACACTATTCTTGTTGACATAAATGGGAGTAGGTTTGGGCTAATTATTTCCTTATTATTATTACTTGGTTTTTGTATTAAATTGATATCTAAATAATAGCTTTACAATATATTGTGTCTGTAACATGTACATATTTCAAATCATATCTGCATGTGACCCACAGTTGGCTTCCTTTGGTGTAACTGAATCTTGATATGTTGTGGAAGTATTTTCAATGTCAAATTTTAAATACTTTTGTAGAAGAGAAACAATAGTGTGATAGTGGATTAGTGAAAATTAAATGATAGGACATTAGTATAATTGTATTTATAACTAGATTCATTTGACTATAAAAATGTACAATACCATCTGCAACCATTCTAACTATAATAATGCAGTACATTTTGCAGTTGGATGATTATGGTGCTACTGCTCCATTTTACAAAGAAAATATTTTATTTCAGTGAGGAAACCAGATAATTGCTAAATAAAAACAATACAATGGCGATATCTAGAACTATCATGCTGCAAGTTCCCTATGTATTATATCATTGGCAAATAAATTTTCCCGCAGTTTTTAATACAAGTAGAAAGATTTTTACATTTGCTAGAAAACAAGGATGCACTATGTTGTGATAGTGTTGTAGATTATACTTCCAATAGAATTACTGGCAGAGCAATGCCAACAGATATGGAACCTTTTATCACAAGCTGCCAGTTCAAACAGCCCCAAACCGGCAATGTCTGGACATCAAATACTGCCTGGTATGAAATGAGCAGATTGTCACCATGATTCCTAGAGGACAAGTGGTCTCTAAATCAAAATCACTGTTGAAACTGATTGACAGCTTTGTGACTAGTTTCAGATGAGAGGTCAAGGAAACTTAACTGTTATGGAGGGGTCAAAGTACATGTAAGAGGCAGCATGAGCAAACTTTAAAAGTCATTGTCAATGCTACAAGTGATACAAAAATAGATACAAGACTTTACACTCCCTGATGGCCAATCCTTTCGTGAACATTTTATTAGGTTTTAAAGGGAGGAGGGGGGCAGTTGGAATATTCCAGTTGTTGATTTAAGGTGGGTTTCGTGCAAAGGAATAGTTAATTTCATTTCACCTTTCCTTAAAAAAAAAAAGATTTTGACTATTGAAAAGTTTAGTTTGGTGTAAATACTTAATGTGATATTTCCAAGAGCTAAATCATGAAATAAACAGAGCTGATTGAAATCTGGAATTTCTATTCTGTCAGAAATTCTGACATTTCCATATTTGTTTTCATTTGCAATTAGAATGAAAACAACCAAACAAACCAAACAAACATGCACAATATACTGTTCAAATTGTGTGTCTGTTTGTTTCCTGTCAAATCATTCTACTTCAGCAAAATCAAAATGTTTAATTCAGATTTCAAATAGTATAATATAAAATATAAAGTACAAATTTCGCAGCAGTATTTTATAATATTCAAATTAGATTGAAACATTTTTATTGTATTGAAATGCAACATTTAAATAAAAACTTCAAAAAATCTCATTTGAAATGAAAAATCAAAACATTCCATTCTGATAAAGTTGAAATAGGACATTTTCATCTTATTTAACTTTTTTTCTAAACAAAATTGTTGAAGTTAGCACATTCCCACAAAAAAAAATGTATTTCAAGAAATGGCATTTTCCAATGGAAAAATACACTGTTGGAAAATTATGGAGCAACTAAAAAAATAACATAGCTCACAATTAGAGCTATAAGAAACATAAAAAATAAAATGCACAACCATGTAAAACTTTTTGTGCTTTGTAATAAAAAATAAAACTTTTACTGTTTCCTAGAAATATTTCACTGAGTTTCTGAATGTTAGCACCAAAAAAACCAAACAAACGTGCACAATATACTGTTCAAATTGTGTGTCTGTTTGTTCTATGCGCTATACAAAATATTTAAAGTGATGAGCATTCCTCAAAAAGGATATCAGTCAAGGTATAATGTAATCATTCAAGAGGTAACAAAGAGTCCTGTAGCATCTTAAAGACGAACTAAAGTATTGAAGCATAAGCTTTTGTGGGCTAATACCCACTTCGTCGGATGCAAGCAGATGCATGCATGTTGCTCCCTGATGCAGTGATACTGTTGCAGAGTCCAGTGTTACTGGGTGTGCTGTATTTTATGCAAGATGTAAAGCTGAGATTCGGGATCACATAGGACAATTAAGAACTCCATGACAGTTTTTACAAGAGGAGGAATATTAAATCAATAAAATGTGCAATTGGGTAACAGCATTTTCTCTATTTAAATACCCCCATGCAGTCTCACATACAGCTAAACCACCCTGAACACGCCCGATCCCGTCTGATCTCGGCAGCTAAGCAGGGTCGGGCCTGGCTAGTACTTAGATGGGAGACCTCCTGGGAATACCAGGTGCTGTAGGCTTAACATGGGCATGGGGCTAGCAACTCCACCCCATAAAGGAACCAATTGCTACTGAAACACCAACACCAGTTGGTGGCTCATACCCTGACTGAGGGGTGATGGGCAAAGAGAGAGATGCAGTCTCACAGGGATGTTTTATTTGCAGAACTGCCTGGGATAGGGACTTCCAAGTCCACAAAAAAAGGTCACATAATATTTCATCTTAGGAACACTAAAACCTTCCCACAGTAGAAACATTTTGATGTTTCCAAAATGACATATGCTCTCTGGGCTTCCAGGCTCCTCAGGATCCTAGTAACTGGAGTTTTCAACTTCTCAGTATCCTGCCAGGCAGGCAGGCGAGAAGATAAGGATGCTGGAATTACAGAAACCACCAGCTCCCAACCTCCCCTTCCTGCAAGAAGCTAGATAGGTGGACTAGTGGATCAGAATCCATGCAGGTGTCCATCAGTTTCAATGTGGCAAATTGGCATTTATTGCAAGTGAACAATGTGTTAAGCTTTAGGCAAACATAGAGGAAAACAATCCCTTCTCCAAGGACCTCAGTCTCAATTAAATACAGGCAAAACAGTGCAGTATACCGACTACAAAGACTGATGGTCAAAACATCAAGTGAGCTCTATGCACTGTCTCTTCTATTTTGTTTTTTTTGTTTTAATTAAAAATTAATTTACCACTGGTGAGTCATAAAAGGAAGGAGTCATGAAAGAAATATATGTCAAGAAGGGATGTGATGAGGAGGAAAGTCACATGGAGAACAATGAGCCGAATCCAGCTCTGACTTTCCATTGACTTGAGCTCGATGGTGCCCAAGAAAAAGGAGTGGGTTCCCAGAGTAGAAAACAGCATAGAAGATATGAAAGATGAAAGTGGGCATTCTCTAGTTCATATGTTGTTATATAATGTCATTGTCGATTAATTTAACAGCTGCAGATATTCAATGCAGGAGGTGGGTGAAGCAATCTTTTAGTATCAGTATAGTATATCACTTCCTGTTTTAAAAGGACTGTAATGAAAAGCATTATGTAGATTTGAGGTTTTATTGTTATCAGCTTCACTTGAAACATTTAAAAGGTAAGATACAGTACAAACTTCTTTTTAATCTGAATAATTTAAGAAGTGACTGAAAGCAGAGTTATTTGGCAAAACATACAAAGATAAGCAATGCTTAAGGACACACATGAAAGGATTCTTCAAATGAAGAGCATATAATGTGTAAATATCTTAGCATTTAGATCTTTGAATAAGAATTCAAGCTTGCATTGACAATGCGGCTGGGCACCACAGAAGACTGAAATGACTTCAGTGACTTTGTTGACTTCAGTGGGATTGCATTCACTTGTATCAGTGTTGAATTTGGCCCTAAAAATCTTAAGAATTCATCAGTGATGTAATTAAAATAATTGTCCTTAACTAATATATATATATATATATATATATATATATATATATATATATATATATATATATATATATATATATATATATATATATATATATATATATATAAAACAGTGAAAATAATCATAAGCTGCCTTTGATAGCCTGAGGTGAAATGAATCAGAGAGGTAGCCCTGTTAATCTGGAATAGCAGAGGTAACAAAGAGTCCTGTGGCACCTTAAAGACTAACTAAAGTATTGAAACATAAGCTTTCGTGGGCTAATACCCACTTCGTCAGATGCAAGCAGTGGAAGTGTCCAGGGGCAGGTATAGATAAGTAGGCAAGAACCAGGTAGGAGGTAACAAGGTTAGTCCAATCAGCCTGAACCAGCTTTGTTATCTCAAATCAGAGCAGGTGAGGTATTCCTCTAGCAGCTGAATTGGATGTGTGAACTCAGAGAGAGGAGAAGCTGTTTTTGTAATTAGCAAGCCATTCAAGATCTTTGTTCAATCCCAGATTGATTGTGTCAAATTTGCAAATGAATTGCAGCTCTGCAGTTTCTCTTTACAGTCTGGTCTTGAAGTTTTTTTTGCTGCAATGGGTGAAATGCTGTCTCTACTGAATTCAACAGCAACACTTACATTGACTTTAATAGGGCCAGGATTTCTTCCCTGACTTGAAAGCCTTCCACAGGTAGAACTCCTTTTGAAATTAGTGGGAGCTCCATGTACAGAATGTTTCTAGAATCAGGTCCAACATGTGCATTGTATGCAGGCACATGCAAGATCAGGCCCCAAACCGATAGATAAGTAATCCTATTACGTCTATGTACACACATTCTGTTGCCTGGGAGTTCCAAATAAACATCTACCAGGAAAAATAATCACTAGACAAGTTACATGAATTTAAGCCAGCAGTTATATACTTTGGACAGTCCACAGATACAAGAAAGAGAAGAAGAAATAAGGGACAATGGCAGAAATTATATCCAAAATATACAAAGTATGTTAAGTATCAGAGGAGTAGTCATGTTAGTCTGGATTTGCAAAAGTGACAAAAGAGTCTTGTAGCACCTTATAGACTAACAGATTTTAGGGATCATGAGCTTTCGTAGGCTAAGACCCACTTCATCAGGTGAATGTTGTGGAAATCTCCAGAGGCAGGCATAAATATGCAGGCAAGAAAGTAAGGTAAATTCAATCAGAAGGGGTGGTGAAGCCCACTTCCAGCAGGTGATCTGGAGGTGTGAATGCCCAGAGAGGAGAAATTGCTTTTGTAATTGGTGAGCCAGTTTCGCTTTGAAGTCTGGTTTTGAAGGTTTTTTTGCTGCAGGATGGCTGTCTTGAGGTCTGAAATTGTATGCCCAGGCAGGTTGAAGTGTTCTCCTACAGGCTTTTCTATATTGCCATTCCTAATATCTGATTTGTGTCCATTTATCCTTTTATGTAGGGATTGTCCAGTTTGGCCGATGTACATAGCAGAGAATCATTGCTGGCAAATGATAGCATATATTTGATTGGTAAATGTGCAGGTGAATGAACCAGTGATGGTGTGGCTGATCTGGTTAGGTTCTGTGATGGTGTTGCTGGTGTAGATATGTGGGCAGAGTTGGCATCAAGGTTTGTTGCATGGATTGGTTCCTGAGTTACAGTTATTATGGCATGGTGTATGTTAATTTATTAATGCATGAAAACTGAGTGTGCAAGTTCCACATATGTAGCTGTGGTCAACATTACAGATAAAATAAGATGACGGTGCCCATGGAAATAGCACTTGATGACCTGTCTTTGACCAATGTCTCTGATTTATTTAACACCAACCTGCTTTACTTCAAGCTAGATATTCAGATAAATCCATTTTATTCTTGAAATAAAATGTATCACGACTATTTTTAATTATCTTTATGCATGACATTTCTTTATACTCCACATCCAGTGGATACCAAAATATCAAAACAGCATTTGGATTTTGGGTGTGTGTGTATGTGTACACAGCAACAACGTCCAAATACCATTGGTATTTTGAGATACCGTATTGTGTGTATATATAGGGTTCACTATTGAGCCAATGCTACATTTATACTATAACTCATATCCTGCTTGATTTGCTCATGTAAGACGTCCCGTTGTACAGACTAAATCATTCTTCCCTTGATGTAATTGCAGGATCAGGCACTATGGGTGCAATACCGGCCCCATGGATGTCAATGTTAAAACTTCAATTTATTTGAGTTGGGCAAAGATTTACACTCTATCATGTGTAAACCTTAGGAATGTTAGTAGCCATTAACTACAGTAGTGCAACCAATGGTTTGAAGTATAGTATAGATCAGATACAGGTGGCATTAGCATTGTCATCACACCATAACTATTTCATCTAGTTGTCCTACAGTAAACAAGGCCACACTGATAGCATGAGTAAAATGAACAGGTTTTGGCCCTTGGAAGAGAACAAAAAAAGTTGCCTAATGCAGAATTCAGTACAGTGACCTTTTATATCAGTAATTTCATCTTTTAGCATTTAATATTTTATTCCTCATGCTGGCAAGAACCCAGCCAATGACAGTATTAAGAAGATGTAACAGCACAACATGCAGAGACAGAAACTGTTAGAGCAAGAGTGGTAGTATGAACATAACAGCAGAAAAATAAATGGTATTGAGGAAATTTTCGGAACTAGATTTTGAAGAAAACCTACTTATAACATATAGTTTTTTTAGGTTGGTGAGCGCCCATTTAAAAACGGACAGAAGGAATCTTTCTTTTAATGTGGCTTTGTCTAACCAAAATAATATCATGGTGCATCAAGTTATCAAATCCTGCTCAGATGACTGTAAGATGCAACATAGTTGGGATTTATTGATGATGAAAACTGTGCTGACTACACAACACAGATGTCCTTAAGAAGGAAATGTATTTCCATGTCTGCTGAATTTATGAGGCTGAGAAGAATAAAAGATTTATTCATGTGGCATCCCTTTAATTTTAACAGGAAAAGAGCTGCTAAACTCCATGCAATGCTCTGAAAGTTGACCCCCTAGGGTTCTTGAAAATTGTTTCTTTTATATACAGGAGACCGGGGGGGGGGAGGGGAAGAGAGGAAGGAATAAATCATTAAGAGAGATAGATAAACCTCAAGAAAAAAATGGAATAGAACTGTAAGGTTCTTTAGTTAGAACTTTTACATGTGTTTGGGGGAATTTTAGACAGCTCTAATTCTTAAAACCGATCGGTTCATCACTGGTATAAAGCAACTGGTTCCACTCTACACATAAATACTAGTTTTATCTTACAAAAAGGACTTGAGAGTTTTAGATGTCTCATATCTTCAATAAGGAGACTTCTCTGGGTTTCTGGACAGACTGTTGAAAGACACATCATTTTTGTTATCATTGGGCTATTATAAATGTTACTGTATTATCTTTTACATCCCCTTGTATCCTTATGAATTTGTTTAGAGATATTTTGTGTGTGTGACTGAGTCTCAAATTTGTAATTTTTCCAACAGTGAGACAGAAGATAACCACTGCTGACCCCAATTACAGTCAAGATTTGTACAGACTTATTCATATATGCTGAATGATTTGGTCTGTAATAACAATACATATATTTATAGAATTCTTCTTTTCTACCTCCCTGAAGCTACACACTGACCAAGATAAAGGAGATGGAAATTTAAAATACATATTAACAGGAGATGGGGCTGGCAGTCTGTTCATTATAGATGAAAATACAGGAGATATTCATGCTGCAAAAAAATTGGACCGAGAAGAAAAATCCCTGTATGTGCTACGTGCCAAGGCTATAGACAGAAAGACTGGAAGACAAGTGGAGCCGGAATCTGAATTTATCATTAAAATCCATGATATCAATGACAATGAACCAAAATTTTCAAAGGACATGTACACCGCCAGTGTTCCTGAAATGTCTGGAGTTGGTAGGTATAACTTATCCTTATATAAAATATAAAAGGGCTTTTGGGGATTCAAGGATAAAAGTCGCTCCTCCTGAGGAGAAGGAGAGGTTATTATCTGGTGTATTTAAATAGTAGTACAAGCTTCTGTGATTATCCATTCAATAACTCCCGTGACCAGGAACATATCACTACTAATCAGAAACTTGGTTTTGCTTATTTGTTTCATTTTCATCCACTTTTTATGCCTTTTTCCACACCACAGGCTTCTGTACAACTGTTTTAAACTTGTCTCAGCCAAATGGGAATGTATACACAATGGTCTTATCAGTTACTACCAGCTACTTTTGCAACAACACTTCAAAATACCACTTCTATAACCTGTTCAATTACTGTTTGTACAGGAATATTAGCACTCCAATTAATTGGGCATTTCTGCATCTTTACAGACAACAAACTGTAAATATATATGCAAAGAAATCATTTATGTATCAAAATGTGTTCTTATTAATACCTCAAGCTCATCCGTCTCTCTCTGTCAAGATATAAAACATACGGAGGGGGGAGGGAGAAAGGAAATAATGACCATTTCAGTCTAGGGGGATTTTTCTAAATGCAATAAATGTTTTCCAGCTATTCACAATGGCAGCACTGAAAAGCAAAACATGAAGTGCTTGTGAGTAGTAGGGTGAGGAATATGTTCTCAAAGGAAAATAATTCTCTGATCTTTGTTTGTGTAATGTAATGCTTTAGCTATTATCCACCAGGAGCCACTATAAGCATTCCTCAGAAGCTGTCATAATTACCTTAGTCTAATTGTTTCTCGAATGCAGATGGTCTCTCCAACAGAGATGGGTAGATATAAAGCACACATGCAAAGTGGGGCAACTGGTCATTGTGGATTTTCTCAAGAAACTCACCATTGTCCTTGGCAACAGTAGCACAAGTATGAAAGCATTAGACCAAACTTCATTTTGTTGACATGGAAGGGATTTCCTACATTAGTTTATGAGCTATAAAGAACACAAATAATGGTACTCTTAAAGAGATATGGAAAATAGGGGATAAACAGAATTATTTCCAGTGGTGGGGTGAGGTTTATTTTGATAAAAGTCTGTAAAGAAAAAGGTTTTGAGAGTGTATCTATAGTTGTCACAAAGTTTATTTCTAAAGAAAGAACTACACTGGAATGAGTGGCTAGCTAACTACAAAAGCAGTTTCTCCTCTCTCGGTGTTCACCCCTCCAGATCAGCTGCTGGAAGAGGACCTCATCCTCCCTGATTAGAGAGAACAAGCTGGTTCAGCCTGATTGGACTAACCTTGTTATCTCTAACCTGGTCCTTGTCTTTTATTTATTCCTCCCTCTGGATACTTCCACTGCATGCATCCGACAATGTGGGTATTAGCCCACAAAAGCTTATGCTTCAATATTTCAGTTAGTCTTTAAGGTGCCACAGGACTCTTTGTCACTTCTGCAATTCCAGACTATCACGGCTACCTCTCTGATTCTGCACTGGAATAGTTTGGCATCAAAAACAAAGTGCCCAGCTCTGATCTCGTGTACATCAGTACAGGCCCATTAAAATCGGTAGGGAATGGTAGAGAACAGATTTGGATCCAGTTTCTTGGCAGTGGACACTGCTGCCTATGAAATGCCCAGAGACTATGGTGATGGTGGTAATATAAATATGAATTTATATAGCTATAGTAGCTAGAGCTCAGAGAGTGGCTCTGACAGAATGAGAACAAGGGAGTTTGGCAGTAAGGATAGTAAGTTGCTTAATTAGTTGTTTGTGGATTGACCACTTGGTTTGTGTCCAAATAACATGTATAACTGGTGTAAGCAGACCCTGGGCCTCAGAGCCCCACTACGGCTGGCATCTTGAGGCCATAGCTGATTGATGGGATGTGTAGACAGAGGCCAGATTCTGAAGACACTGAACAGAAACGCTGGAGGCAAGGCACAATTTAGAACAGTTTTCGCCATTCCTCTTGCTCAGAAAGCAAATGGCAAATTGGGAAAGGACCAACATGGGCTGAATGGGTAAACTTCCTTAGATGGGATATGCTTTCCAGGAGACTAGAGTATACTTGTGAGGTTGAGACAGGCTGTGATGGTATGGAATTTGAACATTCAAAATACGGTCAGCAGGGTATGTAGTGATCATACAAACCATTCAGTGACTAGCATCTTAGGTGTGAAAGTCATGGATCTCTTGAAAGAACTTGGGTTGTTTAGCTTATCAAAAACAAGGCTGAAATGGATGATGATTGCTTGCTATAAATATGTCATGGGGGTAAGCACTAGGGAGGGAAAGGAGCTATTTAAACTAAAGGACTAAGATGGCATAATAACAAATGAATATAAACTGTCCATGAATACATTTAGGCTGGAAATTAGAAGGTTCTAACCATCAGAAGAGTGAGATCCTGGGACAATCTCCTGGTACTGGCAGTGAGGGCAAACAGTCTAACTTGTTTTAAGATGGAACTTAATACACTTATGAATGGGATTACATGATGTAGTTATCTGAGATGGCAGGGGACTGATCTTGAAGACTCCAGAAGTCAATTTGATGTTCCTATTTATTTAAATCAAGTTATATACATTTATGCCAATTAATACCATACAGACAGAAAAGGCATAATAAAAAAAAAAAAGATAACATAGCTAAAATATCATGTTAATACACTAATACATTAAAACTGACTGTGCAGCTAGAAATGGCACAGATTCCACCTATATGGCTAGGATTAATATTGCATGTGAGCTGAGCTCAGTAAACAGTGCATTATGGAAATGCCATTTAAGTAGGAATGACCTGTTTGCAATTCAATGTCTAGGATTTACTGGTCACCTATATTTTTTCTTGTTATCTATCTATGCAGAACAATCCATTTTTTTAAAATAACATTTGTCACAATCACATCAAAACATAATTTGTATTATCCATATACGTTTGAGTTAATTTATGCCTCACATTCAATCTCTCAACTAGCTGTGTACATACTGGGTGTCAGTGAATTACAGGAGTGTAGAAGAGAAGTCTTGAAAACTAAATTTAGATTAGAAAGTAGGCTGAAGTTCAGGGCCTCTGCTGTAGCTTTCTTTGAAATGTGTCTGGTTCTAAGTATAAAGCCAAATTCAAAGTCACTGTGTGTTGATGAAAAGACGATGTTTGAATTTATCAGGCACTGAACTGGGAACTTTGTGGCAGAGACAATGAAAAAGTTTTGAGGGGAAAGGGTTGTGTAAACTAGGGAGTGGGGGAAAACCACCAACTATCAAGGAACACTCAAGTCAGACGGAGGTCATTTAGGGATGCCAATATTACTAAGGCATGCATCCAACGAAGTGGGTATTAGCCCACGAAAGCTTATGCTTCAATACTTTAGTTAGTTTTTAAGGTGCCACAGGACTCTTTCTCAATATTACCAAGGTAACTCTGCCTCAGATATTAAAGAGAAGGATAGAAAACATAGCTGATATGGAGGAAGAACAAGAGGAGATCATCACAGAAGTCCATTTTATAAATGAGTAAATTAGTCAAAAACACAAACTCAGAAAGCAATTTCTCATTGAAATCAACTTCTATATTGAAGGACTGGAGGGCAATTCATGTTGTAACTATATTTTAAATTGTATTAGGACAGAGTATAGGAATTACAGACCTGTTATTCTTCCATCAGTATTATGTAAATACATTCAAATAAGAATTTAAAGGAGTTATGAAACACCGAGTCTAACATGATGAAATAGGGACAAGCTAGCCAGTTTCAGTAAAAGCAAATCAAAACAAAATGCTCGGATACATAGGTAATGGGACAGAAAATGAAAACTGAAGCTCTGAAAAATTTATCATAATCACACTATAAATCAATGGTTGTCAAAACAACGAGGATTAATTTTTGGCACCAAGAAAGTCAAAGGGAGTTTTTCCACTGATTTCAATAGGGCCATGCTTTCATTCCTAGAATATTTTGTTCTGATCAGCCAGTCTCCGTAGAGACTATCGCAGAAAAAGAAGAATTCAGAGATGGGTGATAAAAATAATCAGAGGGTTGGAGATAGTTCTACATGTAGAGAAACTGAAAAGATTGTATCTTCAATGGGGACAGGACTTCACACTAGGACTGTTCAGTTTGTATAATAGATGCTGAATATATATGAAATAATGAATGATTTAGAGGAGACAAAATGAGTGATGCTATTTAACCTTTCACATAATACAAGAGCAAAGGGGAACATAAATTTAAAGGAAGAAACTTAAAGGATAAGAGGCATATATATTTATTTGAATAGATTAGAATTAAACTGTGGAAACCACTGGGCACCAGTGGCTTATAGGTGCTGGGGGAAAAAAAAACCAACAACTTCTATTAAGGACATGTATTCTGATTTTTGCACTTGCTCTGAATCACTGACTACTGGCTGCTGTTAGAGATAGTACACCAGACTGGAAGCAACAATTGCCTCATCTCATATGCCAATTCCTATATTCCAAAGGACACAAAGGACTGATGCTGTCCTTTTTAGGATGAAGTATTGAGCGCCTACATAAAAGGAGGTGATTATTCTTTACATTACATAGGAAAGTGGAAATATTACAAGAAAAGTATCTGTGAAGCATCCAAAGATTTTTTTAAAAAATCTATAATACCTTCCAATCTGCATAATCAAAGGGTTTATTAAGTACACATTGGAAACTCAAAATAAACTCAGCAACATCATTTCAACTGAGGCTTTTCAGGAACAATCTATAAAAGAAAAGATAAAATATATATTATATTGGTGATATATTTATATCTAGTTTACTATCGCCTTACCTTTCATGATCACGGATAAAAGTTACATTTATCAAAGGAAAGGCCAGCATGAATGTGACTTTTCTGAAGTTTTAAAAGAAAGTGTTAAATTCAAGGAAGTTGTGAAAAGACAAGTTAGTAGTAGAAGCAGTAAAGTGGTTGGAAACAAATATGTCTTGAACTAGGTCAATATTACACACTTCTCTACCTGCCCTCTTAATGTCAGCAGGAAAGGTTTTCTAGTCTTCCTCATTCACCAGTCTCCAATATACAGTTGGTAAACATCCTTCACAATATATTTTTTACATTTTCAAATTGATTTCATCTTCATATTAAGGATAGTTGTAATATCAAGTCAAACCACATCATTTATCCATCAGCTCCATTAGTTTCAGTCAGATTGAACAGATGCAACTGAGGGCTGTGTGCTCTCTCTCTTTACACACGTGCTACAGCCACACTCAGATAAACAGGAGTGAGGATTGTTTTAAAAATAGTATTATCACTGTTCATCACTTGCATAACATCCTGGGAAAGACAGACTTTATGTCTACACTACAAAGCTTTTTCAATACATGGCTATGCTGCTACAACTGTGCCGCTAAAAGGTGCACAGTGTAGCCACTGTTTGTTGGCAGGAGAGCTCTCCTGCTGACAAAAAAACTTCCGTCCCCAGTGAGAGATGTTAGCTTGGTAGGCAGGAGAGTGCTCCTCTAGAGAAAGTGCTGTTTACACCAGCACTTTTCGTGGCAAAACTTTTGTCTTTTAGGGGTGTTTTTTTTAACATCACTGAATGAGAAAAGTTTGGTCTTTCACTTGCCAGTGTACACAAAACCTAAGTACCATACATCCTAATGGCTTTCAATGAGACTACACTGAAATGTTTGCTTCAGCGTGTTCTCATCACTTTTCTTCTGCATTGTGTCATCATAGCTACCTATAACTCTGACCTATGACTTTGGTTATTTCACAAGTGAAACTCTTACAGGAAAAGCTGCAGTGACGATAAACTTCAAATGATAAACCTCGTGTCCATTTCTGAGTTTGCTTGAAGTCAAAAAGAATTAATTTGAGGATTTGCGTAAAATTTAGTATAGGAATGCATCTCATCATTGAAATTCCATCAAGTAATATTTATATTTTAATGATACATTGAACACTTTTTTTCCAGTCTCAGGTGCAAGATGGCAAGGAATAAACATGAGCCTTGTGGCCTTTTTATGCTCTACAAAACCCATTTATATTAGATTAAGATTTTGGGAGTGTTAGTTGACAAAATATGCTCTTGTTAAAGGGGAAAAAAAGTGTGCCTAGTTTTGAGTTATCGTGAAAAGGGAAGTAACCAGAGTGCTGACAAACAATGATTTTTTCATACAGTGATATACCACATTCTGTGTTCAGATACAGCCTTTGCACTCCAAACACTCACACCACATAGTATAGATACTGTAGATAGAAAATTTTATACAGTATTGTGATTCATTTTGTAAGAATAGGTTTCAGTTGGTATATACAACTTTAAATGAGTTTCAAATCTAATATATAGTGTCAAAATCTGAAGTTTCCTCAATTGTGTGTATGTAATTAATATATATATATATATATATACATACATACATACACACATATACACACACACACAATTTTTTTGTTTTTTTAAAATGAAGGATTCTTTAATATTCATTATACACCTTTCTTAGAGAGAAATGTTGACATTTTCATAGGAAAATATTGGAAGCAAAATGACAGTTCTGAGCTCATTTTTTTTTAAATCACGGTAAATCAAAGCAAAATATTTCCATTTTCACAAAGTGCAAAACAAGCTAAATCTGTTTTTTCCCCCAAGAGATATGAGTAATTTTTGGTATTGATACATTCCTAGGAGTAACTCTTTCCACACAATAATCTAATACTTCATAAATAGGATGAGAAAGACTGAGGATGCATCTGATGAATTGGGCTATAGCCCACAAAAGCTTATGCTGAAATAAAATGGTTAGTCTCTAAGGTGCTACAAAGTCTTCCTCATCCTATTTACGGATACAGACTAACACGGCTGCTTATCTTAAACCTAATACTTCATATTCATCAGTAATTTATATGGGACTCTTTGATAATATTATGTACTAAATTTGATGAAGCATATTCTTAGTTGTGAAAATCTCCATTTTCCAGGGTATGTGTTTTTTTTCATTTTACTTGGAAAACTCCACTGAGGCCTTATTATTCACTTCTTTAGTCCCATCTGTGTTCTCAAATTATGCTTATTTCTTAACTGAATTATAATTATTTTAAATTATTTATACAGTGACATATGCAATGTGAACAGGACTTTACTGACAAAATGACATGTCTCTGCCATAAGGAGCTTATAGCCTCGGGCTTTGATCCTGTAGGTTCTCTGCCGACAGACTCTTTTGCATTGAATTCAGTGGGATTTTGTGCAGGTGCAAAGATCCTCTTACGTGGATTTGATCGTACGGCCAAGGTGTTAATTCTTTGTTGAGTTTTTATGTCCACTTATGTCTACATTTTTTTCCTACTGAAACATGAAAAGCTACAAAAATTAGACACACTAAATGATATACAAATGGAGGATTTGGGGACATTAGGAGACAGATCATGCCACAAATGGGAAAACTCACAAGAAGGTAGATTTACAAAAAAAACCAAATTGTCACATCCCCAGGAACTACTGACACATGGAAAAGCCTGAGGTAGTGGCTATCAAATTATATAACACACACATTCACAAACAAATCACATAACTGTCTGGGCATGTATAGATAGCTTGGGAAGCCAGAGAAGCTCAAATTGGTCTGACTATGCATTTTTCACATATAGGAACCTTTGCAGATCTTGGGGGTAGAAATTTAGGGCTTGTCTTCACTACAATGTTAAATTGGCCTAAGTTACGCTACTCCAGCTATGTGAATAATGTAGCTGGATTGGATGTAATTTAGGTCGACTTACCCCGGTGTTTTCACTGTACTCCGTTGACAAGGAGACATTCTCGGCTGATTTACTTTACTCTACTCTTTACTCCAGAGAGCTGGAGTACCGGGGTTGACCAGAGAGTGTTCTACTGTTGATTTAGTAGCTCTTCACTATACCTGTTAAATCAATGACTGCTGCATGTATTGCAGCAGCGTTGATTTTCCCATGGTGAAGACAAGCCCTTATACAATACATGCTTCTTCACCCCTTTCTTGTACTTATCCCTTTGACTAGTATTTACATGCCCAAAAGGAAACTGGAGCATTTAGCTTAAAGTGATTAATTTCTATCGATTTTATTTGATTTTTATGTACAACTTTTATATGTATTTTATTTGCTATTTTCTTTGATTACCCTTTTCCACCATCGTACAAGAGAGACTCCCTCTCCTGCCAGCAATCCTCCGTTTGAGTAAAGATCTCTATGTAAGATTTGGACTGAGACCAAGTTGCAGAAGTTACAGTATGTTCAAATCTTACCTTTACTTCCTACTAGACAGACAGACAGACAGGAGCTTTAGAAAGTGGGGAAGAAAAGGTAATTCCTTATTTTCTGTCTGAAAACTGATTTTCCTTAAAAGTGAAATTGACCAGAAACAACCCAAGTATTTTTTTTCCTATGTGGTACCAAAGAGTACTGGTAATAATTGAACCAGTTTGTTTGGGGGGGTATGGTTATAATTGCATAGCTCTACTTCTAACAAATATACATGCATTTTCACACGCACATACACACCAACATATAACAATTATATATATAATGTTAAATTAATATATTTAATTTCTGTGGCATCTTTCTTCTTGTAAAACTTTACTAATTTTATATAAACATGAATCATTTCTCCCACCATTGGATTGTAAGCATCTACTATGTAGGAGGACAGCAACCATAGGGAAAACTAGTACAGCAGAAGAGAGGGGATGGAACTTGGATAGTAATATTGGAGTAAACCCTCATCTCCCCAAAAAATAATATGGGAACTTTAATTTGCACACAAGTACAGGACCTTAGTTTTTATAGTGTCTTATTTGAAAAAACACAGTACACTAAGTGCCCACTCTATGTCCCTCAGAAAGATGAAGGGCCAAGTCGACACTCCTGAGGTTCAAATAACTGGTTCTATCTAATCTAAAGAAATCGAGGAATACTTGTAGCACCTTAGAGACTAACTAGTTTATTTCAGCATAAGCTTTTGTAGGCAAAAGGTTATGCTGAATTAAACTAGTTAGTCTCTCAGGTGCTACAAATATTCCTCACTTTCTTTTCGGATACAGACTAACACGGCTGCTATTCTTGAACCTATCTAATCTAAGTCATTCAGACCTGAAACTCAGAATCTCTAATCCACCTGTAGGATTACTGTTGCTAACAGCTTAGCAGGTGAGGGGACACAGGAGTTCAAGTATGGTACTAATAACCAGGTGTAATTCCCATAAAGGGCAGATTTCAAGGAAGTGCCCAGGGAGTTAGGTGCTCATTGGCACTTCCCAGCTGATATTAGTGAGAGGCACTTAGTTATATCACTTTACTCCATGATGAAAACTTTCCCATAATAACTGATTCCATGGAACCAGAAGGATGAGAGGGAAAATATAACTGGGTAACCCTTCCTTTCCAGTGTGTTTAAATGGCATTTGCAATCTGTTCCAAAGATCAGGGCACTATTTTAGAATTTGGGAGCCTAGAGTTCAAGTCCCTGCTTCACTAGGGATGGCCTGTGTAAACTTGAGCAAGTTTCTAACCCTCTCTGTGACTCAGCTTCCTATCAGTAAAACAGGAATAATAGTACTTCTCTAACTCACAGCAGTGTTGTGAGGATTAATAATTTACAAGCTTCAATCCTAGCAAATACAAATTTCCAACCATGACTAATGGCAAATGTGTGGTTTCCCTCTTTATCTCCCCCATATAATATATTGTAATGTCATTTGTGTGGATATCTTATTGGATCCATTTTATTTTCCATTATTTCTACATATAAAAAAGAAAGTGTGTCTGCAGCTGACTAGCTCAGATCTTTATATTCATGTTAAAAGTGCTTTTATCATACTTATACTCAGAAATTGTTTGATGTATCCATTTTCCTCCCTTTTATTTGAGTATTTGTTCAAATATAGAACTCTAACCTCTTGACAAAAATATGATTGGCTTGAAGTCGACATCAGCACTTTTTGCTCACATCTAATGCTGACACTGCAGGGGGATACTAGGGGACACATTCTGCACTGTTAGCAATGCCTTCCTTTAGATAAGATGTTAAATCTAGGTTCTTTCTCTCCCTTTTTGATTGATGCACAGGTAAAAATCCCATAGGTACTCTGAAAACAGATTAATTGTTCTGCTCAGTATTTTCTCCTGCACTATAGACACGTTTTAATGTCCAAGACTGTCACCGGTTATCAGTATCACAAACACATTTTCCTTACATAATAACTGAACTGCAACTAGTTAGCCCCTTACTCCATAAGGTGTTTCAAATAATGGCTCCAATTAAGCTTATTCATAGGAAGATGGGGGGGGGGGGTGGGAATATAAGGACCAACATGTAGGGAACAGCCATTATTGGGCTGCAGATTGCAATGGTTGGGACCAGTTACCACTAACTGCAGTGCTAATCACTCATGTCTGAGAGAGGCATATGTGAGTCATTTCCCATCCAACAATAACAACAGGACCATTCAAAAAATACCTATACAACAGGATAGAAAAACACCATGCTGTTTAGGGGCACTTAGAAAAATTACCCCGATAAAAAAATGTCTCCTCTGTGCTGTATTGGAGTACAGAATCCTCCCCTTTCCCAAAGCTCCACACAACATAAATTCATAATTTAACCCTTGTGTACAGAAAAACACTTTATGAAACTAAATCCTAACCTGCTTCAGAA
Source organism: Sternotherus odoratus (assembly GCA_032164245.1). Lineage (NCBI taxonomy): Eukaryota > Metazoa > Chordata > Testudines > Kinosternidae > Sternotherus > Sternotherus odoratus. Next base: position 108,600,414 of record JAVMKO010000002.1, read on the forward strand.
TTTACTTGGGAAACATTTCTTTCTGCAGGGAGCTCCCTGTATTTTGGCTCAGCAGCAGGTGGTAGTATGTTTCTGGCACAAACTGGAATTGACTAGTGCGATTTTAAGTATGTTTTAATACAAAAACTAATTCAAAAATTTTAAAAAATAAAAAAACACATTCATATTATGTATACACACACAAATATTACTTATACTATATTTCACATTTTATTCTCCATCCTTCAAAGCCTGGGGCAAATTTTGCAGTTCTTACTTAGGCAAAACTTCCACTGGAGTCAAATGGAAACTAAAATTGCTCAGCCCTTTTGAAAAACAATGCCACTTACTTTGGGTGCCTGAATATGAATTTCAGTGGCTAACGTTAGGTACCCAAGTTTGAAAATGTCAGGCCTATTGTCTAACAGCATGTTAAAATGAAGCATATCAAATGTGCCTGTTTTGTAAGCAGAATACAAAGGCAATCTCCTTCCACCAGACTTCCCTACAATTAGAGTATTTCCAAAGTGTGCAAATAAGACCCGTTTTTTAGTGCACCGCAAAACAATATGCTTCAACTTATTTTAATACAATGTAAATTAACATAATGAAGCATCACACACAACACAGCATAGACAAAGATGCTTTGAACACAATTTTCAGTGTTCAGTGGCGATAAAGGACACATCAAATAGACAAATCAGAGTATAGAAACAAAGAGCCAAGATTCTGATATCTTCACTTAAGATGAGTAGAACCATTTTTCAATATCAGTCCCATTAACTGCTACTCAGAGAGGAAGGTGCTCTGTGGTTTTAGTGATGTGTCAATCTGGCAGCAGCTCTGCTGCAGCACAACCATGCTGACCTACCAGTAGTAAGCATGTGAAAGGAACATCTCTCCCCTTAGCCCATTTTGCTCTTTTTCCTAATGCAGACATTAATATGGCTTTGAAAGTAAGGGGAAAAATCTGAAGGTCTGTACATTACTGGGTTTGCTGCTGCTAGATTAGCCTGTTTTCATTTTAAAAACAGTTTTAGTTTAGCACATTTTTAAAAAAATATAATAGTTGTCCACAATGAAGCGCACATAGACAAAACTAATAATAGGAGTAAATGTAGTAAATAAATTGTAAGGACACAGCAAAATAATTATTGTATGAGTATGTTTTTATGGAGTTTATTTGAAAGGAGGACTTGCTATATTATTCCAAATAATGATGTATCTACCCTGTTCCTGAGTATCTACAGTTAATGCAAGGGGCCTGTAGCTTTCACACTTAACAGGGCAGACAAAGGATTGCCGGGCATCTGAAACTCCTTATAAAATCTGTAGAAATTCAAGCACTCATTACTAAATCCGAGCAAAACTTTTTGCCCAAAACATTTCCTCTCCCTAACCCCCAAAAAAGCAGATTTGAGTCATCTGAAATACTTAGCAAAATTGAGTCACTTTTGATGAATTTTACAATCAAAAAATGTCCTAGACAAAAAAAAATCTAAATGTTTTGTTTTGACATTTTCAAAATAAAATATTTCATTTTCCAACTCAAAGTGACTTTTCATTCCAAAATATATTGCAAATCTGTCTTAAAAATAAAAAATTGAACACTTTGGTTTGGGTCAAACACATTTCATTCAACCTGAAATGAATTCCCCCCTCCCAATTTTGGGGTCAACTCAAAAAGGATTTTTTTTTAAAGGCCCTCAATCCGAAAAATGAAATCCCTACTCCAAAAATTTCAGGATTTGGCCTAAGAACCATTTGTTTGCACAGCTTAATGTCCTCATCTCTTACAGAACTGAATAAATTATATTCCTTCATTTATATTATTTACATTCTATAATTATGTTCCCCCTTGAGTTTTCTCTTTTTGAGACCATGCGTCAAATTCATCCCAACTCCACTGATATTTATGTAGTCACATCAGAAATGAATCTGATAATTAGTGTCTGCAATCTCATCCTGGTATCTGCTCTTTAGGCAGAAATTTTATTTTCTTTAGTTTTTCTATACTGTTCTTATAACTTGGGAAAGAATGGCTCATATGTTATAGCACTACAAGACCAAAATTCCAACTGAGAATGCATCAAGACTACCTAGAACAGCATTATTACTAGAGCTGATGGACAAATTTTCCATGGAAAATGTTTTCTCTGTTAGAAAATGTTGGTTCATTTAAATCAAAACATTCTGTGGAAACACATTGATTTTGATGAAACTTCATTTAAAACAATCTAAACAAGCTGTTCTGATAAGGTCTAAATGTTCCATTCTGTTTCTGCTTAGAGCTTATCAAAACTTATTGGAACAAAACATCTGAATTTTTGTATTAAAATAACTTTTTGTTTCAAAGTGTATTTTAGATTAGATTATTTACACATTATAACTGAAAGTCAAAAACCAAAAACATTTTGATTTTCTCAAAACTAAATATTTCAATTGACCCAAAAGAACACAGAAAGATTTTTAAAAAAATCATTTTACAGAAAATTTAAATATTCTTTGATTTCTTCCTATTCAGAATTAACACAAATTTCAAAATTGTGGAATTTTCTTTGAAATGGATATTCCTATTCCACATACCTCTGATTTTGACATTGCTGGCTTTCATGTGCTCTCCCTATCTATGAATCCAAGGCTGGTATTGGTTGTGATTCACATAGCTGAAGTTGCGTATCTGCCATCGATCCCCGCATGGTAGTGGGGACCAGCCCCAAGAATAGTAGTGGCTTTTTCCACAACAATGGCAATCTCCAAGGGTATATTTAGTTTTCTGTGTGACCTCATATCAAAATATTTCTCAAATAACTTTTCAGCCAGCTATTAATCTCCTATCTATCTGTCTATCTATCTATATATATATAAGGTGCTTTCAGATTAAGAACAAGTGTGATCAAGCCCTTTGGGAATAAGAATATTGCTCTCTGTACAATAGTTGTGTGTGTATTAAAACATTTTAAATATCTGCCCCACACATCTAATCAGTTCTGTCAAAATACGTGCCAACTCGTTGTTCAATGAAGCATTCATGGATGAATGCAAATGCAATCCATAATTGTTGCCAGTAATTCACAAATTTTCAACACCTTCCTGACACAAGGCTGCCCCAATAATAACTACTCCACTCTGCCCCGTGGCAAATGTTAAATAGTGCGTGACAAATAGTGCAATGAATTGGAGGAGCAAATCAGATGGTTTATTGCCTCATAACACCCATGCACTAATCCAAACCTCTTTAATATAGCAGATTGAGTGTGGGCAGAGCAGCACAGGAAAAAAGTCTTTATAGTTCAAGCACAGGACTGGGATTCCAGGAACTCCTGAGCTCATAGATGACATTTCCAAAAGAGCCTAAATGATTTGAGACTAAGTCCTATTTTCAAAGTGCTATCTTTAACCAAGCAAATGTACTAAAAATAGCAGTGAAGCCCATTTGAAACCCTAGGTATGTATTCAGGGCATCTATCTTCTCCCTGCTGCCCATGCAGCCATGGCTATGCTGCAATTTTTAGCATGCTATCTTGATTGGAGATAGCTCTGGTATGTCTATCCACGCTGGAAATTACACTTCCAGCTCTAGTCTAGACATACTTTTAGACTATGACAGCTAACGCGAGTACGTGTACATGAGCTGGGCATTACACTCCTGTGTCATAGCGCACATGTAACACTAGACGCCTAAGTTCAAAAGTGACTTTTAAAAATTACATTTAGGCACTTTTGAAAAGCTCTTGATTCTGACACTGGTTCACTATGTGCCCTTAGCTAAGTCAGTTAGACCAACATTTTCTAATGTTAATACCTAAACAATATATTTATTATTTATAATATGGTAGTGCATAGAGGTCAGACGCAAGACTGGAGCCCTATTATGCTAGACACCACAGAAACGTAAAGGGAGAGAGGACTTTGCCTCAAAGAGCTTATAACCTAAATAAACAAGACTGATGAATGGTGGGATGGGAAACAGAGATGAAATAACATGTTCAAGCCCATTCAGCAGTTTTATGGCAGGATTACCTGTCCCACAATCCATAGATGGCTTGATTTGCTTATGTCTAAATATCATAATAATGTGAGTTCCTAGAGTGATTGCTTACTTAAAATTCTATTCCAATCCTCTAAGCTCAATAGTAACTGACTATTTTGTTGTCTTAAAAACCCAAATCTTAATGTGACTGGTATAATTTCACAATGCACATGAATTTGTTGCATCACCTTCTGCTTCAGACTCTGGATTTCTTTTCCAAATTACAACTCTATATTATCTTTTGCACAGACAAAGTCCACAGTATCTAACTACTACAGCAGCAAAATGCTTTAATGAATCACACATTAAATTAATGTAAATTTTAGTTACCAATAACATCTTTGTTTACAGCAGTCACATAGAAAATGACTATTTGCCATAGTTATATTAATATTTACAGAAACAGGCTTTATCAACACACAAACATGAGTTTTCTCAGCTGACTAAAATGTCCTCACATTAAACAAATGTAAGGTCAGTCTCGTGTTCTAATAATAGTACACTATATTTGCGCTGTCATATTAGAGATTCAGGGCTGATTTCTGATTAAAGCATGTTGTATCCTAGGTTGCTAAAGGCTGGGGGCACTGGAGAGATCATTATTTATTCTTATTATAGTAGAATCTAGAGGCTACAATGAAGATTGAGGCCCTATTGGACCAGCTGCTTTTCAAACACATAGAAGGAGCCAACAATCTGTCGGTCTTCACAGTCTGAGTAGAGGAATAAGACAAAGGATAAGAGGAGCAACAGGCATAAAAGGAAACCTGTTTTTCCCGAGGTCATACAACATGTCTGTGCTAGAATCAGGAGTAAAACACAGCCGTAGCCTAGGGCACTATCCCCACTGGACTATGCTGCTTCCCTTCTCAGGAATTAAGCATCCAATCTCTGGGGTGGAAGGGGTTTTCGACATCCCATTTCTCTCAATAGTGACCCTTTTTGTTGATGTAAGCAAAGGAATAATGGGTCACCAAAGAGCTTCCATATTGTCTTTGTTGGCCAAATGAACTGGACACAATGGGGAGCTTTGAAGATAAGGAGAAGCAACAGTGCAAAAGAGACATCCTCAGGGCTTTGCTAGAGACACAAAAAATGCAGTGTTGTGGGATTGTCTAGATATTACACAGCTATGATTGCCGCTGTTAGCTTGAGCATTTTATTGAAAACTATAGTTTCACCTAAAAACGTAGTTGAAATTAGATTTGGATATTCTCCCTTTTATGAATCAGAATTATTACTGATAAAGAGCCATATGGTGGCATTTGGGCACTTTCCCACATTAAGGGCTTACACACAACTGCATCTCACCAAGAAAAGTCAAGAAGGAACAATTCCTTCCCAAGTTCCCCAGGGCACAAGGTGTAGTCTGCTCCCCCACTGCATCAGGCCCATTTTTTGGGCTGGCACTGGGAATGAAGCATTTACAATTAGAATGAGTTTTTTGGTTTGCTGGCATTTCCAAAAACATTAAAATAAATTGTTTTGGACAGAACAAAGGAAAAAGTTTTTTTGCAAACTGAAAAGTACAAAAGATAATTTTGTGACAAACGAAACACTGTGTTTGATCAAAAATGCTTCATTATTATTTTGATTGGTTAAGGATTCAATTAAAAAAATAAAAAGGAAAGAAATTTTCACCATGGAAATTAATTTCAGTTTGAAAAAAAGGAAACATTTTGTTTTTTTTTCTTTAAAGAGTTTCTTTTGTGTTTAGTTTTTGTTTTATTTTGTTATACTATTGAAACAATTTGGACAAAAATGTCTTGTCCAATATTTGTATGTAGTCAGTCTCATTCTCTTAGCTCTTTTTGAGACTATCTGCACCCTCAAGGATATGTAAAGGATATAGTTGCTGTAGTTCATGCCCCACTGCTGGCAGATGATGTCAACAGACCTGAAGTATCACTATGGGCTCTGCCACCGCTCACCTCACTGTTGGCAGCACAGAGGGTGCAGCCAGAGTAAAGATGACATATGCGAGAAATCTATCACTGTGCTGATTGACAGTTGCTATTTCAGTCCATTGAGGCCATTGGCAGCTAGTGTAACTTAGAGCAGAATCTTTTACATCATGTTGAACAAAAATGAAAAAGAAATACTCTTATAGTTCATTTTTATGGAAAACCCATCATTTCATAATGTCTCTCTAATAACTGAAAAAAAGGCCCAAATGCCATGCTTTAATCTGACTACTTTCCTTCTCTGATTGTCTCATCCTTGGTATGGTATGGAACATGTTAGAAGTGCTTCCTAGGCTTACCTAATGGGAGGACGGGGATAGGGACCCAGTCTACAGAAAAGATAACCACAAATGGACATAGACACACACCTACATTTCCAAATGACATCACTCTGTCTTTTCCAGTTCTTTGTTCCCTCCATAATAATTTTCAAATTTGCCAGCAGGGCATCAGATGCATAATTACCACCAAACAAAAACTAAAGTTATTGTACCAAAGTACTGAACAGCAGGAAAGCAAGGGTTAGGAGTGTTATTCAGTTTTAGCCATTCTTTCTCAGTTAGACTTTATAGCATTATTTTACCATTGTAAATGCATTATGTTTAGTGGCAAGAACATTTACTCCACACAGTATTTCAGACAGATTAAATATACAGCAGCTTAGTCATATTACATCTGTTTGTCTGGTAAGATTGCCTTATGGTCCTTCAGTACAAGTCCTAGTAATGCAATCGAGGATAGCATTTCATTTCACCATACAAAAGAAAGCTTTGGGGAGAAAAAAAGAAAAGTGAAAACATCTAGCATATGCTAGAAAGGATGAGAATGATATCATCCCACATTTACAAAATACATGTATTTATACAATACTGTTTCCATAGTAGTGGTGGGAGATTGATGCTATTAGAATTATAGGTTTTGTGGATTATAGGTTTTGCGGGGGAAAGAGGGTTGCTTTTGTGAGAGAAGGTAGAGTTCTACTGTGCAGCGGTTACTCATGTTTTGCATGTAGCTACTGAATAGAGCTGACCCAAAAAGGGGGAATCCCTTTTTGCCACACAATGTGCAGTTTTGAATAAAAGAGTGTCCCAAACTGAGACAAAATGTAAAAAATAATTATTTTTACACAAGAAAGATTTTTTTTCTGTTTTAGGATTATTAATTATATTATTATTATCGTTAGGCTTTCTGGCTGCTGTAGAGGCCACTCAACCTTCCAGTCTGAAATACTGTAACTCACTTTTCCTTATTAAACAATTAGTTCACTACGAAGCAGCAGCTGATCCATTGTGCAATGGCCAGTGTGCACAATGGTACAAATCAAAGAAAGCATAGTTCACCTGTATTCCACAAACTGCACTAGAACCCCATTCTGTGTCAGATCTGATTCAAGGTTCCTATACTTATCTACAAAGCTCTGACAAGAATAGTGTTACAGTTCCTTCTGAAACTTCCCCCATCTGGCTGTGACTGTCTGGCACCCCATGATTGAGAGAGCAAAAATAAACTCAAAAGAAATATAAGGCAGATATTTCTCAACAGAAGCCAGACCTCACCTCTGGATCACCTTCCCTAAGGAAATCATCTTCAAGCTATACTCCAAGGTTCACCTTTTCACTAAAGCATTCCCCAAATACCCAAATTTGAAGAACAAGGTAAATATGTGTTTAAAAGTTTAGGACAACAATTTAACACAAAGTACATCAGTTATCCATCCTTCTGAATAGGTTTTTGTTTTCTGCAATTCTTATTTAATTCCTAGATGCCACTGTAGCAAGCATATAGCAGTGCAGATCAGTTGATAGTTGTGAATGTGTTCTATTCACACAGCCTGAACTGAGATCTGGATCTTACCTCGTAACTGGGGTAGGAGGACGTGGGTGGGGGTAAAGAACCAAACTTCCTTCAACAAAGGGTCATATTAGCTCCTGTAGTGGCAGAGGGCTTATTTTATTTGTTCAACTTAGCATCTGATGAGACCAGTTATGTTCTACATATGTCTGTGAAAGATTCTCTTTCATTTTGTGGATTACTTAATCCACAGACTGGATGGATGCTATCATTATCTTCTGTCATTTACGGATACAATTATCCTTAAACTCCCCCTATGTCTACATTATCCTTACAGCTCACCTTGGTTTACAGATGACCTTTGACAGATTAAGCAGGTAAAGAGAAATCTAAAGAGTGTGGGGCAGAAATTCTCTTCAGAGTTTTACTGATTGTAACATAAAGCATTTTACTACTTGTTTTTGTTGCAGAGGAAGAAATATACCCTTCTACCATGCTGCCCACAATGCCCTAACCAGTAGGTACTATTGCCATATCACAAATAGTAAACAGAATTGCACCTAACAAGACCCAGAGGTAGTATCTGTCCTGCTGGCCTTCCCATAGGAGGGTATCATAGGGGTTTACTCTGTCATTCCCATTGCTTAATACACATGTGAAGTCCTGAAAGGAATTATAAAACATTTCTGTTCCATCAATCCCAGATAAGGTGATCAATCACTTCCCCAGTGTCTAATCAAGACAGGTGCTTTGCTGCAAGGTAACTGACTGAAGCTCAACCTAGATGAGACAGAGGATGGGGAAAAAACAACTAAAGGAAATGGCAGAGTTGATATCTCCCCTTCCATGGATGGAGTATGCCCACACCTTTTCTTAGTTAGGATCTGGAGACCCTACAGAATATCCAGAAATAAGATCTGGTCAAAAGGGTGTTTTTCTCCATCTGAAGTTGGGCAAGGAGTTAATAATTTACGATTTTGGACTCACTGCATTTATGCATGAATTTGTCGCTCCCCACCCCACCCTCAAACCTCCAAATGGATTACTCCAAATGGATTATTCTGTTCAGAAACAACAGCTAGTGCCAAACACTATTTCCCTTTTATAGTACTTAGCAGTGATTTGCATAGAAGCCATTTATACTTGGGTTAAACAGGCTTTTAAATCTTAATCTGTGTCCAGTTCAGTGTATTGGTTATATAAAGCTATTTATGGTCTGTGTCCTCTGTATTTTAGAGACTGCCTCATGATTGTGACCACCACTGGAGATTAGCTGAGATGTTCCATTTGAGAGTTGAGAGCACAGTGTTCTCAGTGGGCAATCCTCAGACCTTGGATCTGCTGCCCCCTTGATCAATAAACTTAGGATGAGTTGGGTTTTCAGATCTTGCATCAAGGCCTATTTGTTTACCCAGTCTTTTTATGAAGGATGGGTTTAAGGGAGGCTTATTTTGTTTTGTTTTAATTCTGAGTAAAACATGTTGCTTTAAATTTTATTTTAATTTGCATGGTGAAGGAATTATTTTGCTGGCAACGGTTAACACTGGATTAGTCTGACGTATTCTGTGCAGGTTTTGATTGTTCTATGCATCTGGTCATTAAATATAGTTTATAAATAGAAAAAAATGTGTATATCAGCCTTATGACCTAAATTATCTCTTTTCATTTAATAGATTCTTTGTTTTGTTCCTATTCAGGACAGTCTGTTATCCAAGTGACAGCTACAGATGCTGATGATGCCAACTATGGAAACAGTGCCAGAGTAGTGTATAGCATCCTCCAGGGACAACCATATTTCTCAGTGGACCCAGAGACAGGTCAGCAACCCTTTTTGTCTTACTTGTCATAATTACAGAAATACAGGCAGGGATCAAGATCCTTCTCACTCAAGTATTTATATCCAGTTTTATAAAAATGTTAATTAAATTGTTCAAGTACTGTTTAATATTTGTCCAAAACTCAGAATGAACATGGACTATCTATCTGGTTTTAAGCAGAAGACCCTCTTGATTTCTGCTTGAAAACTGATGGCGTGATATGGCCCCATATTATTAAGGCAGTGAACCTGCAGGACCATAAAATGTAAGTTTTATTTTCTTAAAGTAGTAGGAATAGGGAGGTTATTTTATACCTGTGTTGGCACTGGTGAGATCATTACTGGAATACTGTGTCCAGTTCTGGGGTCCATGCTTCCATAAGGATGTTGATACAGAAGAGCCCTGAAAGTGACGACAAGATTGGAAAACACAAGTGTAGTGAAAGACTCAAATAGTTCAATGTATTTAGCTTAACAGAGAGAAGGTTAAGGGGTGACTTGATCACAGTCTATACTTGTTTACTTGGGGTCAGAAATCTGATAATAGAGGGCTCTTCAATCTAGCAGAAAAAGGTATAATAGGATCCAGTGGCTGGAAGTTGAAACTAAACAAATTCAGACTGGAAATATAGCACCAAAAATTAATACCGAGGGTAATCAACTAACAGAACAACTTATCAAGAGTTGTGGTGGGTTCTTCTTCAAAAAAATCTTTAATTCAAGATTAGACGTTTTTCTAGAAGTTATGTTCTAGTTCTACCACAAATGTGGACCTGAAATGGGAATTAATTTATAGAAATCCAATGACCTGTGTTATGCGGGATATCAAACTAGAAGACCCCAGTGGTCCCTTCTAAAGTTAAAACCTATGAATCTACTGAGGTTTCAAATAGTGAACCCAGGATAACACAGAATTCTGTCCTGTTAATGAAAAAGTGACAGAATGCAGAGACCACTCTAGAACTGGAGCTAATGACCTTATCAAAATAATAGCCAGGGAAACTAGCTGAAAAGCTTTCATTAATGTGACAAGCCTAACATTTTTTTTCATCATCAAAAGGATAATTACATGGATTTAGCAGAGTCCAAACACTGAATCACTGCACTACTATATTTCTCTTTTTTCTTGCAATCACATTAAATCGGTCAAGGATTAAAAGCCTTATTTGAGTACACCTTCAATTTTATTTGTTTGCCTAGCATTAACATCTGTACAATATATTTTACATAAATCCATTTAAAAACTCAGGAATTAAAGTGTTTTTTCCTCCCCTCTTATTCTTTCTTCCAAGGAATAATCAAAACTGCTTTACCAGACATGAGCAGAGAAAACAGGGAGCAGTACCAAGTGGTCATCCAGGCCAAGGACATGGGAGGCCAGATGGGAGGATTATCAGGGACCACTACGGTGATCATCACATTGACTGATGTCAATGATAATCCGCCTCGATTCCCCCAGAGTATGGAGCCTTTAATATTTCTTCTGTGTATCAAAAAGCTTCTTTAAAATTGTTTAACCATCACCATTTGGGATACGTTTTCCCCATCTACAGCTGCATTGCTATGTCTGCTTATGCTGCAGCGTTGTCAAAGCACATGGAGTCCACTTTCCAATAAATAAATAAACTTACTTAGCAGAATAAACTTACTTCCCAAACTCTTAAAATAATTTCAACAGGAGCCAACAACCCATGGTAATTGCATTGTTATATTTGAAACAATTTATAGTTACAACAAATACATTGTAAAATACAAGTACGCCTTTCAGAATAGCTCAGTGTCCAACCCACTTGGGCACCTAAATAAGTGGTCTGGTTTTCCAGTCCCTATAATGGGTATTTCAGGGTGGTTATATTTTTTTGACATTTATTTTATTACTTCATTAGGTGCCAAAAAGCTGGCCCTGAGTAATTTTGATAATCTGGCCCATATTTTACATGGGTTGTTTTTGTTTTTGTCTTTCTGAAAGAAAACCCTTTAGGCTGGAAAACTAGCAACCAATGAAAAGTGACATGGTGCAGGGGATGTGCAATGTGATGTGGACTCTTTAATCCTAGACTGCTGGTTTAAATCTGATCCCAAACTGATTAGCAATCAAAAGTTGTTAAAAGCAGCACTTGATGACTGCTTGGTAGGCTGTATGAAAAGAATTCACAATTTCAGTTCAGTATCTGCTAGGAAAATATCCACATTATTCAATTACTATTGCCTTTGGCTCTGATTGGGATCCTTGCTTGCACTCTCATCAGACACACCAAAGACTGAACAAACATAAAGGCTGATTTAGAAACCACCTTTCTGAATTTATGGAAATTTGTAAGGCACTCAGATACCATGGTGATGAATACAGATAAAATAACTAGTCTCCCAGTTCAGAACAGATTATTATCTTGTGAGTTAGCTTACTTAATGACCACCTTCAAAGGGCAAGCTCAGGCCATTTGATTTCTAACAGCAAGTTCTGCTAAAAAAGGTCAATAACATAATATGGTCCATGAGGTTCTATAAGTCTGGAGATGCTGAACCCAAAGATGGGGTATAGTTCTTTTCACTGAAGTACACGCTTTGCCATGGAGTTGCAATTTAAAAATAAAGGCTATGTAATAGTAAATAGCTGTAATGTAACTTTGACATCTGAAACCCTGGAACCTTTTTTCCTGCTGGTAGTGTTCAAGGTTAGTAAAGGACCAATCTAAAGTCTATTGAAATCAGTGGGAGTCTTTTTGCTGACTTGAATGGACTTTGGATCAGGCCCTTAATCAGACTGAAAGTCACACCAGTGTAGGGGCCACATACAGGGCCCTATACATTGCACTGCTTAAACCTCACTGAAACACAAAAGGTGATATGGAAGGCCTCATCTGGGCTGGACACAATGGGGTGATTGTAGCACTGCTAATAACCAGTCCCCTTTCTTGCCTTGCTTCCCAGGATGCCGGTTTCCTTCTCCTCCTGCAAAGCAAGACATGAATGGAAAATCTACAGGTTTTCATTCCTCCTCAAACAGTCATGAACTGGAGCATGTTTCCAAAGGATACAGATTCTGAAAATCTGCTGTTCCTGTACCCAATTACCTCCTTTTCTTCCCTTTATGTAATATGGTATAGGATATGGGGAAATTAGGCCCAAAGGGAAGGAAGAAGTTGCATGTGAAAGAAACAGGAATGAACTCCAAAATATTGAAAAATAATTTGATTTATTTGAAGGGCCAGAAAGAAGAGAAATTCATAGATTCCAGTGAGAAGATACTGACACTTGTACTAAGGGTACAGTGTTCTGCACACAACTAGTAGACATCAGCCATGCACAATATAAATGGTAGGAAGGGGAAGGGCTTTACATAATTGTACCATATGATCATGAAAAAATGGACACTTCAGGAACTGAATTATACCTTAAACCAAACGGATAACCTTCTATGTTGACAATGTGCAGATCACTGACATCACCTCAATTACTGTGACAGTTTTCAGAATCAAACTCACCCAAAGCAGGTGTTCCCCTGGTATTTCTGGACTTCTCATGTCAGGGAAAAATTGAAGTCTCATGACTAAGTTTGTGCTTATAGGATTTCTGGCTCAACTGCCAGAATGAAAAGTTTAGATAAGCCTGCAAATGGGAAAGGTCAGCCTTTCCAAAGCTGGTTGTCATGAGGTCCAACTTTAAACAGTTTTCAGACTGTTGTGAGAGAGTAACATGAATTTTGCAGTCTCACTGGTTTGCAGCCTACTATTAATTTTTCAATTATAGGGTTCAGCCCGGGCCAGCTCCAGGCATCAGCCAAGGAAACACGTGCCCGGGGAAGCACATTGTAAGGATTGTCATTTTGGTCAGTGTTGGGATGTCCTGTTTGTTCATTTGTTTTTTGTTTCCGCAGTTCGGACGGCTTTTTTTTTTTTTTTGCTTGGAGAGGCAAAAAAGGTAGATCCAGCCCTGCTAACAGCAAATACAATTCAGCATCATACTATATCACCCGCTTTTTTTCACAAATCTCTAAGACATTTCCAATGAGTCAGAAACTGTGATGTAGATGCATTACACTGGGGATAGACACCCACTCAACCTTTATTAGCCCACACAAAGATCTGTTATGATCAATATACTTGGGAAAACTCAGAAACTGCTCTCTCATTATGTCCCCAAATGGATGAGAGGGTAGAGAAGGGCCATGAATACATCAGGGAAGATCTAGTCACATCAAGTGACATAGGCTGTACCTGCTATAGGCTGGTGTAACTTGTATAGCCTGTCTGTTCATTAAACCACTCAAATAGGGATTGCATCTTCTTCAGGCACACTGCCTTCCCCAAGGTTGTCTTGGTCAAACATGGCCTCCCCGCATTTTCTACATGGATGCCAGTTTATAATTGGTACAAGTGGCATAATGCTAGTAACTAAGAGAGCTGAGCAAACACATTTGTACAGTTTTCATATAGTTCAAGCAGTTAGCACGAATATTGCATACGACACATCTCAAATGCTTTTTACAATATATCTGTATTATGTGTTTCCATGGAAAACTTATTTCTCACATAACACACCGTTCAAGGCAATTTTAAAATAGAAAACCTTGCTATTATATTTTAGTTTCTTCCTCAGATCCATCCTTTGTTTTGAAAACTGAGGTTCCTAGAGAAAAAATAATAACTATAGGTATCATTGAAAACGTCTGTATAAGATAGACAAAATAAATAAAGCCATTAACTACTCAGGGTCATAATCACTGCTGTATTACTGTGCTTCTATCGACGTTCCTTTCATCTGAAGTACAAAAGAAAAAAAGTGTATAAAGAATACAGTATTAAGTGCCTTTGAAGTGTCACACTTTCATTAAAAAAAACAACAAAACTTTTCATTCACAGTCAAGTCGTCTTTGTTTTAAAGTTTACTCCTGATGACTCAGAGCACTTTTTTTAGAATGTTTCAACTTTCAAGGCAACTTTAAAAAATAGAGAGAGAGAAAACAAACAGCATTATTTAGAGAGATGAAAGACTAAAACAAAGTTTGATTTAACTTTTCCAGGTACTTACCAATTCAGCTCTCCTGAGTCCGCATCACTTGGGACTCCTCTTGGCAGAATAAAAGCCAATGACCTCGACGTGGGTGAAAATGCTGAGATTGAGTATAGTATTTCCAACGGGGACGGATCAGACATGTTTGAGATCATCACTGACAAGGACACACAGGAAGGGATTATAACCATCAAAAAGGTTTATTTTTCCTCCCTCTCTCTTTATTACACTTAGCACTCCAGGTGTGTTTTTTCTTTCCTTAAGGGGGAGGGCAAAGGAAAGTCTCTCATGGGTTCACCTGCTGAGAAGCTGTATTAGTTTGGTTGTCCTCTTTTTTCATCAGCTATTGTTATTCCCAAGGCTTGGGGGAATTTTCTTGGCATGTCACTTCACATAAAGCAATATTCTCAAAAGCTGCTGTCTACCAAAGAGACATTCTCATAAACAATAGTTTAGAAGTAGAGCCACGGAAACCTGGAGGGGTTCATATTGAACTCTGCAGTGTGGTTCACATGGGGTTGAGGTGAACAAAATGTTGTAGGTTTGCCTGAAGGTATGAGTTTGATGAACTCATACCTCTAAAAAGAACTAACCCACTATTGATAGCCTATCCTTCTGTAACCTTCCTGTCCATCCACTGCGGAGTCTCTTTTCTAGAGCTGCAAGAAAGGTTCAATTCAAACCTCCAGCCTACTTAAAATCTGCCCCGTTTCCATCATACCTTGACAGTTACATGGCATGTCACTAGGTGCCCTCGGATAAAAGGAATTTATAGAACTTGAATTCACAGAAAATCTGTGATTCTTTAGGGCTCGAAATTGGCCAAATAAACACATTGAAAACTATTTTGCTGTTATCTGAATACACATTTTAGGCTACAGTTAACATTATTTTGGGTTCTTCCTTGGGCTGTTGAGACAGATCAAATAGGGTAACTCATGATACTTTCCATTACAGCCATTAGCCTCAATTCTTTTTCTACTGAACATGTGAACCCCTACAAATATGAATAAAACTGTAAAGCCCCAAACTCGCACGTAATTAGATATGAACATAAATCCAAACTCATTTGAGCATCATCGGCTGAGAATCTTTGCAAAGTGGTTCTGATGAAAATTGGCAATCCCATTTTGAAAATAAAATCAGTTGGAAAAAAATAGGACAAATTATGAATTAGTTTCACATTTTTATGCAAAATAGGGCTGGATGAATGTGGCCTAGGCTACTTTAATTCCACTACTTCCTAAATTTATGAATGCCTGATCTGGCAACCTTAACTTAATGTGATTTTTTCAATATAACAAATATGTGATTCAAAGGTAAAAGTGGAACTAGAACAACTCATTTTTATTTTATTTTGTTTTGATACAACAACATGCTGAATATCATTGTCAAGATCTACAAGAATCTCAGACCCAAATAGTTCATTCGCTTCCATTTTTGATTGACCCAGAACTAGATTATAAATACAGTTTTATAAATCATGTTTATGGGAGATATTTCCATAAGAATTCTCCAAAAATAATATATATCTTAAGTTGAAATACAACATAGAATATAAATGGTAAAACCAAGCTAACCACTGTCATAGTTATGTTATTATTGATGGGCACATTAATTATTCACAAACAAAGCCTTTTTAAAAAACCCACATTATTCATACTAAAACCTTTTTCTGTCCTTCTTCCAAGTTTCATCTCAAATTTGATGTAACGAATTGCTATTAGAAAAGCTTTTTCCCATGGTATTCCTATCACCGGCCATACAAAAATACACTCACGAGAAAGCTTTAGCTCTAATATTCTGGACCAATTGTTCAAAAAAAAAATTGTATATAAATTTAGGTTGAATATCCAAGCATTTGGAATCTTATCCTAAATGATGACGCCTTTGAGATTTGCCCATCACTAGTATTAATCCCCTTTACAAGATTTCAATATAGAATATGTTCATTGTTGTATGTGTAGAGTACAGCAGATTTTAATTGCTTTGAAACATAACAAGGAGGAGGAAGAAAAATTGTTTTTCTTAACCTCTGAGGATAGGACAAGAAGCAATGGGCTTAATTTGCAGCATGGGAGGTTTAGGTTGGACATTAGGAAAAATGTCCTGTCAGGGTGGTTAAGCACTAGAGTAAGTTGCCTAGGGAGGTTGTGGAATCTCCATCACTGGAGATTTTTAAGAGCAGGTTAGACAAACACCTGTCAGGAATGGCCTATCTAATTGGTCCTGCAATGACTGCAGCGGACTGAACTAGGTGACATCTTGAGGTCCTTCTCGTTCTATGATTCTATGAAAGGAGAAAATTCCTTTACCAACTTTCTAATCACTATTACCAAGCTACATTTTGCATAATAAGATGAAGAATCCCTTGTGCTGTACCTTAGTCATCTATAATTGGCTCTATATTGTTGTGACTGATAAGTTGCATAAATGAACATAGGAATCTCAGATAGAATTAAGTCTGCTGATAACTCCTTCCCTATTATTATAAGACTGTAATTTTTTATTTTTTTTTACATTTCTTGTAAACTGATCCTACTTTTTTATTATTTGCTCTCTAGCAGTTGGATTTTGAGAACAAGATGCTGTACTCCTTAAGAGTGGAGGCAGCCAACACTCATCCTGACCCACGCTTTTTCCATTTGGGGCCATTTAAGGACACAGCTCTCATCAAAGTTTCTGTGGAAGACATAGACGAACCTCCAGTGTTCAGCAGGAGCTCTTACATAATAGAAGTAGATGAAGATGCCAAGGAAGGAACTATCATTGGACAAGTGATAGCTGAAGATCCAGATGCCACCAAGAGTTCAATAAAGTAAATATCATCTCCTGGTAATAAATGCATTAGATGTGGGTGCTCATTTAATCTTTCTCTCAAAATGTAGCAAAGCACATGGCATATGGTCTGATCCTGAGTAGTTTTAATTCCAAATGAGCTCAGTGACAGTAAAGGGCACTGAACACATTACAGGATCAGGTCTACAGTGA
This sequence comes from Sternotherus odoratus, assembly GCA_032164245.1. Classification (NCBI taxonomy): domain Eukaryota; kingdom Metazoa; phylum Chordata; order Testudines; family Kinosternidae; genus Sternotherus; species Sternotherus odoratus. The sequence goes on from JAVMKO010000002.1 coordinate 108,618,001, forward strand.
TCAAGTGGAAATAAATTGAGCAATTAAATATCTGCGGAGAACTGGTGATGGCAAACAGAATTAATACATCACAATATGTCTTTTCAAATGAAAAAGTATGGGGGTCAGGGACAAGGAAATATATAAGCCTGATTCTAATAAACACACATTGCTTTGCACAACTCTCACTTATATCATTTGCAGGGCAATGCTATTTTACCTTATTTGTTCCTATTGACAAGCTTAGGTAAGATGTTCAAGACAGTGTATTTCTATTGGAGGAATGTGCATCTCTGCTGGTCGACGGCACTCAGCATTCTGCATCACACCTTGCAACAGGCCCAATGAATGAAACAATCCCCTAGAAATGCACTATTTACCATGTTCTCCTTCTTAAATATTTAATGATCAACATTTGTACAGCATATTAAATAAGAAACTACTGTGAGAAAGTCATAACAATTAGGAGGTAAATGTTTGGTGCTGTCCTACTGCTGTAACTGTTAGCACATCTGCTATTGTCTAAACTGATATGCATAACACTGACCATTTATACATTAGTGCATAGAACATGCAAATGATTGTGAAACCTGCTTCAGCTACCTTTCTGATTGAAAGTGAGATAACTCTGAATGATCTATTTTCTGAAAGTGCACATTTTGGGGGAAAATAATGTCATCAAGCAAAGTGCACATATGCTCTTCAATGGTTACTAGCTCACTAAATCTGAGAATGACTATAAATTTAAATTCCTCTTTTCAGAAAGAAAAAAGAGCTCAACAAATGAAATGTATCATTAATACTGGGTTGTAGTCATGTTGTATTTTCAGACCTAAAAGCCAAAATTTACAAAATATTTTCTAGTGATTTTCTATGCTAAGCATATGGAGTTCACATCCCCTTCTTTCAGAAAGAGCCAACCTCTTAAATAACTATAACTCAGTATTTACAGTACTCTGTACTAGTTATTCCCTATAGTAAGTAGAGGGAACTTTAGGTAATACCGTACTGCTAATTTTAAGGTAGCCTTAACTAAGGTAAAACTGGAAGCATTTAATAGTGGTTAGTAAGCAAAACTGGAAAATATAATAGAAGAGGGTGATATACAGTTGTATATGTCTTGACAGATATTCTGTGGATCGACACACTGACCTTGACAGAATATTCAACATCCACTCAGGAAATGGGTCTATATTCATCTCAAAGCCACTTGATCGTGAAGAAACCCCCTGGCACAATATCACTGTTATAGCAACTGAAATCAGTGAGTTGGAGATGGCTTATCTGAATAGAATGTTAGAACACAAAAATTTGGAAATTCTATAACAAATTTCTGTTTTAAATGCTTTTACCAGATTCACCCTGGTTTGTCTTTAAAAATTACAGCCAAGCATGTCATTTGTTAACTACAAGCCAGAAAACTCAATAGGGGTAAATTTTAATTAAAAAACTCATTATTTCATGATTTGCTTACTTTTCCCCATAGTAATAAAAAAATGTATAAAAAAATAAAAGAAATGAAAGAAAATCTCAGGCCCACTTCAGCTGTGCATAGCAGTATAAAGCCAACATAACTGGCTTCCTGAGGATTTTCCTTGTTTTTCTTTTCTTTCCTGGGGGGAGGGAGGTACTATATTAATTAAATTATATACCAGTGGAAAATTGAACATAATTGTAAAGATATGAGCATTTCTTATATGTTTGGGGGTGGGGGAAAAGTAGATGAAATATGCTTGATAATATCACTTCTCTTACATGAATTGTAAATCTTTCCAGTCCTTATATTCCTTAGCTAAATTATAAATTGTTCTTGTTCCAGATAATCCTAAGCAAAGTAGCCAGATACCTGTCTTCATCAGGATTTTAGACATCAATGACCATGCACCAGAATTTGCCAAATATTATGAAACTTTTGTTTGTGAAAATGCAAAAGCAGGACAGGTAAATGCATATTTACTCTACCAGAAAATTTACGCCTGTATCTTCTCTTGCTGTTTTTTTACTCATTTCTAGAGCTACTCACAAGGCAGGCTAACATCTCCATGACAATCTCGATTTGCGTGAATAATAAATAATAAATCAGCCTACAGTATTTCTAAATTCAATAAATGTTTCAGGTGGAAAAGGAATGCAGAATTTGGCTCAAATATAATAAATACATGATATTTTATTTTTCGGTAATGATTTGATAGCCTTCATCACAAAACTCTTTTATAGAAGGACTCATGGATAAATCATTACAATTTCATATGTCTAGATAATTCTTTCTTGTCTGCATGCTTACCAAAGCATTATATGATCTATAGATAACTTGAAATAGGCAAAAACCCGATTTTGGAAATCTCACATATTTCTGGCCCTTTCCAGAGTAAAAAAATTGTGATATGGAACTATAATTTAAAAGCTAAAAAGATATGCCAACTTTTTCAGATCTCAGTTAAGATTCAGTTTGGGTTATATTTGAATTTGTGCAAAGGTCCAGGATGGCTCTTGCTTTATACAAACTGGATCAACACATCCTTTTGATGAACTAAAAGACATTTAAAGAGGAAGCAATTTACTAGCTTAGAGAAAAGAGAAGAAAAGTTCTAGATAGATAGTGCAGCAAAATACACACATTATGGATATACTGAAATATTCTATTACTATTGTAACTATTAAAAATCTGCTATTTATTATGGATGTTTGCAGCGTAGTTGTAGCTATGGTGGTCTCAGGATATTAGACAGAAAGTGGGTGAGGTATATTTTATTGCACCAACTTCTATGTTTATGTAGTGGTCAGAGAGTTATAGGTGTGAGTCCTTTGGGAATGATGTTTTATTTCTTGCATTTACTTGTGAAGTAGAAGCCACTGCTAAGTTTTGCTTCCTTTCTTCCCATGTTGTGGAGATTCTATTTGAAATGCAAACATTTGTTATCTTCCATTGCTCTTTGCAGTGTTGTTGTAGTTGTGTTGTTCCCAAGACATTAGCGAAACAAGGTGAGTAAGGTACTATTTTTTATTGGACCAATTTAAGCACATATTTCCGGGTACTAGAAAGAAAAAAAAATCAGGAAACATACCCCATGATCATTCAAGGAACCCAAAACAATGATCAAAACAGAAGTTAGTCCAATAAAAGATTATTACCTCACCCATCTTGTCTCTCTGTGTATCGTGGGGCCAGTTGACTTTTCAGTTTTAGCACTTTTGTTCACAGTTACGCCTTCACTATAAATATTCACTCTGTGTGGAAACTATGCATTACAAGTATCGCAGTATGGAGTGGATTTCTAAGGAATTAAAAGTTATGGACCAGACTGTATCCAGAGGCAGAAGCCCATGATAGAAAAAGTGTAGAGCCCTCTTGGGGAAGCTCTGTATGTGTAGGTTTCCCCTTATAAACTTGGGAACTCCAGAAAGCACAAAGCAAGTGTAAGGTGGCAATTGAAACACGACGCACATTTGAATGTTATTTTGGAAAAGGAAAGGGGAAAAAAAGAGCTGGCAGATGTGCAGCCAATGTCTCAACTGAGTCACATCCTGTTCACTTTATTCACCCAGTGTCACCAACTGTATGAGTCAGTCTGTGAGCTGGAAGGATAACATAACGTACTTTGACAGGAATTGCCTTGGTTTGAATAAAAGGACCCTCACTGCCAATATGATTCTTTTTCATACACTATCTTTTCATTACTTTTGATGCACATAATACAGTAAAATAATGTATATAAGTAACAGCAATACTAAATGAAATGAAAATAATGGTAGGAATTATAACAGCTAATGAAATAAACACATGAAACGCTAAGCCTAATGGTGCACCTTGTCACAAAATAATGTGATATTTATAATTAGGGTACCACTGTGGCATAAATTTTCATGTGTGACTAAGGTTTGAGACCTATGTAATGAGCTTAGAAATTTCATCCAATTACTGTTTATTGTACTCTGGTAGTTTTATAATATATTAGTTACTTTTTCAACAGAAATACATTCAGATAATTCTGGCCAGCAAGTCTGGATTGATATAGTATATGACCAGATTTCTGTCTGTGCAACAAAACATCATTGCATAGTACAAGACTGTGGGTAAATAATTTTTAGAATCTCAGTTCAGTGATTGATATCAAAGTGAGTCATGATAAAATTTGCCAAATCAAAGCAAGATTAAGCATATGTAATATTTTGAGTGAGGTAACTCAAATTTGGGGGTATGATCACAAAGCAAGTTCCATCCTGACTGGCTACTTGTCATCTCCTCTTAAATGATACCTTTCCAAACTTGTGTAGTCCTATATATTTAGTGGAATTTAAAATATATGCAATACTCAATAATACACAAATTACAATTTAGCTTCCCAACTGACCGTGTGGGTGTAATTCATGACAACTTCCCATTCTTTGGTGCAAATTAGGACTGGGATCTTCAAAGCGACCTAGGGGACTTAAGTGTCCAACTCTTACTAATTTTACATGGGAGTTAGTTGACTAACTGCCTACATTTTCATTTGCCTTTTGATTCTTCAAGTTCATATTCTGCAATAGTACTTTAGAGACAAATATATTGCATTCCACAGTTGATTTATATACTTGATCACTCCTCTTCAGAAACCTCAATAAACTGGAGTAAAGGTTGAACATAATTTATCACTTAACAAAAAGTTTAAGCCTTCAAAGAGAAAGCTGTTTTGAAGTTGCTGTTTTGTCCATAAACACAAGTGTTAGAAAATCTAGATATTCTAATTTGAGGCACTACTTACCTCCCCCCTCCCAAAAAATGCATTCAATGTGTTAGAAAGTACAATTAAGCTCATTTAATATCTCTCAAACAATCTTAACTCTGCCCCTTGCATCACCTGATTTACAACAATCAGAAATTGAGATGATGTGATTCTCAAGGAGCACAAAGGACTAAAGTAGTGTCACCCTAGATGTATCTACATAGATACTTTTATCCCTTGAATATACTTTTGTTTTATTATTTAATTTCCTCCATTTTGTTTTTGGCCCTCAGCTCTTTCTATATTATTTATATATAAGTGCTCAAAGGTTTTACTTGGCTTTGGGTGACATTTGTGTGGATTCTAGGTAGTCAACATTCTTCCCATTATATTCCCACTAAATTTTACTTTGCTAAAAATAAAGAGAGCAGGTTTAGAGAAAACATGTTCATTTTAAAAAAGTAGTGGTCGGAGGTCCATTATTTAGTTAGTGTGGTATTTTGCTATTTAGATTCTCATTCCAAATAGCATGAGCTCAGCAATTATATCACGTAATTCCAGAAATTATTTCCCCAAATGGCAAATTCAGTACTAATGCTACAGGCATTCTCTGCATCAAATATTATTCCCCAAAGCACCACCTCCTACTCATTAAATATGCATGAATGTGATACTTACAGGTTTCTGGGGCTTCAGGAAAGTAGGAGATTCAAGTCAAAAATTTCAAACATGGATATCAAAAGTTAGGCACCCAAATTCATATTTAGGCACTTATGTAAAGCTGACTTCCTTAGGAGCTGCAAGTGCCCAACACCTTTAAAATCAAGTCACTTTTCATTAGATGTCTGAATACAATTATGGATTAAAATGCAGATACATGAACATTTTGGACATAGTATTTATATTCCAAATAGTGTTCAGTTTTGTTGCCCATTTTAATGTACTGTACAATACTGTTATTGTATGATAGTGCATAATGTACAATATATTATAATACACTATTATTCACTTCATACTGTTCCACTTTATTTTAGAGATCACCTAAAGCAGCCAACCCGTTAGAATTATAATTGCTTCCTGTTGCGTCACATCAGTGCATTTAATGCTGATGATCACAGCATGAGGGCTAGACAGAGAAGATAAATATATTTAGTTAATTTTAAGATTTTCTTTTAATTGACCTTAGCTATTAATCACAGCACTTTCTAAATCTCATTCACATCAGGAAGCAGCCAGAAATATCAATTATTCCTCCCCATTACCAACATATAATACCTGTGTTCAATGTCAGACAGTATCAGAGTGTAGATTGTGGAATTTATGATGCAGCCGTGTGTGTGGGGGGGAGCAGTACAGAGTTGCAATATACAGGGTTGGAAGTGATGAGAGTATCTATTGAGGAAGGGCATCATCTCTAGATATTCTTTTTTTCACATGGAAATATACCCTCTGGTTCATCCATTAGGATGGGTTCCAGATCTCTTCCACGGACTTGTAATGTGCGCTAAGGTGGAAGCAGGAGGGTCCAACTCATCTTTGTTCTCTTTTAAGTGTAGCTTTGTCTGCGGTGGAGCTCCAGACACACAAGGACTGTTATTGTGGAAAACCCTTGTGCAAGAGTCTCTCCTGTCAGTGCAGGATCCTGAGCTGAACTAGGGGCAGGGGCAGGCAATTCTCTCCATGGAAGCCAGGGAGTTTTACCTTAATGGAGCATGAATCAATGACTGGAAAATTCACATCTAGGATATCAACTCAGCCAACGATCTATACTTGCTGAGACCACATTAAAAACAAGGATCAATAACTAGACTGTTTTGCTCATTGATGCTATAACTCTCTTGCCATTTATGAGCTCCCAAACATCAGAGCATCGATAGAGCTCATCTTATTTGGGAAAATGATATTTTTTTCTTTCATTATTCTGTATTTTCTCCATGGGCTGGGAAGGAGCAGGGAAAGGTATAATTGTCATGACACCATTGATAAATATTGATTATGCATTGTTGTACAGATCAGTAGCTGAATTATGGGCAGGCATCTATTGACTTAGTGGAGCGGTATGTTAAAACTCTGCAATCCTTTCAAACAGAGGAAGAGGGCGGGGGGAATTCTGACCTCGGACATGCTGGTAATTATCTCTGGGGTAAGAGCCAACTTCTGATGTGTAAATCGTTTGCTTCAGAATGAATTAAACTTCATCAAAGGACAGATATTTTAGAAGGATTTCCTAAGAAGGGCAGTCCCTCCCAGGTCCTTCTACATCTTCATCTTTCCCACCTACCATTGTTCATTGATATATTCAGATTGTTTCTTTACCACTTACCCCTTTTGTAGGGGATAGTGGAGTCACATCATCCCAAGGGGAGAATGGTAGGAAAGTCTCTTTGTGCCCTCCCTTCCTATGCATTCAGCAAAGTCCAATGACAATCTGCCTCTCAGCATATTTTTCATAGTTTATCATGGATTTAGGGGAGGATTTTTGTGGAAGTCCCTAGATAAAATATGTGCAGCACATAACTAGATGAACAGATTTCAAGAAATGATAATACAGTGATCTAAGATGTGTGAATTTGTGATATTCACTCCTAGGCTTTGTCTACACTAGTGGTGACATGCAAGGTACATGTATCCAGATAACATAATGAAAGGCAGGCTGTGTGCACACTATACTCTGTAGTGACAACATTCCAGTGAAAGGCTCTGGTAAGGGAGGAGGGAGAAATAAAGCAGGGAAGGTCTTTGTCAACAGAGTGGTAGTTGGACCCTACATTCCTAAAAATAGCACTGTAGATGTGGGAGGCACCGCTTGGGCCTATAGAGAGCCATGTTGGGTACATACCCTATGGTTTTTACTCACCTAAGCAGTGTCTCTATACTGCTACTTATGCCCGTGTAAGGGGGCACTTTACATGTACTTTACATGCCACTGTAAGTGTAGACATAGCCCTAGACCAGGGGTCTCCAAACTACGGCCCGCGGGCCAGATGCGGCCCGCGAGGCCCTCTCATCCGGCCCGCGGCAGGGGTCGGGAACCAGCCACGGGGCCGCGACGCGCCGCGTGCTCCACTGCCGCCGCCGCCCGGGACGCGCCGCGTGCTCCGCTGCCGCCGCCGGCCAGGGACGGCTCAGAGCTGGGGCTGGGACGCGCCGCACCGCACCGCCACCCAGTTACAGGCGGCGAAACAAGGAGCCACCCACTGCCAGGCGGCGAAACGGTCTGTGGGGAGAGACCGGGTTGAGTGGGTCAGTTGGGGGGGGGGGAAGAGACCGGGTTGAGCGGGTCAGTTGGGGGGGGGAAGAGACCGGGTTGAGCGGGTCAGTTGGGGGGGGGGGAAGAGACTGGGTTGAGCGGGTCAGTTGGGGGGGGGGGAAGAGACCGGGTTGAGCGGGTCAGTTGGGGGGGGGGGAAGAGACCGGGTTGAGCGGGTCAGTTGGGGGGGGGGGAAGAGACCGGGTTGAGCGGGTCAGTTGGGGGGGGGGGGGGAGAGACCGGGTTGAGCGGGTCAGTTGGGGGGGGGGGGTTGGAGGAAAGGAGGTTTTGGGGGGAGAGACCTGGCTGGGTGGGTCAGTTGGGGGTTGGGGGAAAGGAGGTTTGGGGGGGAGAGACCTGGCTGGGTGGGTCAGTTGGGGGTTGGAGGAAAGGAGGTTTTGGGGGGAGAGACCTGGCTGGGTGGGTCAGTTGGGGGGTTGATGTGTAGTGTTCATGTGTAGTGAACAGGTGTTCATGTGTAGTGTTCATGTGTAGTGTTCAGGTGTTCATGTGTAGTGTTCAGGTGTAGTGTTCAGGTGTTCATGTATAGTGTTCAGGTGTTCATGTGTAGTGTTCAGGTGTTCATGTGTAGTGTTCAGGTGTAGTGAACAGGTGTTCATGTGTAGTGTTCAGGTGTAGTGAACAGGTGTTCAGGTGTAGTGTTCAGGTGTAGTGTTCAGGTGTAGTGAACAGGTGTTCAGGTGTAGTGTTCAGGTGTAGTGAACAGGTGTTCAGGTGTAGTGTATCAATGTGTTATTAAATAATAACTGAATAAAATAATATTAAATAAATAATTAAAAACAACATCCATGTTTTGATTCTTTTTTATTTGGACCTCGAGTGTGTTGTCGGCCCCCGAACTGCTATTTGATAGTTAATGCGGCCCTCGGGCTGAAAAGTTTGGAGACCCCTGCCCTAGACTGAAGTAAATAAAAAGTTGCTTCCTCAGGGGACTAGTAACATTTTTGATGTTTGATAGCAAACACACAGTCAATGAGAGAAACAAACAATAGTGTAGACATTTGAAAAGCCATGTAGTGTTATGTAATATCTATGATTATTTCAGGCAAGTCAGAAATTACCAGAACTTAAAGCTCATATCATTCAAAGTTACCCTCCAATCAGCTCTGTAATCTGTAGCAGAACAAAGGCAAAATTCTGAAGCCATGATACCTTTTTTTTTTTATAAATTATAAATGGAGATATACCAATCTCCTAGAACTGGAAAGACCTTGAAGGTCATCGAGTCCAGTCCCCTGCCTACACTAGCAGGATCCCCCTGCCTACACTAGCAGGATTTTTGCCCCAGATCCCTAAATGGCCCCCTCAAGGATTGAACTCACAACCCTGGGTTTAGCAGGCCAACGCTCAAACCACTGAGCTATCCCCCCACCCCCCGATAAATATTCCTAAATATTCCTAGGTTAATAATACATTATAATAACTGCAAAGTACAAAACTTATGCTGTAAATTGCGTGGTTTGAAAATTCCAAAGAAGGGACTGTTTAAACAAATTAGCCTCCCTGAACTCCTCGGGAATCCTCCTGGTTTCATTGCCAGTGACATCACAGCTGCCTTATGTAAAGGGAATGAGAACTGCTGTTTTCAAAGAAAGGTCTCATGTTTCATAATGACACTCAATATATACTGACAGTGACATATTGAAAATAACTTGGATTTTTATAAAGAAACTTTCAGTTCTGCCTTTAAGATACTCTTCCAATGCATGCGGAGTGACTTACAATTACAGCAGTCTGGAGCAATGAGGAAGAAACACCATAACATCTAAATCATCTGCAGTATCTGGAAAACAGAAGGCACTCTGTGAAAAAGGCATAAACTGGGGCCGAATGTACAGGGGTGCTGGAACAATCTGTATAGTTGGGGTGCTAAGAGCCATTGAACCACACTATAAACCCTGGAAAGAATGGAAACCACTTCAAGCCAGGCTGTGCTGCAGCACCCCAGCACCCCTAATTCCAGCACCTCCACAACTGTGAAACCCCACCTCATGTCTGTGAGCATTCCCTCATGGGATGTCCCTCTGACTTCAGTGTGAGTAAGACCCAGATCCTCAAACTTACGAAATCACATGGAGACCTAAATACCTTCAAGTATCTGGGCATAAGTGCTCTCTGACATGAATAAAGGTTGCACTGCTCAGCCTACATTGTTTAAACAGCTATAAAACTATGCTGTGCTGGACATAAAAGTGAAGTGTTTGTATGGACAGTCCGGGTTTACATTATCATCATATGAAAAGTTGAGTGATGCCTTCAAGAATGGGAATTTATCCTATAAATTCCAATGAGCTGTCTCACACTGATTCTCCTAAGAAAGGTAGAAAAACTGACAGTAATGCTGAATTTTTCAATCTGAATTCATTCATAAGGGCAGCTGAACAAAAAGGAATGTATTTTCTCAATAGGTCTGATATGCTTGGAATCACATTTGATTGGAGTCACTTTCTTGAAAAAAAATCTCTCATAAATCTTACATCAGGCATCTTTCTGAAGTCTCTGTGAAGCATGAATATAACTCCAAATTCAGAACCGTTTCAAAATGGAAAAGCACATATTTCATTTGACACCAGCATAACAAAATATTGTGCTCTAGTTTCTAAAATATCACTACCATACCAAAAATCAGAATGGCTAAGTCTCTAATTTCTACATCTAGGATTGATGTTAGTGTTTTATTCCTGATTTTTAGATCTACCAAAGCTAACCTCATAATATTTCTATTTTTGTTTGTTTTAGTTTATTCACCCTTTGGAAAACTGTCCCTGCAATTTTTTTTTTCATTTTTTCTCTTTATCCGTTTCAAAATAGTCTATTCCTTTAACAGGTAATAAGGGTTTGTTTGTTTCATTTCTGCAACCTTATTCTCACAATACATTTTCAGTGTAATTAGGTTCCTCTATTGCTGCCACAACTGTCCACTTTTCGTATTATTTGTACTTGAAGGGAATCATATGCTGATCTTACAAACATCTCACTGATTACATCTCAAAAGGCCACAAGATACTGAGTTACAATGTTTTGGTAGCTATTCTAGTCTCCCTGGATGTTTCCTAGCAATACTTGGACAAATATCCACACATATTCTAATTCTCTCTCGTCTACCTGATGTTTTTGTTCTCACATTGTCCTTCAGATCTCTACAAAAATGCAGGAGGATTTTTTTTCCAGTTGATTTGATACTCTGCTAGCCTTCCACCATAAGGAATTTCTGCTATAAATAGCACTGGAATTGTAGGCTAAGGCAACATGGGACTTAAAATGTAGTTACCTAAACCCATGCCTACACTATCACATCCACCATTGCTACTGCCAGTGGCAGTGGTAGCAACACTGGGAATATTTAGAGAAAAAAGTGCTAGTGGAATTACAAGTTCAGTGACATGCCAACAGAGCTCCTTTGCAAAGAGTGTGAGCTTAACTAAATGCATTAAAAAAGTTCCCCAAGTGTTAGGATCCTAATTGCTTTCAAAATATAGAGATCTTAATGTGTACTTGAGAGCCTCATACATTTTTTAAAAATATTGCATAATCCTGCAATATTTCTTAAAATTCCCTATATTCTGTTCATCAAGGAAGATGACATTCCAGAATTTCCTCACAGGTTCTGTTCTGATGACAGGGAACCATAAAAACCCTGATTCTGATCTCCCCAACACTGGTGTAAATGAGAAATAATGACAAGGAAGTTAATGAGCCAAATTCTCATTTATACCTGATTTACAACAATGAAACCCTAATGACTATAATTAAATTACTCCAGAGTCAACTATTCATCTAGTGTTTTACTATATTTTGTTGATGTATTGTCAGGAGTGTCTAAGTTAGGTCCCAAACATGAGAGATGCAGAATAACTATACAGAATATTGAATGAGTGGGTTCAATTCTCATTGAAATTAATATTCAGAAAGAGGTTTTAAGGGAACTAACCTTAACTCAATTGCTACAAAAGCTTAAAATAGTGTTGTTATTTAGCAGTTACTGCTTTTGCTTGAACAGTTAATGCTATGCACGTGCTCTGCATGCATAAACCTTTTGATAACAAACGCCTTTGAAGTCAGTGGAAGCGGAAGATGCCCAGCACAGTGGATACATTTAGTACCTCAAATGAGGCACTCAGCACACTGCAATATCATAAAAATCAGGCCCATTTTCACAGCAGGTGCTAGAGGAGCTCCCTGCACTAGAGTAAAGAAATGGTAAGGAGAGTTCTCTGCCGAGATTTACTTTGGATTACAGCCGCAAATCCTTTCTCTGGGAAACACACTCACTCATTCATGCCACTGAACTGTCTTGACACCTGATTAAGCCCAAAGCTTCTACTTTTGGATAGACTCTGGCAGTAGGACAGAGCAAAACAGGCTGGATTTCTGTGGTACTACAAGACTTGGTGAATGTGAACAATCCAGTAGTCATTTTTACTGTATATATGAATTATCACACTTTATAGCACAGTAAATGTAATGACATCACTTTATAACTGCACAATGCTTCATATAATATCAGCACTGAACTCATTTTTCCTTACTGTGTTTGCTTTCACAGTTTTAGCTACTTTACCATCTTTAGCCATATAAATGCAATCAACAACTTAAATTAATAAGAGAAATACCAGACTACTTGTTTCTTTTTTAAATTATTTATTAATGTGGCAGGGGAGCAAAGCAGGTGCTAGGCATAAAAAAAACAAGCAATTGCTTAGAGCCTTGAGCAGCTCAAGGGCCCCCCTATTTGCTTTTTATTATAAGAACTTTCCCGATTTTGTACTGAAAAGGCGGGGGAGGGCAAAATATTCCTTTTAGAACCTTCAATGCATTAGCACCAGCTCTCCAGGGGAGTCTTCTGCATTCTAGAAGGAACCCTTAACATTTTCCTCCTCTTTAGGCATGCTGGCTCCCATGGTCCTATGACTATGTTCCCCTCACAACTGGACTTGACTGCCCTCCATTTTTCACCAGTGCTATTCCACAACCAGAGGTGTCCATTTATGGATGCAAGGCATTTCTCCACCCTCCCCTTCCTCCCAGCCCCCAAGAGCTGAGAATTCTGCTTCTGCAATATTCAAACTTTATCTCCAGGAGAAAAAGATGTGGACTGGGAACTGACCCCACATTTCCCACTTGCAGAGCACAGTGTGTGATGTAGCTGTTAACTTATGTAAGGGCCTGGGAGGAGGCTGGGCTGGTCAGAGGGGCACCCTTCACACAACAATGCAGGGTACAGAGAACTAATCAGAACAGAGAGCTGCCTGGTGCAGCCAGCAGCAGGCCCTTGTTTATGTGCTGTTGGGGTATGTGAAGTTAAAAAGGAAAGAGCTGATTTGTTTAACAGAAGCTCTCCCTCCTTGTTTTAAGGTGAGACCACCACACAGCAGACTAACTCTTGGTCACTGGGTGGCGTCCTCAAATATAATTTCATAGGTATTTTGCAATATGCTATAAGAAAGTGCTGCCTTTTTAAAAAAACAACAACAACAAAACATTAAGAACATAACACCTTGTTTTCCTTATAGCTGGTACAGACTGTTAGTGCTGTGGACAAAGATGAGCCTCCTCGAGGCCACAAATTCTTCTTTGAGTTGGTGCCAGAATTTGCAGTTCATCCCAACTTCTCTGTTGTCGACAACAAAGGTAAACAACTCTGCTCCTGCATGTCACTTGCCAAACTTTTGCTGGATGAATTCCTGGAGAATTCATCACATGATATTATCTTTAATTAAAGATTAATCTTTAATTCCTGGAGACTCCAGGGCAGTCCTTGAGGGTTGGCAACTCTGGTGTGTCATCTCACTGTTTCCCCCCCTGCCAGAATGCACATCATATTATCACACACAGTTATTCTGCTCCTCCATTTCAGATAACACAGCAGGGATTCTCACTAGAAGAAATGGATACAGTCGCAGTAAAATGAGTACCTATCTTCTGCCAGTCTTAATATTCGACAATGACTATCCAATCCAGAGCAGCACCGGCACGCTGACAATTCGAGTGTGTGCCTGCGATAGCCGGGGGAACATGCAGTCCTGTAATGCTGAGGCTTTGCTCCTTTCAGCTGGCCTCAGCACGGGTGCTTTGATTGCCATTCTCCTCTGCATCATTATACTGTTAGGTAAGTGATCCTTGTGACCTATATGTAATTTAATACACATGTGCTAGTCGCTGCTTTATTGACTGCTGTCACTCTACAAAGCCCTTGATTCAGGTAACTAGAGAAAATCCCTTAATATGGCCATTTTCCACACTAACTACCTTCTAATGGGGGGGGGGGGGTGTTAAAATCTGGACTGTAAGTCATTACAACTACTCAAAATAAAGCTGAAAGCCAGGATGAAAATGTCACAGTTTTACTAAGATGTGATATGAGGCAAATAGTAACGTAGGACTAGATTCTGCTACCCTTACTCAGACAGAGTATTATGTTACTTGATAATACTCCCCTTTATTGAAGTTTAGTAATGTGCCACTCAACAGGAGCACAGATGACAGAATCTGGATCCTAATACTTAAAAACCAACAATTACACCCGCTAAAAATATCTGGATAGAAAGTATAATGGAGGAGATATAACTTGCAAACTTTTGCAAGTGGAAGGGGTGGGGCAGGTGACTGGCGGGCATGGAAGGGAGAAAATGAGGGAGAGAGTGGAGGGACAACATCAAGGAAATCAGGAGATATGCAGGGATCCAGGATGAAGACTGGTGAGGTGGGGTTGGGTAGGTGGGGAGGGCGGTTGCCAGGTTTGACAACTGGAGAAAGTGCTGAGAAAGCAGGCACAGGAAGCTAGTAAATCAGCATGAATTCCATGCACAGCTTATGTAAGAGGCACTGACCACCTGACTGTGAAAGATACTAATTCACATCAACCTTTGGAAGCATATCAATAAGGGGTCTGCCCTCATAAATGCCTCTGGTTCTTTTAAGTGAAGTTCCTAAGCCTACTTGAATAGGCCACTATTCCTGGCTGACAACAGGGGAAACTGAAAAAAATCTAAAAATGTCTGCTGCACACACAAAGAAACTACAGTATATAGAACAGAACTGTAGAGCCATCTTTATTCAGTGGATCACATTTAAACATGTAGCTCCTCATCATATTCTCTCTGTCCTCAGTATGCCATCTCTTCCCTTTACTCACCAGTGCTCAGGTTATTGCTCACCAGTGCTCATGTGTAAGTTTGCTCATATCACTCAGCACAAGTGTAACCTACTTCTTAGCATGAGTTAGGCTGCCATTTCTATGTCTGATCCACAGATGACCTAACTGCTATAACTCCTAGCACTATCTTAGTCCTTTAGCTCCTGCTATAGAGGTTCTCACTTCTGCTTCAATCACCTCTCATCCAAAGGTGAAGATTGCTAAACTAGTATGTCTTAAAGCAGCAAGATCAGTTGTTTAAATAAGTGGCTGTCAGTACAAATCTATATTCCAAGTCCTGCAGCCAATGGAGTCAAAAGTTTTGGCATCAGTGACTGTAGATTCTTAGGACAAGATTTTTTTTTTTTTAAGAAAGCCTAAGTGACTTAGATTTCTAAGTCCTATTTTCAATAGTGAATTAGGTACCTAGAACCCTAAGGGCTGGCCTACACTACAATGGCTGGTCAATGTAAGATATGCAATTTGAGTTACGTTAGCCTAACTCAAGTCAACATAACTTAGATCTACTTAATGTGGGATCCACACTATGCTACGTTGATGGAAAATGCTGTCCTGGCAACATTGCTTCCACCTCTCATTGAACAGGAATATGGATATTGATGGGAGAGCGCTCTCCCATTGATTGAGAAGGTCTTCACTAGACCTATTAAATCAATGTTGTTTCATCAATTGCAGCAACACCAATTTAGCTCCATTGTGAAGACAAGCCCTAAGTCTCACTGAAAGTCAATGGGACTTAGGCCATGTATAAATTAGGAAAGCTTTGCCTGTATAGGTATATCAGCATACTATCCCAACAAAATGCTCCTAGTGTGGACAAAGATACACTAGAGTAATCCCACTTTTGCTGGTATAGTTTATTTCAGTCCCCATCTCTCAAGTGAAATAAGCTATACCAGCAAAAAGTGTGATCTTTGACAGTATAAAAGCATTTTTGTGTCTTTCGTCTACATAGCTATACCCGCCAGTGATCTCACCTCTTCATACCCCTGACCAACATAGCTCTGCCAGCACAAGCTATATTATAATGTGTCACCTTTGAAAATGGGGCTTTAGGAATGTAAAGCTTGGCCTACACTAAAAATGTAGGTGCCCCTAAGAGACTTAGTTAAGCTGACTTAAGCACCAATATAGAATTTAATGCCAGAAGGGACCACCAGATCATCTCTCTCCTCCTGTATATAACAGTCCTCCACCACCCAGCACCTGCACATTAAACCCAACAATTCAAATGAGACTAAACCATTACAGCCCACAAGAGACCAGACTCTAATGTGCCAAAGGCAGAGAACAGGAGGAAGGCCTTCACAATAACAGGGGAATGATTAAGTGAGTTATACCTAGATAATGCAGGAAAGTCATTTGAACCTACATGCTGCAGAGGAAGATGAAAAACCTCTAAGCCCCCAGCCATTCTGATCTTGGGGAAAATTCCTTCTTAACACTACATATGGCTATTAGACTGAGGGCTGGTCTTCACTACCAGCTGGATTGCCGGGTAGCGACTGATCATTTGGCGATCGATTTCTCGTGTCTTGTGAAGACGTGAGAAATTGATCACCCATGGCACCCCCGTCAACTCCGGAACTCCAGCTTGCCAGGAGGCGCAAGCTGGAGTCGACGGGAGAGTGCGCCGCCGACTGCCGCTGCCGTGAGGACAGCAGGTAAGTCGGCTGCAGATATGCAAACTTCAGCTATGTGATTCACATAGCTGAAGTTGCGTATCTGCCATCGATTCCCCGCCCCCCGCCCCCCCCCCGGTAGTGAGGACCAGCCCATAGTTAGACAGAGCCTATGAACAAGAACAAGCCAATCAAGCATGTGTGAGAGAAAATGTTTGGTGCCACCTCATAGCACTGTTCCTCCACATCCAATGTTCCATCTCCAGCAATGGGCATCTCCAATGCTTCAGAGGAAGGAGATAACAAAAATACCTTCCAGAATATATTGAAGGAAAAAAACCCCTTCCTGACCCCTGCAGATGGCTGGTTGAGACCCTGAAGCATGAGATTTTGGGACTGTAAGGCAAACTGGATGTGAGCCCTAGGGTTGGTGAGTCCTGACTCAATCCATTATATGCAATCCATTATACAATCACACTCCTAACTGTCCAGCTCTCTCCTACAACTAAATTAAGTTGTTTGCCTTCACACCTCCTATTGAGAGGGTGTTCCAGAACATCACTCCTCTAATTGTTAGAAAATCTCTTCTAATTTCCATCCTGAATTTGTTCATGGCCATTTTACATCTATTTGTTCTTCTATCAGCCTACCTACTGCCTCTCAAGGGGGTGCATTTACTACAATGATTCCATTGCTGTAGCAAGTATCTATGTACTATAGTGCTACAGCAGCACAGGTATAGTCATACTCTCACTTATGAAAATGTCACTCTTAATGTCTGCATGGCAAGCAGCACAGAACAGAAATGAAACAAACTAAACATTACTAGGGACAATGGTCAAAAAACTCTCCTCTTCAGAGTGGAACTACAAAATGACAAACATTAGGAACAGGATTTTGCTTGACACTGAAAATGCAAATCCTAATCAATAACACAATTTCTTAACTTTAATCTAACTTTAAAATTAGGTATTCGTAATTCTTATGTCTGGAATCAACATTCACTTTATTATTGTTCAATAGTAGTTTCCCCCCATTTTCCAAACATCCTCTTTCAGTTATAAAATTATTTGTCCATTTCAAATGTGCATTAACTCCATTTCAGTGCTACCTATCTTGTCCATCTCATTATTTAGGCTACACTGAAGCTCATCATCTATTTGTTTTCAGTTTTAGTTGTGCTGTTTGCAGCACTGAAGAGGCATAGAAAGAAAGAACCTTTGATCATCTCAAAGGATGATGTCCGAGACAATATTGTGACTTATAATGATGAAGGAGGTGGGGAAGAAGATACCCAGGCTTTTGACATTGGAACACTAAGGAATCCAGAAGCAAGAGAAGAAAGTAAGATGAGAAGAGATGTTATCCCAGAAACTATATTTCAGATAAGGAGGACTGCACCTCTGTGGGAAAACATTGATGTGCAAGATTTTATTCAAAGAAGGCTAAAGGAAAACGATTTAGACCCAACAGCGCCCCCTTATGATTCACTAGCAACATACGCCTATGAAGGGAATGATTCTATAGCAAATTCACTTAGCTCTTTGGAATCACTTACTATGGATGGCAACCAAGATTACGATTACCTCAGTGACTGGGGACCTCGATTTAAAAAGTTGGCAGACATGTATGGTGGAGACGACAGTGACCGAGACTGAGAAAGTAATCTGTGACTTGGTCAGTGTTAGTGGAGGTAATGTCTATGTTACTAGATAAAGTGGCCTACTCTCTCTCTTACTTGGAAAAAAATACAAAAAATAGGTGTTGTCTTAGTAAGGGTTTACTTAATCAATAAGTCAACGTAAATGAATATGATTGATTTAGATATAAAAATAAAACCTATACTTCACCTTCTCTGCCTAAAAACCCCCGAAGAAAGATTCTCACCGACAATGAGAAGACACTAAAAAAGGCTTTTTGTGCCTTGAATAATAAATAGATGGAAAACTTATACTTTTTCTTTAATTGCTTTGCATCACATTTATTACTAGCTGGGAGATTGTGCACCTGTGTTGTAACATAATCTGAAAAAAAGTATACCTGAAAAAAATGAATTAATATTACTGCGATATTTATTGAGTTAAAGAATGTCTGTGTTGATTCATCATATTTTTATATATGTATATTTATATTTTTGTATTTTTATTAAATAAATTAGTATTTATAAAAAACATTATTTCATTTACTTTGACAGTCATAAATTACTGAACAGGAGGAATCATATGCTGTATGGATTTTTTTCCCGAAACTAACATCTTTACATCAGAATAATGGCTGTACTGTAAAATGAATAGAAGAAAAAAAAACATATGAATGAGTTTCTCTTTGACAGAGGTACAGCATAGAAAAAAATAAAAAGCAATTTTTCTGGGTAAGTCCAAACACAGGTGATTATAAATAAATGTAGTCTGACTTCAACATTGGACTGTTCAAAGGCATCAACATTCCACCCCTCCCCCAGTCCCATTTAATGGCAGTTGGCCAATAAAAGGATTAAATTCATGAATTACAGAGGACTGAAGAAACCATGAAGGTTTGTTCCAGTAGATATGCTATTCAGGCAAAAAAAAAAAATACTGTGCTTTTTATATTCTTATATGAGAAACCAAATGTCAGCAATTCAAGAAAGTCTGCTGCAAGCTAATCTTTTTCTTTCCCCCTCTGTTTCTCTCTCTCTCTCTCTTTTTTTTTTAAGGAAATTTTTAAGGTTAAGGCAGTTTATTATTAAAAAAAATAACTAAAAAAAACCCTGAAGGGCATTTAGCATGAAGAGGAAAGAAAACCTTAATACTTTTAAAACATTTCAGCATATTTTTCCTTCAGATAAAATATCCTAGCAAATAGCATGAAATACATTTTTATCACCTGGAACACATTTACCCATTCATAAAACTATTGATAATACTTTGCAATCAGTTTTTAAGCAATGGGGATTTTTCATTGACACCACAAGATGACACAGCCGTATATAAGGGTGGAACTTGGTGCAACACACTAATTAAGGTTGTGGCAAAGATTTCAATTTAGAAGAAGTTTTAAACCTTCATTTTACAAAAAAAACCCAACCCTCATGAAATGGCAAAAAGCGAAACAAAGAATGTAAACTTTGTGTAGCATTTGAATTTTTCAACATGATTTGATGATAAATGAGTATATACAGAGAAAGTACTAAGAGTTCCAAATCACTGTGGTTTTAAATTTTCAATGAACTGCCTTAGCTTATTTTTGGACTTCTTTTCCAAGAAATTTGAAGCCCTCTAAGCTTTGCTCCATGTGTGATAATTTCCAAAGTATTGTAAGTAGATAGGTAGCTTTTGCAAAGAGTTTATTTTGAATATTTGAAAATAGCTGCAAATATATGCACCAAGAAAAGCCTAGTGTATTTTGCATTTTAGACAGAACTGCTGTTATCATGCAGATTAACATCTAGAACTTTGAGGAGAGAGAACCTCACCAAATAATGCTGTCACTTTGGGGAAATTCTCTGGGCTACCAAGCCATAAGTTCAAATCTCTCTTTTCCCATTTGTATTTCTGTGCACTTCACCACTGTCATATTGACCAAGACTATGAACCCCAACCTAGAAGGCAATCAAATATGTGCCATTGCTGCATCTACCCACCCCTAAAACAAGTAGGTTCACAATAAGTGTCAACAGATCACTTCAAGAACAGCTGCAAACAGAATCCAGACACAAATTTTATTTATTGACATGCTGCTTTCCAGATTCTTTGTTCCAAAATGTGTGAGATTTGGTTTTCATATCTGTAACCACTACACTGTACTCCTCTCCCAAACCAAGGGAAAGAATCCAAGATCCCTAATCTCAATTTTTCTGCTTCTATTCAGCAAATAGCTATGTAATCCACAGGGAAGTATGTGTCAGGTGCACATTAGTGGCTGCTTTACATTGAGATTACTCCTAAGGATCAAATGCTAAAAATGGACCAGAAACTGCAGGGTTCAAATCCTGCTGATGACTCATATGGAGAGAGACTGTTATAGTTGCATGTAGTAGCACTATATACTTCAAATTCATCAAACTTACATTCAGATGTGAAATTGTAATGGCAACCTCAGCACCATTAAGGCAGAATAACTTCCCAAAGGCATGGAACAAGAGAACTGCATCTGTTGGCACAAGAGGTCAGCCTTGAGGTTCATAGCCAAACTGATGAAAAGTTGGGATACACATTACCATTGATTATCAACTGAAAAGGCAAATGAAATCTTTACAGTTGGAGTGGTAAGCAATATGGAATTAGCAAGGAATGCAGGATGTTTTCCCCTTCTGGTTTCCAGGATTTTAAAGATTTTGTGTTGGTGCTATGTATCATGAAGCAAATTTAAGTCACTAGACAAAAATTTTGTTTGTATCACATCTGAATGCTTTGCTCTGGAAAAAAAAAACCTCCCATTGACTTTGAAGAAAATCTGACCTGTGTAATGATGCCAGTCAGTGGTTAAAGTAGAGCAAAAATAAAAGGGAGAGCTCATCAGTTTTCTCTTACTGTAAGAGAGCATTGGCAGTATTGCCCAGTAGTCACAGCTGAGTTGAGGTCTAAATGTCAGCAACAGTAGTCTCTGGGCACAGATTGGAGGAATAGCTACAGCTGGGTTCAATAAGCAAGAGTTGGGGTGGAAATCAGGGTGAAATCATAGACCAGACACCAGAGGTAGTACCAGGTTAGAAGCAGGGTCAGGGTCAGGCTGAGATCAGAGAGCAGAGGTAGTAGCAGGCTAGAGTCAGGAGGGAAGAGTCAGGACCATGCTTGGCTCAGAGACCAGAGATCAGGAGATGAGGTGAGGTCCTGAGTCGCAGCGGGTCCATAGTCTGTCTTGCTTCTGTCTGCAGACTTCTGGGGGCACCCTCCAGAGTTAAATAGGATGGTTGGCCAATCAGAGGCTGCAGGGTACTGTCAGTCTGGGTCCCTTGGGCCATACTTCCTGTGTTGGTTATTCTCCCTGGTTGTGGCTCTACATGACCTCCGGGTGGCACTGTGGGAAAGTCAGCCATCCCAAACTCTGCAGACCCACCTTCTAATCCCTGAATTACCCCCATCTCCAGGCACACCCTTCCTGCTGACAGGTGCAGGGCCTGGTTTATTCAGGCGGTGTTGATGAAATCTTTTCACCAGGTCAGAGGCATGGACATGGATATTAGCAGTGTATTCCCAGGAGCATTCTTCAGGCCTAAAGCCCTCCCATTCAATTAGGTACTGTAGCTGAGTTTCCCACTCTGCAGTTTAGAGTCAGGGATATCTCATGCCCTTGGAGCTGGACTGGCATGGAAGGCTGTTGGAACCAGTCATTAAAGGGGTCCTCTGTGTAAGGCTTCAGAAGGTATACACAGAAAAGAGGATTGAGGGAGCTTCAATTTAAAGATGACAGGGTTGATTTGCTGACTAATCTGAAATGGTGCAAAGAACTGGTAGTCTAGCTCGAGTGACAGCCTGTTGTACGGAGGCATTTTGTTGCACTTTAGATCTGCTGGCCTACCATGCAAGCTGGGACTTCCTGGCATTGACAGTCTGCATATCGCTTGTAGTCCCATTTATGTCTTGAACTCCTCCTGTATTTGGTGAATTCATTGGATCCAGTCAACAGCTGCTGGGTTCAGGGAGGCTGCAGGCAAGGCTGGGTGGAAGTGAAGGTGGACTCCATAATTTGCAAAGAAGGAACTCTGCCCCCATGGAAGTGTGGTCAGCATTATTGTTTGAGAATTTGGCATAAGGAAGGAGGGGTAATCTTGGTGACAGTTGACAAAAGCACTATAGGTATTCTCTAGTACTTGGTTCACCCTCTCCATCTGCCCATCTACCTGGTGGTGGTACGTAGAGGAGATAAACACCATGAACAATTAGCTAGAGTAGTTCATGCAAGAACTGCGGGCCTTGGTCTGAGGGGTGATATCTGGAAGCCCATGAAAACAGATCACGTGAACCACTGGAAGTTGAACTATTGTTGCAGCAGAAGCTAAGCTGTGTTTTGGTCAGAGGTAGAGACTGGAGATCAGGCAAGTGTCAGGCTGGGATCGGAGATCAGAAGTCAGGATACGAGGTGAGGTCTGGAGTCACAGCAGACTCAAAGTCTGTGTTGTTGCAACTTCTCAGGACATCCTCCAGGGTTAAATAGAATGGTTGGCCTCAGGGTACTGTCACTCTGAATTCCTGAGGAAGAGCTTCCTCCTTTGGGAAATATCAGCTGGTCCAGGCTCTGAAGATACAAATTTTAGTCCCCATGTCCATACATAGATGTTGCCATTGATCTTAATGTCACTTATTTAAATGGAGAGAAAAGGAATTGGTGGAAGAGACAGATTGATTGTCAGAGGAGAAAAACTGATTAGGGAATTCTGGTAAGAGTCCTCTTCTTCCATGATAGGTGTTGTAGGCCCCACCTACAATACCTTG
The DNA here is from genome assembly GCA_032164245.1 of Sternotherus odoratus. Classification (NCBI taxonomy): domain Eukaryota; kingdom Metazoa; phylum Chordata; order Testudines; family Kinosternidae; genus Sternotherus; species Sternotherus odoratus. The sequence goes on from JAVMKO010000002.1 coordinate 108,641,148, forward strand.
GGAAGACTAGAACCCCAGAAACCCCTAAATCAAGCACCAGCTTTTCCTGTTGTTTTTTCAGATTCCTTTGCCTTATATGTCCTCACCATATCAGCCAAGGGGAGGTAGCTCTACACTCTATTTTTAGCAGACAAGTGAAGCTGTCTTGTCCCATGCTTTCCCCTTATTTTAGCTCCTGGCTTCAAGATGCATCCTAACTTCCACCGGACTTGGTTGTATGGGCCCAATCCGGTGCCAGTGAAATCAATAGGGGGTTTTTACATTGACCTGAACAGAGCAAAATTAAGACCTACAAGAATTACACAAAGAGGCTTCTCTTAGCAGTTTTCTTCCCCATGGAGTGAGGATGGGAGGAATTGAGAGAATGCACCAAAGAGTGTTTGTGGAAATCAGAAACAATTCCATTTTCCCCTTTTCTTGACATTTAAACTTATGAAATAATTCAGCCAACTCTTAAAATAATAAGACAGTTGTGTATTCTGGATAGGAGGCTGGCATCAGCAATTTTTCAGAGAATAAAGCAAGTTAGTTTGTGTGTGTGTCTGTGTTTGTTTTATATAAACGGTTAATCAAAAGGAAATATTGGAGTCACTTCCACCCATGTAAAGATGATTTCTAGGCCCAAAGGAACAACAAATCACAGCATACCTTCAGCTAAGTACATACTAAAGATGAGAGGAAGGGAAGTGGTTCCATGACAGAACAAGGAGTAATGGTCTCAAGTTGCAGTTGGGAAGGTTTATTTTGGATATTAGGAAAAACTTTTTCACTAGGAAGGTGGTGAAGCATTGGAATGGGTTACCTAGGGAGGTGGTAGGATCACCTTCCTTAGAGGTTTTTAAGGTCAGGCTTGACAAAGCCCTGGCTGGGATGATTTAGTTGGGGATTGGTCCTGTTTTAAGCAGGGGGTTGGACTAGATGACCTCCAGAGGTCCCTTCCAACCCTAATATTCTATGATTCTATGTTTGGTTATGGAATAATGGTCTGTCAGTATATTCAGTGTATCCCACTTTCCAAGTTTCCATTGATTGAGTCTTAAAGTAGAGATGGGTCTGAAACCAGAACCCTGGATCTAAATACCTCCAGCTATGGGAAAGCTGGGATTTGTATAATTTCACAGAAATCCAAAGAATAAAAAAGCTTCTTGTCCAACTTCAATTATGTTTCCACAATGATGATGCTCTTCATCAGCAAATAGATTTTCGTGATAGCCTCATGAACTCAAAAATAGGTATTTTCCCAGTTATTGTTTATTTTGCTTTGACATTCTGCACAGCTCTAGCCATAACAAATTAATTTACCCTATACGTGACTTGAGCATCCACAGTTCCAAATGCACTTGCTTTTAGAGCTCATGTGCCAAGTATTTCTTCCTTTTCCTCTTATGGCAGAATGACAAGCTGTGAGCCTGTAAAAAAACCCAATTTGCAGATTTTCTGGTGGGTGTAAAATGATAATAGTGCTGTTCATTAGGGCTTTGTCATTCCATTTTCTGTTAGTTTTACTCTCAGCCACTTAGATTGCATTAGAATCAGTTTATCATCCCTTACAGCAGAACACAAATTTCTATTGACCGGTATAGGATCCAGTTATTTAAAAATAATGTTTCATGCCCCTCAGTGACAGAAAAGCCTAAGATGACCTTCCAGCACACCCTCTTTCACTTTCCATATTCTCCACTGCATTTTTCACTCGTGGTAAGAGCCACTAGCACCATACTTCTAGTTACCAAAACCATTGACTGCATTCTCCATGAAAATCCTCCCACTTCCTATTCCTCCTTTATCCTTATTCTTGGTTCTGGTCCTCTACAACATACTAAGATGGAACTTTGATCTCTTCCAAAGGAATAGCTGTGTGTTTTTCTCTGCATGGTGCAGCTGACTGCCCTCAGCCATTCTGTCCTGTGGTGTCAGAATACTTGACACCGATGTGTGGCCAGCACTGCACCGTTTTACAGACAACCTTTATGTAGCACTGCCAGTAATTACCTACAGTGATTCACTTTCAAGTTCACTGACTTGCTGATGTAGCTCATCTTACCAATACAGAACATTATATGGGATTTTGTCATAAAATGTTGCAATGCAATTTGTTGCAGGAAACAATAACCTCCTCCTAACACAAGTATCCCCCCTACCCTACAAGCCCCAGTTCGTATAAACCCTCTTTCAGGAAAGTCTTAAGTTTGGTTGTAAATATTAACTCAGGTATGAAAATTTGGCACAAGGTTTCTTACCATATAAAATAAAGTTTTGAGGATATTTAAACTTGATGGGCATATCCAAATTAGAAGTTGATTTCACCAATCCCATATGTAAAATTTCTAGACAATTGAGTGAATTCTACAGATACTTAATAGTATTCTATATTCTAGAGAAATTTTGTTACAGAATATGAATTTTCTCCAAAATAAAATTTCCTTGATATAACTTACTTAGTTTCTATTATAAGAAAAGTGATGGTCCAGTGGTTAGGCACTAGCTTGAGACTTGGGAGATCACGCTTAAGTTCCTGCTCCACCACAGACTTCCTGAGGGACTTTGGGCAAGTAGTTTAACCTCTCTGTGCCTCAGTTCCTCATCTGTAAAGTAAGTGGATGATAGCACCGCACTACCTCACTAGGGCTGGTTGAAGATGAATACATTAAACATTATAAAGTGGTCAGATACTATGAGGCCACACAAGTATCCAAGATAAATAATCCATTTTATTTCTAAAAAGTCAATATATTATTGTACCGAAAACATTTAAGAATCTCACTGTGCATCTATGTAGCCCACAGTACCATGTCTGAACAACATGGACACCTATCTGCCCCTGCCTTCAAGGCTGGCAATTGTGCCCGGAATCTCTGAGCACACAGGATGTGATTCACAATCACTGTGCACCTTCTGCAGTCATTTATATCTTCATAAAGCAGGTGCAAAGTGCTACTATTCTGATTTGGTAGTACATTACTCTTTGCACAGGAATCAGGGTGATGGTCAGTCAAGCCTAGAGTCATGTTGTGGTAGCACCCTGAAGTAGGGCTTGTTGCTTGTAAACTTTGCTACTGCTTTTGCTTTTAATCCTTCTTTGTTCAAGTGAATACCAAGTGATGTGTACATTATGAATGGATTAGACTAGGCAAGCAAATGTCCTCCCATTTCTTTCCTGACAAGGAAATAGTGTCCTATGGTAGGTCAAACTTTTCTCCTCTTCTTGGAAGTCAGGGCAGTATTGTGCTACATAAAGTATCACCATAGGATACTCTGTAACAATTACATTATCTCATTAATGTATACCACAGAGTGTAACACTGCACTCTCATTAAACATGTAACACTTCTATTTATTGCTGTTGTTCTTATATGAGAAAATGAGTCCAATTTGCTTCTGTGTAAAACCTGTAAAAAGTGACTCCACTGAGATCTAGGGTGTCATGTTAATACATGTGAGAGGAGAGCCAAGCCCAATTATTTTTAATAGATATATGTATATAACTACACTTTTCTAACTCAAACACATTGCTAGTTTGATTTTAGAATTTGCTGGGTTGCTTTCCCTCTCTATGCTCAGGAACAGCTGGCATGGAAGCAGAAAGAGCAATGTGTCTTATAGCAAATATTCCCAGGAAACAGAACATGTAGCTCCTCTGGAGAGACTCTCTCTCCAGCTGTGGAATTAACATGGCTAGCCAGAGAGTTGCCTGGCTGCGCATAATTTACCAGATAAATCAATCAGGACTCCTTCTAGTGAATTTCACATGTCTAAGGAACCTGGGGATTGAAGTTTGGGGGGAAGAAGACAGTTGACAGGAAAGGCATAGTGGCAGCTGGGTTGATGGGCTGACTGGGGAAATCTAATTATTGATTGGAGCTATGAAAACAGGCTAGATACCACACACACACACACAGAGAGAAAGAGAGAGAGAGAGAGAGAGAGAGAGAGAGAGAGAGAGAGAGAGAGAGAGAGAGAGACTTATTTACAGTTCTGTCTATACATACAATGTTATGATAGACTATAAAAAATGATGAGGAGGAGGATGAAGTAGAACAAGTGGATACATGTTTTAAATTAAAAAAAAACTAGTGAAAATTAAAGGATTAATTAGGTGTAGATACTGCACATTATTAGTATCTGTGTAACATGCACAATATATACCCTTATAATAATCACAGAAAGGTTTGCTCAGTCAAAGGTGTTTCCAAAGTGTTTCATAAATGGTATTTTATACTTCCCTCATTACTTTGCAGGGCTAACAAGGGATGTGGTGGATTTTCCATGAAGCCTTTGTTTCAAAAAATTGATATCGTTCTGGAAGACACGCTTTATCCAAACAGGTCAGGCTAGATGAGCAAATTATCCCTTCTGGCCCCAAAATCTAGAAAAAGACAGATTATTTTCTCTGATGTGGATGCTTTATTCTTTTGTATTTTTAATTGTCTCATCTCTATAGTCAAAGAGGTGAATGTTTCTATGAAAGGGACACACTTTTTAAATTAATTTAGGAGTGCAATTTAACCTCAGAACTCTCATTGACCTTGCTAAACTTATATAAAGAAACCCAGTAGATATATCTGATCTATGCTGAAGTTATATAAATCAGAATCCACTAACATAGTTTATTTGGTTGTTAATGTAGCCCCTCAATGAAATGAGATGAGCGGAGGAAGGAATTATTGGAAACCTATAACAACTAATTGCTTATGTAGAAAAGTAATATTAGAAAATTATATATTTATTCCTGGGGGAATTCTGCATCACTGCATGTGAACAGAATTCATGTCCCCAGCAGATTTCTTTGCTTCCCAACAGAAAAATGACTTCGGTCGGGGAAGAAAGGGAAACTGCAAAAGCAGTCATGTGCCCCTCCCCAGCAACTCAGATAGGTCAGTTCAGCTGCCCAGGGCAGCCAGTAGAGATGTAAATCATGGTCCGGAAGAGGGAGGGAGTTTGATAGTCAAGGGTGTAAGAGAGAGACACACACTATCCCTCTCACATGCTATTGTGGCATGCTCAGCATGGAGGGGTAGGGCTTTGGGGTGTTTCTGAGAAGGTATGAGTGGGGCAGGCTCTGTTCCCTTAGGCTGAGCAGAATGTGTCACCCTGCCTGCTAACTGAAGTTTTTCTATTGTCTTTGTGCGTTCCACCAGGAGTATAAAACAAGTGTAAACGTTTTAAGGCTTCTTTACATTGCCAGAGTGATATAAAAGACAGCATGGCCTTATAAATAGCTATGGTGCTTTAGTGATTAGAACTGATCTACATTTTTGGACTGAAAACATTTCCTATCAAAATGTGCTCTATGACCTGTCTGCTACTAACCTTTCGGGAGATGGTCAATAGCCAATATAAATTGTGAGTTTGATTCCCTAGCCTTCATTTGCTCTTCAATTGCCTCTGATGCAACACTAAGCATATGTCTGTATATATATGTGTTAACTAATAAGTAGAAATAAAAGGTCAAACCTAGCTACATTGTATTAGGCAAGGTGGTTTCAGGATTTTCTCCAATGTTACCTACTCCCATTCTCCATCCACTGTATTGTATTTTTAATAAATTACCAAAATAATTGAGGTAACAAAGAGTCCTGTGGCACCTTAAAGACTAACTAAAGTATTGAAGCATAAGCTTTCGTGGACCAATACCTACTTCGTCGGAGGCCAACGAAGTGGGTATTAGCCCACGAAAGCTTATGCTTCAATACTTTAGTTAGTCTTTAAGGTGCCACAGGACTCTTTGTTACCTCTGCTATTCCAGACTAACACGGCTACCTCTCTGATTCAAAATAATTGAGGAGTCCTTGTGTTACCTTAGAGACTAACACATTTATTTGGGCATCAGCTTTTGTGGGCTAAAACCCACTTCATCAGATGCATGGAGTGAAAAATAGATTAAGCAGAATATATATCATAGCTCATGAAAAGATGAGAGTTGCCTTACCAAGTGGGGAGTCAGTGCTAATGAGCAATTTAATTAAGGTGGAAGTGGCATATTCTCAACAATTGACAAGAAGGGGTGAATATAAAGGGAGGGAAAATTCCTTTTGTAGTGTGAACGAGGCCAATGCAACCAGGATGGCCCATTTTCAACAGTTAAGAAGGTGTGAGTATCAACAGAGGGAAAATTACTTTTTGTAGTGACTCATCCACTTACAGTCTTTATTCAGGCCTAATTTGATGGTGCCCAGTTTGTAAATTAATTCCATTTCTGCACTTTCTCATTGGAATCTGTTTTTGAAATTGTTTTGTTGAAGAATTGCCCCTTTTGAGTCTGTTATTGTGTGTCCAGGGAGATTGAAATGTTTTCCTACTGTTTTTTGAATGTTACAATTCTTGATGTCTGATGTGTGTTCATTTATTCTTTTGCATAAAGACTATCTGGTTTGGCCAATCCCTGAACCCTCAATAAGAGCTGGTACTCACATCTTCTTCTTGACTGTCGGAAGGGTGGGTAATTGCTTTTGTTGCTTAGGCACTGCCAAAAGTATTTTTGAAATTATAATTTAGTTTCATTTATTTATTATTTATTTAAATGTATTAAGAAGTTTAAAAATAAAAATAAAATTCACAGAACTTCAGTTCATTATGTGATCTGAAAAATAATGTATTTTGTGCTCCCTGTCTGGGCTCTGAAATGCTAAGGGCAGTAAAAACAAGTGTCATTTTTAAATAGTGACTTTTCACAGTAGAACTGACAAAGAGTCCTGTGGCACCTTAAAGACTAACTAAAGTATTGAAACATAAACTTTCGTGGGCTAATACTCACTTCGTCGGATGCATGTATTTTAAGGTACACTAAAAAAATTACAAAAGACCAGAGAAGGAGACTTAAAAAAAAAAAAGAGAAGGTCTTCAAAAGGTATCCCATCAAAATTTGTGAAAGACATAGTATTATCCATGAATGCAATGAAGTTAAGAAAGGGAAAACTTTGATGGAGTATGAGGTAAAAAACAACATCCTATGGGTGAGATATGTGAGACAGTAGAATACTCTCTAAGGAACAAGGGTGGAAATCTCATTACAATTAAACTAGGAAATCCCTAATACAATTAAAACTAAAGTGGACAGAGCACTAGCAACCACACAGTACAGAGCATTCCTGATAAGGCAGGAGGGGAATACCGAGCTCCCAGAAGGTCTTTTCAACAATTAATATTAATAATACTAAATGATTCTAAAAGCAGATTCTTTTTAGGAAATGCTATTGAGGGATAAGGCCCTGACCTGCATAGATTCTGTGCAGACAGACGCCTATGAAGCCATATGAATTTCTCTTTGCAGAGCCCAAGTTTACTATTAATACTACATAAGCAAAAGCTGTGCATGTAAATGCCAGATTTACAATCCTGCTGTGCTTTTTATGCATTTGTTTTCAAAAAGAAATGTTTATGCTAATATAGTGAAATGCTTGAATCAGCCCAGCATGTGGTATTTGTATATTTTCCTGCATTTCCAAGAAACATAAAAATACGGTATTTCATAGGCCCTAATTTCAGCATTATGCAGTGGAAATTACAAGAAAATATAAAACAATTTGATTAGCTTTGGCCATTATTAGACATAGCATTCAATGAATCAAGTGTTAACAGTGTACATTTAATGTGGTGTCTCTCTGGATATAATAAAAGAGAAACAAATCACTGATATGTCAGATATGGAAATTTAAATCTATGTATATAAATATAAATTTAAATCTATGTATATAAATCTATGTATATAAATGTATATAACCTGTCTTATGCACAGATATATCAATATTAGCATTCCCTTGTGGACCTTCACTTTATTCATTCTGAATTTCTTTGTATAATGAAATTTTGATGTATTTTGATATATTATTGTTATTGTACCAGGGAAACTTAGATAATAACAAAAATAATATGGAAAAAATAGTACTTTGTTCTATGTAGGCAAAGAGCTATTAGGGTATTGGCCCCTATGACTGGCTTCAGCACCTTGGCCAACTCTGGTTCCCTGAGTATGACTTCTGCCATCTTCCCCAACATAGTGAACAGGGAACCTTCAGAGCTTAAATGTTTGTGAACTGCTACAGCTTGAAGTAAAGAGTCATGGCTCCCTAACTAGGACTGTAGCAGATTTATATCCTCTATCAACTGGGCATAATGCAGGAACTGTAACACACAGTCACCAGTAGGTTATACAGGCATAGATCTTGTCTCCTCTGCCATTCAGTAATGGTCCCATACTGAAAATTGGCAGGGGAAGGGAAAAGATAATATCTACAGGATCATTTTTAAAAGCTCCATGAGGACGTGGGATAAAATCCTCCTTCTGTGGCCTTTGTCCTGATTACATCCTTTACCTGCTCCTTCCTTACCTATGACTCCCCAAATTCACAATGTCACCACCTTCCATAGTGTAGGAAAGGAGGAGAAACAGGTATGGCCCTATGTTGTTTGCTGGTCAGGGAAGAAAATATTTTCAGCACCCCATGAGTTGAACAGGAGGGGAAAAAAATATGACCAGCTAATCAGTAGAGAAAAAAAACCAAACCTATGATTGACCAACTGAGCAGCACAAGCACACCCTCCCCAATGCCCCATAACAGGGCCAGAGGAAGCAGCAATTTCCAATAGTTTCCTCTTCTAACCAACCTAAGGCATACATCAACTGGATACTAACCCTCTTGCTCACTAAAGAGGAGGGTCTGATCTGACTTTTGACAGATGAATAGCATTCAGTGTTAGTCAGTGTTGTCCTTTCTCATGATTTTATCAGAAGTCTCATGATTTTTTTAAATCCTTATCTCTTGTAGAGATGTGATTATGTCTTAGCTTTTTGAGTTTGAGAGTTTTTTTATTGACATTCATTAAAAAAATGACAATGAAAAGTGCAGAAAGGTAAATTATTTACAGTTAGGCCTTGTATACACTGTAGGCTGGATCAAGGGGTAGAGATCGATCTACTGGGGATCGATTTATCACGTCACCTCCAAAGTGGACTCCGGAACTCCAGCTTGCCAAAGGGCACAAGATGGAGCTGACGGGAGAGCCGACCGCTGCCGCTGTGAGGATGGCAGGTATGTCAACCTAAGATGCGTCGACTTCAGCTACGTTATTCACGTAGACGAGGTTGCATATTTTTGGTTGACCCTCCCTGCTAGTGTAAACCAGGCCTTAGTATACATTTCCAAATATCTCATGTGTCACAGGATTGTCAATAGAATTTAAGGAAAGAGTAAATTTCTAGGTTTCATGATGCACAAAATAGTTTGAAAATACAAACCCAGAAAGCCTCAAAAACCAGAAAGTAAATTAAAAGATCTCAACTTTTATTGTTTTTAAGTTCTCATAATTTATATGCTAAACACATGATTTTGGGTGGGGGGGCAGTTTCAAGATTTTGAAAGATGAGAGACTGTATTCAGTAAGCATAAATAATAATAAAGGTATCTCTCTCTCTCTCTCTTTGCCCGTCACCCCAGCCGGGGTATGGGCCACCAACCACAGATCAATAAAGGTATAAGTCAAGCTAATTGAACATTTACTAATGGAATGTTTTTCTTCAGAAAATTGCATTTGGTCAAAATCTCAGTTTTTGAAGGAACATGTCAATTTTGATAAAATTTCATTTAGAAACAAATCAAAATAAATCATTTTTGATAATAGATGTAATGTCAAAACATCATCTTTGGACTGAAGTGTTTGGATTTTTATTCAGAAATGACCTTTTACTGCAACATTTATTTTATATGCTAAAATATTTAATTTTTTAAGGAAAAATTAAAAAAAACACATTTTTTGTTTTAAACATTTTTCTTTTAAACAAAACATCTTAATGGATTCCAATTGATTTTTTCTTAAAAAAAAGAAACATTTTGTTTCATTGGAAATCTCCATAATGGCATTTGGAACCAATTTATTTTTAAAATGTTAGAATTTTCCATGGAATTGAAATTGCAGTTCTCAACCAGCTCTAGTTATAAGGAAGGCTAAGATTTTTTCATGGATATTTTTAGTAAAAGTCACAGACAGGTCATGGGCAGAAAAGGGAAAAAAAACATCATCTGCTACCTGCAGCTCCAGGGGTCCACATGCTGCTTGTGGAGGCTGGGATCTGTGAGGTGCTTGTGGTGGATTGGAGCTTTGGGGGCTGATCGAGGCAGCGGGGGGACCTAAGGAAGAACTATGTATCAGCAGTTTGAAAAATGCTACTGCCCTGTTAACTTGGGCTATTAATAAACTTTGTAGCCAAACAATCAAAGTAGTAAGTAGGATTTGCCCCTCCTAACCTATGTCACTCCAAAAAAGGAACTTCAAAGCTACTTTGGACATTGCCAAGAGAACACTAGAACAACTACTTGTTACCTAACATCAATGGAAAACAAGAGTGCTGTTTTGCACACATCTGAGAAAAATGAGGATGTATATATTCTTGCAAACTTGCTTTTATCAATCAGGATCTTAGATCAACAAAACTGGCTGCCGCAAAGATAACACAAGGGGCATTGTTTCTTAAAGATCAACTCTGACATCACTTGCAGAGGGAAATGGAGACATAATAAACATATTGACCCGTTGTTACTAGGAAAAGGTTCACAAATAGAAGAGGAATGTAAATGTTAGTTGACATCATTCGAAGAAAGAAAATTGCTGTCCTCCCTTACTGAACTAATGATGATAACAACAATTGTTACCTCAAGGGAAGTAAAGTAACGCTTCAGAGATAAACTGGTAGGGGGACAGGGTATAAAGGAAAGCCCCTTGTTCAGAAGAGCAGACTCGGCTCCCTTCCATGTCTGTCACCCTCTCTCCTTGTGTGATATGATAAATAAAATGAAGAAGAGACAAGGTAATATGGTACAAACAAAGGTAAGTGTATTAAGGGTAAGGTACAGAAGAAACTGGGGAGAAAGGGGAAGTAAAACAAACTTAACTATACAGTGAACTAGTGACTGGCTTTGGAGCTTGAAGCTCAGACCCACAAAACCTACCTTGGCCTTCACAAAATAAAACCCCAAAACAGAAACCTTTTCTAGTTGTATAAGCGCAGTGGACACAGCGCATAGTTGCGAAGCCCAGGACCTTCCACTCTCTGGCTGATTTAGAGCCTTTGAGGAGAAACACTGGGGAGTCCAGATGACTGGTGGAGTTCGTCACTGGCAAAGAGACCCTCTGGGTTGATGGACACCAGGTAAGCAGGATGTGGACAATGGCAGGTCCCAGGTCCCTCTTTCCTCTACCTCGCTGCAGGACAGATGGCACTCTTCTCCCTAGCTCGGAAGCGCTGAGAAGACCTGACTGCACGCTGGCTGCCGCTGGAAAGGACAGCCCCTCCCATGTGCTGTATCTGTTCCTTTAAAGGCTTTTTGGCGGGAAAACTCTGAGGTGAAGGCTGGATTTGGTGGGAAAAAACAGTTCTATCCAGTTTGAGCCAAGGAACTCTGCTGCTTTTGTAGTAAACAGCAAAGATGGAGTCCAGGGGTCAAAGTTCATATACTCCATATTGAAGTCTATTAATGCCAGTAATTCAAATACATTATTAAATAGTTAATTGAACCTTTTAAACAGTATTACCTAACACAATGGCTGTGATAATTCAGAAAGTTAATTTAATAATGGCAAGGGGATAAGAAAAAAGTCTATAATGGTAAATAAAGTAGTAGAGGTAGAAACAGCTGCTGTTCCTGACAGCTGCTTTTGAACAAACTGAAACTGCAGAGCATTAAAAAATTGAGATGTATCACTTAAAAGTTACAGGTGAGATTGTAGTGCATGGAGCTTTAAAAAAAAATTAATTGTATGTGGTAACTGCACCCCTTCTGTGTGACTGAATTAAAAGGACTTGGCAGGTGATGCAGCTAGATTTGGAAGTTGAAGAGAGAACATAGGAATGGGAGAGGAAGGCTGGATGTGGCTTAAAATAAAGACATTCTCACAGTGCTAACATGATGCATTTTTGAACTTACTTTATTTTTCTTGTTCTAATCTAATCCAAATAAAGTTACTGTACTTTGGTAAAAAGGCATATTCAGCACAGTGGATTGTGGAAGATATACATGGCCCTATAGGGAATAGGGAGTGGCAACTTCCACACGTGGAGGACATCTTGAGGCAGCAAACTGAGTGATCCGTTCTCATCTCTCTTTAGAAGTGAAGCACAGAATAGGCCCTATTATCCTCTCATACTGGTATAAATTAGAAGTAGCTGTATTGGATCCAATAGAGTTAATCTGGAGGAAATCTTAGGAGCATTAGTTCCAACATTTGAGTGCTAGTACAATGTAGTTAACTTGTTTGGGTTAGCACATGGTAGATAGGCAAAGTAGGGAAATAGCCCTCTGAAGGGGCATCATGCCAGTTGAGGGTGAAATTCCACAGCCATTTCCACAGCTGTATAATTAAGGAAGGTTTCGTGAAAATGAGATGGGCAGATTGTCTGTGGTCTGGCTCTGAGTGATATGTATTTGCCCATACATGGTTGATGCAGTGTAAAGTTTGATTAGATTAAAATTTGACTAGATTTTCAGTAAATATGAACCATGGTTGTCTGCCCCTGCAGTTAGCACTGCAGATAGTAGTGTCTATTCTAAAATACAACACACTGAACCTTCCATTTTTAAGTCAGTTACTTTAGAGCAAGAGACGGTGTATAGACAGTTAAAATTTAGAAATATAGACATCTCTAAAAATATAGATTAGTAACATGAATGGTAACACAAATGTACTGTTTACTTGTTAGAATAAGATTATTCATGCTAATATATTTAATATCTATGTGGGTATTCTATTTTTACAGTGGTTAGATGACAATGACTGTAGTTTGAAAAACATGGGTTGATTATATTGGGTTGATCTTGTCTGTTACAGCTTTCCCCCTATTCCATTTTGTTTCTTACAGCTGTCCCCTTACTCCATTTTGTTTTTGTTCTCCTGTGGCCGCCCCTCCCTGGCTGTTAAGTTGTTTACCAGGGCCACTGCCCTTCTCAAAGGGAGGGCCCCTTAAGTTGTTTACCAAGAGCCATTGCCCTTCACAAAGGGATGGCCACTTGTGCTGCGTGCTAAGTGGGACAACTGCCCTGTTCAAAGGGTTGGTCCTGTTATCACCTTGTTAAACCTGGGCTCGGTGTAGGGTAGGCAATGTCCAAAGCTGTAAGACCTAATGTGTTTTTGAGATCCTGGGCATGAGTCATAAGCCTCATGTGCTTTTGAGTCATAAGGTGGAACTCACGCCTATGGTCCAGGACTCTGCCCAGGCATGTCTCTATGCTCACCTGCAGTTTTTCCCTGTAACTCCTCCCCTGTGACAGAGGGAGCCTATCAGGATTACTGGTGGGGAAACTGCCTGAGTTTGCCTTTAAGAACAGGCATGTTTAAAACAAACATCAGAAAGGTTCTTGCATTGCTACCTGGTCTGATCAGCCAGGGGTTCTGGGGGGTCCTTTCTCCGCTCTCATTTTATTTTTGAGCGTACCCCCGTTTTAACCCCCCCCCCACGAAGAACGAATTGCTGCCTGAGAGACCTCCTGATTATCAAGACCGTGCCGAGCCCTCCTTGCTTCTTCTGATGCTGTTGCTGCTTCTGCCTTTGCTGCTGCCTTGGGGACTGGTGAGAATCCCTCTGTGAAACTTTCTATACTTAATTACTTTAGCTGCTGGCTCTGTTTCCCCAACACACAGACTCAAACTAAACCTCTCTTAAACTAAACCTTGGTCTGTGTCTTAAAACCTCTCTTAGACTTAAACTAAACCTTGGTCTGTGTCTTAAAACCTCTCTTAAACTAAACCTTGGTCTGTATCTGTAATCTGTTTCTTGCTTTGCAGCACCCTGGCTGCTAGAAATAAGCCTGTGCCTTCCTGGACTGTACCTGGGCACACAGCACCCTGCCCTCTGAAACTACACCTAGTATAAGGTGCACCCATTAGGTTAGATTTTGTCTTTTAGTCTAGATAAGTTGTAATTTCATTTTGCATAGCTGTAGTTAAGTTAGGTTTAGGAAATTGCTTGCATTGTACCCTGTAAGTTAGCCTTAAAGAATTGTTGCATTGTGTTTTGTTACTTGCTAATTTGTGTAGTTTTGGTTAAGTTAAATCATAGATAAGATTTTGCCGTGTTTTGTATAATTGTCTCTCTGCTGTTTAAACTTGCAGCCTGTCTGTTCTGTGTCTCCCTGAGTTTAAATCTCCCTCCACCACGTGCTCCTCTTCCCCCATCCCCCAACCTTACTTATCTACCACTTTCTTTCTCTCTCTCTCTCTCTCCCTCTCTGCTGTTTCAACTTACAGCCTGTCTTCTCTCTCTCTCTTTCTAGCATAAAACCCCATTGGTTACCCCTTTTCTCTCTAACACACCTCACATTTTACATTTACATTTTTACCTAAAATTGTTGGTTATTTAACACATTTTACCCATACTGTTAGTTGGTTATATGCTGCTGTGACACACTCTTTACATAGAAATTGTTATCTACCTGTTACATTTATACTTCAGTGCTAATTGGTTACCAACTGTATTGTACCCCACTATTGAAACCCCCTATCCCATTTACTAAAAGAAACCCCTTCCCAATTGTCTACTTCAACAAACCCCATACCCCTCACTATTAAATTTTCCCTGTTTTTGCATTTTCTTAATAAAGTTTATTTTGCACCCCACCTGTGTGGTAATTGCTCCCCAAGATCCCATATACCTGCTGGCAGGGACAGATCTCACTTCTGGGCTTTTGAAAGGCTGTTTTTATTTCTCAGTCTCTAAAATTTCTTCACAAGTATAAAGTAAGATGGTATTCTACAATTGATTCTTTATTAATCTACTCATTTTTAAATTACATTAAAATATGCACATTTTGTCATTACAACTTCAGTGTAATAATCAGTTGTGCTAATTGAATAATTATTTAGAAATAATATGAAACAATATTTAAACATAAATGTTTATCAGCTGAATAGGTTATCTGAATACCTGCTAAACTTTACTATCAAATTCTACCATCATTCAGCTAGAATTAATTGTGCTACATAGCTTCTTGTTAAAATAAGAACATAAGAAAGGCCATACTGGGTCAGACCAACGGTCCATCCAGCCCAGTATCCTGTCTACCGACAGTGGCCAATGCCAGGTGCCCTGGAGTGAATGAACCTAACAGATAATGATCAAGTGATCTCTCTCCTGCCGTCCATAACCCCCTCTGACAAACAGAGGCTAGGGACACCATTTCTTACCCATCCTGGCTAATAGCCATTAATGGACTTAACCTCCATGCATTTATCCAGTTCTCTTTTAAACCCTGTTATAGTCCTAGCCTTCACAGCCTCCTCAGGCAAGGAATTCCATAGCTTGACTGTTTGCTGTGTGAAGAACTTCCTTTTATTTGTTTTAAACCTGTTGCCCACTAATTTCATTGGGCAACCCCTAGTTCTTATATTATGGGAACAAGTAAATAACTTTTCCTTATTCACTTTCTCCTTACCACTCATAATTTTATATACCTCTATCATATCCCCCCTTAGTCTCCTCTTTTCCAAGCTAAAAAGTCCTAGCATCTTTAATCTCTCCTCATATGGGACCCATTCCAAACCCCTAATCATTTTAGTTGCCCTTCTCTGAACCTTTTCTAATGCCAATATATCCTTTTTGAGATGAGGAGACCACATTTATACACAATATTCAAGATGTGGGCGCAGCATGGATTTGTGTAAGGGCAATAAGATATTCTCCATCCCTGGTTTTAATTATTCCTAACATCCTGTTTGCTTTTTTGACTGCCGTTGCACACTGCATGGACATCTTTAGAGAACTATCCACAATGACTCCAAGATCTTTTTCCTGATTAGTTGTAGCTAAATTAGCCCCCATCATATTGTATGCATAGCTGGGGTTATTTTTTCCAATGTGCATTACTTCATATTTATCCACATTACATTTCATTTGCCATTTTGTTGCCCAATCATTTAGTTTTGTGAGATCTTTTTTAAATTCTTCAGTCTGCTTGGGTCTTAACTATTGTGAGCAGTTTAGTATCATATGCAAACTTTGACACCTCACTGTTTACCCCTTCCTCCAAATCATTTATGAATAAGATTGGTCCTAGGACTGACCCTTGGGGAACACCACTAGTTACCCCTCTCCATTCAGAAAATTTACCATTTATTCCTATTCTTTGTTCCCTGTCTTTTAACCAGTTCTCAATCCATGAAAGGATCTTCCTCTTATCCCATTGTTGTAGTAGGATGACACCCTGAAATATGAGCCCTGGTATTAGAGGCCCAGTATAAGGCCTAAGCTAAAGTAATGGTCAAGACTTTGCTAACATAAAGCAAAGTTTAGCTGTGAGACAGAGGCAGGCCCTGCTCACAGAAGCTGGCAAGGAAAGGGATGAGGCTGCAAACATACACAAACCTATGAGGTACCAGAATGCTTGTACATTCCATACAGATAACAAGGAGCAGGCTGACCCATCCTAAAGACAGGGGCAAAAGGGTAATATGATGGATAGAGTTGTTTTGCTTGAACCAACATGTACAAGGTGAGAGGCGGCACCTTACTACATAGAGGGGATGTACCTTGCTACGTAGAGGGGATACACCTCAATACGTCAGGAGTGATGTGTAACTTTTTGTACCTGTTTATAAGAATATGACCCTGGGGTGCTGTCTTCGTCCAATGAAAGGGGGTAGTGGGAGGTCCACCACTGACTGAGCTGGTCCATTGTTAGGGGGCACAAATTCATAGTACAGTCGGACCCCACAATACTGCAACGATCGGGATCCAAAAATACCCAATCGCGGTAAATGAGGGGTCACGCCACATGAAACGGCCGTGTGCCGCCGCCATCGGAAGCCCCGCACGCCCCACGCTATAAGTGGATTCGTGCTATAGCGGGGCACGGTATTGCGGGGTTCCACTGTATCTCTTGTAGAGTCTACTCTAGGGGAAACTATCACTGTGCTTCATTTGACAATTAACCTGGCAAGGGTGCCTTCATACCTTACTAGAGTCTGTGGTCTTTGGGGATTCTCTCGGGGTCTGCTGTGACAGCGATCTGCAGAGCCGGGGCAGCAAACAGAGGGAATACACATGCAGCCGACTGATATCGTTATCAAACAAGAGCAAAGCACCACACCGGTAGCTACTGACAACAATTGTTGCTTCATATGTGAGAAATATAATGAATAAGTGTAAAGTTTTCACTTTTGCATTAGTGAAGGAAGATGTATTAAAGATCTGTTCTGTGACATACTCTCATTTGAGATGAACAGAAATGTGTTACTAAAAACTATTTTCTTTCATATGCGTGTTCTATAATGTAATAAAGGTCAGTATCTATATTAATATCAGTTAATAGTAGACAAATCTGAATTCAAGCACTCTGTGAAAAGGATTCTGGTACCTTTGGATGTTGGAAAAGGCTTGTACGCTGCAGAATGGAACAGTAATTTTGTTAGCTTTTTAGGCACAATCATAATTCTTTCATCCTGTCTGGTGTTTTGTATCACTGCCAAATGCTGTCCATTAAACCATTGAAAATAATGATTCTGGACCAGTGCAATATCACTCTCAGCTATAGCTCATTCTGCAGGCAGTATTTCCAGTAAATATATTGTGTGTCACAGCACATCAGAGTAACCATGGATAACGTATGTAGAGGGAAATACATATGGGAGGATATTTACAACTGTTAAATATAGCTAAGAGTAAAACTATCTTTTGCAGTTACAGTCTTTTAAGGAAGGACTGTAAACATCCTACAACCACTGTATGTTCACTTGCCAGGATCTTAAACCCCTTTGGTATGCTTACTTTAACAACATTTTTAATACCAGTTGTCACATCCTTTTTTTTTCCATTAAAATGTACAACTAAAACGATCTGATTTATTGTTATAACACAATATCTGGGTCCCATCTAGAGTGGGAAAAGGGGTCAGATAAGGTGTTGAAAATTTTATAAAATTGAGTAATATCAATATGGGCTTGTCTTCACTACCCGCCAGATCAGTGGGTAGTGATCGATCTGTTAGCGATTGATTTCTTGCGTCTTGTGAAGATGTGAGAAATCGATCACCCAGAGTGCCCCCGTCAGCTCTGGAACTCCAGCTTGCTGAGAGGCGCAAGCTGGAGTCGACGAGGGAGCATGCTGCTGACTGCCGCCGCCGTGAGGATGGCAGGAAAGTCAGCTGAAGATAGGCCAACTTCAGCTACGTGATTCACGTAGCTGAAGTTACATATCTTCAGTTAATTCCCTCCCCCCCCCCAGTGAAGACCAGCCCTACGAATTAACAGTTATTATTAATGGGGATTTTTCGTCTTCTGCACAACAGCTGCCATGGAGGACCTATTACAGTAAGGAGGAAAGGGGGGTTATGATGTATGTTGCAACTTATTTTGAGTGGATGTCCAGTGCAAGTACTCCATAGGTAAGGTACCCAGTGACCAGTGACCAAATAAAGGGCCTGGCAAAGGACATAAAAGGAAATGCTGGTTTAAAGAATGGAATGAGGCAGGGCTTCTAGGATTGGGATGGCAACAATCCCCCCTTTCCTATAGCCCACGTTAACCCTTGTATGGGGCGGTACCGTCCAAACCATGGATTGGCTGGGGGACCTGGATGGAAATTGAAGGGAGGGCTAGTGGAAATCCCTAGTAGTTATTTGAACGAACAGATTTGAATAACATGCCTGAACTGTGCACTTTTATCCGACATGTATTGTATCCAACAGTCTAAAAATAAAAGCTGAAGCCTGATTAAATCCATATTATGTGTCTCCTGTCCTTTCGGTATAACTGAACAATGTTTTAATATCAAGAAAGAGCTTTTAAGTATATGATAAACAATAGCTGTGTTTAGGAAGTAAAAGTGGGCAGTCAGGACCAAACAATGAGAGTGAAGGATAACAATAGAAGAAGTAATTATCTAAATTTGGGTGACTTTAGGAATTTCATGGCAGGATAAGGAAAGTGAAGAAGAAAGGAGCAGTGGATGCACATTGGGAATGGTGTTTGTGGCAAAAAAGTCATTCTAAATTAAAGAAATCCTAAATTGAAGCAAACACCTTGTCCTGGATTGTAAGGACACTATATGCTAAAGTCAGTGGTGATGGGAACTGTACATGGAACTGCATGGAAGAGGAAGTAAGGACCACCAGTATTTGGGGGGGAGGGGGAAGAGTATAAAATGTTTTTTTTGCATCCCAGACGGAATCCCAGTGATTATTCGGATAACATTTGCCATAGTGGACATGTGATGGCAATACTTTCATGATGTCAAATTACTCCAGATCACTGAAAATGTGGGCATTTAATGGGTACTGGCAATTTATAAGTCAATATGGATAGCTAGAAATTGCCAATTTGAATTTCAGCCTATAATTAGCACACTGTTCTAAAATATTAATGTACAGCAAATTTAATATTTACTTTCAAAGGGGCTTCAAAAGTTCAAAGCCAAGATGTCAAAAACATGCTCTAGGTGTCACATTCCAGGAGGCTCATTATGCCCTTAATAAAAAGTAGTAGCATATAGGAAATGCAGGATTATTAGTAAAATATCATAGAAATGCTTTCAAATATTATAAGAATATAATTACTTTTCATCACTTTTCATAATAATCATAGAAGACTAGCGTTGGAAGAGACCTCAGAAGGCCATGGAGTCCAATCTCCTGCTCAAAGCAGGACTAACCCCAGCTAAATTATTCCAGCCAGGACTTTGTTAAGACAGGCCTTAAAAACGCTAAGGATGGAGATTCCACCACCTACCTAGGTAACCCATTCCAGTGCCTCCCCACCCTCCTTGTGAAATAGTTTTTTTTTCCTAATATCCAACTAGGCCTCCCCCACTGAAACTTGAGACCATTGCTCCTTATATTCTGTCATCTGTCACCCCTGAGAACAGCCTAGCTAATTCCTCTCTGAAGTATGCATTCTGTACTTACTTACTAATATCAGTCATGATATAAAGCCTTCTATGTAATTAGCATTATTGTTGGTTAGATGAAGAAATTACAGTAAAATGGATGAAAAAATCTGCTGAGCTACTGAAGCCATGGATAAAAGACAGCAGGCAGCAACAATTTAATAAGCAATATAACAAAAAAGAAGTAACGGGTATAAATACTACACAATAGGACCACATGCTCTGGACTAGCTGTAAACCAGCCCACTAGCAGCAATTTTACAGATTTGTTTGTATTAAATCATGATTAACATTAGAAAAAGCATCTTAACTTGGTAAGCACACATATGGTGTTATGCTGTTAGCTGTTATTGTTTTAATGAATTGTGTTTTACTTTATAGATAAGGAGAACTACACATTTGTATAGTCCTAATATGCTACTTTTATACCCATGTTACATTATAACACCATTACAGATGACTATAAACCAGCATATATATAACATACAATTTTAAATAAAAAGCTTTTTAGAAGGCTGACAAGACACAGGAATGAATTCTCAACACACGTTTTTATTATATTCTGTAAACAATTTTGATGATTACTGTGATTCTTAAGTACTCTCCAGTTATGTCTCAAGCCACTAAATTGGCAGAAGTTTGTTGTTGTCACACTGTCATTCAGCTGAACTAATAATTTATTTTGCTAAAAAGAAGTCATCAAAAATATGTTATTGAGAAAACAATGCTGAGTGCAACATTCCATATGAATAATCTAGAAAATATATGTAGTGTATGTGTGTTGGTGCACACATTGTGCACAAATTGCACGAGATGTAAAGAAAATCACTCTCAAATCCATAAGAAGATGAACATGTGAGCATCTGTTTTTGCTTTATACATTGCTAATAAAAACAATGTTTTAACAAATCTATTTTGCACACTGGAGATGGGTGGTACTAGAATGACACGAGAGATTACTATTGGTACATACATTTTTTTGTCAGATCCACTTCTTTTCTTAAGGATTTGTTTCAATGAGGAAGAATCTGCTAACATGAGAAATAAAACCCATATGGATATACTTTGTTATTTCAGATTTCTCCATATAGAAATGACAAAGATTGGCAATCTATAAGCATACCCAATGATTAAATGAATGCTGACCATGTGACCAATAGTATTCCAGGTCTGATTTATACATTAATAATAAATTATAGCAATACCTAGATCATGGCAGACTGTCCTTTAGGTGGACCTTGCTTTCACTATGGACATTTACAGCACATTCTCTCACATTCAGAAAACTGTATGAGTTGCTTATGTAGACCCCATTAATGTAGCATTTGAGTACCTCATGATCTTCAGTGCATGGTAGGAAAGAATTATTATCCCTATTGCACAGATAGGAAACTCAGGAACAGAATAAAATGTCACCAAACAACTGAGACAGCAGAGATGGTCAAATGATTTGTTGCAAATGATTTAGTCAATCAATGTATCCTTGTCCGTCATTCTTGACTGAATCCTGACCCCTTCAAATGTATTTGTTATTTCTAAGTATTCATGGAGGATTAAATTTAACATCAGGCAAAAGGCTGACACAAGACCTAAGCAATAATACCATGACCACAACACTCTTATATAGTGCTTTTCAACAGTAAATCTCAACATGGATTACAAAGTATCACTATCCAATTATATAAACAGGGAAACTGAGGCATAGGGAGGTGAAGTGGTCACCATGCTGGCTAGAAGCAGAGACAAGAAAGAACTCATGAGTGCCACTTCACTATTCTACCTACTAGGCCTATGTGTATGATGCTGAAATTCACAAACAATAGTTTGGATGAACAATTTTCAGCCTATCTCTAATCAGAATCCATTTACTTTGACTATTCTTTATTTATGTCACATGATTTGTTTTAAAACTTGCTTTTGACTTTTGATAACATATGAACAATCACCTAAGTCTCCTGGCTTTGTTTCTGCTTCCTGTTTGGATGACAAACTTGTTTAACCCACAGAAATGAATAGAGAACAAAGATTATCCACGAATAAATAACCGAAGTGCTCTGACTCATTTACATATGCCTTTGATTGTTATCTAAATACATGTGTTTGAATGAGCAATAGCCATTCTCCAAATGTTTGAATAAAATCCTCTTTCTTCAAATGTTCATTGGGGAAGGGGAGAGGGGTAAAGGAGGCATGAACATGGCTGAACTGAGCAGCCATTCAGAATTCAGATGAATGTTCTTGTTCAGACACCATTTTTCTAGTATTTGACAAGCTCTAACAGGCAGGCTATATTGATATTAGAGGAATGTACACTTCTTCCTGTTTCAAAGTTGTTCAGTGCTATATTGGCAGCACTGTATGCAGGATCAGTTCACTTTCTTTATAATTAGGGTGACCAGACAGCAAGTGTGAACAATGAGGACAGGAGTTGGGGGTAATAGGAGACTATATATTAAAAAAAGCCCCAAATATTGGGGCACTCCCTATCAGATTGGGACTTCTGGTCACCCTATTTATAACAGTGCTATGTAACTGCATATCTAAATTATAGAGAAAAAAACAACATGAAAAGCATGATAACATTGCAAAGTCAAGCATTTTAAAATTAGGAAGTTCCATAATTAAGGTTGCTTATGCAATTCTAATTTGGCACTGTTGTGTATATGCATTAAGATACAATTTTTAACTACATGACTACATGCTATTTTTGCCATAGGACCCCAGCTTCATTCAGTGCCATAGGATGGATGGTGATCACTGAATGGGCAGCTGTTCAATATTTTGTTTTAGCCTCATAATACAATGTGTGACCCATTGTATTATTTACTGAATATCCTTCAGACACTCCTCGGAATATAGAGTTAAGTTCCTCTCTATGGCACTCATCACTATATAAGATAGCTCTGGCACATCCAGCTGATACTGTTATTCAAACATTTCTCCAGAGTAGAGAGACCAAACCTTCAGGGTCCATGGAACAAATAACGTACACTGAATATTATATATTTCTGCATCAACAGAATGCTAGTTGCAATCTACCTTAAGTTTAGAAATGACCTTGCCATGAGGCTTCACATGTACATTGGAGCTAAAACAGACTATTGAGGGAGTCTGTGTGCTGCAGACAGATAATTATTGGATATTTTATCAGTCAATCAGAGAAAACCAAGACCAGAAGGCTTATTCTTCTGCTCTAATACCCCGTTCAAATACTTGAGATGCAGGATAATTCCCCCAGCTGCAGCAGTTGCAAGTTCCTTGTTCTTTATATGAGCCATTTATTAGATAATATCGTTATTCAAAGCATACTATCCTTCCATGTCATTACCCTCATTTCTTAAAAATGTTCATGCTATTTCCAGTCTCAATGTATCTAGTTTTAACTTCTAGCCATTGGATCATCATGTTACACTTTTATCTGATAGATTGAAGGACTCATCATTAAATATTTATTCCCCATGTAGGTACTTATAGACTGTAACCGAGTCCCAAATTGACCTTCTCCATGTTAAGCTAAAAAAACTGACCTCCTAGAGTCTATCACTATTAAATCATGTTTTCTAATTCTTTAATCATTCTCGTGTCTCTTCTCTGAACAATTTCCAATTTCTGAACATACTTTTTGAATTGTGGACACCAGAACTTGACACAGAATTCCATCAGTAGTTACATGAGTGCCAAATAAAGGGGGAAAATAATCTCTCTAACTTCTACTAAGATTCATCCCAGCACAGCATTAGTCCTTTTGGCCCCAGTGTTGCACTGGGAGGTCATTGTTAGCTGATTATATTCCATGTCCTGCAATTCTTTTCCAGTCACTGTGTCCCAGAATAGAATTCCCCATTGTGTCAGTATGGCCTACATTCTTTTTTCCTAGATGTCTACATTTACATTTATCTATATAGATACAGACAATGTTAAAACAAATGTATAGTATACTACACCATCACTACTACTTTTATCACCAAACTTAAAAAAAATAAAATCAAGTTGGTTTAACAGGATCTATTTGCCAGTGTGATTGAAATGGTTGTAACAACCTCTGTCTCTAGCAACTGCAGTGATTTTCTTACATTAATATGAAATCACATCTCATAAGAAAATTGGGATTTCACAATGATCGAGCATTTTTTTCCTTGCCACTGTCCTCATGCTGAGAAAATACTAAATATTTCAAAACATTATAATAGCTAGCAAATTGTAGAGAGATTACATGAAGAAACACAGTGGATTTTTCATGCATTTTCTTTCCCACTTAGGCATTTCAGAAGAACTATTTATTTTGTAATGTTTCAACTAAATCCACATATTGTACGGGGTGAGCGGCGCTTTATTTTGTGTGTGTGGTTTTTTTTTTTAGCAATGAATGAAAAAGGATCTCTGTGGTGTCAAAAATTCCTTTCAATTTCTCTATTTGGAGCATGGCCTAGCCACTCAAGTACATACTCAGGCAAGTTCCAGGCAAGCTTGTACAGCCTGAGCTTCTGCAGCTTCATTGATATTGTCATTTGAGCTAGCTAAATTCCAGCTACTTGGAGTATGTCCACTTAGGCTGCAGTCACACCTCTGATTGCTGTACCGTAAGACTGGCCAGCATTATATACCTCCACCAATTTATTCTGAAAATTGAGCTCAGTTTTCCTGTACCATCCCTTGTTCTCTACACATTCACAGAGGATGACTGGATGAACTAGGTTTGATTGGGAAGGTAGAGTGGATAACCTAGATGCTAACCTCCTTGCCCCTCCTGACCAATAGTAGACCACCTAATCTTTCTTGTCTGACCCTTATTGGCTGGGAAGTAGCTGTTCCCTGCCTTAGGCAAAGTTGGAGGTGGAACAAAGAGCCATGTAGGCTGCCCTCTTACTGCAGAGAGATTTCACATTCCACCCACCACATCCATAGAAGCAGGGCATAGGACAAGCATTTAATCCTTTCCCTTTGGAGATCATGTTGGCATTTAGTATATGATGTTGTTGCTATAGTAACTTATCACCATGCTTTCTTGTGTGTTCAGGTCAAGCCAGAATTCATTTTAGGTTTTCACGTTGTCCCTGCCAGCAGGTATATGGGATCTTGGGGAGCAATTACCACACAGGTGGGGTGCAAAATAAACTTTATTAAGAAAATGCAAAAACAGGGAAAATTCAATAGGGGTATGGGGTTTGTTAAAGCAGACAATTGGGGAGGGGTTTCTTTTAGCAAATGGGATAGGGGGTTTCAATAGTGGGGTACAATACAGTGGGGTACAATACAGTAGGTAACCAATTAACACTGAAGTATAAATGTAACAGGTAGCTAACAATTTCTATGTAAAGAGTGTGTCACAACAGCATATAACCAACTAACAGTATGGGTAAAATGTGTTAAATAACCAACAATTTTAGGTAAAAATGTAAATGTAAAATGTGAGGTGTGTTAGAGAGAAAAAGGGGTAACCAATGGGGTTTTATGCTACAAAGAGAGAGAGAAGACAGGCTGTAAGTTGAAACAGCAGAGAAGTAAAGGTTGGGGGATGGGGGAAGAGGAGCACGTGGTGGAGGGAGATTTAAACTCAGGGAGACACAGAGTAGACAGGCTGCAAGCAAAAATACAGCAAAATCTTATCTATGATTTAACTTAACCAAAACTACACAAATTAGCAAATAACAAAACACAATGCAACAACTCTTTAAGGCTAACTTACAGGGTACAATGCAAGAAATTTCCTAAACCTAACTTAACTACAGCTATGCAAAATGAAATTAGAACTTATCTAGACTCAAAGACAAAATCTAACCTAATGGGTGCACCTTATACTAGGGGTAGTTTCAGAGGGCAGGGTGGTGTGTGCCCAGGTACAGTCCAGGAAGGCACAGGCTTATTTCTAGCAGCAAAGGTGCTGCAAAGCAAGGAACAGATTACAGATACAGAGTTTCAGAGGGCAGGGTGGTGTGTGCCCAGGTACAGTCCAGGAAGGCACAGGCTTATTTCTAGCAGCCAAGGTGCTGCAAAGCAAGAAACAGATTACAGATACAGACCAAGGTTTAGTTTGAGTCTAAGAGAGGTTTTAAGACACAGACCAAGGAGTTTGAGAGGTTTTAAGACACAGGACCAAGGAGTTTAAGAGAGGTTTTAAGACACAGACCAAGGAGTTTAAGAGAGGTTTTAAGACACAGACCAAGGAGTTTAAGAGAGGTTTTAAGACACAGATCAAGGAGTTTAAGAGAGGTTTTAAGACACAGATCAAGGAGTTTAAGAGAGATTTGAGTCTGTGTGTTGGGGAAACAGAGCCAGCAGTTAAAGTAATTAAAGTATAGAAAGTTTCACAGAGGGATTCTCACCAGTCCCCAGGCAGCAGCAAAGACTGAAGCAGCAATCAACATCAGAAGAAGCCAGGAGAGCTCGGTACGGTCCTGATAATCAAGAGGTCTCTCAGGCAGCAATTCGTTCTTCGTGGGGTGGTGGGTTAAAAACGGGGGTACGCTCAAAAATAAAACGAGAGCGGGGGGGTTTAAAACGGGGGTACGCTCAAAAATAAAACGAGAGCGGGGGGGGTTTAAAACGGGGGTATGCTCAATAATAAAACGAGAGCGGAGAAAGGACCCCCCAGAATCCCTGGCTGATCAGACCAGGTAGCAGTGCAGGAACCTTTCTGATGCTTGTTTCAAAAATGCCTGTTCTTAAAGGCAAACTCAGGCAGTTTCCCTGCCAGTAATGCTGATAGGCTCCTTCTGTCACAGGGGAGGAGATTCAGAGAAAAACTACAGGTGAGCATAGAGACATTCCTGGGCAGAGTCCTGGACCATAGATGTGAGTTCCCACCTCATGACTCAAAAGCACACGAGGCCTATGACTCATGCCCAGGATCTTCAAAACACATTAGATCTTACAGCTTTGGACATTGTCTACCCTACACCGAGCCCAGGTTGAACAAGGTGATAACAGGACCAACCCTTTGAACAGGGCAGTTATCCCACTTAGCACAAGTGGCCATCCCTTTGAGAAGGGCAATGGCTCTTGGTAAACAACTTAAGGGGCCCTCCCTTTGAGAAGGGCAGTGGCCCTGGTAAACAATTTAACAGCCAGGGAGGGGCGGCCACAGGAGAACAAAAACAAAATGGAGTAAGGGGACAGCTGTAAGAGACAAAATGGAGTAGGGGGAAAGCTGTAACAGACACACGTATTCAGCGACATTATGCCACAATTTTGGGGTGGACTTTGTCGTCACAGGGTATAGTTATTTGGCTCTTTGAGTGGGAAGATAGTTGGAAAGAAACATCTCCCCAGAAATGTGGGATTCAGTGTGCAGTTTACAGAGAGACTCATGGACAGAGATTATCCCTAGTTTCTCTCATTAGCAACTTGAGCATTCATTATGGGAAACAGCATGACTTGGTACAAGCTGCATATACAAGGCTGCATAAATCAGAACGTCTGTCTGGTCCAGGGCTGGCCCACATTTTGGCATGTGAGGCAGGGAGCTGAAATGATGCCCCCATGCTCTCTCACTTGGGACAAAACTCTGAAAGATCTTGTGTCCTTCCTCCTCCACCATCTCTGTGCATCTAGAGCAGAGAGAATACATATGCACCAGCAGCAGATACAATTTTCTACATTCTGGGTCCTAGCCCCCCCAATCTGGCTGCCTCAGTTAGCCTCATGGTAAGGCCAGCCCTGCTCTGGTCTATCAACTGTGTGTGGTCAGGCTCTGTGGCTACAGTCATAATTTGCTGAAGAGACTATATTAATTCATCTCCTTTATACCTCTTGTTAGTTTATTTAATAAAGTCATACCATAAATTAACTCTACCTTGTGAGGTGTCTTTTTGGGAAATAACCTGGGCAATAGGTGAAATTGTTTATTTAGAGAGCTGGCACTTTACTGTTTGTTTTACACATTTACTTCTTTAGTGTAATATTATTGTTGAAAGATTTATAAATGTACAATAACTTTTCAAGGCAAAACTAGATATTAACAGGCTAGGTCTGCTAGCTGGAAATATACACTCAACTATGATTCTGCGTTCCCTGTGAATGCCACATCTCCTGATGACTTCAGTGGGAGTTATAGGTGTGCACAAAATGCAGGATAAGGCTTTTAAATACCATATGCAGCAATTGCACAAGCCCCACAAGGCAGGTAGAATATTAAAAGTCATTTTAAACAGGATTATATTGAGCTTGAATTAACTCCTTTAAAGTACCTGGTAATTGCTATATAGTTCATAAGTGCTTTGGGATCCTTGAGGATAAAAATCACTATATTTAAAGGTAAGCATATTCAGAGAAGGAAAAAGAAAGCTAACAACACACTCATAAATGGTCCAATCTTGTGAGTGGCTTAGCCCCTCTTTTGAGGACACTCTACACCTGCCAGACAGCATTCTCCATAATGCAGGATTCAGCCTTTAATTATCTAAAAATCTAAAGGTCTCTGGGCATAAGTTTTACTCATCTTCATATCCCCGTGAGCCTAACCCCAAAACAAATCTCACACTTAAAGGTATCAAGTTGCTTTTAATTAACAGTGCTTCAGAACTCTGACTATGATGACAATTTATTCTTATGCCTCAAGTGTATCTCACTTCATAACTAGTTAAACATAAATCTGGATTCATGTCACTTTTGTCTCTTTGTAAATGCATATGTCTGCAGCTGTCAACAGAGTGGGCTGCTGAGAATTGTCCAGTGTCCTCCCCTGGGCAACAGAAGGAGTCAGATTCAGACTAGTCCCCATCATCTGACTATGGATATTTCTACAATGCAAGTGCTGCAGCACTATAGTATAGATACTTGCTACATCCATGGAAAGGATATCTCTATTACTGTAGTAAATACACCCCCTCAAAAGACAGTATCTAAGTAAACAGAATAATTTCTTCTTTCACTAGCAGTGTGTACAGTGGAGGTTAGTAAAAACAGGAGTACTTGTGGCACCTTAGAAACTAAAAAATTCATTTCAGCATACACTTTCGTAGGCTATAGCCCACTTCATTGGATGCATAGAATGGAACACACAGTTGGTAATACACAAGAGAGAGAGAGAGAGACAGAGAGATAAAATATGTAAAGGTGAAAGTTGTCATACCAAATCTAAGAGGACTATTTAATTTACATGGGCTATTATCAGCAGAGGAAAAAAAACCTTTTGTAGTCATAATCAAGATGATCCATATCAGATAGTTGACAAGAAGGTGTGAGTATACTTAACATAGATTCAATTAGTGTAATGACCCAGCCATTCCCAGTCTCTGGTAGGTCAATCTAAATATTTGCATGGGGAATGGTATTTTTCACAGTCCTGAGCAATGTAGGTTAACCTGAGTTTTAGGAGTAGTCCAGGCTGAGATGTGGATGAATCACCACCATCAGTTGACACCCTGAAGCCACCACAGTAACTGTAGGACTTGGTGCCACTGGGCCATGAGAGATATAGGAGAAGGGGAATACTGGGAGAGGACATTTGAATGGGCAGTTGGAAAAGAGCAGGAGGAGCCCAGATAAGGTAAGGTAGAAGGAGCAGTACTCAGGAAAGCCCCTGGTATGTAGAAGTATTGGAGTGCAAGGGAAGAGAATATTAGCATGGCAACCTGAAAATACCTGGAAGCTGGAGGCAGCCATGGTTATAGCAAAGACTATAACAGAATGGAATTTCAGTGGAAGGTGGACTCTACTGTTTTGGTGAAGGGGAATTCATTTCGACAGTGAAGGGAATGTAATCTGGGGGTTAATTTATTATGATTTGTCTGTGTGTGTGTGTTATAGGGTGCCCCCCCCCTAGAGTACCCTCCAGTGGTGGGCTAGGGCAGAAGCAGCACACTGACCTCATTTCCCCCAGTAGGTACCCCAAAGACTGCATGATGTTCTCTCTTGACTCAACAATAGCCTCCTTGGGGCCAGTTTATTTCTAAAATATAGCCCAAATAGTCCACAACACAGGTCCCAAAACATAGCCCAGTTATCACACTGTGTATGCTCCACGTCCATCAGCATAGCACACAGTATACACTTTTTATCAATCCTCTTCTGTCCTTTTACCGGAACAGCTACCCTAGCCCTTCCAGCTGGAGTGCAACCTCATTCTTCCTAGAAGGAACCACCTACACCTCCTGTTTCTCTTCTAGGAGTTTATCCTCATGGAGGGAACATCCCTCACTCACTTTTGCCCTTAGTCTTTTTCACCCAGGAGACATAAGAGGATAAACACCTCCACTACTCCCCAGCCTGAAGCCGTCTCTGGCCCTCGACTCCAGCTTTCCCACCTAAAATCAGCTCCCTCTGGTGTTCTTTGGATTTCAGCCCTGGTTTGGTGATGCCATCCAGGAAATGCCTCTTGCTGCTTTCCTGCCTTCAGTTTTCCCACAGGAGATATCTACTTTGTCCTGGCTCTGGCAGCTCTCACCTGCCATCTCTCACTCCTAGTCAGCTTTCATCTGACCAAGTCCTCCACTGTCTCAGTTTCTCCCCATTCATATGGCCTAAATGTCCTTTTTCAACCCCAGCTGGTAAGGTGTCTGCTGCAGCATCCCATGTGCACTGGTCTCTTCCTTCGGAGATGGCCAGTGCCACCTGTGACAGGGTGAGACACATTAGTTCTCAAAAACTGATTGGGGGCAAACTGATATTGAGTCAGGAAGCAGAAATAAGTTACAGTGAGAGGGAATTGATAGTGATTTGGGTGCAGAGGTAGATTATATAGATTCCCTCTGCCCGGACAATAAAAATTGACCTTCTCTACAGCCAATTTTCTGTCAGCTTCATGCAGGTGGAGTTTGGATTTATTTTAAAGTACAGGAACATGCCTATTTGTCCTTTATGGAAAAAAAAAAGTTAAAATTAAAATGTAGAGCAAATTTAATCTGACAGCACTCCTTAAAGCAAAAGGAAAGAGAAAGGAACAAGCTCAGATAATAGCTCCCTAATTTTGTTGGTACTTCTGAATGGTTTAGAAGTGGGAAAGTATTTGGATCTTAAATTCAGAAGCACACTCCTATTCATACAACTGGAGGAACACTGTCAGGTGTCACTGAATGAGCCTCTTGTGACATATTGTATGCAACATTTATAAAACCCTTTTGAACATGCCTGAAATTCACATACAATTCTTGCCGGAAGGCAAGAGGTGTGCTTCTGATGCTTTTAATGTCACAACCTATCAAGTCCAAGTTACAGGTACCTAACAACAGCTTATATTGTATAACCCCGCCACACTTCACTGAAACGTTAAGCTTTCAGCACTTTGACTTACAATATGATAATCAGAGGCATCTGAGCACTAAAGCGGATACATTTGTCTTTCAGAACATAATTAAACCTCCCCCACCCACCTCCCACTGACTACTTTCTAACTAGCAATACAATAACTGTGAAGGTGGGTAACAACTTGAACCAGATGGACAACTGAAAACACACCTTTGCCCCTTCTTTCCTTGCTGCTATTTACTTTTTAGGCCAAACCATGTGTGCTTCCCTGCCTTTGTTCCTTTCACATCATATGAAAATGTCAGGACAACTGCTTTGATGTTTCCAAACAGGGTCTTCAAGCCTCTTTAAAAATCTCTATATATAGTTTTATAAAGCCTTTAAAACTTGAAATGTTTTAAAGGCTTTCTAAAACATAAAAGGCTTTTAAAATTTTATATTCACGGGGCTCTCCTTCTCACAGCTCTCGAAGAATGTTATGAAAACCATGCCAAATGTCCCTTCGCTTAGAATCACCCTCCTGAAATCCCACACTTCCTACATCAGCAGAAATAAGACATTGTTTAATAAAGAACACCTTGAATGTTTTGCCACTGAGAAGTACACTTTGGATGTCAAACATTTTGATTTTAAGAACATTAGCTGTATGGATTGTTTTTATTTTTATGATAGCAATTACAGGTTTCTAGATGACATTTTGCTTTCTTAAAGAATATTTATGGCTTTTAGAAAGATGTTAATGGATGGAGCAATTGAGAAAATTCTGGGAAATGCTAAAAGATAGTAGCATTAACATGCTAGCATAGAATGATTATGATGGAATTGCTCTCTTAATATAGCCACCTACTTACATTTGAATTATACATTTAAGTGCCTTTAGTTACCAAAAAAAAAAAAAAAAAAAAAACTCAATTAGGGACTATATTCAAAAAGATTCACATCCCATTGTTAGTGTCGATTTTTAAGTGTAAAATGCTGAAAGTAACTTTCCTGTGCAATCTGTAAGACAGACGCATCCAGATTACATCACTCATGAATTGCAAAATGTGGAAAAATTAAAAGATTGTTTAAAAAGTTATGCATGTTCCTAAATTCAAAATGATTCACAAAGCTTTCAAAAAAGGACAAATGCCGGGCTAATAGGTATGTGGCTGATGTAACATGAACCATTCTCAGCCTGTAGGATGCATCCTCCACAAAGGGTCATGAACTGATGCAAAGGAGTTGCAATGACCCTATAATGGGGTATATAAACTCACACACCTGTAAATCATGCCAGAACTACACAAAGTTAAAAAGAGGGAATGCCACTCAGAGGGGAAATCCTGTTGAGCTTCTCCAGCCCTGGACAGAGCCCCTGCCATCCAGAATGAAGGGGCAGAACCCTTGAGATGAAAGACAAAAAGTACTGAGGTTCGCACTGGAACCTCGTTGAACTCTAAAGTGATATCTCAGGGCTTCTCTGAAGTAAGAGAGGCCAATATCTTGGAAGAATCTCCTTACAGGCTTTTCTTTGCCTTTCTTTGGTTTAATCCTCTGCTGTGAGCAGTTTTGTGGTTTCACCTGGGACCCAGAGAGGGGATGAGACAGTTGAGAGGCCTCAGCCGGAGGGTTAAGTTCTGGCCCATTAGAAAGACACCCCACAGCACTGTCTGGAGTGGGGATGGGGTGGAGTAATTGGACTCACATGTATGCACTATGTAGGATAAAGGGGGTACCCTATCACAGAGAAATTGGTTGACAATTGGTGGAGAATGCAGGCATATTGATCATCCCTGGTAAAAGGGGAAAGGACATTGCTTAAGAATGGATCTTGATTGATTATTAAAGTGGGTTACGGAGAACCAGCAGCAACAGGCTGCCCAATAGCAGCAACATCTGCAACCGTTTTTGCAGCAGCTAACCACCGAACAGCAGCAGCAAGTGGTGCAACATCAGCAATCACATGGGGGGGGGGGGGGAGTGTATCTGCAGGCACTAGTCAACAGGGTCCAAATGTTGAGAGACTAGCCAGTGTCCATGATGAAGAAATATGTGCTTCTTTGGTCTGTGGGGGTTCTGTTGGCAATTCATGCCAAGATCTGTCTCCATTGCAGACACATTCATTGGCCCCTTGAAGAACAGATATCCTAGAAAGGTTCAGTGGTCAGATGCTTGTGATAAGTCCTTCATAAGAACTTTATGTCTAGAGCCTGCCTTTTTTATCTGAACCTTTCTAAGGAATTTATTCTGAAAACCGATGCCTCAGATAGAGGACTAGAGGCAGTCCTTTCACAGGAGATTGAGGGAGAAGAACACTTGATGCTTTATATAGGCTTAAAGCTATTTCCTGGAAAAAAAGATGTACTCTTTCATAAAGAAGGAAGAGCTGGTAGTAAAATGGGCAGTGGACGCATACAGTATTACTTATTGGGCAATCACTTTCCTTTATCACAGATCACGCTCTGGTGAGGTGCCTACACACTGAAAGACACGAACCAGGAGATAATATACTGGGACTGTCATTATAGTTTCCAGGTGCTTCACTAGGCTGGGAAGGATGACTTTCTTTTCACGAGAAACAGTAGTACCCAATCCTAAAGACAATATATTTGTCATTGAAACTCATGTTAGTCTTGAAGGGGTTAATGAGCTACCTTGGGCTGATGTACCTGTGCCTCACCACTAGGATTGCAGAGGGATTTGAAAGGAAGGAACTCCACTCAGGACAGAAGGAGGATGCAGAATCTCTGAACTGAAGATGAAAAAAGACTTGCACTGGAACCCCAGTGGATTCTGAAGAAGTGATACTCCTAGGGTCCCTCTGAAGTAAGAAAGATCCATCTCCTGGAGAAAATTAAAAGCCATTATAGCAGTATGGAGGTTCCTCAAGAATATCCTGTTAGGGGCACTAAAGTTATGCATCAAGGTTACATTAAATGTTCACAAAGAACCAAAAATCCACCTGAAATCCAAATGGATTCAAAAATTTGTGTATAAACAAACACCAGCCCGGATTCATGAATACACTCTCCCCTAAGGCAATTTAGCTTATCAAAGAAAAGAGTAAGAGGTGACTTGATCATAGTCTATCAGTATTACACAGGGAGAAAACATCAGGTATTAGAGGGCTTTTTAATAAGGCCCACAAAGGCATAATGAGATCAAATGCTTGAAAAATTCATCCCTACTGGAAAAAAGATAAATTCTCAACAGTGAGGTAATTAATCATTAAACAGAAATTAATCATTAGAACACATCACCAAGGGACGGGGTAAATTCTCCATCCCTTGGAGCCTTACTGTGATTACTTAATGTCTTTCTCAAATATATGTTCTAGTTCAATTACAAACTATTGGGTTTAAAAGTATTCCCAGGCCTGGGCTACACTAAGGGATGGTTCGAACTAAGATACGCAACTTCAGCTAGGCTATTTGTGTAGCTGAAGTAGAAATATCTTAATTTGACTTACCTGGCCATCCTGATGGCGGCAAGTCAACCGCAGTGGCTCCCCCGTCAACCCCGCTTACTCCTTTTCTGGAACTGAAGTTCCGGAGTCGACGGGGAGTGCGTTCAGGGACAAGATGCAATAAATTGATCCCTGTGTTTCATTGCCTGTGTTATACAGAAGGTTAGATTCTATGGTTGTAATGGTCCTTTCTGGCCATGAAATCTATGAATGATTTGTAAAAATGGACTAAGATTCACTTTTCAAACATCCATCATATCTCTGCCTTCTCAATAGGTGCTCCCACCATCCTTCAATCACCTTCTTATAGCTGAACCCTGGGACTGCCTCTAAACTTGACTCTGCTGTTTCCCCCTTAGTTTTCTAGAAGTGGCAATTGGCCATTCACCGTCAGTTTCTTAGGGTAGACTACATTCTCCCAAGAACAGAAATAGGATGCACTGTCCGAAGAGGAGGAGTAGGGGAACATTTCCAATCCCACACCATCTGCCAACTATCCATTAAGCACAAGAGCTCAGAGATGGACCAGAGTCACTAATATGGAACAACCTGTAATTCCTAGCATCGAATTGGTAAGGAACCTATAGGGGATTATAGGTCACATATGCCCTCATGCTCTGTGACACTTTCTTGATGCATCCTAGACTGTGGGTCACTGTGCTACCCTCCTGCCTCTAGTGAAAGTGAGTCTTTCTTGTGGTAGTTTGACATCAGCTCTCTGACAGTGCCAGCCTTACAGCTACTCAAGCACTGTCCAACTTTGCCTTGAAGGTAAACAGTTGGTATATCCCCAGTTCCTGAACACCTCAGAAACATCCTCCTGTCATGTCCAACCCCTGTCAGTACAATAATTACCAGGGTCTGCTACTCACAAAGGAAGTAATACACATCAGCTTGATTGATTTAACTGAATATCAGCTCTAACATAACACAGCACTGTAATCTATTTGTGTTGAAAACAAATGTAAATTGTGTTCATGAAGGTAAAGATTTTAAGAGAACAAGGGTAATAAGAACAACAGGTTACAAATAAAGCAAAAAGCATAACATGCTTTTACTAGACTAAAATGTAACTTTCATAGGCTGTAATCTTTTCATTAAAAGTCTCTCACCTAAGCTTTTTCTGCAGAGCTTGCTAGTTTTCAGTCAAACCAGGATCCAAAAGATTCACTAGTCAACCCCTCCCCCCCCCCCATCTGCCCAGGGTATTCCTCAGTGAAATTGATATCAAAACTTTTGCTTCTCCTTATATTTTCCAGAGTTAATGGTCTTTGTTACCAGAGAATATATGACTCCCTAGAGTTCAGACTTTGGTGTGCTCTCCTCTGTTGAGTTCACATCCCACTGTTGGCCAACATCTGTAAATGGTGTTTCCATTGTGTTGTCTTACAATGCTTAATTCATCTAGGCAGACAGATAAATCAACATTCCTTTGTCTAGGAAAAACTGGTTTGTCAACCCTGCCTGGGGCCAGATCCTAAAATATATTTTCAATATGTACATACAACTTCTTAAATTGTTACATTCAGGTATGTACACCTATACATACATCATACATCAACCGAGGAGCAGTATGATGTAAATTTCCATTAGATACCTCACATGACCCCTCACACATAAATACTATGAAAGCAGCTTGGCAGATGTAATGAGTTAGTCAGGCTTGATAAAAGTTGCTGTTACAGAATTGTGAACCTTTTGCCACTTGGCACTGAGGGTGTCTTAAGGTCACATCCTCACAGCAGAGCTGTGTCATAGGAGACTGAGTATTTCCATTTTTCTGATGCCATGTGAGTGTGTGCACGTTGTTCTCAATAGAAAGCCAACAATTGTAATGGAAGTGTTTGTTGCCTCTTCCTGTTCTCGCACATGTGGTTGATGCATTGGGCTATTCTGGGAGTCAACATGCTAGACCAAATACATCACTGTTCTCTTAATACACTAAGACAGTATCTGCATTGCTCTTCTTTACCCTTTATTTCTTAATAAATCTTATTATGGATAATGTGAAGAAACTTTCATCCTTTACATTTGCTTGAGAATTTTCTGTATGTACTCATTTGTAACATTGTGCCATGTTGCTGCTGATACTGTACAGGATTTCCTCTTGGTCATTTCTCATTTCTGTAGGATGTTTCTTAAATAGTTTAGGGCACTGTAACAGAGCTGACACTCACCCCCGTGGCACCTCCTGCTGGTTGATCTGGGAATCAGCTCCTCCAGCGTCCGGAGCGCCCTCCACAGGTTGATGCCCTGCTTCTTTCCTGGCCCCGTGTCCCTCCCGGACCCCGGTGCCCTCTCCTGTGGGTGCTGCACCCCTGCAGTACCCCCTTTGGTCTGAGGGTCTCCCCTCCCTGGGGGATCCCTCTACCCCCTATCCCCACCTCGCCTCAGAATGTGCCACTGCCAGTCACCACTTGCCCCCCGCTCGCTGGGGCAGACTGCAGTATCATGGCCTCTCATCACAGGCAAGGAGGGTTGGCCTGCTGTCGCTATCTCCAGCCCTAGGCTGCCCCCTGCAACCCTGGGTCGAGCCTTCTGTCAGGCCTGGTGGCCTGGGGCTCTCTGGCTAGAGCCTGTCCAGTTCCCTCTGCCCTGCCCCAGCTCTGCCCTAACCCAGGTACCTAGCTTCAGCTCCTGCAGCTAGGCCGGTCTCCCTCTGGGTACAGAGGAGACTGACCCTGCCTCTCAGCCTCCCAGCCCTTATATACTGGCTTGGGCTGGGCCCACTCCCCTGCTAGCTCCCAGCCTTAACCCCTTCCTGGGCTTTTTCCAGCCCCTCCTGGTAGGGGGCGGGTGGTCATCCTGCCACAGGCACATAATGGTAACATTTGCAGTGTTCTCATGAACTGCTGTCCATCTTTGAGGACTAAGCCTTGATTTTCTCTTCTTTGTATACTGAGAATCGCACTTTATCCATTGCTTAATTTTCTACATGCCTGCAATGACACCAACTATAGAGAAAGTGGAGGTGGTAGATTTTAGCTCATCAAATTTGACAGCATCAGGATTCTGAGTATAAACAGCCTCTATGAAAAGAGTTCTCTTCTTTTGTACTAAGAAACCAACTATCGTTTGTCACTAGTAACACAGAAATGGAGGCTGCTTCTTTGTTGCTGAACATACAAAGGTGACTATCCTCTCCTCAATAGGTGAAGTAACTCCCACTAAAAATCAATGAGACTTATGCAGAGTCTAAAGGATTCATTGTAAGACTAGCACCATTTCTTACTTTGCTCATAGAAAAAGAAACCCTTTGTGTTCATTTTTTTTATCTTCTCTTAATACAGTGTCTAGTCCAACCCCGATCAGATGCTGGAATTACAAATATTCTCTTTGTGTTCAACAAAATGCAGCTAACATGTTTTAAAAAGTACAGAAAATAGTACTTCAGAACATCTAGCTGTATTACTGTCTTTTCTGTACATGTTTTCTCTGTGAGTGAAAACTAGAAATGATCACTATAAACATCAGTACAAATTATTTTAATTAATTTATTAAAAGGGATAGGATCATTAGAAATGCCCTTAATTTGGTAAAACAAAAATAAGAATTATGCAGCATGAAATTTAGCAATGGTAAATTTAGTCTGAATGTCAAGAGCATTTTCCCTTTAGTGATCTGTGTTCGATGAAGAACTCTCTCCCAAAAGAAGCCCTATTCAGAATTCATTTAAAAGTGGGCTGGACAAAGTATATAGGGATCAATATGTAGGGATCAATTTAGCTTTGGAAGTGAGACAGAGTAGATAGCCTAGTAGGCCCTTCCCCTCTCTAATGTTTACAAT
This sequence comes from Sternotherus odoratus, assembly GCA_032164245.1. Classification (NCBI taxonomy): domain Eukaryota; kingdom Metazoa; phylum Chordata; order Testudines; family Kinosternidae; genus Sternotherus; species Sternotherus odoratus. The sequence goes on from JAVMKO010000002.1 coordinate 108,679,431, forward strand.
TGCATAATCCATCTATTTCCCCCTTTACAAATCCAACTTCACATTTCAAAATTTAATAAAAGATTAAATAAAATAAAAAAGATTGAAGATGTTCAAATAACATTTATTAATTTAGAAAGTCTTGAACTGTGGGGCTCCCACTCCCTACTTTATGTAAACTATACTCTCTAAGGTGTTTCCTCTATTTTTCTTTAAATATGTTTCTGGGCAATCTGCCATTACAGTTGAATGTACGTGGCATTTTTTAAAGGAGTTATACCTTCTCTATACCTAAACAGAGACAGAATATGATAACAGGAGTGTTCAAAAGGGAAGAAGAGAATAATAATATGTGAAGGGGAAAGAATAGGAAACAGGGAAGAGAGAAAATAATGATTATTACTAGAGTCTATTGTGCTAGGAAATAAAAGTGATTCCAGTCTGGGATTTTCAACAGAAGATGCAATGTAATAAATCTTGAACCATGGCAACTAAATATTTTCTTCATGTGCAAATTCCTCAAAGGGTGGGTTTACACAGTTGGAGAATCTTGTAGAAATTTATTATGGTATATTTTCTAAACCAAATGCAATCCCAGCAGAAATTGTTAGCAAGGTTTCAGATTACTCCACTTTTACTTTAAAATGTTTCTGAGTTGCTCAAACTTCTTTAGTTCAAAAATTTTCATTAAAAAAAGAAGGTATTGTGATAAAGTTTATGTGCTGTTTAGTGCTTGTTCATTAAAAAGGCAGACTCAGACTTTGGAATGGGTTAGGGATACCATACAGTTATATTATCTTCAGTCTATTTATCAGAATCGATAAGTAGGGATATAAGAAAAAATGCAGTGGACAGTTACCAAAGAGTTGATGGAAACTGGAAGGATTTGAGGAACCAAACTATGTACAGTTTAGAGCTGGTTTACATTAAAAACTTGCATCAGTATAACTCGCTCTCTCTTAGGGGTGTGAAAAATCCATATTCCTGAGAGATGTCGCTATGGCAACCTAACCCCCAATATAGACAGTGTTAGGTCGATAGAAGAATTTGTCCTTAGGCCTAGCTACTACCTCTTGGGGAACTGGATTACCCATGCTGATGAGAAAACCCCTCCCATCAGCATTGGTAGTCTGTAGAACTGCACTGTGCCACTGTAGCATTTCAAGGTAGACAAGCCCTTATAAATTCCAGTTTGATTTTTATGGTCTGTATTATTATGTCTATTTTACTTTGGGCTTGTTTTCGTTACTGGGGAGATTAATAATATATGGAGATATACCTATCTCATAGAACTGGAAGGACCTTTGAAAGGTCATCAAGTCCAATCCCCTGCTTTCACTAGCAGGACCAAGTAGTGTCTCCTGACAGATTTTTTGCCCCAGATCCCTAAACAGCTCCCTCAAGAATTGAACTCATAACCCTGGGTTTAGGAGGCCAATGCTCAATCCACTGAGCTATTCCCACCCTCCCCCACTGCTGCAATCGATGCAGCTGGTATCGATTTAGTGGGTCTAGTGAATACCTGCTAAATTGATGACAGAGCGCTCTCTGGTTGACTCCAGTTTCCCGAAGAGAGTAAGATAAGTTGACCAGAGAGATTCTCCCATTGATGCAGGACAGTGAAGACACCGGGGTCAGTCGGCCTAAGCTACCTTGACTACAGCTACTTTATTCATGTAGCTCAGTGGTTCCCAAAGTGGGCGATACCGCCCCCTGGTGGGCGCTGGAACGAATCAGGGGGGCGATAGTAGCCTCAGGTGCAATTGGGGGGCGTTGAATAAAAATAGAGGGCGGTGAAAGAATAAAGAAAGAGGAGAAGATAAGAAAATTTTGAAAAACTGTTCGTACATGTTTCATCTGTTGTGTAACATAGGAAGTCGTGATTAGGTACTTTATTTTCCAAATTGGGGGGCGTTGAATAAAATTATTAGCAAATTAATTAACTAAAAAAAGAAGCCAACTGCAAATAACTAATCACGGTGATTTAAGAATGCTGCTAACAAAGATAGAGCTGAATATTAACAAATTGATAGCAGCGCACCAGGTTCATCCTTCTCATTAGAATTATTTTTAATGTTATTCGTGATTTTTATTTAAATATTATCCTTCGTTATTGTAATTTTCTGTGTGTAATGCGAATGTTACTATGGTCAATTTCAATAAATAATTTTATAATTTTAAGCTTCAACATGTCTTATTTGCAACAACATCTTTTCTTACTATGTTGTAGGACGTAGGTAGAAATATAGATACAGTAAAACCCCGATTTAACGGACCCCGATTTAACGGACTTCGGATGCAACGGACAAAATTTATGAGCAAGTCCGATGCATCTCAAATCCATTTTTCGGGGGCTGACTGCTGGCTCCCCGCTGCCACCTGGGTCCAGGCAGCGGGCGGGCTGGCTACCAGCTCCCGCCTGGGTCCCGACAGCGGGCGGGCTGCGGAGCTGCCGCCCCGACCCTGTGGCGGTCGGGCTGCTGCTCCGACAGGTCGGGGTTTTTTTATTATTAAATAACGGACATTTTCATTTAATGGACACTCCCTCGCCCGAATTAGTCCATTAAATGCAGGTTTTACTGTACATAAAATAATTCAAATTTGTCACTGCATCTTTCTGTTTGTTCACTTAAAGAAGGTAGATTTTTCAGGGGGGTGCTGAGTAATTTTTTATCTGAAAAAGGGGCGGTATGCCAAATAAGTTTGGGAACCTCTGATCTAAAGGGAATATTAACTGTACAGTATAAATGAAATAATCTTTAGATAGTCTAGTAGGCACCTGTAAATTGATATTTGTGCCATTCTGCAATTTGTATAGTAAAAACAAATAAGATATTATAACAACAAGTGTAGAAATTACTAGTTCCATCTGTGTTCTGACGACTTTTACATTATAGTCACTGTACATTTTAAGGCACCAGGAAAAAAAAAACAATTGTTTGAAGGTAATGAATATAAACCAAACATATTTCTGAGAAAACTAAGTTTAAGGTTTTGTCACAAAATCCCTTAGAAATTCCATTTTCACTTCCCATATCTTTAGCTAACATTTTTTTCAAGAAGCTGAAATGTTGCATGCTCCACACAAAATCAGAAGCATGATCAGAATCTGAACTTGAGAAAATTCACCTTTGGCACATTTCTAGTGCCTTTCATGGAAGGGGCTTGTCACATCAGAAAGATTAAGCAGCTCATGCACCATCCCCTTCACAGCAGAGTTCTCAGAAACAGACTGTGGAGCATGAGGCAAAAGCTTTTCTTGTGTTCCCCTTGAGGAAAGTGCAGCTGTCTCTTACTGAGGGCTGTGCCTATCTGACATAATCTAGACTAAATGGGACTGGTGCACATTAGAACTTGTCAGCAAAGAGAGTTTCTCTTCTGCCTGAAATTTCTTGTGGAATGGAAAACAAATCAGCCCAGAAACACTTCATTTCAATAAGGTAAAAAAGTTTCATTTTGGTCTCAAAATGTTATCATATTAAATATATATGATTTAAAATGTTGTGTGTATTAAAATAACAGATACATCATATTTCAATATTATCAAATTTAAGTGAAAGGTAGAAGAAATCAGTTTGACTTTTTCCCCATCAAAAATTTCATTGGATTCATCACCTTAATGCAAAAATTTCTATTTCAGTGAAAATGCATTTTCCAACAGAGCACTGTTCGACTGAAATATTTTCAATCAGCTTCTAACTAGTTATCTGTTAAATAACCTTATAAAAATTAAATGGTGAGGTTGCAGGTGGGTTGAGGAATCAGGCAAACAAAGGAGCTTCCAGAGGCTTTAGCACAAGAATGTGTGCTAAATCCCAAGATTTGAGTCATGGGGCATATTGGGTACATTTACTAGACTGCAATAATTTTTTGCAGTTCACCTGTATAAGCACTACAAAGTAAAACATACTTAGAGCCCTTTGCTGTGCTGATGATGCACTAATATATTCAGTTTTCTTAGGCCATGTTCTGTCTTGTATATATTCATGTAACTCTCATACACAGCAATGGAAATTGCACAAATGCCTCTGAGGGTAGGGTAGAATTTTGTGTTATAAGGCAGCTCCCATAGGCACAGATCAAAGTTTTGATATAGATTTTAGTGGTATAGATATAGCAGGATTGAACCCTTGACCTTCAGCCCTTGGATTCACACAATATCTGTTACCGTCAGTTTTGGAGGAAACATCAGTTTTCACTGTGGTTTTAGAAGTGAAGCTTCAAACATATTATTAAATTTTAAATTGATAGCACACAACTAGTAATTCTTCACATGACATAGCTGAAACTCAAATGCCAAAAAACAACACCACCAGGTTCAATACCAGCAAGAACAAAATCTAGTCCTGGGTAACAGTAGTGTTTGAACTGAATACAAACCTTGTAATTGCTCTCATGGGCTAAATTGCCTCCCTTCAAATAGACACACAAGGGCTGAGGTGCTGTGGTTCCACTGCACAGGGGGAAAGACAACACGCATGTAACACAGGGTGTGGCTCCATATCTCTTGAATGATGAGTCCATGAATGATACAGATCCATTAGCCACAAATCTAGTTTACAGGACAAGTGGCAGTAATGCATGGATTCTAGTAACTAGTAACATAGTAACAGAATGGCTGCAGAAATGTTCCGTGCTTTCACTCCAAGTTATGGGGACAATTCCATCCCCACACATCTCCCCGCCAACCTCTGTGTATGTCACCTATACAAAGGCAGGTTATTTAGGCTGTGCATGGTTAATGCAAAATTTACCCAGAAGAAACTGAAATTAGCTAAATGTGTGTGTGGGCGGGGGAAGCATATGTGATATAAAAAAATCAAACAAAAATAAACTGTTAATGAAGCAGAGAGGCATAGAATAGTGTTAGGGATTATACTGTTTTCCTTATTTTAATTATGTTCCATGTTCAGTGTTAGAAGAAAGTGATTTTGTTTGATGAAGTGTGAACCTGTTTATGTAGCTAACATGAAAATTGTAATACACCCTAAAAATTATATCTGATCATCCAAACTGGTATCGTGGAATTGTTCCTTTATTCCCATTTTTTAAAAAAATTCAGGAACAGAGGAAGGCAAAAATAGAAGGAGAAGTTACTAACATTTACATGCAGTATTGTGATCCAGTAGGAAGAGCTAGATCAAGTATAGGCAGGGACTGAGATTAGGGAAAAAGGAAGAAGTAGGGAGGCACCAGGGCCTCATTACAATGACTATTACAGTAAATGGTATTCTGACCCCTTACTTCTGTGCATGTTGGATCAGGCCCCATACAGGGAAGCAGAAGGATCCATATAGAGGGAATGGAAATGAAGATCTGAACTGACAGACTACAGCAACAGATGTGTTAGCTGGTTGAGGAGAGAAGCTGCAACCAGATGGACCAGATGAAAAGCTTTGAAGACCACATCCTAACTCTCACTGAAGGAACAGAGATAGGTTTAAACAGTCAACCTAAACTCAGAATTTCCAGATTTTGTGTATCCTTGAATATGTAGCCTAATCATTTATTTATTTATGGCAAGGAATACAGATTGACATATTACATGTTAACAACATGGTTAAACCATTTTGAGGATTGTCTGCTACCCACTGTTTGTATATTTGGCAATTTCTGTTTGCATGAAGGCATGGATTTGTATGTGTTGTTTTTAAAAACTTTAAGAATAGGACATTTCTTCCTGATACTTGTACATATTTCAGTCAAATGTACAATGAATTCAAGACTAAGATGGGCTAGAAAAAACAAGAATTCCATTTTGTGAAAAAAATTGGGATTTTAAAATTATTTTTGTTTCAAATCGGAACAAAAAAGATCCTTCAAAATGCCATGTTTGGAGCAGAGACTCCCACGTCCCTGGTGATTTCTCTAATCACTGGGTTATTGTAAGAGGTGAGTCCTACACCCCCACACTCCTAAATTCCAGACTTGAGAACTCTTCCTGACAAAAGTTTAAATTAAACAGATATATTTTTGAGAAAAGTTTGTTTTGATGTATCATTTTGCAGCGTGGAAAAAAAGTGTTGTGAAAAGCTTTCCCACCAACTCTACTCAAGAGGACTGTTGGGCAGTCCTGTGACAATATCTACAGTACAGAGATATATTTGAGGAATAAAGTTAATAATGCCAGGAGACAATGCTATTGGCGATATTACAGGTGTTAGTGAGTACTACAGTTACAACAAATGTCAAGCTGATTTTACTGCAGGCAGGTTGTCACATTTCTGTTTATGATTATATTTCACTGAGAAACTAATCATACTAATCATAAGATGAGGGGGAAATAGTTTGGCATATGTGTTTCCAAGATGACACATCATAAACTGAAGCTTTGTGGGACAGAATAGTCTCATGGCTACTATTCTCTTTTACTGACATATTGAACTCTCTCAGGCCAATGACTTCTTCCTTGCTTGCATTTCTTACCGTACTTTATATTTTTATCAAAACATCTCCATTATTTCTATGTTGAGGTCATACGCTGCATGCTAACCTTTGGTAACAACGGGAGGGACCAGCAGTAAGCTGTGAGGATAAGTTCCCTTATTACTGGTTCTTTAAATCTGTAACAGGAAGCCAGGCCAGAGAAAAGGAGATTGTCAGGGAAGAAGTGCTGCAGTGAAGTTGAGAATGGCTTTTGAGATAGGATACATTTTTAGAACACAGCAGCTCTCTTTGATTCTTGAATGTTGAAGCTGCTACACTGTGGAATTTCTGTGACTGATTTAGACTAATAGAACCCCTAGTACACATGTCAATACTATTGTAAGATCAAATTAACAATGGATGAGAGACAGACTTTAAACCTTGTTGAAGTGTTACCAATTCTCACACTTTTATTGTGAATCTCATAATATTGTGTGTTCTTTTTCAAGCCAATCTCCTGGAGTCAAGTGACTATGAGAATTTCAGGTTTCATTCAAAGGAAAATGACATTTCTATCCTCCTGGTTGCAGGAAAAAAAAGCTTAAAAACATGGCCAGATTGTAGCCTAAAAGTTCAGAAATAAAATATATATATATTTAAAATCTCATAATTTTAAGCAATTCAGGATTTTTGAACAATTAAAGTTGGAATTACTGTCATTGCTGCAGTAGTATCCTCCCAGATTTGATGGATTAGTGATAAATAACATATAAAAATACTGATGTGTCTGGATGTTGTGATTTACAAAAGGAATAGGAGATTTCTATGGGGAACTTTCCAATGTTTCCCCAAGGAACCCGTGTGTAAAGGATTCTTGGGCTTTTCATAGGGGGGAAGGTGTAACAACCTCTTATTACCACAAAGGAGGGAGGGAGCTAGCAAGAAGTGGGACCAGAAAGACTCAGGCATTATCTCCCATTCTGTGGGGGAGTTGATAAAGCCACAGGCTGTATTTTCTCTTCACAGATGATCCTTATGATGATCACTTTTAATGGGGTCGGGGGCTCTGCACAGTCACTGGCTCATGCAGCCACACGATCAGAAATGCAGAGGAAGGTGCCAGGCATTTAGCTAGCCAAAGGCATTAATTTCAATAGAAGTTAGGGTGCTTTCACCTCACAGGATAAAGTCTGCACTACAAGCACTTGGACTAGCGGATCCTCACTACTGGCTGTAGCACTTACTATCATGGGTACAGATCTCATAAAAATCAATGGAAGTTAATGTGTTCAACATGTTGCAGAATAGACTGCAACTCTGCAGCAGTTTTTAAGAGGGACTTAATCAGTTCCGAGAAGTTCTAGGACCTCTAAACACAAAGGTTTTCAAAAATTCATTGCTAGGTCAACTTTCTTGACTCCTCATCCTAATGGAGATCAAGTGCCTCATGCCATATTGAACGACTGCTCTCTGGGTAGTATCACTGCCAATGGATTTTGTTATGGAAGCTGCATAATGAATTGAATGATATTGGTGTCAACTGTAAGCACAAAGGCCACTAATTAGTGCTTCCGAGAATTTGACCCTAAAAACTTACATAGTCATCTAACTAGCATTCAGCTTTCATGAATCAATTAAAATTAAAGCATTTAAAATGTAACTATTTATACTTTGCAGGAAATTGTCATTCTTGGCTTAAGTCCAGTCACTTAAACAATGAAAAATGCTGTGAAAATGTATTTGTCAGAGATTCTATCAACATAGACATTCTGTAGATGATGTAAATTTGTTAGCTGCTGGTTTTATGCAGATCCAGGCCTTATCTACACTAGAAAGGGTTGGCCAGTACAGCTGTATCAATGTCCCTTGTGAACACATAGCTTATACTGGCAAAGCAGTTATTTTTCCACTACAGCTTATACCGGTTGCCCAAATGAAATAAGGTATACTGGGAAAAGGACATGAGTTTTTTGCTGGCATAGTTATATCATCTAGTGGTGTGATTCTCCCCACCCCCACCCTTTTAACAAAAATAGCTATGCCAGAAAAAAAATTACGGATAGACCGTCTGAAATATCTATACATTATTCTTTCACTTAAGGAATGTAAATGGAAAATTGCCATCTCATACTGAATATAGTGTGAAGACTATACTAAAGATGGCTGAATACCAAGATATTCAGATTTAAATACTATCCATATTTGGGCATCCTATTTGTAAAACAATGAGAATGGTTTCAGATTGGAAAAAAATAAAGAAAATAGAAGTAATATGGTCATAAAAAATTAGTGAGAAAGTAATAGGGCTTATACGTTCTCTACAAGGGACAGAGCAGTGGGTCAGTATCTAAGAGGATAAGAGAACTGAGATGTGTTTTCATTTTTTTAAGTATGGGTATCAGTCAGGAGAATTCAAGCATTGTATCCCCTGAAAAAAGACAGACATGATGCAATGGCCTACACAGAGACAGATGTCAAAACAAGAGGAGATGAAATAAGCATTTATCTTACAGAGGCGTTCTCTTCTGACTTGCCTCCCCAATCCTCCTCTGTCAAAAAAAAATAAACACACTTTGCAAAGGGACTTTTTAATGGTTTCTGAAGGTGTGGAAGTTTGACAACAGTGAGAATAAGGAGATTGTTTCCCCCTCTGAGAGCAGCAACCTGCTTATAAAAATTCCTCACCCAAGTGAGGAATGGCTGGAAAATCTGAGAGGCAGGTAGATCAGAACTGACAGAGTTGATTGTCTACAATTCCCTGAGGACACCTGTAAGTCTCCATCCAACCTCTTCCATTAACTCTTGACCTCTCAGTGCACCCCCAAATGTATTTCATTTGCTATTTGGAAACATTCGGCTAATTAGATTCAGTTTATCACATGCATGCTCTTCAGCAAATGAATTACTTGCCTCACCCATCTCTAGTGCTATTGTTATCCTAGTGCACACTTACAGTGCAGTCATCATCATTGTATGTACTCTTCACACAGTTTAGATCAAAATACAGAACATGCATGCTAAGGCAGTGGTGTGCAAAGTGGGGGTGGGTGGAGCACTCATCTGCGGGGCACAAAGAAACTGGGATCTCACGGGTCCCACAGGACCCACTATCACAATAGCAGGAATGGGATAAAAATAGAGTGGGTATTGTGGGGCAGGATGGGGGTAAGATTAAAAAAAGATATAGTCCTCCTGTGCCCCACACTCCCATGAACTCCACAGCCTGCAGCCCCCACTCTCCAACAGCTCAGTTTTGAAGGCAGTACCGCCACTAGCTCGGGTGCAGACATAAAGGTGGCAATGCCCCAGCCAGCAGCTGCAGCCTCCAAGCTCTAAATGAAGCACCACTACCAGCAGCAGCATAGAAGTAAGTAATTACTTCAGATTATGCATGGGGTGTGTGTGTGTGTGTGTGTGTATGTACATGCGTGTATGTGTAACAAATTCATGAATTGTAAAGGGGGCATGACTGGATAAATTTACACAGCAGCAAAACCAACTACCCTAAAAAGGAGCACAGATGGGAGTCCCTAGTGGCTTGTGTTAGCAGAAAGCCTGAAGAGATGGATCTTATAAACTAAAAATGGCCAGGTCTGAAAGCCAGTTCCAGAGGTAAAGGCCTGTGATACAATACAAACTGCCCCCTGCCTCAATTATCTTCACATTTGGAGCAGACAAGATCAAAGGCTTCTGCTGAATCTATGTATTTTGAGAAGGTAGCGGTAACACATTTTCTGAGATAATTGGAGCCTGGATCAGATAGTGCTGAATAGACAGTACCCAACATATGAATTTACTAGCACCTAATATGGAACAAATATTTCTTATATGACTGCACAAACAAATTGTTTCATTCAAATATGCTAGTTTACAGTAGTGCACATAATATACCCAAGGGTGAGGATATTTTTTATTTTTTATTCTTTTAAGTGCTGATTAAATACAACTTAGTATGTCAGAATGGTGCATGATAGATGTGTGTGCCAATAGCATAGACCAGTATGAACAGAGAAACAAGGTACAAGTAAGAACATAGAGGCCCTGATTCAGCAAAGCGCTTATGCAATGTTCTTAAGTCCCACTGATTTTATGCATATCTGTCTGTTCTGATTCGGGAGCTAAAATAATTATTTAGATCAAATTTTTGTTCCAGGTTATCCACCAAACTCTTGGAAGTAAGAAGTGGGGGTCAGAGTATAAATAATGAATGTATGAATACAACAATAATACCATATGAACAAAAGAGGAGTTAGTAGTATTGTTTCAGCATTTAGATTTTTCTCTGAAATTTCATCCACATTTTAATACATACATATGCTTACATACACACAAATGTATACTTGAAATAATGTGAAGTAAACAATACAGGACATACTTTCAGAGTGACACACAAAACAAAATATTAAGATACAGAGACTATTGGAATTGTGTCTGAACTGCACCATTTAAAAACTCTCTACTTGGCCAGAATCTTCCTTCAGTTACAGCCTTAGTAATCAGTAATACTCTTGCTTGAAGGGGTGCATGTCCCACTAATTTTAATAAGAGTTAGAACTAATGAAATCCCAGTCACTTAATTGAGGTTGTATTGACTTAACATCAAGGAGAAGGAGCTTTGTGCCTAAACTAGATGAAATTATTTTTCACAACCAATTTCCCATCCTGCTTCAGTCTGAAATGAGGTTGTAATAGAGACCTTGAGACATTACAGTCATCTCCATTCATACATACTGTGAAGTAATGAACAGAAGTAGCCTTGTGACAATACTGGAGCATCATTCAGAAGCTAAGTGTAAGAAAGTTCTTATTTAAAATATTTGCAGTAAATTTTCAACCAAGACAAGTAGAGAGAATTTCTGATGAAGTGAACTGTCTTATTTAATCATTCCTTTTGATATAAACACCATAAATGGCACATATCCCTGACTTCTCAAAAGTCAATAAAAATGTAAGCTATAACAAGTAAAAAGCTGCTGAGTGGATTCGGAATTCTGGGGCCTTCCAGGTTGGCTTCTGAGTGGAGGAGAAATCTGTGACTTGAAGATAGAGTCTACTGTGAGTGCATCTTGTTTTACTTATCCTAGTCTTGGGACAAAGGCTGTCACAAATAGCACATAAGCAACCCCCTTTTCAGGAAGTTTCAGCCCACACAACAATGCCCCAAAAGCTACTCGGTCTCAATAATTGCCCACAAATATAAAATCTAAATTAGAGCACAAACTCTGCTATGTTCCACAGCTTACCTCAAAGGATTACTGCATAACAAAACTAACTACAATACAACATTTCTTCAATCACTAAAACTCGCTCACATGCTTAAAAGAACTGATAAGACTGTGTCTAACAGTGCAACTTCCTGCTATAATAGTTCCAAAAATTCTACGTTGGTTTGCACCAGTCAGTGTGAACAAGAGTCCACAGCACTGTTTGTGATATGAAGCAAACCACACCATCAAAATCTCTGCAAGTGACACTAACTAAACTCAAACAGTAAGCTTCTATCATGAATCAAGTTTAAATGCTTTGGGGCCCCAGCCAACACCTTTGGGATTTTTAAAAAAAAAAAAGCAAGCAAGAAGGGAAAAGGGTGTGGGTGAAAGAACATTTAATAAAATTACTCCAAAATAGGCAACTGTAAACAGTAAGTATCCTGTCATCACATTAGGTCCATAGAAATATGCAAGGATCCTTCATTTACAGCTCATGGAGACCAGCTGTACTCCAGTATGTCATCACATCATAAGCAACTGAATGTGGCAACTGTTGGCAGTGGGTGAAACAGGTAGAGAGACAGCACAAACATAGAAGAAGGCTGGGTAATGTGAAATCTATAGATCCTAGAAGAAATAAAATCCCCTGATAAATGCAGTAAATCAGAAATGAGCAAGAAAAAAAGCTAAACTGACACTGATGTGAACATACAACTATGCTACTGTGCACAACGTCTAACAATGGGATATTATTTCAGCTGTATTTGTACACATCTGTCAGAGCAAGAAGAGTATTTTGCTCCTCACTGCCTTTAAAAACCAGTTTATGGTTACTCAAGAAGTCTTCAGAATCACTGTATAATCAACAGGAATCATATCCGTAAAAAAATTGACTCAGCGATAAATCTTGTGCACTCAGTCTCAGTTGCATACCCCTGAACACAACTTGGGCCGCATGGGGGTTCCACTACATACATGTCAATGATAAAACATGACATAAGAACATAAGAAAGGCCATACTGGGTCAGACCAATGGTTCATCCAGCCCAGTATGCTGTCTACCGACAGTGGCCAATGCCAGGTGCCCCGGTGTGAGTGAACCTAACAGATAATGATCAAGTGATCTCTCTCCTGCGATCCATCATCCCCGCCCCCCGACAAACACCATTCCTTACCCATCCTGGCTAATAGCCATTAATAGACTTAACCTCGATGAATATATCCAGTTCTCTTTTAAACCCTGTTATAGTCCTAGTCTTCACAGCCTCCTCAGGCAAGGAGTTCCACAGGTTGACTGTGCACTGTGTGAAGAACTTCCTTTTGTTTGTTTTAAACCCGCTGCCCACTAATTTCATTGGGCAGCTCCTAGTTCTTATATTATGGGAACAATTAAATAACTTTTCCTTATTCATTTTCTCCTTACCACTCATAATTTTATATACCTCTATCATATCCCCCCTTAGTCTCCTCTTTTCCAAGCTAAAAAGTCCTAGCATCTTTAATCTCTCCTCATATGGGACCCGTTCCAAACCCCTAATCATTTTAGTTGCCCTTCTCTGAACCTTTTCTAATGCCAATATATCCTTTTTGAGATGAGGAGACCACATTTATACACAGTATTCAAGATGTGGGCGCACCATGGATTTGTATAAGGGCAATAAGATATTCTCCATCTTATTCTCTATCCCTGTTTTAATGATTCCTAACATCCTGTTTACTTTTTTGATTACCGTTGCACACTGCATGGACATCTTTAGAGAACTATCCACGATGACTCCAAGATCTTTTTCCTGATTAGTTGTAGCTAAATTAGCCCCCATCATAATGTATGTATAGCTGGAGTTATTTTTTCCAATGTGCATTACTTTACATTTATCCACATTACATTTTATTTGCCATTTTGTTGCCCATTTAGTTTTGTGAGATCTTTTTGAAATTCTTCACAGTCTGCTTGGGTCTTAACTATTTTGAGCAGTTTAGTATCATATGCAAACTTTGACACCTCACTGTTTACCCCTTCCTCCAAATCATTTAAGAATAAGTTGAATAGGATTGGTCCTAGGACTGACCCTTGGGGAACACATATTAGTTATATTAGTGACATATTAGTCACCTGTACATCTGCCACAGATACCCAGAATTTGTCAATGGTCAAGATCAATATAGTGTGTTCCATTTACGAGAAAACTAAAGTTCAACATAAGCCTGCCTTGACCAGCTGAAACACAACCTTTTCACTATGCTGGTCTTTGAGGGGGATGAGGCATTGGATTTGGCTCTGGCCACATCTTTTTGGAGGGTGTGACGTTATTGACATAATCTGGGACTGTATAGATCATTGTTGCAACCATGGTCCTGTAGTGGCACCAAATCTTATGTAATGGGGGTCATATAAGGTGTATAAGACCAGGCTATAGTTTGCTGGTTATGATTATGCTGTCTGTATGCATGTGTCATTTTTGTTGTTGAAGTTATGAATATTGGCTCTGTACTGTCTGCAGTGTTAGCTCTGGGGTAGCCTGCTTGATGGCCCATTATGGACCATCAACTATACAATTGACCCATTGAGAGAAGGCAGACACACCTTCTGACTCAGAAAGGTATGCAGGGACTTGCCTGTGTGATTCCAAACTCCATTTTGCTGTAATTTTCCACAGTAAGAACAAAGAAGTGTTCATACATCTGGAAAAGACTATAAAAGGCTGATGCATCATCTCCATTTTGTCTTCAATCCTGCTTCTTGCCTCTGGAGGGCCTTTGCTACAAACTGAAGCTCTACACAAAGAACTGAATGACCCATCCCAGCTGTGGATGTTCTCTAGACACTTGATTTGAACCTGAAGTTTATTCTGTCACTGTTACAAGCCTGAACCAAGAACTTTGCCATTCCTGGATGTAATTGATTTCATTTAACCAATTCTAGCTCTCATCTATATCTTTTTTCTTTTATGAATAAACCTTTAGATTTTAAAGGATTGGCAACAGTGTGATTTGTGGGTAAGATCTGATTTGTATATTGACATGTGTCTGGGGCTTGATCCTTTGGAATCGGGAGAACCTTTTTTCTTTTACTGGGTGTACGATGGTCAGTAGGTCCTCTAAGCTGCTGGGGGGGCAGGGAGGAGCTACTGCCTCGCTGCAAGGACTTAGTCACACCTCCGAGTCACAGGGGAATTAGGGTCAGGAGGTGGACTGGCTAGTGTCCGTGGTGGGCCCCTCAGGCAGGGGAAAGCCGGCAAGAGTCTATAGCGCCCCTTAAGTAGGGGAGCGCTGGCAAATGTCTGTAGCGCACCCCTTAAACAGGGGAGACACTGACTAGGGTCTGGAAGTGTACCTCACAGGCGAGGGGGCACCAGGAGGAATCAGGGTTGTCCGCCGCAGGCAGCTCCTCTTCCCCTTCAGCATCTGCCTCCATCAGCCATGGGTTGCTGCTGGGCTCTGGCAGTCCTCCGGGGTACTCTGCTGTGGGAAGCTCCAGTTACCTTTCAGCGTCTGCCTCAGGCAGCTACAGGTCACTGCTGGGCTCCGGCAGGCCCTTGGGGTATTCTGCAGGAGGCAGGTCTGGAAACCCCAGTCTTTCCTGGAGACCAGGGTTCCCTGGGTCCAGGGCCTCCCCTGGCTCAGCAGCAGGGTGTGGCAGGAGCAGCCAGCGGTCTGTGTCTGTCTCCCTCTCTGGTGCTGCCCTGACTGAGCTAAGGGCCCCACCCTTTATACTTCCTGTTCCATCCCTCCCCTTCCTGGGGGTGGAGCCAGCTTGATCTGACCCTGCCCACTCAGGCTGAGAGGGTGGTTCTTTCACCTCTGGCTCGGAGGGAGGCCACCCAGGCCCCCTACACTGGTTTTGGTTTTCATAAGGATTTGTCCCCATAACGATTGGCTGATGGTGGTGATCGTGGGAAACTGGAGTGTCTAAGGGAATTGTTTGTGTGACTTGTGGTTAGCCAGTGGGGCAAAACCAAAGTCTTCTCTGTTTAGCTGGTTTGGTTTACCTTAGAGGTGGAAAAATCCCAGCCTCGGGCTGTAACTGCCCTGCTTTAAACAATTGGTCTTGAATTGACACTCTCAGTTGGGTCCTGCCGGAACCAGAACCATTACAGAGGGATCTTACCTTTTGGGTGCAATTTGGCTAAGTAGGCCTTGTACATGGAATTCTCCTCCCCAAACTATAAATGGACACTTTTTTTTTAGTGTAATTTGAAGTGATTAGATACAACTTGCACACTTTTTGTCAAATGTAAACTGTGCCCCAGATGTGATAATTGTCTCCCTGGGCTATGAAGGAGAATCGGGCTCCTGATATTTTAAATCTGCCTTCTAGTGTTTAAATCCCTTTTCTGTCTCACCATAATGCTGACTACATTAGTGAAAGGTATTACATAGCACAGGTCAGTGCCGATTTTTTTTAATCTAATGATTTTCAAAGCAAAATAGCCTGTTACTGTGCCAATTATATATTGGAAATCTACTTAATCTAGGCTCAATAGCACTAAAATTATCCTATTGTAATGAAGAAGTAATGAAGAAGTAAGCTGTGTGGAAGAAGTAAGACATTTCTTTAAGATGACTATATTGTTAAGCAAGCTGTGCCGGACACATCTTGCTGTATTTTGGTGCTATTATATACTGTGGGATATGTTAGTGATCTTTTAAACTGAGAACTCTTTTGATGTAAAACAAACTGTGCTAGATGGGACAGTCTTTAATAAAGTGGCTGTGGGCTGTGCTTTGTGTTGTCAGTTCCTTGAGGAGTCACTCAGTTTAAAGTTGCTTTTCTTAATTTAAAAAGGATTTGCAGCAGTGGCATTGGGTTAATGGTTTTACTGGGAACTAATGTGATGTCATTCCAATATCTCAGTCTTAAGTCCCGATGTTCATGTGCTATTGCTTTATTTTGGGCACATCCAACAAGGGGATAATCTTTCACGATCCTCTAGTTTATTCAGCTTCTCTCTCTCTCAAATCAAACACAAGTTTTTTCCATACGCAAAAGGGTATAAATGATTTATTTTAGAGTAAGAAAAGCAGCAAGGAAAAACAAGTCAAGTCTCCCTGAAAGAACACACTCTATGATTCCTGTCTATCTTAGATTCTTATTTGGTATCCATTACCAGATTGTTGAAGTGCCTCACGATCTTCAATTATTTACTCTCACAACACTTTCATGAAGTAAGAAGTGCCATTATCCCCATTTTACAGGTGGGGAACTGAGGCACAGAAAGACAAATGGCTAGATTCACAACGGAACTTATGCATGATGGCACTGAGCATTGCCACATCTAACGTTTAGGTGTCAAGAAAATCACGTGGATTTACAAAGCCAGAGTTTGATGCCTAGGCTTCCTGCACAATGAATGTGGAAAGACAGGCACCTCAGTATGGGATTTACAAAAGCCAGCATTCCAGGTGGCTCTTCATCTAAGTTAGCCAAGAGAAGATGCCTAGCCCAGGGGAGCATGCGCTCACAGTGAGATAAGTACCTCAATCTGGGCTAAAAGGAGGCACCTCCCTTGGGTTGGGATTCTCAGCTGCAAACCTTTTAATGAAGTTAGATGCCTAAACTATTTTAGCACGTAGCTTGGGGGCAGGAGGAGGAAGAGGATACATAATGAAAGAATCATTTGGGCAGAGACAGAACAATCATGAGAATGACTCTGTAGTTGGTGGTTTGTGTACTCATCTGAGAGATAGGAGCTCAAGAACCCAATCCCTTGTGCCGATGACATTTTAAACTAATCCACAGTGGAACAGTTTTGAAAGGAGATATTGAGAAAATATATCTCATCAGACTATTACAGCCCAGTGGCTCATTCACTCTCTCGAGAGGTGGCAGACACTTGTTCAAATCTCTTCTCTCACTCAGGTGAAGGGAAGACTTGAACTGGATATCCACCTCTCCCAGGTAAATACTCTGACTACTGGATGAAAAGTTATAAGTGATGTCTCCCAGCTGTTTTTGTATATGTGTACAATCTCGATTTAATATGGCTTTCCTCTGAGCTCAAGGATTATGGGAGTGTAATGCTGTCAATGGTCATTGGTTCTTCAAACTGATCTGAGAGGGGGAGTCCCTGTGCCTTTCCTCAAAGATCTGGCAGGGGAAAGCAGATAGGGACCCTTGGTCTCAAGACAATCCTAGAGGGTCAAAATGGACACCCACAATCCTCATCTCCAAAAGGGCACTAATCTTATGTAATAGTTTCTCTTCCCCCTTCAGTGGATATGTAAAACACTTAGGGAAGATTGAGAGATGCTATACTTTTTAACCATGTATAATATACTGATAAGACCCAACTTTGTATTTAACTTTGCATAAAATTTTTATTAAAGCTAAATGTTTAAAATCAAATTTACACAAGTTAAGAAGGAAGGTACTGTACACCTGGCATCAGGCTTGGGTTATGGGTGATTGCAAGTAACGGTTACAAGGTTCACGAGATACATACATATCACATAACCAGCACAGATCCAGTTCTGTGGGAGCTTTTTAAAGCATCAGTGGATAAATGTGCTCAGCTATACCACCCATGGACTGTATTAAGAGTCCAAGTCAGCAGTGGAGTAGAGAATAAGTACATAGGTGGGGTGCGTCCTTCGGTTCTTCAGGGAAGGGAGGAAGTGGGTTATTTCCCTGATCGGCATTCTTGGTTACTCGACGTAGTACTGGCGGTGTCCTGTGATGTGTTCTGTGTAGATGTCTCTGGGCCACCTGATGGTGTTGGACACCATGAGCTGTCTCATGACGTGGGTGTAGCATCGACTGACTCCACATGCTCTCAATACAGGCTCATTGTGGAGGATGTGGATCTGGACCTCGTAGCTCTGGGCTCTCGGGGTGTCAGCCAACAGGGTGTACTTCAACACCTTCCGTGCTCGGGCCTCGTGGAAGGCCGGTTACCTGTTTTGAAATGGAACCATAATGTCTATCATGAGGACCTTCTTTTCCGAGTAGGTCACAACGATGTCGGGTTGCAGTTGGCTGTGTGTCCTGGGATGGCAGAGTCAGCGGTGATTTTCCCCAGGGACGGTGGGATGGCTTTCACCAGCCGGTTCTGGGTGGCATTGTGGTGGAGCCGACAGGCTCTGGAGTGCTATTTGCATCCACACAGGACGTGGGCCTGGTCTCGCTGGTGTACCTGCACTTCCTACGGTTCTTGTCCCTGTTGCCATGGCGGATGGCTCCATTGAGGGGAATGCAGTTGAGTCAGGCCCAGTGGAGTAGTCACTAGTCGGTGAACATAGTGAAGCTGCCCCTAGGGAGGAAGTGGTTGCTGGTGTCCCACTTGACAGACACCTCAAACACCTTGCCCTAGTTTGGCTTCCGCTTGAGGTTCTCAGTGTAAGGGCAGCGGATGGCGTCTTTCGGGGTCCTTTCCAGCAGTACTACTACTATCTCCACTCCAAGAAGGTACCTTTCTAATTGGGATATGCCTTCAGATGGAAGCCTCCTAGCTGGAACTGAAACTAGAAACAGTGGAAACTGCATTGGTAGGGAGAAGCAAACAATTTGAAGATCAAGTGAAAAACATCACCACCTTCAGTTGAGGAAGCTTGTCCGTTGCCCATCAATATAGTGCACAGCTCAGAAACTCCTTCTAGACTCTGCAGTGAAATTGGATTCACAAACAGCAACAGCTGCTGGGCTGGCTTTCTTCTGTCTGTAACTGGCCAGGAGACAACACTCCATCTCACTGGATGATGATGTGGCCTCTGTGATGAGGTTTGTGACAGCCAAGGTTGGCTACTGCAGTGCACTCTTTCTATGAATGACAACACCAGCTGTGAAAAAGTTCCAACTGGTTCAAAAGTAGCATCCCATCTCTTCTACTGCGCAACACTAGATGATGCGATGCACATCATCTTGGTACTCTGCAGACTGCACTTAGGGTGTCCAGATGTCCTGACTTTATAGGAACAGTCCTGATTTTTGGGTCTTTTTCTTATATAGGCTCCTATGACCCCCAAACCTCCGTCCCGATTTTTCACATTTGCTGTTTGGTCACCCTAAATGCACTGGCTATTCATTGAATACTGGATAAAATTATATTTTCTGGCACTTTAGAGACTGGCTTTTTCTCTGCCACCAGGGACTATTATAACCACTTCATCTTTCACAACAACCACAGTGCTATCTACTAATAGAGTAGATTTCATGAATGCAGGAATACTGAGTTTTCTTAGTTTAGGTTCTGAGGCTGGCTTCAAAACATTTGCTGGGAGGAATTTTTTTTTATAGATGCCAAGAAAAAACATTAACTTTTGGCCAAAAACTGCCAATCACTGAAATGTTTCAACTAAGCCAGACGCTTCATGCAAAAGTTTTCATTTAGTCAAAAACCCAATTTTCCTCTGAAAAAAATAAACACAAAAACGTCAACAAACCCTAATAAATGGACCCATAGACAAGAACCTCTTTAGCTTTGGAAACAAAAAAAATAAATAAAAAAAAATGGAGATATACCAATCTCCTAGAACTGGAAAGACCTTGAAGGTCATCGAGTCCAGTCCCCTGCCTACACTAGCAGGATCCGCCTGCCTACACTAGCAGGATTGAGTACTGTCCCCTGACAGATTTTTTGCCCCAGATCCCTAAATGACCCCCTCAAGGATTGAACTCACAACCCTGGGTTTAGCAGGCCAATGCTCAAACCACTGAGCTATCCCCCCACCCTCCCTTAGCCATGGGTGTGTAGCAAACTGATAAGACCCTGATATACCTATCTGCTCACGGCACTAGCTCTAATGTTAGGTGCTTCAGAAAGCTTTAAGGAGATAGTTTACAAAATATATAGCCTGTAGTCAGAACAGTTTAAACCAACATTGGTGGAATGCTGGACTTGGAGTTCTGTGTACACCAGCTGTGTGTTTTGTCTGTTTAAACTTATTTTGGTTAAAGCAATTACTTTTTGCATAACACAAAGATAGAGACTGTATCGCTCTTTGCAACCAATACATCATCCCCACAAGGAACTGCTCTTGTATCCTCACTGTATTTGTTCAATCTGTTATTTGATCCAACTGTCTAATCTTTCTATCTGTGCCAAATTAGTAAAAAGCAGCAATCTTTCTTACCTGTCATTAAAAGTTTCTGTCTTTGTCCTTCAATCTCAAAAACAATAACAGATGCCTGTTCATGAGAGACTTTTATAACTGTTGCCATGGGAAACTTAGCTTCTTCTACCTTTGATGTAATTAGGACTTAACTAATGAGTGTTGCCTGTCATAAGGCCTAGTTAAATAACATTAATCAAATAATCTGATTAATTATGTCATAATATTTTGCATGCATATTATTTTTTTATTTGTTAAACTGTGATAACATAATTAGCACAGTACAAGACACAAAATTAAGACAGTCTGTGTCCCTAAAGCTTAGATTGTAAACAACAAAATGAAGCTCAAATGGGCTAAGGAGATCAAAGGCAAGAATAACCAGCTGGTGGATTTGGGATTTTGGTTTTATTTCTTGGCTCCCTTTCTAGCATTGTAAACATGGATATTTTCTACATCATATTACATATCTTGCAATTTACAAAAGCCCCCATAATTAGAACTAGAAATTATTATAAAAAGGAGAATGGTTCCACATTACTATAGGGAAATAGAAAATTCAATATAAAAATAGAGCTAGGTGGGAAACAGTTTACCCATCCAGGAAAACTTTGAGATTTCAAAAAATGATTCCAGTTTTCATCAGAATTAAACTGAGATCTTTCAAAGTGTTTCATACAAAACAAGCAAAAAACAAAACAAAACAAACAGACCCACTACAGAATAACCAATGGTTAGGGCACTCACTTGGAATGCGGTTTCAATTCTTTTGTCTTAATTAGGCAGATTCAGGTTAAAGTATCTCCCACATCCACATCCATTGTCTTAACCAGCAAGATAATGTCTATTCCAGGGTGAAGCTCTCTTAGGTCCAGGATGGAATTACTGGTCAAAACCAGAGACCCTTCTTCAATGAAAGTTTAATGAGAACTGTTATATTCCTGTGAAAAGTTTTCAGAAATCGACATTTTCGGACAAAGAAAATTCCCAACCAGCTCTATAAAAGTTACTAGATGATTTTTTCAAAGGGGTTTACAAGAATTAAGCACCAAACTCCCATTTCAAGTCAATTACATCCTACTTCCTTTGCCCTCCTCAAAAATCCCACCCACTTTCCCTATTATAACACCATCACAATCACAAAATAATTTGGCTATGCTTCATTAGTATGCTACGGTGAAACTGAACTATGAACACTTTGGTGATCTGTAGCTTGTCTTCAATATGAAAGTTCTACCACAGAAACTTGAAAGGCCTGGCTGTGCAATCTTGCTTTCATGTTGGTAAGCACTTGCTTGAGTAACCCACATTGACTTTGATAATCATGATTCTTTTTATAATTGCTTGTATTGTGCCCAAAAAAGTGCTAGTTGCTTTACAGAACTAATACGAGCACATAACCTATGCCACAAAAAGCTTGTAATCTAATTTTGGACGTGATCCTGTGAATGAGAGCAACAAATAATGGCAAAGAAATGGGGGAGTGGAAGGGGGAGATCATGTGATAAGAATGGATAACATTTACAGGAACACAATAATTCAGTTACATTTTTACAGAACCACACCTGAGTGGCTCCATTAAAGTTGTCATTAGTACATATTACTGTTGGGGTTTCCCCTGAGACCTTTTCCACTTGGTTCCCCAATAACTCAATTTGACTCCAAACTCATCACTTAGGTTCATTTAGGGTTGATTAGACTCAGGCATAGAGGACGGGTATAGGGCATACCACACCTCCAAAATTAAACAGCAAAACTTTTACTTATATGCATTTTTACCAACACCAATAACACACACATTCTTAAATATACATTGCATTACACACTTCTAGATTGGCTTGGTCACTCTGCAGGAAGCAATCCCTACAGTATGCCCTGTCTACACACCGTGCATGCACAACATACTCTGTTGCCTCATCATACTTTCCAGACTTATCTTGTCCATTGTAAATAGCACCAGGATGTTCCCCTTTATCTCAGCTAGTCCAGACACCCTGCCTCTATTGTACTGATCCATTTACCCTCCCAATCATGCTTATGAAGAAATTAGGCAAGTCACTTACATCCAGTTACTTATGGCCAGTCCTGCAATTTTCCTCTTATATTATCCCAAGCCACAACTGTGAAGCATGCTGGCAGGGCACTGTGAGCAAGTCTGTGCTTAAGCTATGTCTCTTTTGATAAGGGAGGAAGGATGATTTTTGTTTCAAGCTTCAAAAGTTTTGAATTCAGTTCCTGGTTCTGCCACAGACTTCCTGCGTGAAACTGGGCAAGCCACATTAGTCTCACCATGCTTCAGTTGTCCATTGATACAATTTCACTTTCTGACTGATAACATTTCAATTTCACTGATAACATTTCACTTTCCCACCATTTGCCTGGCTTTTCTGTTCAGATATTAATCTTGTCCAGGCAGGATCTGTTTCTTATATAAATATATAAAATGCCTTGTACAATTAGTCCCTTATCATCGGTGCTAACTCCATGGGTGCTTCAGGGCTGGAGCATGCATGGAAAAAAAAATAGTGAATGCTCAGTACCCACTGGCAGTCAGCAGTCCAAACCTGCCCTGCCAGCACCTCCTGTCTGCCAGAGGCCCCTCTGATCAACTCCTTCCCCTCCCTCCCAGCCTCTCCTGCTCACCACGATCAACTGTTTCACAGCTTCCAGAAGGTACTGGGGGAGGGGCGAGAGGAGTGGGGATGGGGCATACTCAGGGGAAGGGGTGGAATTGGGCAGGAAGAGGTGGGGTGGGGACTTGAAGGAAGGCGTGAGAACAGTGCCTGGAGTGGAGAGGGGTGGGAAGAGTTGGGGTGGGGGTTTGGGTGAAGGTGGTAGGCAGGGCAGAAGACTGGGGGGGAGGGGGGGGGTTGAGCACCCTTGGGGCCCAGAGGAAGCTGGGCCTGTGGCTCTTGGTTAATACACCTTTAGGTGCTACTGTAATACAAATAAATTGAACTATTAAAATAGATTGGTTCCTAGCCCACGAAAGCTCATGATCCCTAAGATCTGTTAGTCTATAAGGTGCTACAAGACTCTTTGTGGCTATTAAAATAGAGGTCTTCAGGTTCTGAAGAGCTCAATAAAGAACTTTTCACCAAGATTAAATTCACTTTAAAAATATTAAATATAGTGAAGGGTATGTTTGTGTTCATTTTAAACAAAATGTGGTTTAGCTGGTGCATATGTATAAAGAAGCACGCTGTGGCTCATCACCCTAGAAACATTCTAGAAGAGGTCAAGTGGAGGGGCGGGGGGGTGAGCTCAACATGTGGAGTGGAAAAGTATAAGCATATGATGAACAAATCCATGTATGGAAAGGTTAAATAGGATTGGCTAAAGGTTTGTGGTATGTAATTTGTTATATAAATGCCATGTGCTACAATAGCAACAGAAGGGACTCCTTGCTGGATGGAATCTGGCTGATTTTTGGTACCAGGGGCTCTCCCTTTGTGCACATTGATACTTTATTCAATTCAATTCAACTCAAAGACCCTTGAGTCTTCCCAGCCTCTGACTCATTTGGTTATTATTGGGAACCACAAAATCCCAACAATAGCAAAAAGCCTTTTTTCTCCCTGAACCAAGCGAGTATCTGGGTGTTTGCATTCACTAGCATCATTGAAAGTAGAAAAGCCATTTATCATCAGTCCTGACACTATCTCAGAGGAAATCTTAGGAATAGAGATACATTTCAACTCTTGCTTTTTGTAGAGCTAAGACAGTCTCTTATAAAAGGAAAACCATGTACATATCTGAATGCCTAAAAAAATTCCACAAATGCTACTGCTAAATTTATAACTTTCTTTCTTAACCACTTTACTAATTATTTTTACTAGTCTGTTTAAGTGCTCTAGGTGGATTCAGACAGAGAAAACCTAATGTTTTAAAAATAATCTAGATAAAAAAACGTGAGGGAGGATGAATGACAGGAAATATGTAGAGACAGGTCTAGGAATACTACCATACATCAAATCCCTAAAGGAGAAAGCCCATGACATTAAAGGAGGAAGTTAAGGGACCTTGTTGAGTGTACATTTTACAGGAAGACATATGGGTCGACAACTAATGATAGGAATGGCAAAAAACAAACTTGCAAAAGTAAGACGGGTACAATGATTGAATGAAACAGCAATACAAAAAATGAACAAATTTTCATGCCCCCAGAATGTATGGCTGCAATTCACCTTCCTGCTCCCCTTGATCATTGGAGTAAAAGACTTCCTCAGTTTAGCTTGAACAGTGGGGTATGGCAGTTTGAATTGTCAGCCATCACATACCACACTATCAAAAGAAGGAAGATGTTCAAAGTCACATTTTTTCTCTAGATACAGCTGAACCTTAATCCTAGATGTTACACTATTTGGTTCTGCAGTTAAAAATTTTCCATTGCCATTTACTGATATGAAGTACAAAGAGGAAAATGATTCAACCTTCATAATTCTACCTGAGTTTTATATAAGGTATTCATTTGCATTTAAATGGTTGTTATTTTATCAATTACTAGGAATTTCAAAATTTTCAAGGCTTCTTTGTAGAGAAAAATGCACAAGACTGAAAATCTGAGTTGACAGTTCACCATAAAGTCAGATTAGCGAGCTTCAGAAAATAAAGAAATTTAGAGTTTCAACTTCAACACTAAACATATATATTTTTTCTTGATTTAAGTTGGACACTTATTACATAGTTACTAAACTAGATGTTATACTATTTGGTTGTGCTGTTAAGTTTGCATAAACAAACTGGGGAAATGCAACCTAGATGGAGCTATTTTAAGGTGGATGCATAACTGGTTGGGAAACCATTCCCAGGGAGTAGTAATCAGTGGTTCACAAACATGCTGGAAGGACATAATGAGTGGGGTCCCACATGGTCAATTCTGGGTCCTGTTCTGTTCAATATCTTCATCAATGATTTAGATAATGACAGAAAGAGTACACTTATAAAGTTTGCGGGTAAGACCAAGCTCAAAGGGGTTGCAAGTGCTTTGGAGGATAGTATTAAAATTTAAAATGATCTGGATAAACTTGAGAAATGATCTGAAGTAAGTAGGATGAAGTTCATAAGGACAAATGCAAGGTATCCCACTTAGGAAGGAACAGTTAGATGCCCATATACAAAAGGGAAAATGACTTCCTAGGAAGGAGTACTGTGGAAAGTGATCTGGGAGTCACAGTGGGCCACAAGTTAAATATGAGTCAACAGTGTAACACTTTTGCAAAAAAAAAAAAAAAAAAAGCACACATCCTGAGATGTATTAGCAAGAATGTTGTAATCAAGGCATGAGATGTAATTCTTCTGCTCTACTCCGTGCTGATTAGGCTTCAGCTGGAGTATTGTGTCCAGTTCTGGGCATCACATTCCAGGAAAGGTATGGACAAATTGGAGAAAGTCCAGAGAAGAGCAACAAAAAATATTAGTCTATTACAAGTCTAGGAAACTTGACCTTTCAGGGAAGATTTAAAAAAATTAGGTTTGTTTAGTCTGGAGAAGAGAAGACTGAGAGGGGACATGATAACAGTTTTCAACTATGTAAAAGGTTGTTATACAAGGAGGCAGAAGATAAACTGTTCTTCTTAACAGTTGAGGATAGGACAAGAAGCAATAGGCTTAAATTGCAGCAAGAGAGGTTTAGGTTAGGAAAAAATTCCTGTCAGGGTGGTTGAGCTCTCAAATAAATTGCCTAGGGAGGTTGTGGCATCTTCATCATTGGAGATTTTTAAGAGAAGGTTAGACAAACACCTGTCAGGGATGATGTAGATCAGAGTTGGGCAAGCTATGGCATGGGGGCTGCATCCGGCCCTTCAGACATATTAATCTGGCCCTCGAGCTGCCATCAGAAAGCAGGGTCCATGTCTTGTCCTTCTCTGGCACTCCAGCTGGGGAGAATGGTTGGGAGTTTGCCCCATTCACGCATGCCGTGGCTCTGCATAGCTCCTGGAAGCAGTGGCATGTTGCCACTCCAGTTCCTGTTCATAGGGGGAGCCAGGGGGCTCCACACACTGCCCTTGCCCCAAATTTTACCCCGGCAGCTCCCATTGTTGAGGTACCACGGTCAGTGGGAGCTGCAGAATGGGGCAGCGCACAGAGCTGCCTGGCTGCACCCCCATGTAGGAGCCAGAGGTGGGACGCCATCACTTCTGGGAGCTGCTTGAGGTAAGCACTGCCCAGAGCCTGCACACCTCTGATCCCCCCCCCACTCCAATCCCCCTACCACCCTCCTGACTCCACCATCCCAGCACAGAGCACCCTCCTGCACTCCAAACCCGCATCCCCAATCCCATCCCATACACTGAACTCCTCATTTCTGGCCCCAGCCCAAAGCCTGTTCCCCCAGACATAACCCTCACCCCCTCCCACATCCCAACCTCTAATTTCATGGGCATTCATGACCTGCTATACAGATATGGTCCTCAAGACAAAAAGTTTGCCCACCCCCGGTCTAGATAATACTCAGTTCTGTCATGAGTGCAGGGGACTGGACTAGATGGTACCTCATAAGGTCCCTTCCAGTCCTATGATTCTACGATAAATCTAGTACAGTAGACTCTCGATTATCCAGGATGATAGGGAAAAAAATAATTCTGGTTAATAAAATCCTGGATAACCACCATCCATAGGAAATATGGGGAGTGGGGGTTGATTCACCAGCCATCCTGCACTGGGGGAAGGGGGTGTTGGTTCACTGGCTGCCCTGCGCCCTGGTAGGGGTTTTTTGTCTGTGTGCTTGGGGCGGCAGCAAAGCCAGAGCCGGCCCTGCAAGTTGCGCATATTTTTTTTGACATCCTGGTTAATCCACATCCTGGTTAATCCAATCCTGGATAATCAAGAGTCTACTGTATGTGAATTGCTTTGCAGTTGAATCTAAGGGCTTTTTTATGGCACTTTCATTTAGGTGAAGTGTTGATTTTTAATTGTATTGCTCAATCTTATATAAGCTA
Organism: Sternotherus odoratus; assembly: GCA_032164245.1. NCBI lineage: Eukaryota > Metazoa > Chordata > Testudines > Kinosternidae > Sternotherus > Sternotherus odoratus. Next base: position 108,706,975 of record JAVMKO010000002.1, read on the forward strand.
AGTGGATATGCATCCAGTTACCAGCTTGATTCTTTAATTGTCTGTTCAATAAATAACATGTTAAAACTTTACATGGTTCTGTCCAGAACAATCCCAGCCTTGCCATTTTGCTCAGATTGAGATCTGAATGTCATCACTGATATCCATTTGATTAAAACACCTCAAGCTTTGACATTTTTCTTTCAAACAACCTAACCGGATAGTTCAAATTGATTTAAAATAAGGAGGACATAGACAAAAAAAGTACAAAATAACTTGAGCAAAAGGAAATTACCTACAAATTTACGTTCTGCTGAAAGCAATCCCTGGAACAAAAGACATTGTACAAGCCCATCCCGAGTAGTGATGATATAACCTTAACACAGAGAGTTTTAAAACATGAAGTCCTACTCTCTATTCAATGTCAATGGTAATAAGATATAAAAGCCTTTGGCTGTTTTTAATCTGCCTCTTAGTTTCTGTTTTGATTTCAGGGTTTTTCTTGCAAATGTATGTCTGCTTAATGATGCTGGATAATATTTTTCCATTTCATGCACACTGTACATTTCTACATTTTGAAATGTGGTTCTTCAAATTATTAGTTCATAATTGCATATGTATTTTTCCCCGTTACGTTTGTGCTTTCATTCATGCCAGGGATGTGTTTTCATACCGTGGCTAATGTCTGTTTATCCTTCATTCATATGCTGGCTCATTATTTGTTGATGAAATTTTCTCTCTCCATTTCCTCTGTCCCTTCCTCCAGCACCAAATCCTTTTTAAAAACACATTTACCAGTTCTTCTACTGAATGAATATTTATAGGTCATATCCTGCAAAGTATTCAGGCCCTTCTCTTTCATGAAGGGGTATTTTGTGCCAGACTGCTTTGTGTTGATGAGAATCAGACCAACAGAGCAGGGAGTGCATAGAAATTCCTCAGCTACTCTGTAATCTGGAACTATGGTGCCCCAAAGTAGAGTTCCCTGCCTTCTCAACCAGCCCTGTTTGTACATTGACTAGTTGGATGAGAAAATGTTTCTTTTCCCTGAGGAAAATTGTGATTGCGCGGGCCAGGGGAGGGAGGCATGAGGGAGACACAAAAATCCCTACCCAAAATACTACAATTTAGGAATTGTACAATTCAAAAATATGCTATGGTGCCTCATTGGATCACATCATAGTTTAGATATCTCATGCTTCTTTTCTCCCCTTATGAGCTAGACTCCCTACTTGGACTTTATATCTCATAATGCACTATGGTTTTCTCCCTTAGTGAGGGGAGGCCACACTTCATAGAACACCTTCACCAGTCTACATCTGGGAATGGGAGATGTAGTCCAACTGGGAAGCTAGACCCATAAATAAGAATAGGAATATGGGGAAACCAAGATACAACTCCCATAAGGCAATGTGGTAGCATGTCTACATTTAAATATTTTTGGTTTTAAACTCAATATTTGGGTTTTGGGATGTTCTTTTTCAAATGGAAAATTGAGGTTTTCCTCAAAAAGCTGACACTTGAAAAAGCAATCCCCCCCCCCCCGATTTTCAATTAAAAAAACTGTTTAGATGGAAAATTTTCAACTGGCACTAACTCTGACCCTCCTTCTCAACTGCCCAGATGCCACAGAAGTTTACTGCATTCCCAAGGCTGCAGTATATACCCACAGAGGAAAATGTAGAGGAAAAACAAAGGAAAATCAGAGGATTTTAGCAATCAGTGTTCGCTCATAATCCTGAAAAAAAAACAGTACTCATGGGTGGGCATACCACTAACATTTCAGGAGACTGCTGTCCTCTACTTCCATCCCCAGTGGGTCCCTCTCAGAAGCTGGTAACTCTATTTCAGAGTTATCAGACTGGCCCAAGTTGCCTGGAGCCAAACGGCAATATGGAGTCCAGGTTTCCAAAACTAGGAACAGGGGTTGGGTTTGGTTAAGGTAAAACAGTTCTACAACTTCTGCTAATGTCTCCACTTGCTGAAGATACGACTCCTATCTGGTTTCGCTTTGTTCCTTGCAAGTTCAATGCATGGTCAGGATTTGGCCTAATCTGTTGTGTTCAGTCTTTTTTTTTCCTTTTGGTTCAGAATTTTTTCCAAGAGAATTGGTGTGTAGTGGCATGCCTCCCATACATTTCAATGTGAAGCATTATCCTTCAATATTTTGTCAGTTTTTAATGTACAGAATAAAGTGTTATAATAATATGCTGTCTTTAGATGTTTCCAATCATCAAACCATCATTGCCATATGTTCTGCTCATTAAATAATCAGTTTTACCAGGATTATTTAGCAAACTATATATATAACAGTCAAATAATATGACAATCTGAATATCTAGTTGAGATTTAATGTTAATTTTTTAACTTTTGGAAAGAAGTGGTGAGTTTGAGTGCAGAAAAGTTCAATTTGCTTGCATAGTTTTTCCTCTGTGGAGTCTGATTTCCTGTTACTCTGAGGGTGTAAAGAAATGGCTGTGCCTCTATTATTATGGGCTGTTAGTAGGTATTGCCACTAGAGATGCTTATTTTTCCTCTTGTTCAATGCTCCTGACCTTTGTTGGCCATATCATTCCAATAGTTACTTTTCTGATTAATATGACTTGTCTTTTATTGAACTTATGCACTCTCCTAGCAAACACAGCTACTTTTCATGACTTTCATATAAATTCACAAAAATGTGTTCAAACCCACCCTAATACTTTTTTCTTCAGAGGAGAAGGCAGTTAAATTGGCAGACAGGGAATGATAGCACATCACACACATCCATTTATGAAGTCAAAAATCTGGCATAGCATTTGGCAAGAAGGAAATTATGATCTGAGTTAACACAATACATGTGGTTCACGAGTGATTGATAAACCAAATGCTTAACTGAATAGTGAGTTATAGTTGATGCCAGTCAGTGTTGGATAGTTTTTTTCTGATTGACTGTATAGGTGCTGAAAAAATATTTTCTGAATGGAGCAATTTTATAATTCTGTTTTTCCTGTTTGAAGGGTAGGAGAAATGTGCTGCTATTAGGTCTAAAGTAAACACGTAGAGATTTTTTGTCCGCTGCTCTGGAGGCATTCGGGGATAGGAACAACACCATCCAGATACCCCCAGTGGAGGTCTCTCCAATTAAAGTAAAGCTGGAGTAAAAACTCTACACTGACCTTACTCACTGCCCTGGTGTGATTCTGAAAAATGGACAGAGTGTACTTGGATTCTGAAAATCCAAGTACACTCTATCCACTGGATCGCCCTTGTACGCACCTTTGTCGACTCCTTAAAAGCATTCTAATGGATTACTGAGGCATGAAATCTCTTTACAAAATACGTGACTTTGTTCCAAAACTAGCGATTCTGGATGGAGGCTTTTGAAACCCACAAAATGTGTAAAACTGTCCCTAGACCTCCTTTCCTCATTTCCTATTCAGTAGGCAGGCTTTAAAAAATAAATCAAGCACTGTGGTCTCAAATAGAAGTGCTCAAAATGCCTTCAGGACCTGAAGGGATGGATGAAAATATGTTTACATTCGCTTAAAAAGCCTATGGTGGTTATAGACAGTGTAGGACAACTTCTCATTTTATCATTGGCAACAGAAAAGAGGCACTGAACAAACTGTACTCTGTCAAATATATAAAGCAGGCTTCTGGATCACTCTTATGATCATAAGCATGAGCTATTGCTGCATTTTGGTTGTACTCCCATTAGAAATAAGTCAATGAATTGTGGCTGGCTGCTGGTGCACAGAGATTGACCTTAAAATATCCCAGAGACTTTGCTATCCACTAAACCAACTGGTTTAAATATCTTTCCCTTAACGGGAAACATTGATGACTCACCCAAGCAAGTCTAATGTTTTATGTTTCTTTGTGTATTACTAGTTGAATGAAGGTTGTTTTTCTTGGCCCACTGCAACAGCATCATTGCTTTCTGGAGTTTGCATATCCTTCCAATTCCCATATGTCCTATTTGGATGTCACTGGTTTATTGCTATCTGCCATTAGGATGTGTTGGTCTTTCAAAACAGACTGCATTTTCAGAAGGACATGTCAGACTGCTAAGTATCAGGAAAAAATATGCTGTTTTTTGGTGTTTTTTTTTTGCTGTTCTTTGGAACAAATGCCTCGAATTGAGATGTCCTGTACATCCTTTTCCAACTTTGAGTCTAGTACCAGGCATGGCTGCTGTTCTTTGATTTATCATCCACTACTTCAAACAGGGCCGGCGACAGGAATTTTGAGGCCCCGTACGGCAGACCATACGGGCCCCCCTCCCGGTCTCCCGCCACCCGCGGGCCCCCCTCCCGCCAGTCTCCTGCTGCCCCCGCGCCCCCCCCGGCCGATCTCCCGCCGCCCGTGCCCCCCCCCCGGACGATCTGCCGTCACCCGCGGGCCCCCCCCCGGCCAATCTCCCGCCGCCCATGGCCCCCCTGCCCCCGGCCAGTCTCCTGCCGCCTGCGCTCCCCCCCTCCTGTCTCCCGTGCCCCCCCGGCCGATCTCCCGCCGCCCGAGGGCCCCCCCCGCCGATCTCCTGCCTCCCGTGCCCCCCCATGGATCTCCCGCGGCCCTCCCGGCCGATCTCCTGCCTCCCGCCCCCCCCCCCCCACCGGTCTCCTGCCTCCCGCGCCCCCCCCTGCCGGTCTCCTACCTCCCTTGGCCCCCCCGTCCGGTCTCCTGCCTCCCGCGACCCCCCCGGCCGGTCTCCCGTGGGCCCCCCCCCGCCGATCTCCTGCCTCCCGTGCCCCCCCGGCCGATCTCCCGCGGCCCCCCGGCCGGTCTCCTGCTTCCCGCGCCCCCCCCCCCGGCCGATCTCCCGCGGCCCCCCGGCCGGTCTCCTGCTTCCCGCGCCCCCCCCCCCGGCCGGTCTCCTACCTCCAGCAGCATGTGCTCCTACCTACCCCAGCATGTGCTGCGGCCGCGTGGCCGGCCAGGAGAAGCAAAGGGGGGTGGGGCTGGCTGCCGGGAGAAGCAAAGGGGGGCGGGGCTGGCTGCTGGGTGCCGGGGGACGGGGCTGGTGAGCGCGCCTCGCTCACATCCCCGGCAACAACGGTTACAGCTGTACTGGCCCCAGACTTCAGGGGACCCCCCCTGAAGTCCGGGGCCCGGTACAGCTGTAACCGTTGTACCACCCTGTCGCCGGCCCTGACTTCAAAGCATCTTTCACATTGTCTAGAGCCCCGACTTAATGGTGCATAAAGAGCTATTGTCTCAGCCATTTATTCACTATGACTCTTTTCAAGTATTCTATTTTCCACTTTACTCATGAGAATGCCTCATTACTGGATGCCATCACCCTTGAGAGGTGAAAGTAGAAATATCTTGCTGGACGCCACCTGGATGATCACTGAACGGAGCTTCCAGACTCATTTCTCCATCACGCATACTGTAGTTTTTACTGTGTCTGTGACAACTGCCAAACGAGTGTGTGAGAGAGATTCTTCTTCTCAAATTTGAAGATGAATCTATAGACTCGCTGCATAAGGACAGACAGATTTTTTGAAGCGCGGTTTGTTGATCTGATGTGATCCTGAATAAATGTGTCAGCTGGGAATGGCTACATCTGTCTACCCTGAAGTGAGGTGATAGTTGTCAGAGATTTAAACATTCAAAGGTACTCAGTAACTCTAAGGACAGTACCCTGTATTAAGAGCGACCTGAACTGTAGGCCAGCTCCAATATTTTTTTGTTGCATGAGTGGATCAGTACATGAGATAGAAATCTATGGAGGTCATCTTGATGTCTGTGTTTCCATACAATGTCAATGAAGAGATTCAGTTCATGTGGATAAGCAGAGTCAGACCCAAGAGAGAACAGCCAACAAATCAAAATGAGATGAGTGCATAAGGCTTTTGTTAGGAGTGTGATGTATAGCATATACACCAGTGAGAGTTTTGCCATTTTCTGAGCTTTACAGTTGGAATGGTAGCTACACCAGAGGCATGGACAGGGGTGATTACTTTCAGAAGACACCTAAGAAACTGAGGTAACAAAGAGTCCCGTGGCACCTTAAATACTAACTAAAGTATTGAAGCATAAGCTTTCATGGGCTAATACCCACTTCGTCGATGGCTTGCATCCGACGAAGTGGGTATTAGCCCACGAAAGCTTATGCTTCAATACTTTAGTTAATCTTTAAGATGCCACAGGACTCTGTTACCTCTGCTATTCCAGACTAACACAGCTACCTCTCTGATTCTAAGAAACTGAGTGGCCAAGGTAAGATAAAGGGGCGGGACAACTGAGCACTAACATGTTCAGAAACAATTGGCACCTAATCCTCCCCCCACCCCCCAAAAAATAGAGATTTTGTTTTTGCTCCAAGTCCTTAAATCCTCAGATATAACTTCTAATGGTTTATTCCAGTCCCTATTGATTTTAATAACTGAACTCAAAATCCATTTAAAAAAGACAATGGAATAAACAAATGAGTTAACACAGCCACTGCATGAACTCAAACCTCTAGTAAAATCCCTTCATCCTCAGAAGCCCTTGCCTTCTGCCTCATCTTGAATTCCACTATCCTTAACATTTGATGTCTTAGAGGGGATGTGTTCTGTAGCAACTGTGCACTGAGGATTATAGGGCATCTCTGCCATAGTCGGGGAGACATGGATGTGTCTGTTTATAATAGCAAGAGAGAGTTAGATTATGTCAACTCTTATAGGCAAAGAAAGTAATATATGCACAGCACCCGCACAATGGATTCCTAGAGCCAGTTGAGACTCTAGGTGCTACTAGAATGCAAATAATAATCATTGATATGCATGCAATATACATGTTTAGTAAACTAGTGAAAAGATGCATGTGAAAATTACCATTAATGTTTCAAACAAAATGTAAATTGTGTTGAATTTATGGCGTACTCAAGGATACAAAGGATCTGATGTTCCAGATCCATGGCAAACTAATAGTCAAGCGTTAGCTTTTAGAACACAGAATCGGCTTCTGTGTCAGTCTGCGTCAGCTATACAACTCAGAGGGAAAAGATAATAGAAACAATTTCCTTTTACAGCTGACTGCTTGGTGATGAAACACAGATAAGTAAAAGAAAAAGTGCCACTGTAAGTTTGATAACAGTGAAAAGGGGAAGCAGGAAAAATCTATTTCTAGTGCAAATAAATACCGCACAATGATCTGCATATGAGAGTTTTCTATTCATTGATAATGTTTCCTTGCACACACATCCAGTGCTAAAACTCCAACACTGGGACTTTTATCTCCTTCTCTCTTTCCTCCTCTCCCCCTTAGAAGAACATGTTGTATTGCAGTTTAGCCCCTTGTAATTATGGTGCACTCTCCATTAAAAGAGTGTAAGTAGCCCTCTGAGCCAGCAACCCACAGCAATGTACAGGACTGGAAATGTTGGATGTTTTCATTAGTGCTTAGGCTCCATAGTTCACCTGTGCAAGGAACTGATAAAATACCACTAGGCTAGAATGATCACACCACTGTAAGTAACTTTACAAGATGCAAACCAATAGAGAACACTTTTTTTTTCTCATCATTCATTGTGATTTTCTCCTTTAAAAAAAGCCTTGAAAATGCAGAAAAAAACCTAAACATTCTTTTTGGGGGGCGGTGGTCTGATTTTTGAAACTTTTAGCAGAACTATTGTAGAGTTTGTCAGGCTACTTTTGGTCAAAAGGTTTGATTGTCTCAGCAAGTGCTCAGCTAATTCAGCCACAGTGTTAAAACTGTCAGTGGTACCCTTTGTTCAGTAATTGACTAGTGCTGAGGAGCTTCATGACCTTTGAAAATGCCAGCTTCCAACTAGGATTTGATGTAAAGTCTTTGCAAGCATACAGATCCTTGTACAAGATGCAGCAGTCACACTTGAGCTTTTTAAAAGCCAGATCCAGTTTGCCTTGTGTTTGTTGTACTGTGTGCTGTACATACTAGTAGATGACAAAGGGCTTTTATGTATTCCATTCAAAAGGTATACCATTTGGATGTAATTATTCTTAGAGATTACCCTGGAACATGTAATGCTAAAAAGCTCTTGTATACAGGGTGAACAATAAACCTTCTTTTCTTTACATACCTACCAAGATTCTTATGCTGGAGCCCGTCATCATAGTATGAGTGCCTCTCAGGTCCCTGTTGGAACTTCACTTTTTTATGGTTCTGTTATACTACAGTTCAAGAGATCTTTTTTTATGATGAAAGATGTGTTGTCCTGAACAATCTATTTCCAGTCCAATTTTATGATTTCATAGCAACAGAGTATCATCTGTCTATGTTTATCCGCTTACATATGCATATCAATATTGCCATGAAGTGCAACAAATGAGCTAAGGGCGGAATATGATTCATAGGCAAGTTGCAGAATTATTGTACCCTTCACACCATTGAGCTCAGTAGGAATTCTTATATTGTTTCAGATTGTTCTCAGAAGCACCAGACAGAACTTCAGTGTCTAATATAACTCTGACAGTTCTCACAGTCATTACAATTCACTCTCAAGGGGGAAAAAGTGTGTGCAGATGGAACAACAGAAATAGAGAGGGAGAAGAGGTTGATAGAGAGAAGACTGCTGGCAACACAGAAGAGGTCCAAGGAGGATTGGAAGACAGACACATACATACATACATACCGTACATACAGAGAGAGAGAGAGAGAGAGAGAGAGAGAGAGACCAATGTCAGATTACAGCTACAGACAAAAAAACCCATTCATTTTCCAGCCAAATTTCTGACCAGCAATATTTTGAATTTTATATTATGCTACAAACATAAATTAAACTAATACAAATGTTAATTTTTCCTGGGTTTGAAGTAATTTCATGTTAATATGATGGAGTTTTACAACAACACTCAAATAAAATAATATATCCCATTTGTATAATTCAATTAATCCCAAAGTATTCCGATTTCTTGTATATCCCAACTACTGTATCAGCATAACCAAGGTGGATGATGGAAACCAACCAGGAAAAAATACAGTGCTCAGCAGTAGAGGAAGGAATATTTAGCTAAGGAGACACATAAAATAAATATAATTAAAATAAAAACCCTATCCATAGCAAAAGTGAGATCTTTAGCATTCATATAGCACAAACAGGATTTCATTTTTAAGAGCTCATTCCAAAACATCTGCAATGTTTTACAAACTAATAAAAATGTTTAGGAAGATCATGAAGTATTTACCCATCCCATATATCTGTCCTAGTCAGATACTGAAGCTGCATAACCCATTGAATATACTACCTAAATTCTTCTAACAATAATTTCCCCTCATCTCTCTCCCTTTTGTTCATTGTATTATTTTTCTCTATATAACTTAAGGTGTTGATAGATTTACTATCTGAAGTAAAATAATTTCCCACTTTCCTTTCTTCACCACTGACAGGGTCTTAATCTGTGAATTATAGCCCTCATCAATGTTCATCTGAATGTTATTGATAGCTGTACTGTCTTCTTACTATTAATTCAAGGCATTAAACCCTTGTGGTTTAAAATCTTAAACAGATTATGCTGCATTTCTGTGGAATAGCTATAGAAATAATTAATATCTTCACCAAATGTGTCCAAAATCATACATCGGTGAATTCTTTTTCAACATATAAATACAAAAACAAAGAGCAAACCATAGAGGATGGGGGGGAGGGTTGAAAAGTGCTTTCTTGATAGGATGTTGACATGAACTTTATCCAACATATCAATGTCTCCCTATAAAACTGGGCTATAAATTTCATGGGACCAAACTGGTTCTTCTCTGAGATAGACTGAGAACAGGGAAAAATCCTTGCAAACTGGAAATCCCTCTTCGTATATCTCACTTGTAAACCTGGCTGGAAGAAGTCTGCATATGCATGGCAATGAACAATAATCAGGAAAATACTCTGAATATCATGAACCTTCATGAAAGGTTCCATTTGTCAGTGACCAGGACATGCACAGTTTTCTTTAGTGGTTAAAGCAGGAATCAGGCCAAGTGGTTAGAGCAGGAGTTGACAGTCAGGAACCAGAGCCACAGCTCATAGCCAGATTCAGAGGCCAAATGCCAGAGCCAAGGGTCAGAGACAAAATTAGAAGTCATGCATCAGAACTGAGCGCCTGTTACCTAGAATGACGCAAGACAGGAGCAGGGTTGGGCCCAAGGCAGGAACAGGGCAAGAACCAGAACCATCACAGCTGTGGCTGAATGCTTTGATTAGCCACTGAGCTGCTGCAGACACTTCCTACCAGTCAGGTAGAATAGCCAGTCAGACAGACACGACAGGCCAGACACACGTTAGGTTGCCTGGAGAATGGCTCTGTTGCAGGCCCTGGCTCCTGACATGATTTGAGTTCTGCTCACGGTTTGAGTGGGATGTTATTTTAACCTGAACAAGTTCACCCATACTTTGAAATTGTGCTATGATATGCACTATGGACATGCAAAGTACTGAGCAATTTCTGCTGTGCCACAGAATTGAGGGAACTGGGCATTACGTCTCAAGATCTATATAAGATACATATACCGTTGCTTATATCAGCATTTATTTGTTTTATCTTAGTGCCAGAATTTGGCTTCCTATCTACGAAGAAAAACAATAACATTCATAATAATATTTTATGGGACAAGTATCTTTACAAATATTCTCTACTAGAAAAGGTATTAAAGAGGAAAATGAAATCAATAACCCAACATATAGTATATTTTACCATTCATTAATATTAATTTACATACATACCTTTCATCCAATATAAAAAAAATCAAATGACTCAGATGTAAAGTTATTAAAAAAACTCTTTCTCTCTGTCAAAAGTTTTCAAGTTCCAAATGGTTTCTTGTCCCAAACAAGAGTGTGATAATGATATGTTATTAATGCATTTACCCAAAATACATTGTTAATAAAATGTGGAGTTGCACTTGAGCCATAAACACAATGAACTTATTTACTGGATAGCTTTGGATATGCATTTATGATGTAATGTGGTGTACTAATGTTACCATGAGAACCTTAACTCATTTTTGTTCATTAAGGGCCTGATCCAAAGCCCACTGAAATCAATGGAAAGACATTCTTTCACTTCAGTGGCCTTTGGATTGAGCCCTTCATTTATAAAAGTATCATTGCACTAAAATGGATAGTGGTCTTTGGAGTGTTTTTAGCATTTAATAGTTTATTTAACACGTGTTGATGGATCCTCTTTTTGCAATGCACGGGGCATAATTCAAAATGGAATTCAGCTCTCTCCATAAAATGAGTTAACAAATGATTAAGTACATTTTCCATCTCCAATTGCACTGACTCAGTGGACATAATTTCCTAAAGTGCTGACTAAGCTTGAACAATATAAAGGCCAAATCCAGCTCTAATGCATATTTTCAAAAGATTCTGGTTTCAGAAAATTAGACAGCAAAACAGATGCAGACCAAACTCAAATAATAACCATTAAATGAGCATGGGAACTACTTAAATATAAGAGAAAGTTATTTTGCAGCAACTCTGCTCACCTAAATGCTGGTTATACTGTAGCTTTAAATCTATTTTTAAGAAGTACATGGATGAGCTGTCAACAGTGATGATAAAGATAATCCTTCAGTTCTTCCCTTACTCATGCCTCATCAGCACCACATGTTTACTGTATGCGATCTTCCACCCTGAATAGAGAATTAATCTTGTTCTACTGTGGAAAGTCATTTTAGGCCACTGGTCTTCACAAAAGTGTATTAATCACCAGTGTGGGTGTGACAGATTCATCAGTGTTCAAGTTATACTTTACCAAGGAGCACAAATAAATTGGTATATAGCCAATGGGGGTTCTCTTGCAAGCTGCTTATTTGTGTTTATTTTTCTGCATAATGAAGACATGCATTTTTAAGAGTTCTATCTCAATTTATATTGTTTTGTTTTGGAGCAGCATGGGGTTGCTTGAATCAGCATCTTTGTGAATCAGTCATAGTTTTAAAATTTAACAACATCCTACCTGAATGTCTAAACATTCTGTACATGCTGTTCTAATGCGAGGGATGTCTAATCAAATCATTGTCCACTATTATGGCAGGGAGGTGTTTGCTAGACAGCAACATGGGTTACACTTCCTTAAAATGGACCAACAGCACCTAAGCAAAGGACTAAGAACTGAAATTTCCTAAACTTTCCTGGGAGATTCTCTCTCTTTTTCTCCAACCTATGGAATCCAAAGTGACTGTCATTTCTAAATACATTACAAATAAAAGTGGTGTGTATATAGACACCCTTACTCACTTAGTGAATTAGTAAGACAGCTGAATTTAAAAGGATCACCAGGGAAATTAGGCATTTCTCAAAATGAGGGCATCAGAAACTGGCCCCTTGTGCTTGTAAACATTTCATTTTTTCAGTTTAATAGGTTGATGTTTGTCCACCTTATATTGATTTTTTTCTTTAAATTGTTTCAGTAACAAATTTTAATAAACTGTACATGAATTAAATATTTGAAAGAGAAATCAACATCAAGTGTAATTTACTCAGTCAGATTCGGCCATTCTTCCTCACACTGAGTGGCATTTTAAGCCACATGCAGTCCCATCAATTTCCTTGTAAGAGTAATGGAATCTGGCCCTTTTGGAGGAAGGGGGAGGAATGACAAGATTAGAGACTGAAAGCTTTCAGCCACACATAAAAAGATTACAGCATAGGCAGTGACAGTGCAAGGTACACAATCACTTCTCATCCAATGCACTTCAAATGTAACCTTGAGGAACAAACTTTAGGGGTGAGAAGGTAGCTCTCACCCCATGCCCACTTAAACCTTAGCCATTTTCAGACTGCCATTAAGTATGGCACTTACTGACCATCTTAAATTAGAACCCCGCTTGTAAGTAAATGGGCTGAAAACACCAACTTAAAGGTCACTGAGCAATTGTCTGATGAAAATTACCTTGGGTCACTACAATCCTGGCCTAAATTCGAACTAATGACCTGTAGATAAAAAGGTGCTATATCCCATTAAAACACCACATCCTATTTGGTTTATAATCTCCAGTGTAGGAGAGCAATCTGTCTGGCAAGCTCGCTTCCTCTCTTCCCTCTTTTAGCTGTCCAAGTCTGCAAACTATTGAAAAATCTATAGTAATAACAAAAAAGACAAAAGTAGTTACAAGAAAATGTCTTTTTTTCTGCTCAGGACTCAAAGACAGATTTCAGTTCTGTAGAAATCAACCAAAATGTGTATGTACTAAATGTACTATTATATATACACCTGCATGCATATTATATATACACATGCATAATAATGAAAAGACAGCTATAGGCAGCTTTCAGTGTAGTCATCCTTCCTGAGATCAGAAGACAAATGCTAGCAAGATTTTCTAAACCTGGCATTGTCTCAAGTGGCAAGTGATGCAAAACCATTTGATGGACATATAAAAACCATTAAGTAGATTCCATTATATTTAAGTATTTTCCATTTCTTGCCAAAGAACTACCCTACTGTACTTCTATTTTTGTAACCACTTATTATGCTTATTCAGCCTAAAGTACATGAATGGCTCTCTGTTAATGCCCAACTTAAAGGCAGTTGTAAATGTACGGACATATCTGAACACTACAGTAAGCTGAGACTGCAAAACTCCTCTATAGAGCAACCTTAAAAATACTTTTTAATTTGATAAATAAACCAAGGAACTTTTTTATAGGTTGGGAAGAGAGAAATAAATATAAATAAGCATAACAGTTTGTTATTTTAATGATTTTTATTACCACCATAAAGTAAAATATTAATAATTTATCTAGTCTCTTGTTTTTTTTTTCCTCCCAAGAACTGCTTACTGAGATGGTTGGCAGTGAACATAACAGATAAATTTACAGCTTTAGTACTAGTTTGGTTAACATACACCAATGAAAGAAGGGTGTTATAATTTCATTTGTCATTTAACACTACATAGTCCATGGTACATGGTCCAACATAGTCTAAGAGAGCTTTATGTGAACACATAAATGGTAAATAAATAAATACTTTCCATTTTATGATGTGGTTCTATTAACTATTGCATAGGAAGACAGCTGAAGTTATCACATTTAAGTTCACATTTTCCTGAGGATAGGGATTATGTGGGTTTATGAAAAGTAACAAAGATAAATATGATTTTTTAAATGGTTAAAAGTGAAAATACATTTTAAAAATAATTGAAACTGAATTACAGTATTAGCAATGTTGTGCTTATACAAAACCGTCATACCAACAAGCCTAGAAGTAGGAGTCAAAAAACATTTCCCAAAAGGGGAAAACTTACATTAGGCTGAGGGATACGATTATACTAAGAAAGACTACTTTCAAATTTAATTTAAAAATCTTCAGTTGCTTGTGATGAATACAGAATAATTGATGGTACGGGTAGAAATCTAAATCTAGGGACGTAAGAGTCTTAATTGAAGAGAAAAACTTTTAAACTTTTAAAACTGACATGGTTTCAAAGGCAGGATTCACTTGAACAATGCATAATCTGAAAGTTGAATAGTCTGTGCAGAGATCATTCAGCTATGATGACCTAAAAGGAACATGTAGGTCATGCTTCAGCAGTCATCTCTTAGCACAGGCTTGTTAGACGACATGAAAGTCTAAGAACTGAAATCTTCATCTCAGCAGGCATTTTTTTTTAAACAAGTCAATGTCTCTGGTCTATTTGCTCCACTCCTATTTGCCTCCACTCCGTACAGAGCAGAGCACATAGCTAAAATTCATGCAGAACTGTGCTGTGCAATCAAAGGGAAAAATAACAAAGAAAAGCAGGTTCCCTGTCCTAATGTGCTTGTAGAAGCCAAGCATATTTTTAGTATTCAGAAAAGATCCCCTACCATTGCATAGCTACTATTAACCCCTTCATTCAGCAGTGTATTTGTCAGAATAGAAAAAAAATAGTGTGACCTGAAGAAACTGTCAGAGCTTGGGAACATAATAGACACCAAAACCACCTTGTGAATCACTGATGACCTAAGTTGCCTTAATTACACTGCTTGCTCTCTGATCTCCTCATTAAAGTCTTAGATGCGGTTTCACTGAGGGAAGTCAGTGGCTGCAAGAGGTTGTGGGGGGCGCTATGAGGCAGCATACAAACATTTATATTTGGATACAAATCTTTAGGATGTCCAGTGTCATTTCCTGTGTATTTCCAATCTATGTAGTGCCCAGCCAAATGGGGCCCACATCGGATGGAAGCCTCAACGTAAACATTAATATCAAGCATTAAATTTAGCTGTCCTTTCTGATTCCACATAAGTATGCTCTTATGCATCACTATTGTTTTGGTTAGCCTCACATTTTATTTCATTTAAACCATATGCTACCTGCCAAACTACTGGCCAGATTGAAAAGCTGTGTAATGACACTGATGAGACTAGTTTCCTTTCCTGATCTAGCTGCTAGTTTCTCAAAGATTTTAGACATGGTTTCATAGCATCTGCATATCAGATCAAGTTTCTCTTCCTCATACTTTAATCCTACTTGCCTTATGGCAATGTCAGAAGGTTAATTTTTGCAACATGTTATGGTTTAGAATTATATCTCTCACCAAGAAAAGCTTAACCTGAGGGAGAGGAGATGGAAACACTATAGTAATATGGTATGTGGTATTTGTTTTTAGACAAATTAGAGGATTGGGCCAAAGATAAATCTGATTAGGTTCAACAAGGACAAGTGCAAAGTCCTTCACTTAGGATGGAAGAATCCCATGCACTGCTACAGACTGGGGACGGAGTGGCTAGGAAGCAGTTCTGCAGAAAATGACTTAGCGGTTACAGCGGATGAGAAGCTGGATAGGAGTCAACAGTGTGACCTTTTTGCCAAGAAGGTGAACGACATTTTGTGTTATATAAGTAGGGGCATTGCCGATAGATCAAGGGACATGATCATTCCCCTCTATTCGACATTGGTGAGGCCTCATCTGGAGTACTGAGTCCAGTTTTGGGCCCCACCCTACAAGAAGGATGTGGAAAAATTGGGAAGAGTCCAGAGGAGGGCAACAAAAATGATTAGGTGGCTGGAGCACATGATTGATGAGGAGAGGCTGAGGGAACTGGGATTGTTTAGTCTGTACAAGAGAAGAATGATGGGGGGATTTGATAGCTACCTGAAAGAAGGCTTCAAAGAGGATGGATCTAGACTGTTCTCAGTGGTAGCAGATGACAGAACAGGGAGTAATGGTCTCAAGTTGCAGTGGGAGAGGTTTAGTAAAAAGCTTCACTAGGAATGGGTTACCTAGGGAATGTGAAGCACTGGAATGGGTTACCTAGAGAAGTGAAGGAATATCCTTCCTTAGAGGTTTCTAAAGTCAGGCTTGATAAAGCCCTGGTTGGGACGATTTAGTTGGGGACTGGTCCTGCTTTGACATGGGGTTGGACTAGATGACCTCCTGAGGTCCCTTCCAACCCATATATTCTATGATTCTAGTATTTGTTTGGCAGCAGTTGAACACTAGATTTCTATTTGTCAAAAGTTATATCAGTATCTGGAACAGCAGCAGACATTTCTTGTGCGCCAAAAAGGTAGTGAGGAAAAATGTCTTATTGCTCTCGTCCTTGAAGGCTCTCAAAGTGCTGTACACGATATTATTTACAGAAGATATTATAACAAATCTGCAACCATCCAGGATATCACAGCTGTCATTATAATGAAAATTATGTCCATTCAGACTTCTAGCAATAAGAGCTGTAAATATCAGGTCTTCTTGACCAAAATCACTAACTATGAGAAGTATAGGACCTAAGGGACAAAGTTTGGTTCTAATAAGTTAGCTTAGGAAAGCATCAATACATCTACACCCATGCTCTTACTACCCTTTTAAAATTATATTAAAGTAGCACTCCAAATCAATAGTGCTGACAGCACACAGTCTGGTAACCATCTACCATCAGACAAACACAAATACCCATCTTCCCAACCACCCATCTGTCAGTCTCTCTCATCCCTAAATCCCTAAAGAAAAACAAAGAACTTTGCAGAATGTTAAGAAGAAAAACAAATCATGATGATCAAGAGAACTCCCAAGTTGAGAAGCCATGACAGATAACACCTGTCCAGAAATTTCCTCCCATATAGGATGAGATTCCAGCCCAAGTACCTGCTTACAATTGCAGAAGAATGACACAATACACAAACAACAAAGAGTCTTCTAGCACCTTACAGACTAACAGATCTTAGGGATGATGAGCTTTCGTGGGCTAAGACCCACTTCATCAGATATAAGACTCATTGTCGCTTTTGCAGATCCAGACTAACACGGCTAGCCCTCTGATACTAGACAATACAGAAAGATACTGTCTCAGGTAATTTGGTGTGAAAGCATTTAAGGCTTTAAAGGTTTAAATACAACCTTTTTACTTCTACCCAGAATTCCCAGGCAGCAAATGCAGTTCTTTAGCAATTCTGTGTTTTGCACTGAGTGAAGCTCCATTATTTCAGTCGGATGCCTCGTTTTTCCCTGATCCACTTTTTGAGTAAGTTGAGCCATTTTGATCCCATCTAGCTATACACACCAGCCATGTAATTTTAGTGTTCTTTCCCCAGCTACTTTCCCAATGATAGAAAAGGACTGTAAGAGGGGGATCCCCCAGCCTCTATGCTCTTGAGTACAAAGGCTGGGCCTCTTCTATGCCAGACCAACAAGTCCTCCACCCCTGGACACCCCCACCTTGCCAGTTGGGGTTCTTGGGGTTACCAATCGCTGCCACCAATCGGGTATACTTCCAAAACCTTGGAGGGGCCCCCGATCTTCCCCTAACCCTGACTTTATACCCCCTCCCTGGGTTTTAAAGTCAGAAACCGGAAAACTGCTTCTCTTCACCCTGACCAGCTGAAGGCAGACTTCCCTTAACCCTGTCTCTCTCAACCTGAGAGCCAGACCCTAACCTTGTACCCCTTTCTGGGTTTCCAAGTTAGATACCTGGAAGCTGCTTTCTGTCATTCACCCTCCCTGGCTGAAGGCAGACTTCCCTTAACCCTGACTCTGTCTTCCTCCCTGGAAGACAAGTCAGATACCAGGGGCTATGCACTTCCCCCCTACCTCCTCTCTTCCCTGTGAAGAGAGAAAAACCGACTGCTTCCTCCCTCCCCCATCTAACCTGACAGTAAGGAGACACAGTCTTCACACTCCAGCTAGGCCCCTAGCTGCCCTGGTTCCTATTCCCTTCCCTTCCCCCTTCCCAGACTGGAAGCAGAGAAAAACCCTAAGGGAAATAAACCAGACGGTTTTATAACTAGAAGATTTAATAAAGAAAAAGGTTACAACAGAAATACAGACACTTTACATTTGGGGTTCCCCACTTTGGTCTGAAAAGGAAACAACATCGCAAAGGCACGGCTTAATAGAAGAATCAAATTGTAATACTCACATTAGCTAAGTAGAAGTATCAGAAAAAGGTAGAGCCATCTTTATAGCCAAAGATGGTCTAGAACACTTGCCAGCTACCTTGGCAAGCTTCCTGCCTCATGTGCAGCCAAGATGGAACACTCGTGGCCCTGGCCTCCTCCCTGGAGACCAGCCAAGATGGAGCTCTCTGGCCCTGGCCTCCTCCCTGGAGACCAGCCAAGATGGAACTGACTGTTTTGCTCCTCCCTTCTTCATGGGCTCGAGGCTCCTCCCTCCCCCATGGCAGGGAAACTCCTATGTTACCTGTCTCAGATAACAAGCTCCACCCAGGCAAGGCACACTGTGTTAGATAACATAGTCCCACCCAGGAAAGGCACCCTTCACACTTATAACAAGGACTATGGAACAATATTAAAGAACCACAAGTCTGAACATGTCACTGTAACTTTGAGTTGGTTGATGAACCAGACTAACTTATACAGCCTTTGGCAGTGGGGACAGAGTTGTTATTGTTGGAGCCATCAAATATCCCCTTTAAGATTGTGGCATTAGATTTTACATCCAGGGCCAAATTTTGTGCTTGGATGAGCACAGGCTGATCCCAATGAAATCAATAGGAGTCATGCACATGCATCAGAGAGAAAGAAATGGCCCCTTAGGCTGAGCTTTGTTCCAGAGTAGAATCCTATTGCCTTGGGTTTATGGAGCAGAGATTTTACTGAGATATGGAATAAACATAACCAATTCCACAGACACTGTATAGTGTTTTAGTTTTGTGTTCTAGATAAATGAAATCTGGACTGAATTGGACTAGCAATAAAGTGAAGAGCTATTTTTGGCAGATATTTGAACTGGACAAATATTAGAAAATCAGTGGAAAAACTAAAACCCATTTTGCAAATATAGCAGAAAGTTTTAGGGTGAGATTCTCCCTCTGTTCAGCCAATTTCCCATTATTTTTCTGTTATTTCACTTACATTCTGTATTATGTGTATTTCCCTTAAAAATCATCCACTCCCCTCAAATTCCATCCAATGTATCACTGTACATTTAAACAGTGAAAAAAGAAAGATTTCAGATGTTGCTATGGCAGAGTGAAAGTAGCTCACTGGTACTTACGGTTTAACTTGTGTGTACTGATAATTGCACAAGGAAAAGAGATGAGCGGTAAGAGCAGCAGTGACCCTCGTCCATCTCCCCTCCCCCAAATAAAACCAAAATAACAAGTGACTTATCAGACTGAACAAGTGACTTATCAGACTGAACAGAAGCATCTGAAGAGGTGAATCAGAGAGCCACTCCTAGATCTCAAGCTCATGCCTATAAACTCTTTTTTCATGTGAAAACAATGACATTACTTGCACGGCCTAAATAAATAAGCAAACATTCGCAGATTAGGTCCCCAAATGTATTTATTTTTTACACAGATGATCTCTCTGAGTAGAAAGGAAAAAAAAAACAGCACTTCAGGTCACAGAATGAGGACTATCAGCACTACAGTCTGTTGACATTTACACCACTTACAATTTAAAATCATGTACACCTAAAAAAGAATCAAAATGGCAAGTGTCTTTAGCAACAACAGCCAGCACCAATGGCAAAGTTGCTACTCTTTTAGGCCATTTGAGATGAGCTGCTGTGATGCTTCTGACATGTCTAATTTCTGAGGACATTTTAGGTACAGTTTTAAATATATAGAACATGTTACCTTATCAACCACTTCAGATGAATTTCCCTCCCCTCATTACACACTTATCACATCACAAATAGTCAGCATCTAATAGATATTCTCCATTATTGCAAATGGCTTTTTATGAAGTTCCATGTTCAGAAGAAATCACACTAAGTCCATTGTAACTTAAGTGAAGCTGTCACTTATATTTCATGTCACTCTGTTCCACAGCTGTAAAAGCAGCACTTGTTTCATCAAATTTTAAAATAAATAAAATAAAAAAAATAAAAAAAACGTGCTCTGGCTAGAATCCTTTTAACATTTTAGTTAAAACACCCCCGCCCAACATGTTTTAAAACATGGCTTTTTACTCCTAGTCTAGATATGGCCTTTGTTTCTCAAATCCATGTCTACACAATCTATGCCTAGGACCTCAGTGATACATCTTTTATTCATTTGATGGCTTAGTACTAATATATATATATAAAATTATATATGATAAGCATGACCTAAGACTAAAGCAAACTGCTGATTATATATATGTATATGATATAAGAATGACCAAAGACCACTACTAAAGCAAACTGCTGATGCTGCTCTTAAGTAAACAGAATCTATAAG
Source organism: Sternotherus odoratus (assembly GCA_032164245.1). NCBI lineage: Eukaryota > Metazoa > Chordata > Testudines > Kinosternidae > Sternotherus > Sternotherus odoratus. The sequence continues at coordinate 108,727,514 of JAVMKO010000002.1, forward strand.
TATCATCGAACTTCCTGAATGATGTGTGTGCTGTTTACAACATGGCCACATCCTAGAGACTAGTGTTTGAAAGGAGCAGCTTATCAGCTGCATGTGAAAGAGGGAAAACAACTTTGTGTATAAGAAGAAGCCAAGAGAATTAGCTGCTGCCATGATGCTGACTCAGGTTAGCAGCCAGAAGAGAGACAAAGTCAAGATGCTGCCTAGACTTCAGTTTCTAAAATAGTGAAAATTACACATCGGGATTCCACAGTTGTCTCCCTCCACCGGCTACACAAGCTATTATTTATATTGCTAAACAAAACCAACAAATGCATTTTAACTGGTCACTGAATGCTTGGGCTTAGGAGGAAGCTTCCCCCAAGGGATTGGTTATTCCATAAATATTAAGTTTAGGGTTTCTGAAGCATCAGCAACTGTCAGAGACAGGATAATGAACTAGATAGACCACTTGTCTAAACTGTTATGGCAATTCCTTTGTTCCTTTATTTTTTTTTTCTTTTAAGGTGACCTCTTCAGTGTCAGCACTCTATTCATGATCAGAAATATAAAATTTACCAAAAGGATGAACCATACACACTAACAGGCCCCATAAATGTAGAGTGGGCACATAAAAAAAATCTACAATTTTGATAGCATAACAAGGTATTCTACTGGGAATGGTAGAATCCTTCAAAATGGTACATACTTTGAAGCGTGCCTCTAGGTTCTATATCCACAGAGCAGCAAAGTGTTAAAGGCTAGGATTCTTTATTATTTCTTCAACTTGGAAGACTTTATTGTAATTAAATCCATTTCCCCTGTAGCTAAGACAGTTAATATAACCATGCAATAAAAACCCACCCCCATGTCTAGATGGAACTTTCAGAATAACATAACTGTTTCCCAAACAGATATACCTCCATCTTAAAAATAAGCCTTTGAGATTGAGTCTGGGGGCGTATGTCAAAGCTGCCACAGGTAATTCTGGTGCAACTGACTAAAATTATACCAACCTGATTCTCCAATAGTTTTATCAACAAAAAATTGCACAAATGCTGACAGGGGCTCCTTTGAGAAATCAGAAACTGTACCCTGTAAGAATGTATTATCTCCAAAGGAGTAATAAAGTAAAAAGATAACAGTCTTAAAGATACTTGCCCAGCTGAAGGAGAGAGACATGCAGCAAGCCAGAGCAGTTGCACAATGGCTACTTAGAGCTGCAGCGGCTTGGCTCTGGCAAATTTAAAGGGCAATCTCCAGAAAGGCATGCTGAGAAAAAAATTCCTATAATAGGGCAACACTGCATTTGGGAGAGTTAGTTGGAACCTGGTAGTCAACAAAATAAGTTATTCTTCGATTAAAAAAACATCTGCTTTGGTGTCTACCGTCGTTATATAACTCTATTTACTTCTATTTGTTCCCTTGTCTCTGTGGCTCACAGGTGCATTTCTAATCCCTAATGGACCCATTACTGCTACTGGGGGAACTTGTAGAGAACATAAGCAAAAAAGAACCTCAGTTGACTATGTGTGAAAACAGGCACAGGCAAATGCCAAATAAAGCACATACCGAGTGGAAAAGTCTTCATTTCCATGCTACAGCCACTGTAATAAAAGTTACCTAAAGTCTGTGCTAGTACAATACTGTCCTACTAGCCTGAAAAGTGACACTTGACCACTTACTTTGCTAGCAATCATCTCAGCTGCTTTGCCACATTCTCTTCTGTCTCATTCCTGTCTCCCGGAAGCCTGAGTATTGGGGGAGGGATATCTCAGTGGCTTGAGCATTAGCTTACTAAACCCAGTGTTGTGAGCTCAATTGTTGAGGGGGGCATTTAAGGATATGGGGCAAAAATCTGTTGGGTGATTTAATTGGGGATTGGTCCTGCTTTAAGCAAGTGGTTGGACTAGATGATCTGCTGAGGTCCCTTCCAACTCTGATATCCTATAAAGTGGGTAAGGTAATGTGTTTTATTGGAACAACTTCTGTTGTTGAAAGAGAAGCTTTTGAGCTTACACAAAGATCTGAAGAAAACTGAAATCATATCTTTCTCATCCACAGAAGTTGGTCCAAAAAAACATATTACCTCATTAACCTTGTCTCTCTAATATCCTCAGACCAATGTAGCTACAATAACACACAGTGTCTCTGTAAAAACCTGTTCTGGAAAGGTGACCTTCCATATTTCCATAATGGCAAAGAGAATACATTTTCCATCATCTATAATACAGACAATGAACTTACTCAAAGGCAATGCAAGGAAGGGAGCATGAAAAGCAATGACTTGCTGTGAGATACTATCAGAGGAGCAGAGACAGAATGTGGCCTTGATATATGTTGTTACTGAGGGAGGTTCCCATACAATTTTGCCTTTGTAGCTACAGTTGCTTCATTATGATTGTAGTTTATACCAGGCACTTACAATAACTTTACCGAGGCACCAAGACTGAAAACATATGCTGTGTGTATTTCTTCTTAACCATCCTCCTCCAAGTTTTGTGTTTACACTTCCCAGAGCAAGTCCATTTAATTTCAGCTATACAGACTCTGCAAAAAAGTAGTATCATTTCAAGGTGTAGAGTGTGTGCAACTCACTAGTGGTAAGACTGAAAGCATTTCTCCACTGCTTTACACACTGTGCAGTTCTTTATACCAGTGCCAAAGGAGATTAATATGCTACCAGGTCAGAATGATAGTGTTTTATACCACCTTTGCAGATGCCTCTATATGATCCAAAGCAGTGGAGATCAAGCTGTAAAATCTAAGAGAAGCTCAGCAATGAAAGGCTTCTCCCAATGTTACAGGTCAAAGTAGAATATATGTATCCACCCACCAAAATACAAACTTTATTGTTTATTCCTTGCTACGTATGAGACTCCAAACATTCAGTTCTCCAAATCTGGCTGGACCCCAAATAATAATAATAAAAAAGTGGGCCTGATTGTCCCTTCACTTACAAATGAGTTCTTACTTCAACACACTCAATTGAACTCCAGTGGTGTGAATATTTTAAACCTGGGGTGCTGTAATTTCCTGAAGAACCGGACAGCAAAATGTCACCTGGACCAAATCATCTGGTAGTGTAAATAATCACAGCACCACCGAGTTTCTGGGGCCACATTACCTGCTGGTGTAAATAGGTGAAATTCAGTTAGAGCAGTATTTGTCCTATGATTAATAATAGTCTTTTATGGAATATCTGAACAATGCCAATTCTAGTGTCATTCTCAGGTATCAAAGACAAGTAAAAATTACAGAACCTTGACATCTTTAACTTCCCAGTGAGACAATTATTGTAACTGAAATGAAAAGGGCACAAATGGAAATCATCCTCATTACAATATCAAGATTGAAATGTTCCTCAGATATGTGGGAACTTACCTCATAAGTATAAATCTACTTCTTGGGGCAATTGTATTATCATCCATTTCCATTTCTTTTGGCACTTCCTTACTTTTATGTGCAAATCAATCAAATCTGTGTACTTTACTTAGTATTTCTGCTGCCAAAGAGAAATTTTTGTATATGAATGGATCCAGTGTGGCAAACTGTCAAAGAGAAATGGTCCATGAGATTAAAGTAGTTATCTACATACAGGTAAAAAACAAAATTTAACGTACCATTAGAAAGCAGCAACAAAACTGGATATGTTTGAATATTACAATTGGAAGATGTATGAAAGGAGCTTTAGATGGCAAGAAGTCTGATATCTCTTGATTCTGCAAGATTAAAAAATAGAGCTTTAAATCATCAAAAAGTGATGTTTTCAAGCTAGCAAGTGGGATTCAATTGGTTTTTTTTTACAGCTACAAGTGCTTTTTGGATTTTATGGCTTCCTCTAAGGCTTGTACAATAGGATTGATGGTAACTAAGGACATCTGACTAGATAGAATGAGGCATGCAAAAACACTCCTAAATACTTTATTTGATGCATGCTTAACTCATAATTGTGTGGTATAAAGTTGGTATGCAATTCATTCACTCACAACTTCACCATTTGTGAGTTATGTGACCATCCTAAAATCATGTCTATCTGAACCTTCAAGTAGTTGAAGACTGCTATCAAATTTCCCCTCACTCTTTTCTTCTGTGGACTAAATAAGCCCAGTACCCTCAGCTTCTCCTCATAAGCCATGTGCCCCAGCCCTCTAATTATTTTTGTTGCCCTCTGTTGGACTTTCTCCAGTTTGTCCGCATCCTTTCTGTAGTGGGGGCCCAAAACTGTATGTAATACTCCAGATGTGACCTCACTATTGCCAAATAAAGGGGAATTGTCACTTCCCTTGATCTGCTGGCAAAGCTCCTACTAATGCAGCCCAATATGCCATTACACTTCTTAGCAACAAGGGCACACTCTTGACTTATATCCAAGTTCTCATCCACTGTAATTCCCAGGTCCTTTTCCTCAGAACTACCTCTTAGCCAGTTAGTCCCGAGCCTGTAGCAGTGCATGGGATTCTTCCATCTTAAGTGCACAACTCTGCACTTGTCCTTGTTGATCCTCATCTGATTTCTTTTGGCCCAATCCTCCAATTTTCCTAAGTCACTCTGGACCCTCTCTTCTTTTCCCCCCAGCTTAGTATCATCCATAAACTTTCTGAGCATGCAATCCATCCCATCATCCAGATCATTAATGAAGATGTAGAACAAACCTGGCACAAGCAATGACCCCTGGGCCAATCTACTTGATACCAGCTGCCAGCTAGACATTGAGCCATTGTAGAAAGAAATCAGGTTGGTCAGGCATGATTTGCCCCAAATGATGACTGTTCGTGATCAACTTCCTCTATTCCAAGGGCTTCAAACTGGATCCCTTGAGGATCTGCTTCATTTTTGATGATGCTGAGCAGCCACTTCTCCTTGTGACCCTCTTCATATATGAATATCTATAACTCTATTACTCCAGCATTGTCTTTGGTGAACTGTCATCCTCCTTTCCCCCCAACTCTGCTCTTATTTCCTAGAGGTCTGACTTTTGTCACATCAATTTTTCCCTATAGGTCCTGCTCTTTAGGTGACCTCATCTGTTCCCATATTTTCTCTTTCACCACATAGCTAGTAGGGCTTCAAGTTCACCAACCACCCTTGGTCTCTGTCCAAGCTTGCATTTGTCTTCCTCTCTCTCTGTTCAGTCTCCTTGGATATTCCTATCACTTACTTAAAATAAACAAAACCTTAATTTCTCATCTTTTCTCCTAACTCTTCTACTGTGCCCCTATCTCTTTCACTGTTAGCCTCTCTACTGTATTATCACTAAAGCTCAAACTTTTGGAGATACCATTAACTACTGTTTTGCTTTCTTCCAGCACCCCAGCTTTAGCCAAATCATGTTGCTTCACTCTCTATAATTTCTCCCCTTCCTTTCCATATCTGTCCCCAAAGCCAGGTAGCCTGTACACGAGTGGAGCAGAGTCCGGGTCAGATGCGCATCCGATGCTCCTGGCGGGTGATGGCAGAATGAGACTCAAAGTTCCCAGTCTTTAGAGTCTATTTTTATAGGATTTTGTTCCTATACCAGTCCATTGGAGTTGCTTTGTCATGCTGTTTGCCATGATGACTCCACAATGGCTGTCAGGTGCTTGTCAGTTCTCTCCTCGTTTGAGATGTTCGGGTGGATTCCAGTTTGCCCTGGGGGGGGTGTCCCTGGTTGTTTCCACTTGACACCTTCTTCGGCAGCGCTTAGGCTGGCAACTCCCATTTAAACCAAGCACTCATTCACATGTCTTCTTGTCATGGGTGTGGAGGGCTGGAGAGGGTTAATGTAATCTGAGACAGCAATGTCGTCAGAGCCTCAAGTCCAGGAGGAAGGGAGGAGTAAAAAGTCAGTTCCATCTTGGCTGGCCTCGAGGCAGGAGGCCAGGGCCAGGGGGGGGAGTTCATCTCTGGCTGTAGAGATAACTCAGTTTTTCTTCTCTTAGACTTCTACTTAGCTGATGTGAGTATAACCATTTGTTTTTATTAAGCCTGTGCCTTTTGGGGTGTTCTATCCATTTCAGAAGGGAACTAGAAAACCCCAAATTGTGAAGTGTCTGTATCTCTGGTTTAACCTTTTTTCTTTATTAAATCTTCTAGTTATAAAACCGTCTGGTTTATTTCCCTTAGGGTTTTATCTGCTTCCAGTCTGGGAAGGGAGAAGGGGAGGGAAATAGGGATCAGGGCAGCGAAGTGCATAGCTGGAGTGGGGAGGCTGCCTCTCGGTGAAAGGGAGCAGCCTCTGAAGGTCTGGCTATCAGGTAGAGAGAGACAGGGTTGGGGGAAGTCTGCCTTCAGCCGGGAAGGGTGAAGGGAAGCAGCCCCCAGGTTTCTGGCTCTGGCTCCCAGGGAGGGAGACAGGGTGCAAGGGGGGAGGAAAGCAGTCCCCAGGTGTCTGGCTCTGGCTCCCAGGGAGGAAAACAAAGTTAGGGTGGGGAAGTTCGGGGGCCCCCCAAGGTTTTGGAAGTATACCCGAATGGTTGCAGCGATTGGTAACCCTAAGAACCCCACTGGTAAAAAGGGGTGTGTCTCAGAGTGTAGGACTTAATTTGGGCTGGGAAGCAGCTTGGTTAAGTGGTTTGGCTAGTAAAGAGTCCCAGCTTTTGTGCTCCAGAGCATAAAAGCTGGGGTCACCCCCTCTTACACTTCTTTAACTTAATCACATTTATTTTATTGTCTCCTTAACTTTCAGGGTGTTATTAATCTATTTGAGATTCCCTGTTTTTCTATAAAACTACAGAGGGTGGGAGTCTCTATGTACTGATGCTATTGTAATTACAAAGTATCACGTTGGTCTTAGAGTCAGTTAACAGCTTAGAACACATTTATATAGATACAGTCAGGAGTGCAGAGTCAATTAACAGCTTACAAACTTTAGCTTACAAATTTTACATAGATACAGTCAGCAGCTTGCCTTCTGTAAAATGGCTTTGTAAGGGCATGGTTACACTTACAGGATTATAGCGCTTTCGGTTAAAGCTGTCCCCGTATACAGCAATAGGTATTGCGATAGAGTGTGGCCACACTTAGACCCGCCAGCGTTATAGCATGGCCATATTTGTGGCACTTCAGGTGGCATTAGGAGCAGTGCATTAGGGCACGTATCCCAGCATTCAGCTGGGTGCAACATGCTTTTCAAATGAGGGGGGTGAGGGGGAACATGTTGTGTGTATGCGGAGGGAGAGAACTTCATGCAGAGACTGGCTGTCAGTGAGTTTCCATTAGAGAAAACTATCAGGCTCTGAATTTCAGTCACACAGCTCCCTCCGTAAACATTTGCAGTGCTTATCTGCCGAGTTAAGAGAGAAACCCTGAAAACGTACTCTGCATTCCTCCAGCCGAGTTCAAAACATAGGGAAGAGTCGTCAATTGCCTTAAATGGCTCAGGGCATCTCCAGAGATCATGTATAGTGTTTTAATCTTAATACCCATTCACACTTGAGATAATACAGACCAATGAATATGCAATAGCTGTTAATACTCAGGGAAGGGAGGATTACCAGGAGCAGTATAACTGTGGGTTTATAGTGCAATACATGCCTTGCCAGTGTGGACGGGTAGTGAGTTATAGTGCTCCTGGAGGCTTTATCACTATAAAGTGCCAGTGTAACCATGCCCCAATATACCTACACTTGTCATTGCTCTTCTCTTCTCCCTGGCAGTTTCTGCAAAAAGTTTTAATCCCTTCTTCTGTCTTTTAAGGCTGTGACCCTTCCTCTAGCATTCCATCACTCCTTTTTCAGCCCTTGAACTGTCTTCACTCTTCCCACTTAGTCCCTTACTTTGTCTTCTCCATCAATTATCTTCTTCATGCACTTTTCCACGCCTGGAATGACATCTCTCTTCCTTCAGATCCGTTCTCAAAATTCCAATCCTAGCATTGCCAACTTCCATTTCTGTGTTATTTTCTGTTTTCTCTTTGTCCTGTTTTATTTTGTCTCAGTGCTGTTTTATTAAAATCAGACATAAAATTCACTTAGAATATAATGTGACTGAAACCTTTATTTTTTAACTCACATTCCTTCTTTGCCTACACCTTCCTTTTTTATCTTCTTCATCTACTTGTCTCTGATGTTCATGGCTTGGGGCAGGGAAGCATGTCTTTTAAAAATCTCTAAAGCAAAATGCAAAGTTAAGGAGCCACTGACATAATTAAAATAAATAATGATAGCTGATAGGGAACAAGTGGACTCTGATTGGTTTCCATTCCAAAGAAACTAAAAACAGGGTGCTGACTCAGGCACAAGCAGAAATTGAACAGACATATGTCATGCAAATTATCCAGCCCTTTGAGGAGATAACTTGTAAAATAAGCTCAGGAGATAATGTTATATCTGTCATCCTCTTAGCTTGCAGGGCTTTCTCAGTCTCAACAGCACTGAAGTTCTAGATTAATACCATGGAAAGGCAAATTTTAATTTCTATTTCCAATCTTTTCAATGGACATTTTTTCAAAGAGCTGCAGCGCATAGCTAATGGGAAGGATACCCACTGCTGGTCCTTTACATTCAGGCTCTGAATTTCACTGAAAAAATGCTAGAGATACAAAGACTAGAGATACAAAGACGAAAGATCCATCCCAGTCCTTATTTCAGGACACTGTAGTTGGTGTTACGCAGCTCCTCAAATGTACTGAAATCAATGGTTGTTATGTGACTAAGTACATTTGAGGATCTGGGCCTACGTGCTTCTGGCAATGTCTGCCAGTGTGACATACTGACTATATCAACTCTAAGGAGCTTATTTAATATAAGAACTATGCAGGAGGTGCCCCCTTCTCTTGAGTTTGGTGACAGCTAGGACAGGATCTGAGTTGGAGTGTTAGACAGGTCTTCCAGCTGGAAGTCTTCTAGCTGGAAAATCTGTGGCTGGGAACCTATACTGAACTGGGTCAACTCCTGAAAAGGAACCTATTCTAAAGATGTCTAAAGAGCTGGAATGGTAGGAAGTAGGAGCCAGTGGAAGATAGTGCAGGGAAGTGGCCCATGAGTGAGAGAAAAAGTACAATGACTTGGAAAGACAGTCGGGTAGGAAGTGTGGAGGAATAAAAAGAAGAAAACCATAGAAAGGGAAATCAAAGTAATTGAGCAGTGAACAAGAACATGGCTGAAGGGAAAAGAATGAGTTAGAAGTGAACAATGTGATTTCAGGGGGAGAAGAGAAAGGGGAATGAAAGTGACTGTTACAGAACCAAGAATGGTGTATATAGTATTTGGGGTGTTTTTTCCTTTAATGTTCACCAACCAATGTTCCTCCTGGGACATCAGAATGCTGCATCAGTCACCTATTAACTAGTAGCTCAGGCTTATACACATGAAAACACGAACAGTATATATCAGAGAAACTGTTTTTGAAAGCTTAAAACTTACTACAAAGGAACAGTGAGATTCAGTAGGTTTCCATCAAAATCTTTCTGTTTAAAAAGTTTTTCTGTATTGGTTTATGATAACACAGTTTGCAGGCAATAACATTTTTCTCTTTCCCCCATAGTGAGCCATTAGCAGATTTCATGGAATTGCTGCTGCTGACTGACCCCAGTATGAAAGAGTGTCCAGCAAATTTCCAATTTTCCTCTGCATTGTTTTTATAGTAGGAATCCTTATATAGAATAGGTTTTGAAGTCAGACACCATAGCTGGCTGGGTTTAACCCAGAAGCTGGAAAGTTTAAAAGAAATGACAGTTTATGGAACTGTCAGGGGGTTATGACAGCTAAATTCATGTCTGGATTGAGGAGGGAATGAAAGGAGGCAAAAAAGCTGCAGGTTGAGTTAAGAGTGAGCTGTTAACTCAGCATGACTCTTGAGGACCTTCATCATGTCTCTTGATCACTTATCTTTCAATGCCACTGTCAGTGTCTCCTCCAGTCTTCTATCTCCTCTTTATTGTGGGGACTGGAAAATTGGAAACAAGTGGTGAGCAAACCATTGCCACTGGCACTGGTCAAGTCTCTAAATCTTCAAACTCATAACTTTTGTCTATGCACACTCTGATGTGCATTTTGATTCTAGTACGCACCTTCCCTTTATAGCACTTGCATTTGAATGATGTACATTCTGCAGAATAAGGATCTGTGATTGCAGTGTATCTGCATAGCTGTACACCACATACATATATTATTTGAAAATGATGCATAACTACAATTAGATTTACATTCGTGTCATTTTAAAAAAAAACACTATAATTTTAAAATCATACAGACATTTCAATCAGTGGATAAGCAGCTGTCTATAGTTCTCACCGACTTAATTTAGGATCAAGCAAAGACTGGATCTTAGTACAATTAAAACACCATCAACAATTTAGTTGTTCATTTTTAAACAAAGAACTTCTTCTGCTGAGGTTTTAACAAAGAACAAGGAAATTATAGGTAACTAAGAGATAATGGAGAGCTTGTTCTTACCCTATGGATGCAGAGTAAAGGAGTGCAGGGAAACCTGATGCTGCATGAAGAAAGCATCTCTACAGATTTCAATGGTCTTGTGCCCCATAGCAAAAGTGAAACCCAAAAGACAAGAGCACATAGCTCAGTACCTCATTTCCTATCATTATTTTTAAAGACCTGGAAGAGCCAAGATAGCACAGTGATGGGGCCATGATAAACAGAAAACATTCTGACAGGAATCACACTTAGGCCCATATATTAATCTCATTCTCAATTCACCTCCCATGCCTCTTTTTTGCCTTTTGAGGAAGGCAGAAGATGGAGAAGGGAGGTTGAGATTTACTTCTGTTCAGTGTGGAGGACTATACATATTGCTCTTATTGGCATGTAGCCTCTTCCCCTTACCTTAGGGCACAAGCTAGGATTCCTTTATCTTTGGGGCAGAGATTATCTTTTTGTTCTGTTTGTGCTGTGCCTAGCACAATGGGGCCCCAGTCTATGACCAGAGTTCCTAGGCACTACAATCTATCTATATATATATATAAGTCAAATGGTGTATGCGTGTATGCGTGTATGTATGCATGTATGTACGTGCACTTACTCCTTCCACACTGTTTGAGCTAGAGACTTGAAATTTGGTACAGTTATAGGTCTTAGGGTCCTAATCAGGGTAAGAGTCGAAATTTTTTCAAATCTCCCCTCTGATGCCGCCCAGGGGTGAAATTATTTAAAGGCTGGGCAGCTGCTGTTCTCTGTGACATAGTTATGATGTCATAATACCCCCTCAAATGGACCCTGCATTCGCTCAGCTCTCTGCCCCCTCCCCCCTCCAATGGACCCTGCACTCGCTCAGCTCTCTGCCCCTCCCCCCTCCAACGGACCCCGCACTCGCTCAGCTCTCTGCCCCCTCCCCACCTCCGACGGACCCGAGTTGGGTTTGGTCGGAGGGTAAGTGAGGTAGCGGTGTCGGGTTTGGTCTGGGGGGGTGGGAAGGTGTTGGGGTGGGTGAGGGGTGAGGGGTGGGTGTTGGGATTGGTCAGGGGGTGTTGGGTTTGGTGGGGGGTAAGGTGGGGGTGTTGGGTTTCTTTGGGGGGGTGGGAAGGGGGGTCGGGGTTGGTCGAGGGATAAGTGAGGTGTGGGTGTCGGGTTTGTTTGTGGTGGTAGGTAGGGGTGTCGGGTTTGGTTGGAGGGAAAGTGAGGTGGGTGTGTCAGGTTTGGTCTACGGGGGGTGAGGTGTGGGTGTTGGTCAGGGGGTGTTGGTAGGGGGGTGACGTGGAGGTCTTGGGTTTGGGGGGGGTGAAAATGTGAGTCGGGGTTGGTCGAGGAGTAAGTGAGGTGGGGGTGTCAGGTTTGGTCGGGGGGGTGAGGTGGGGGTGTCAGGTTTGCTCTCTGCCCCCTCCCTCCTCCAACGGACCCCGCACTCGCATAGCTCTCTGCCCCCTCCCTGCCTCCTACGGACCCGAGCAACGCTGGGTATTTTCGCTAGTAATAAATAAAATAATTGTAACTACAATACACATCTAATACAAAAAATTTCAGGTTAAAGGCTATAATGCACTAGGGATATAGATTTACTTTCTCTTTTGGTAGCACCTATCATTATAGCATTGACCAACATGTGGCCTGCAACACATTCAGCCATTCACCTCTGCCATTTTTACATGAAAACCTAAACTAAATATTGTGGGTCTGAAATATTTGAATTGGTACCAATTTTCTTTTATTTTGGTACACTTATTCATTTTCCCCTGGCACATGAAGTGCTGAAACATCTGCATGATAAAAAAATCTGTTATTGGATTATTTCCAGCCAAAAACAATAACCACATTTTACCTGCTTTTTGGACCTTTTGAGGTTTTCTGAGCACTAGATGCCATATCACTGAACATTTTGATTTTGTGCAGCTGATTAAAATTTGCATTTCTTTGGTTGTGGGGAAGAGGGTGGTTGCAACAATGTATATGTTTCAGTACTCTGTGGATTTATACCCACATCTGGAACAATAGCCACTCATAGTGAAATGATTTTCCAGCAGTATTTCATTGACCTTGTGTGTTATGGGATATGATCTAAAAGAAAGACTTGTAACTCAAGAGCACTAACAAAGGGTGAGTTACAATTGATCAAACATTTTTTTTTTATTTTGCAATCATATATGCCTTGTAAAACACAATCTAATTTTCTAATGCCACAAAAAGTTACCTTTTTTTTTAGAATGTTCAAACACGGGTAAAATGAAACGAGTACTACTTTTGTGAAGACAATATGTCTAAGAAAATAATGAGGGACCACACCATGGAAAGCACCACCACAATGATGGTGGCAGAGAGACAGAGGACTGGATTACCCCTCTCACTTTACTGTTGGTCACTGTGGGATAAGATTGGGTCATACTGTTGGCTCAACACAGAGACTGCATTGCTCCAGACCACACTGCCACTCTTCTTTGGATACACAGAGGACTTCAGGATGGATAGTGACTATATATCACCCAGTGCTGCCAATTCAGCACCTTCCACAAACATAATCACTCTGAATCAAGCAGCTAATGCTGCGTAGGCGTCCCAGATGGTGTGAATTATATTTTGTAATTCTGTCTTCTCATTAGCTTCATTTACAGTTTTGCAAATTCCTCTGATTTTTTTTTCTCAAATGACTATTAAAATGTTAAGCTATTTAATCCAGACATTTGAACCGTAAAACCTGCTTTCTCAGATCTATGAAAATAACTTACTCGTCTCCTAAACTGTTGTTAAGTACATAGTTCCTGTTATAGGCTTTTTCTTCCATATGCACCAAAATAGAATTAAACTTGTCAAATAAACAAGAGTTGCTAATTGTCAATTCTGTACCATCCTTTTAGATACAAAATATCACTCTGAAACTTGTTCGGCTGTTGGATTTTTTCCAGATGTTCATCATGATTTTTCTTATAAACTGGAAGTTAGAGATGGGAACACTCATTTTGCCTCATTTCAAACTCATTCAAACATCCTGGGTCTGGAAGTTTGACTTGAACCTTGCTGTATTTGCATTCTGCTGTGGAGAGGACAAAAAGAAAGAGAAAGTAAAATAAGGTGAAAAATCAAGTTGAGTGAAAAGCACATGCATGGAGTCTGAGAAACAAGGAGAGGAAGAGAGAAAAAAAATTATTGAACAATACATACACACCCAGGTAAACAAAATGACAATGTATTAGATATTCAATTCAATAATTCCATAGAGTTTTAAATAATCAATTTTTTGTGTAGACCAGTTTATAAGCTGACCCCTTTGATGCTTCCCTTTTTTACCAAAAATATGCATCTTATGAATGTGCATATACAGTAGGTAGTCCAGCCAGGAAACCGAGCATGCAAGAACGGAATGCTGCACAAGAAAATCTGAAATGTTTAATTTATTCACAAAGAAACTTCATATTTTTGTCCAGTACATTTTAACAATGATGGCTCCAATAATTAAATGTGTCTCCTTGCATTGAAGGGTTTAAATAACCCTATTAAACAAAAAATATACATACTCATGTTTTAAAAAGTGAATGGTGACATTCCCACACTCCAGGAAACATATCTGACAAAACTTAAAGCTTGTAAAATGAATAGATATTGGGTCACCCTTTCAGTTTCTAGTGACTTTAATTCTAAAGCGAGGTGCATTGCTATAGTATATAGTATAGTAATGCATAAAAAGTTGAGTGCTAATATTTTGAGTACAAACTCTGACAGTGAGGCCATATTTACTGTCCTAAAGACTGACAATGGTAATTCTATAATTGTCTTGTCCATCTTTATAGGCCAAAACAGGGTGACCATAATTATAAATAGTATAGGACTCCATCCTATTATTATAGCTGGAGATTTTAACAAAATTCTAGACTCAGTCCTTAAATCTTCCCCATTGAAACATGAAAACACTAGTATGTTTCAGGTACATCATTCATACATGCCTGGTTTAGGTTTACACGAGTGTGCAGATTGGGAAATCCTACAGCCAGAGACTACATAATTTTCTTTTCTTTTTCTTTCCTTTTTTTCCCTTTCCTTGTATGAACCTCATTCAACATATTCAAGGTTAGACTATTTCTTAATTTTGCAAGACTTGATAAATTCTGTCACTGATTGTGATATTGGTACAATTGCTATACCTTGTCATGTTCCTCTTTGTATGTCTTTTAGACCCAGGTATACACCCCATCTCCCATTAAAGTGCAGAGATTAATACCTGTCCTGTTTGATATATCATCATTTTTAACTCAATCCGGCATGAATTAGAATTAAAAAAAAATGCCCCCACTACTTCATCAACTGACATATTTTGGGAAGTCTTTAAAGTCTTTGTTAGAGGCTGTATAATCTCTTAAAATGCCTTTTAAAAAAAACTGGAGAGAACAGAATTGATACCCTTGTGAAAGAAATTAAGGTCTTGTATATAGACTATGATTCTGCCCCCCACACCAAGAAATTCAGAACCCTAAATCATATAAGAATCTATTTGGACTAGATGCAATGGGAGCTCAAGAACCTCCAGAAATTCTATTCTTCTGGAGGAAACTTCTGGATTTACTTGACCAGCAGCATCCTTTCATGATTTGGCAAAAAAGCTCTGGCAAATATGGATAACTTGAGAGTTGTTTGGAACAGATATTTGGATACACAACTAGCTCTGATCCAATGGAATACAATTATAGCTAATATTTTTTTAAAAAACTACAGACCTGAGACTAACACTTATTCACTAAAAAAACACTTTTTAAAATATTCTGGTCCCCACATAGGCTAATTTTCATGAGTCTTATCAATGCTGGCCATGGTTAGAAATGCAACTCTTGGTGCTACATTAGCTCATATGTTTTGGAAGTGTCCCTGTACCCAGAATTTCTGAAATGGGGTTAAAGGACTAATTTGATATTGGATACTAAGTTGGAACCCTCCCTGACCAACCGCAACACTCACCCCTCACCCACCCCAACACCTTCCCACCCCCCCAGACCAAACCCTACACCCCCCGGCTCACTTACCCCCCGACCAAACCCGACACCCCCACCTCACCCCCTGAGCAAACCCGACACCCCCACCTCACCCCCCGACCGAACAGTGTATTTAATAATCTGTGTGCTACACAGTGCACCGTGAGCCGGGGGGGGAGGTGTCGGGTTTGGTCGGGGGGTCAGGTGGGGGTGTTGGGTTTGCTTGGGGGGGTCAGGTGGGGTTGTCGGGTTTGGTCGGGGGGTAAGTGAGCCGGGGGGTGTAGGGTTTGGTCTGGGGGGGTGGGAAGGTGTTGGGGTGGGTGAGGGGTGAGTGTTGCGGTTGGTCAGGGGGTGTTGCGGTTGGTGGGGGGTTGAGGTGGGGGTGTCAGGTTTGCTTGGGGGGATGAGGTAGGGGTGTCGGGTTCGGTCGGGGGTAAGTGAGCGGGGGGGGTGTCGGGTTTGGTCTGGGGGGGTGGGAAGGTGTCGTGGTGGGTGAGGGGTGAGGTGTGGGTGTTGGGGTTGGTCAGGGGGTGTTGTGGTTGGTGGGGGGTGAGGTGGGGGTGTCGGGTTTGCTTGGGGGGGTGAGGTGGGAGTGTCGGGTTCGGTCGGGGGGTAAGTGAGCCGGGGGGTGTCAGGTTTGCTCTGGGGGTGTTGCAGTTGGTGGGGGGGTGAGGTGGCGGTGTCGGGTTTGGTCGGGGGGTAAGTGAGCCGGGGGTGTGTGTCGGGTTTGGTCTGGACACCCACCCCAACACCTTCCCCCCCCCAGACCAAACCCAACACCCACACCACACCCCTCACCCCCCCGACACCTTCCCACCCGCCCAGACCAACCCCAACACCCCCCCGGCTCACTTACCCCCCGACCAAACCCGACACCCCCACCTCACCCCCCCAAGCAAACCCAACACCCCCACCTCACCCCCCCACCAACCGCAACACCCCCTGACCAACCCCAACACCCCCACCTCACCCCCCGACCGAACCCGACACCCCCACCTCACTTACCGTCCCACCAAACCCAACTCAGATCCGTCGCAGGCGGGAAGGGGGCCCAGAGCCGAGGGATTCCGGGGACCTTCGCAGGTGGGGGGGGGCACAGAGCTGATGGAGTCCGGGGTTGAGGTGGGAGGGGCAGAGAACTGAGGGCTCTCCGGGGTTCCGTTGGGAGGGGGGAGGGGCAGAGAACGGAGGGATCTCCGGGATTCCGTTGGGAGGGGGGAGGGGTAGAGAACTGAGGAATCTCCGGGGTTCCGTTGGGAGGGGGGAGGGGCAGAGAACTGAGGGATCTCTGGGGTTCCGTTGGGAGGGGGGAGGGGCAGAGAATGGAGGGATCTCCGGGGTTCCGTTGGGAGGGGGGAGGGGCAGAGAACTGAGGGATCTCCGGGGTTCCGTTGGAGGAGGGAGGGGTGAGCTGAGCGAGTGAGGTGTCTGTTGGAGGGGGGTATTATGACATCATCACCACCTAACCGCCCAGCCGATGTGATTGGCCCTGAAAGACCCCTGGGGGGCGTCAGAGGTGAGATCCGAAAATTTTTCGACCCTTACCAGCATCTAGACCCCAAGACCCCTCACTGTACCAAATTTCAAGTCTCTGGCTCAAACGGTGCGGGAGGAGTTCGCAGTCATACGTACATACATACATACACACATACATACACCACTTGACTTTTATATATATGGATGTATTTAAATTGCATTTGGTCTGAATAGTACTGCTTTGTTTGCACTTAGGGTATACTTAAATCACAGTTGGGTTTCGATATCTTGAACTTGTTGTGAGGCCAAGACTCAAGTGTGACTTGTTTCTAAAGAGTAGGATTAGAGGACCAGAGATGTAGGGCTTGTTCCAAGGTTTGGCATAGACTTTGCTTGTAGACTTAGGCAAGTCATTTCACCATGCAGGGTCGGTGTTAAAATGAATAAAGGTTTAATAAAGTGCTCTGACATTCTGAGATGGGAAACAAACAAAAGTGCAAAATATTATTAGCATTTATTGCATTTTCTTATTTCACTGATGTAGTGAAATATTTTAATTTTATTATTTGTTGCTTGGAAAGAGCTCAGTGATATGCTTCATAATGTGTAAACAAAAGAAGCAGGTGGAACAGGTTGGCAATAGGGTTAGCCGCATGGAACAATTATGACATTTTAAAAGTGTAAACACAAGATAATTAAAGTCAGATCAAATTGTACTAGACACTTTAATTAATGCTTGGAAATACACTGATTATGTCCTCGTTCATAAAAGGAAAAAAGTAGATGATCAGGAATATTACTAGGCAAGCAGATGACCTTAAAATGGAAAGGACCAAAGTCTTCTCTTAACACTAATATAATACAGGCTAACTATACTAGCTTTACACTGGGGTAACTGAAAGTTTAATCTGATCCCCGAATTCTAAATTATTAAAAGAACTAGCAATTAAAGACTCTTTTCTCTAACTTTTTAATGGTGAATTTTCCCAAAGGAAGTCACAAAAGCCAAAACAAATTCTGAGTCGTAACTTCAAGAATTGCATACCATACTTTACAACGAAGACCCAATCCTCTTCCTACAAAAGCCAATGGTAGATTTCCCATTCATGTCAATGAAAGCAGGAGCAGGAAGATTATTTAAATAACACCAGGGTTTAAATGAGAGAACTGAGAGTTAACCAACATTTCTACATGCTAGATAAATAGAACCAAGTAGGTCTAAATCAGTGGTTCATAAAAGAAGGCTAAATGGCTTCTTTTAAATTCATGCACTTACTTAGCAGCTGAGTAATCACGAAATATCATATACGAGTAACTCCAAACTATATTTTGCCTGCACTTTTGTCCTATTGCTGACCTTATAAATATGTATTCATAACTAGTTATCGTTAAGCACTCTCAATTAGAATTAACATTGACACACACTTAGAACTCATTTCATGAGTGAAGAAATTAAGCTACATTCCTCATAGCATAAACATCTCAAAAACAACTTCAGATGTGAAGCAAAATATATTTCAGGGACTTGAGGTGAAGACCTATACTATGTCTATTCCTCTTAAAGTCATGATAATTTAGGTGGGTTGACTTTTTCCTGCATCTATTAAAACTAAGGAACATAAAAATATCAATAAACACGGTCATTAAAATAAAACTGTGAGTGGGCTATATCTCCATATTTTATTATCACTCATCAAAGAATGGTCAGTGTTACATGGGCTGTACAGGCCATAGGTATATGTCTAGCCTACGGTGACACTACAGACCTTACAGTGGCACACCTGTAACGTTGCTGCTGTAAGGTCTTCCATGTACTCTATGCTGATGGGAAGAAAGCTCTCCTGTAAGCATAATTAAACCACCCCCCAACAAATGTTTTTTTTTCACAGACAAAAGTGCTAATGTAAATATAGACATGTGCACAACTTTATTAACACCAAATAAATACAAGTTAAATCTATAAACATTTTATTCAGGATACATTTTTACTAGGAGGAAAGGTGCATTCTTATTTTGTACTAGCTAACTTTTGGTATTTAATGTCAGGTAAAATCTAGTAAAGACTAGGCAGCATGTATTTTTTACATGACTTGGCAGGTCAAGATAAACTCTAGGGTCCATCATGGTCTTTAATTTGACTAGGTAACTTTTGTGAAAACTAGGGGCATTGGAGGAGGGAAGGAGGAGGGCAGGAGCCCATGGTTTTCCCACTTTTACTAGCCACAAGGGTGAGCAAAGGGGAAGGAGACAGGGCCTAGAAGGAGGAGGAGGAGAGCCACATTTCTGGCACTGGTGGCCCACACTCTTTTTGGGACCTTCTGCCACCTGCTGCACACTGTCTCATCTTCCTTAGACTTTTACTTCAAATTAATTGATAAAGTAAGAACTTAATTTTTTTCCTCATGCAGACAAGGCCTCAGAGACAAAAGAGCTTCTATCAGCTGTAATCCAGAGGAAACAGTTTGAGGTATAACTTGTATCTTAAGAAGAAGCAACAATCTCCCGGTGGTTCTTTCAGCTCTGGAGGTGGTCTAATTGTTCATTTACAAATTAAATCATGTACCTCAATTAGCCTTTTCCTTCTGTCTGCAAACCAATCCCAGTATCTCATAACATATTTCTGAACATTAAGAACATACTAAATCATTTAGTATTCGCCAGCTGGGGGCTAAGTATAAAAGCCTGCAGAACTCCTCAGTCTGGGCTGACCGCTGGAGAGCAAGGAGGCATGCCACCAGCTCCTATAGAGGGACAGCCAGAACCCCAGGACTTAGAGGCCAGCCAATCCAGGACGCGACGTGAGGCCCAGCTCACGGATGCCTCTGGAGGGGAGCATACTGGAGAACCCCCCCAGAAGTGGAGGGCAAGGAAGTCGGGTAGTAAGTGACCAAGGGGAACTTTAAAGGTGAACAGCGTCGGAGTTGCACAGAGGCTCGGTATGTTGTGGGCAGATCCCCGCAGAGTTAGGGACAAGGGAAACCCCGCCACTAGGAGAACCCTGGGTTGGGACACAGTGGAGAGAGCGGGACCGGGTCCCCCTACCACTGCAGCCACTAGGATGCACTACCCTGCCAGCAAGGGGAAATATAGGGACTCTGGCCATTGGGTTGTGCTATCCTGAGACTTGGGGAAGCTATATGAACTCTGGCCATTGGGCCGCTCTACCCTGAGACTTGGGAAGGTATATGGACTCCGGACATTGGGCCACACTGCCCTGAGGCTTGGGCAAGCTATACGGAGACAGGCCATTAGGCTGCCTCTGGATGCCCGCAGGGAGACAGATGTGGGGACTGGAGAGTGAGGAAGGTCCGACACCCTAACTGACCCCTGCCACAAAGGGGCATTGCGGTGCCAGACCCGCCACAGACCTAAATTCTCAGTTTGTGGTGGTACTTGCAGACTCTGATCCAGAGCACATGCTTAAAGATAAGTTATTAGTTTGCTGGTTTGGGGCTATAAAATGGTGATCCTACAAACATTTACACACATACTTTATTTTACATATATGAGTAATCACATTGTCATCACTGGTACTAATCATAGGCACACAGTTAAGCATGAGTATAAAGAGTTAGCAGGATTGGGGTATTGCAAAACAATAGTTAGTAGAAGATGTCCTTCTTCAGTAGCAAAAACCAGATGAAAAGACTATGATACTTTAGCAAGCATAAAAGTCTTGATTAATTACATTTAATAATCAGTTCCTACCTCAGTGAAAGATTTTAAAAAAGTTCATTGCCATAAAAAAGTCCATTCTCTCTCCTCTTTGCTGCCAAGTTCACCATACTTATCCTTTTCACCTTATTATAGGTTTCATTAAGAAGGTCAGTGTTGTCTCTCCCTTGTATTTCTTTCCTTAAATAGAAGCTGGTTTCTATTTAAAGTGACAGGGAAAATTAATTCAATTTAACAGAAGCTACACAAAGCTTACAGGAGCTTCTAAACAAAGATATCCAATACTTTTATTTTTTCAAGTTATTATATAGACTAAAATGAATCATTGTTCCTGATGCAAAAAGTTATAAATCATTCAGCTTCTGATTAGAGAAAAATGAACCAAAATAGGGTGCAATTTATCCTCATATTTTGGCCCTGCAGGATGAAATGAGCTTTCTTATAAATTTAGAAGAGTCCCTAATATGAATACAATATGCTATCATGGGAGAACATTACTGAAATGTACATATCAAGTAGCTGCTTGTACTAAGTGGTAAAATGTATTATGAGAACATAATATATCAGAATTGAATCACCATACACTGTTGCACTAAGTTGGCATTCTAATCTGATTATAATTGTCATAAATTTTGGGTCTATATACAGATCATTGAAACACAGTCCTGTGTTTACATAGATCATTACCAAAGGGAAATAACTGCTCTAGAATGAAACCAAGATTAAGATAAATATTGTTAGTTTAAGGAAAGATACATTAAGATCATGATGAAATCAGCTACTGAAAAGGTATTGTGCTATGAGAAAATGAATTGATTCACAGAGCGCAGTACTAGTTGTGTTAGCTAGACAGAGATAAATGGAATTGGTCATATATACAGAAATAATTAAAACATTTAGATAAGACAAATATACCTGGGAACAATTAATGTCCCACATTTTCTTCATTTCATATTAAGGTAAGGGGATACAGAAAGGAGTCTAAGTTAGCCTAAAATGGTAATTTACACCTTCTTCTGGGCCCCTCACTTTTAGCCTTGTCTATGTGGTGAAGTAATGTACTCCGCAGGAGTGTGATTTCTAAAGCACACTAACATATTGCACGTTAATTGGTCTGTGTAGACTGTTCTGGTGAGCACTAAAAATTCCCAAATGAACATTAACATAGTATTATAGCACTACATTAAAATGCACTAGGAAACCTTTGGCATGCACCAGGGTCTATGTGGACCAATTAATGTGCAGCATGTTAACATGCTTTAAAAATCATATCCCCATAGAGCACATTACCCCACCTTGTAGACAAGCCCTAAATTATAGAAATTCAGGCTCTGTTAGTCAATTCCTACTTTAAATTAACCAGCTTTTCCTCCTTTCTGTTAGTTCCATCTCCTGCACCTTCAGGGTGGTAGTTATGCCAACTTTGTTTCCATTAAGCTCAGTGAGTGAAATCTAGAGACAAAATGTATGACTATGTAAGATACTCAGTGGCATGTGAACAGAGGTCAAAGGGAGTGAAGAATCTAAGGTGTGTAAATCACAGGCTCACAGGGCCAGAAGGTTTCATACACTATATTAGTATAGACTCCTTTTGATTCATTTCAATTTACTTATCTCTGAAAATGGACCAATGTATACATGTTGTCATGATAAATTTGGTAATAAAGACTGATGTTCATAAAAGCTTTAATTCCAACACTAAATTAACCAAAGGACAAACTGATTTCTCAACTGGGACAAGCATCCTACTTCCCATTGCCCATTGTTGTCATGCCATTGGTAGGTTTCTTCTACTATTTATGGTACCAGAATGAAACATAATCCTTAGAAGAATAGGATTTCCTGTTGAGCAATGATTATTGTAAAGGATGCTAAGTGAAGATACAACTATTGTTCAGGATCCTCTTGAAATGTCCTGAGCATATTTGTGTTGGGTAATAGGAAGTTTATGTTTCCCGATTCCTTGGGGAATCAAAAAATCACTCTCACTAAATCCTAAATTCACATGTGTATGTGTTAGCTAGTGTGTTTTTAGCAGTAGTGATTTTTAAGGATGAAGTTCTACCAATGGAACAATTTACCAAGGGCCATGATGGATTCTCCAGCACTGACAGTTTTTAAATCAAGACTGAGTATTTTTCTAAAAGATATTCCCTACTTTGGGGGGAGGGGGTGAGGGGGGTGTTATGCCCTGTGTTATACAGGAAGACAGACTTGATGATCACAATGGATCCTTCTGGCCTTCTGATCTCAGATCTTTGAAGTCTTTCCATGCTTTTATTTTTTGTTCTATTTGCTACAGCTAGTTCACCTGACTCCTGTTTCTCTCTTCTGATAATTCTTTAGGGCCCATTAAATATTTCATGTCACTATGATGGTGATTCCACAGGAGATGCATTTAACTAACTTGTCTGTTCCGGGCACTGCTATAATCAGTTGTATTTCTGTTCCCAGCTCTGTTAGGAACTTTAGAATTAATGAAGGGCAGATGGCTTGTCAGGACTCTGAACCACTTCTGAAGTGTCTGAAATTTTCCAATATACTGAAAAGAGAATGGCCACAGTATTAAGGAACATGGCACTTTGGTTGCATACTTTATGAGCCAGATGATGCCTCCTGAGAGAGCGCATTACAGTTCTCCCTAACATGATTATGGGAGATGTACACATCTCTTAGGACAGAATGTGACCTTGTAAAAATAATTTTAACCACCTGTGCTTCCTCTGAAAAACGATTTTGGACAACATTTGTAAAAGTGATTAGTGGTTATGGATAAACCCAAGGAGAGCCACCTTCTTTTTTCAGGCCCTTTGAGGCGTCTCAAACACTAAGGCACCTTAAATAACTGCTCATTTTTGAAAACCTTGAGCTTTTATGTTTGCTTGGTCGTATAATACTTATGCTGCTGGAACTAATAAATGAAATGTGAATAAATGAAGGTAATCATACTACTATTCTAGTTTCCAAAATAGATTGTATAATTTCTCTGAAGCAGTGACTACAAAACTTGCTAGAAAATTACCAGTCTCTCGATAGCACACTCGTCTTCAAACACAAGACCAGTACACTTGCTGCCTAGAACAAGACAGTAAACCACTATTGCAATAAGACTGAACTTAAATGATTTAGCTTTAATAATATTAATATCTTGGAATATATAGAACTCCCAAACCAGACCTTAAGCCCACAGCATTAAACACAGCAGATTAACTTTAAAAATTGCAAATTGTCATCACCCCTTTAAATCTGCAATTCTTAATTATAAAATTATATCTAAAATTCTACATAAGTAAAGTTTTACTGTCACAGTTAACAGTTGTCCTAATTAAAATGATAGCTTTGCCCATATTTGGTTCACATTAAAATGAATGGTAAGATAAGATTCAGACATAACACAAAATAATATTTATTGAATAATTAACACTGGACACATAATTGTTCACTCATTTTAATGGGATTGCTCTCAAAAATCAAAATAGTACAGAAAAAGTTTGCTCAGCAATCTGACACAGCGACTAAGTCACCAAAAGAGACATGCAAGTCTCAGTGTGAATTAGGACATATGTTTACCATCTGTTGACGACCTCCCCTGAGAAGTTATGGTACTTCTGAACTGGCTCTGCTTGGATTTTCATCGCCTCTTGTGTCTGTTTCTTTCTCCTATAGTCTCTGGGTGCTAATCTGCTCTACATCTTTCCCGCCAGAGGTCCAGGGAACTTCTTGTTTTCCACACCAGGGTTTTCCCAGAGCCTAGTTTCCCACCTCTTTCCCCTCCCCTGGTTGATAGCTTATATCTCCTTCTCCACACTCTTGACCAAATCATGTGAGCCAACTCTATTGTGAGGGTCAACAAGCTGCCACTATGTCTTTCTTAAATATTAAAAAAAAATGAGTATGGATTCTAAAACAGATGTTTTACCCCAAGAATTTCCAAGATCCTTTGGAATAGTTGAACAAATCTTAATTATAAAGACAAGGTGGAAAATTGTAGATTACTCTTAGATGCATTAAAGCACATTCTTTGTTGAAAAAAAAGTCTCATACAAATAATTCTAGGAAGAAGACTATACATACACAGTATTGGACTTCCAGCAAGATTTGGAGGGCCCAGAGCCCTTAACTAGTCACCCAACACTAATGGATTTTTATTTGAGGCACATGTTAAGGCAGACCACTATAGAAAACTCCTTTATTAGAAAAAAAAATATTATACCTGAGAAAGACAGACAGATATCATGAAGAACTTAATTATACCAAGGACCTAGAATTCTACAGGATGTTTAAAAATCCCTATGGAAAGGATTACCTTTCTCTATTCAATTCTATAGAACCCTATTAGTTTTAACCCTCTTAAATTAAATGGGACTTTGTCCATAAGCAGAGAGAGTGTTTTGTGTCTCGGACATGTTTTCTGGTATTTGTGAAGTTATTGGTGTCAGGATTCTTATTCTGAATCATGCTAAGTCCTCACTGTTTTTCTCCTCCTTGCTGGGTAAGAGATGATCTTAGTTTTATATCTGATGGGAATAAATGGATACTTATAGAGGAAAGTGTGCATTTTTATGTTCCACTGATATATCCAGGGTAACTCAGATTATAACACATAAATCTGATGTACTGAAACCCCATTTCATAAAGTTTAGGACTGCAATCATATTTTACTTCACTAAACTTTAAATAATTTTGGATGGCAAGAAATTCATTTCCAACACTTCGATGAAGCTAAAGATTTGTCTCCTTGAGAAAGTTGTACCAGTTTAACTTAAAGCATCAATGTTAACCCAGATAGTTAAACCAGTGTAAACCCTTGGGTGGATACTCTGATTTTGATTTAAAGGTGGTTAAAAGAGTTTAGTTTAAATTTATTAGGACCAGATTCAGATATACCAAAATAGGTCAGTCAGAAATAAGTGTCCACTTAGAAACATATTTGAATTAAACCTTTAGCCATCAGTGAGTGGAACTTCCATTGATCTCAACTGACAGAGGACTTGAAAGTTAAAAAATACTACCTTCATGGGAACAGGAATGACAATGGTCATGGAAAAGAAACATTATTGTCTTCTATTATAATCTATTTTTTCACCCTTTTAGTGCATCTTTGCCAACATTATTAGCAAAGAGCAATTAGTCAATTTTTAGACAATAGAAATGTTCCACTACTTATCTTCAGTAACTGCAACTTTAAGGGCACCTGATTTTCTGGCAACCAATGATTTTAACCTAAAATCGCTCCTTTTCCAAAAATATTTGTGTGTTTCATTTTTAAGTGACCAAAAATGCCTAAACACCTCTTTTGAAAAGTTGATTTGTATGTTGTATATTTTGTTTTTGATGGACTCTTTGTTAGTAAATGCCAGAATAAAAAATAGATTACTCCTTTATAATTCTTCACTTCCCAGGGTAATAGGATTATAACAGATGTAATTGGGACTCAATCTCTTGAGTCAGAATTATTTTTCCCCCACTTATCACCCACACTGAAGTAAATGATGCTGTTGTGGTTGTAGCACTAGCTATACCTCTGTCTCCTTTTTGGTCCTGAGTGTACCCCTCATGTGTGGGCCTCTTGCCTCACCTGTCTCAGGGTATGTCTATACTACCCGCTGGATCAGTGCGTAGTGTTTGATGTATCAGGGACTGCTTTACACGTTTCATCTAGACGCAATAAATCGATCCCTGAATGTGCTCCTCATCAACTCCGGAACTCCATCTTGGCAAGAGGAGGAAGCGAAGTCGACAGGAGCAACTGTGGTTGACTCGCCGCTGTGGGGATGGCCAGGTAAGTCAACCTAAGACACTGCAACTTCAGCTATGCAGGGTCAACTCCCTTCCCCTCAATTTAGCCCAGCCCTTAGAGTGGAATTGCTCATTTCTCCTACTCTTAGATTAGGACCCATGTGTACAACTGCTTGTCACCTTGCAGGTCCATCACAGTTTGGGCACCTGTATTCTTCCTTTTGCAAACAGTAACGGTGACCAATGTCTTTTTCACATTAAGTATTTATTTAGCAGTTACAATAAAGCACTGGGGTGGGGGGTTTAAAAACACTCCAAATCCTATGCATATAGGACAGGTTTTTTCTTTAGGTTACAGAAACAGTAGCATCCTAACACATTCTATGAGCTAACCTCTTGTATGTCTGTTGTATGTCTGTCTGGTATGCCTCTTGTATGTCTGTCTGGATCTCTGATCTACCCTGTTCAAACTGGTTTGGGTGCTCCTCAAGACAGTGGGCAACAGCCATTGAGGCTACTCACTCAGTATTGTCTCTTTGCAACCCTTTCCCTTGAGTCTGCTACCCAGAAAGAACCTCAGAAGGAAATACCCACCCAGAATATGGTATGGAAGCACCATTCTAGCAACAAATCGAGATATCATATTAATTATTAAAGATCACCCTCACATATGTCACAGACACAAGTAAAAGATAGACAGGGCCTTAAGACCAGGGATTTGGGAAGGGATATAAAAGAAAGGCTCAGATAGTAGTAAATGACCTTGAAAATTCTTCCAGTAAAGGCAGCAGGTAAAGGGAGCAGGAGAGGAATAATGGCTTGCGCAATGAAGCACTAAACAAACTTAGGATGCCTAGGTCCCAGTTAAGAGAGACTTCTGTGTGATTTGGACAAGTCATTTAGTCTCGGTTTGCCTCAGGTCTCCTTGTGCAGAATGATGGTAGTAATATTTATTTATTCCCATTCTTTCTTTGTGTAGTCTTAGACCCTTTGGTTATTTCTACATAACAGTTAGACATCCATGGCTGGCCCATGCCAGTTAACTCAGGCTCAGGGCTGATAATACAGTTTAATTGCGGTGTAGGTGTTTAGGATTGGGCTGGACTCCAGTCTCCGGGACCCTGTGAGATGGGAGGGTCCCAAAGATTGGCTGAAGCCCAAGTCAGTTGACCTGGCCAGTTGCGAGTGTCTAACTGCAGTGTAGACATACCCTTAGGTGCAAGGAGTGTCTTTTACTACATGCTTGTACAGTTCTTAGTACTTCAGTACTCTGAGTGTGGTTAGAGTCCTTTAGGTTATAGAAACAGTAGCACCCTAACACATTCTATGAGATAGCAAAATGCCTCTTGTATGTCTGTCTGGAGCTTTAAAGCCAAAAAAATGTGAGACAAATTGTTAAATGAAGAAGTAGGGGAGAAAGGGAAGATTTTGGATTCATGAAACATTGATCTTCCTTTGAGACAGAGTAGTCTCTTTTTCTTATACCTGTTTTACACTCAAGTAACGCCATTGTCTTCAGTGGAATTATACCACTATTGGTAAGAGTAAAGTTCAGTTGGAAGCACCCATTTGCAAATTCACCACAAGGGATGGTTTTGTAAAGAAAAAGTCTGTGAACCACTTATATGGGCTATAACAGTCTATCATGGTAAGCTGCAATGCTTTACTGAGCCTTTATGTGCTTTTCTGTCAACATGATTTATGTGCAGTGAGTCCTGATGTAAAAAAAGTGTCTGAACATTTTTGATGAAAAATACTTTTACAAGTGCAACAATCTCTTTTATAAATATAAAACCTGTAAAATATTTTTTCCTAAATAGTCAAAAAGGAGAAAACAGCACAGAGATATTAAATATCATAAAGTCATCGACATAGAGTGAATCTTATAAGAACTTACGCCAACACCACTAGGGAAATGGACTTAACTGCAGCTAAGTCATGAATTACCTGGGCAATATAAAGAGAAACAGAGGACAATAGCTGCTGATATGAACCTCAAAATTCAGATTTTCAGTACATTGTGGATGGCCACAAAAATCATCACTATAAAAACGTATTTTTTTAAAGCCAATGAAAATGAAGATTCTCACCAAAGCATATCTCCAGGAGGTGGGGCTTTAAATTAAAATCAAATATTGTATGATTCATGGTAAAAATCATGAGAGTTAGCAGTATTATCTGTGGTTTCCAGAACTTTCTGCACAAGTGACCTGAAATTTTCCATGAACGGGAAGATATTTGGGCTTTTGAAGATATTCCAGATACTTCCCGCTTCAAATCAGGTCAAAAATACCCCAAGGATAGTATTATACTGTATTTCATCAATTTGATTCCATATCCTAACCAAAATCAGGAAGCACAAAGAAAAATCAGGAAGCACAAAGACAAAGTAAAAGGAGATATAATGATGGGGAACATCATCATAATGGTTTCAGACCTAAAGGGTTCATTTTGAGTTTTGGAGAAGGTTCAGATCAGATGTCATTGTGTCTGAACTAGTTCATCCATCTCCAATGAAAATCAGTTACAATGACCTACAAACAATGTGTGCATGTGAGTCAGGAGGACAGAAATGATGCTGGAAGAGCTGAATTTTTTTTCTTCAAATATAAAGGTCTACATTATGCTCTGACATCTACCTTATGATGCCTCACTGACTTCATACATTTGCACAGAACATAATTTTGCTCGGACTTACCAGTCAGAAGAAATAATTTCTACTAGAAACTGGAACTCATTGATTACTTTCACAGGAATTGTGGTGTATTTTGTACACATTTTGGTACTATTTTTCATTACATTTTAATTTTTTTAATTAGCTCTATTAAAAAAAAACCCATAAAAATCTAGAGGATTTTTTCTGCCAGTCACATAGCCCTGGTTTTTCAAATACATGCTTCGCTGCATTCTGGCTCCAGCAGCCATTTTCAGCATCTAAGCTAAAAATTGCTTAGACCAATTATTATTGCCATGGTATTGAAAATGGCTACCAGACCTAGAGAACCACCTACACTAAACTTGTCAGGTCTAAATTTAGGCATATACTGTATTAGGAAATTTCTAATTTCACACGAGTGAGGATCTAGAACGGGATTCTAATAGGAGCGGGGGCACACAACTTAACTAGTCTTAATATATTTAATAAATAAAAAGTTGGATACATTTATTAATGAGATTATGTGACAGGCTTGCCTGCAATGGCAATTCTGGGGACCTGATGAAACAGGAGGTTACCTCCATTCCTATCTTCCCAGGTAACCTTTTTCCCCCCTTTGGTAAAAAATCCCTGATGTAGTCAAGGCTGAAAGAGTTAGGGGCACAGCTAGAAATTGAATTTAGTAACATTGATTCCATACTCTCTCTCAAATATTTTTTTAAAAATAGATTTCTCTGTACTGATCATCTTACAAACAACAAGGACAAACCATGCAGCGTCAATTAGAAGCCTTCAGGTGTTGATTAGTCCCATAGGAATATGTGTACTGTAATATCTGACACACAAAACATCTCAAAAATGGAAAGTGATAATTAATAAGGTGTTTATTGCCAGCATATAATCTCACAATAAATCTGCTAACATTTTCTGTTAAATTGACATATTGTGATACCTGAAATTGGGTATGAATGTCATATTTCATAACATTTACTACATAAAAGTGACTAAACTGGGACTTGATTATGGTATTAAATAACTACCAGTGAACACAGTCAATTTTTACAATTTTTTACAGCAGTTACTTGTACAAGATTCTATTCTGGAATGTCATGCTGCTTGACAGTAAGCAAACCTCATTTGTTTCAGTGACTAGAATAGTAAAACCAAATATCAACAGATGAATTATGGAGTTAATGAAGAGGTGGGAGCATATCTCCATTGGTTTCACACCCTACAGCAGGGGCTTTATACAGCAGCTGTGTGGACCACATTCTCTCCCTGTAGCGGCCTCATGACTCCCCTCAGGATCAGGTAACACCCCCGTGGCAGCCACAGTAATTTCTTTCATAGAAAAATCACGTTAGCAGAATGTTTATTTATTAACCGTTCAGTATGTGTCACTGAAGATAGCATCTGTAGCAGCTGTTCTCATGAAAAAGTGGATACTAAGCAGAAGCATTGCAACTTGTTTCCAGCTGCTTTTAAAAGCCTCCACACTCTTTTGTGACATAAAAGGTGTGTAGATCTTTCAAAACTCATGGAAGTAATGACGTGGAGCCAACACTATGTGACCTGTACCAATTGTCCGTGGATCACAATTTCAGAATCACTCCTTAAACAGCCTGTATTGGAATGATAAAAGGGTCAGTTAGAGCTGGTGGGTTCTTCCTCAAGAAATTTTGCAGCAGAGCGCAAGAATCTTGCAAATTGATTGTAAATTCCCCTATCAGCCATAGACACAAAAATATCCATGATTTTTACCTGATTTTCAGCCAATGCTGCACCTTCTTTCTCATGTCAAGAATGTTGCTTGCCTTCATGAATTTTGCAGCAGTCCAGTTTAGAGTTTTAAGATATTCATGGACTTTATTCGTGCACATATAATCTGCCTCTATGACATCCATACTGCAGCAGAGTGACTTTTTAAACCAAAACACAGATTTGGGTCAACAAACATTTCATGAATGTGTCAAATTCCTCCAACTGATTGGAGGGGGAGAATCCCCTCCCGCTCCCAAAATCAAAACATTTTATTTTGACATTTTATAAAAGAAATTTTCATTTTTCAGTTCACAATGACTAAAATATTTCCTTCAATTTTATTAAAAGACATTTGAAAGGTAAAAAACAAAGATCAAAATTAAAGATTTCCTTTGAACTGAGACAAATATTTGAAATTTTGGTTTTCCAAGTATGTCTTGCTATTCACAGCTGCCAGCAAATCCGAAATTCAGTTATTTGTGCAACCTCAAGCATTACTGTCACTCAGCTGGTCTTTGATTATTTTAATCACCACATGCTCAGAGTAGAAAAGATAAAAACTGAGATGATTCGGTAACTTCTATGCTCTCTGTTATAAGTGTGACGAGTGCCTTGCCTGGGTTGGGCTATGTTATCTGAGACAGGTAACGTAGGAGTTTCCCTGCCATGGGGGAGGGAGGAGCCTTGAGCCCATGAAGAAGGGAGGAGCAAAACAGTCAGTTCCATCTTGGCTGGTCTCCAGGGAGGAGGCAAAAGCCAGGGAGTTCCATCTTGGCTGGTCTCCAGGGAGGAGGCACGGGCCAGGAGAGATCCATCTTGGCTGCACATGAGGCAGGAAGCTTGCCAAGGTAGCTGGCAAGTGTTCTAGACCATCTTTGGCTATAAAGATGGCTCTACCTTTGTCTGATACTTCCACTTAGCTAATGTGAGTATAACCATTTAATTCTTTTATTAAGCCGTGCCTTTGGGGTGTTCTTTCCTTTTCAGAACAAAGTGGGGAACCCCAAATGTAAAGTGTCTGTATCTCTGCTTTAACCTTTTTCTTTATTAAATTTTCTAGTTATAAAACCGTCTGGTTTATTTCCCTTAGGGTTTTTCTCTGCTTCCAGTTGGGAAGGGGGAAGGGAAGGGAATAGGAACCAGGGCAGCTAGGGGCCTAGCTGGAGTGTGAAGACTGTCTCTCCTTACCGTCAGGTTAGACGGGGGAGGGAGGAAGCAGTCTCCAGGTGTCTGCCTCTCAGGTACAGAGATACAGGGGTGGGGGAAGTCTGCCTTCAGCCGGGGAAGGTGAAGGACAGAAAGCAGCCTCCAGGTATCTAACTTTGAATCCCAGGAAGGGGTACAAAGTTAGGGTCTGGCTCTCAGGTTGAGAGAGACAGGGTTAAGGGAAGTCTGCCTTCAGCTGGTCAGGGTGAAGGGAAGCAGTCTTCAGGTGTCTGACTTTAAAACCCAGGGAGGGGGTACAAAGTCAGGGTTAGGGGAAGATCGGGGGCCCCTCCAAGGTTTTGGAAGTATACCCGATTGGTGGCAGCGATTGGTGACCCCAAGAACCCCAACTGACAAGGTGGGGGTCTGTGGGGGGAGGGGGGGAAAGGACTTGTTGGTCTGGCATAGAAGAGGCCCAGCCTTTGTACTCAGGAGCATAGAGGCTGGGGGGGTACCCCCTCTTACACTCTCCATGACATTGCCTCTGCAGATATTTACCATAGGAGCTGACTACCCAGCCGTGGTAGCCATGAAACCATTCCAAATAGTAAAATTTTTGGATCCAACTCTGTTTAACAGAGAGTATAAAAATATATCTAGCTATTTTTCTGGTTCCCATCCCCACAGCATCTGAGGACCTCACAAAGTTGATTCATTTTATTAAGAGCCTTTTTGAGCAATGACTTGGGTCTGACTCAGTTGAGGTGACTTCACTGGAAGCTCAGCATCACTGAAAAAAAACAATTCATAAGGGGTTCACTCAACATCACAGTGGCAGAGTTGTTAACTAAAGTGTTCAGAGCCCCAGTTCTTCACTCTGATCTTAAAGGGAACAATATATAGATGCTTAATTTATTCCGCATGCAAAAAGGAAGAATAACAGCTTTATTTTTTGGAGAATGCAATAGGCATAAAAGTCAGATACTACAGGGACAGACTGAGTGGGTAACAAAGCACAGTGTGCCTCTTCACAGGTGCTGTCTACTGCATGGCTGGGGATCAGTTGCATACCAGTGCTATGAGCAATGCTAGACCCTGATAGGGTCGGGGTGGGTTCATGGCCATATTCCTATTAATCACTGGCCATTAGAGCTAGATTGTTCACAGAGGGGAGCACATACTGCACACTAGGATAGGGTAGAACTGTTGCTGCCTCATGCAACCCTGATTTCCAGGAGGAATTCTACATAAACAGCATATCTAAAGGCTTGCAACATTAAAAAACACAATCCAGTCCTCAATATTTAATTAACAGATACTTTGTGTCATTCAGGTACAAAAGCCTGATACACATCAAAAGCACTGCAGAAACCCTTCTGCAGTGATGATTAATAGTATGGTAACTGGTTGTTAACACACACTTAAATGCTGGTATTCATCCCTTCTTTCCATGTTAAAAAAAACATGACAGAGAGAAAGGGACACTGAAATGCAGTGAATACTTTCCAACTCATAAAGGTTGCTGAAAAAAAGTATTTGGGCTAAAATAATCTCTCAATTATGATCGCATAAATCTAGATTAACTCCACTGAAATCATTTGACTTGCACTGGTGTAAAATCCATGTAAGGCAGAGCAGAATCAGGCCCTTGAATCTAAAGAGGAAAATGGAGCTACAGAAAAGGAAAATTTCCCTTGAGGATAAACAACTTTCTATCTATAATGAAAATCAGAAAGCTTTGCTTTTGGTTCTGGAGAGAAGGATTCATTGTCTACAGAAATGCCGTTCCTGTTCATTACATTTTGAACAATGTAATCACGTTTATAAAATTATGCTTACATGTTCACTAGTGTAGTCCAACCCTCAGCAATTAATATACTCATTGTTTGATACAGATAGCTAGCTATAGAGTGCTCTAATTATGTAGCTTGTTTGATGAGAAAAGAAAATGATTTCATTCTGCGGTCAATGTGAAAAGATGTTTTAAAATGGTGGCTTTGTTCAACTGAGCACACAATAGGCAACAAACATTCATGTTTGAAAAGCAGGGGAAAATACAAAAGTAATAAACGCAGATGTTCACATAATTGTGCAGGACTCAGCTGTAAAGTTCAAATCACACTCCCCACAAGGTATTGCCAGTGGTATCTATGCTGCAACCTTCCTCATGCCACTGGTTATAACTGATCATAACTAGAGGTGTTGCACAATTTTGTTAACAAAACAAAAAAATAGGCAAAAATCATCTGGTGTAGCTGTAGACCAGTAGGTCATCAAAAATATCCTTTAGAGAGCAAGCTTGTTGGAGGCAGGGAATGTATTCATGTCACGTCTTCTATAGTACTAAGCATGTTGGCAAAGCTTGACAAGTAATAAGTAATAACCATCTCCAAGATTTGATGGCCGGTTTGGAGGCGAATCAAGCAAACATGAGCTGAGTTTTGAACAAATCCCTTCAATTCCTTTGGGATTTGTGTGTTTGGAATGAAACCAGGCAAAACTCAGTAGTTTTGTTTTGAGATTTTTGGGTGCATTCCAGCCTGAATTTCAAAGCAAAACTCAAGATGGGCAAGCCCATGTGAACTGAAAAATCAAAACTACTTTGCTGAAACCCAGGCAAACTGAAACCACAGACAGCAGTGGAAAGTGACAAAGAACCACACAAGCCCTTCCAGTTCATAGGAAAAAGGGAAGAAAACCATGACAGAGAAACTCTGGAGCAGGTGGAAGTTCACTGTATGCACCTCCTTAGGTTCCAGGCACAATGGTGAGCCTATTCTGGAGTTTGGGGGAGGACATAAATCTGAGGACACGGCTATCAAGTTATGGAGTAGCAGCCCTTCATTAGCATGTATCCCTCATAACTGCACGTGTTACTCGAGTTGGACTGATTAGCTAACTCTCATAGAACTATGTGCAAGTCCCCCTGTATTTAAATAATGAAATCTTTTCTACAGAAATTTTAAGTTGTCATATGGAAGTTAGTAGAGTAGAGTTAGTAGAGAATTATAACCATGCTATAGAATTCTATAGGGTGGGTTAAAGATTAGATATAGAAAATGGGTAGTTTTCTATAAATTCCTTACTTTTTATAGCAAGTTCTGTAGTTTTCAGATTTACTTTCTCTATTATTTATCATTTGTATTACCATAGTAACTAGGAGACCTAGTCATGGCCTCTATTGTGGTAGTGCTGTACAAACACAGAATCTTATTTACCGCTTTCCGCCTTCGGACGGGTTGGCTAAGATCCAAGGACTATAAGCCAAGGTAGCATGTAAAGAGCCTTCCTGCTTAAGAAAGAGAAAGCCCAACAGCTGGTGAAAGATTTGTGCAGATCTGCATAGAGTTCACAATAGATCCAAGGATTATTGCCCAGGCAACTCTTGCCTGGGAGTGGAGCATTTGGTGGTAATTCAGTGCATGTGGTAATTTATTCAGTTTTAGGCAAATGCTTTACTTTCCAGATTATTTATGTATGAAGAGTTAGCATGTGCCCCAAGGTGAGGGAAATGCATACCTAGGACAAAAGTCAGAGAGAAAAGTGGAATACAACACAATAAAATGAATGGAATTATTCCTATAACCCAAATATTGTATTTAGATAAGCACCCTCCCACCCCCACCCACATTTCTGCATATAACCTGTTAATACTCCATATTCTTATTGTGCACTTGTCACATCAGCTTTTTACTCCAGTGTAATTCTACTGGCTTCAATGGAGTTACTCCTGGTTTACCACTGTGCAAAAGAGAAGAGAAAAAGGCTCCAGTCTTTTCTTTCTGCTTTGAATATTTTTAACCAAACGTACAATACAAGATGAAATTATACAAATTTTAACTCTTGAACCGGATTGAATTCACTATATGATAAATAAAATAGATACAAAGATGAGGAAATGCAATATGTGTAGGCTTCATTGCTTTGCTTACATAAGCCTAAATGAGATTTTTGCTTTTTTTGACAGCCTTCTATTATAAAAAGAAAATTTGTATTAAAACTCTGACTTAAGCATGATATTATGTACACCAAATTTACAATAGCTAATAAAAAAGTGAGTACTGAAGTTTTAACTTAAATGAGCTGAATGTAGTGCTAAGAGGGTCATAAAGCCAATTTTCACATAATAAAAGATGTAATGTATTGCCAATTTTCTAACCAAGAATAGATCATCTTAAATACCTTTATCATTAAGAGTTAGGCTAATTAGCCTTATGCTTTATCTCATTTCTGTAATTACAGTTTGTCCTCCAAAAGAAGCAGTCTATAGCTTTGGAGGTAGAAGGTGATGGTGTCCAGCAGTAATATACCAAACGTGGCTGTGAATCATAGTGGAAAGGAACTCTTAAATCCTTTTAAATTAATTTATTTCTCCCTTTTTGCACCTTTTGCCTTTCTCATTCAGAAAGCAATATCAAGAGGAAAGTCAGATCCAAGGTATAATTCTTATACTGGATCAAAATTTTGATGTTATTTCCTGCCTTTCACTTTGATCTAAAAATATTTGTTTTCAATAAAGAAATGATCCCCCGATTGCATTTCAATAACATTCCAAATAATGAAATTGTTTGAAAAGCTTCCACATAGATCTAAAATTAAAAACTTGATGTTACATCATGAACAGAAATCTTGCCACCGTGCCAACATGCATGAAAATGAGACCTTCATACACAAAGATGCAGCTTGTTCACCACAAAATTAACAGAAGTCTCTGAAAAGTGCCATGCTGTAATAGAACATTGGGCGATGAAAGGGAGTATAAGAAAAAAAAAGTCACTATTCTAGTAAAAAAAACCCAATAACTACTATTGTTTTAACTTGATTGAACCCTATGGGGCTCCACAGATGAGAATGTTCAGGGAAGAGCAAGAGCTTCCCTGTTATGCCCCTTTGTGATCTATCATAGTGGAATAAGAACATCCGAACTAGGCTACGCCTATACTGGTATCTAGACATGGGCCCATGCATGTGACTGTGCCAGAACCCCCCGTACCATGCACATCTAAACCCACTCCAAAAAAACATGATTTTCGAGCTGTATGAGGGCAAGCATGTTAATATACCTGAGGGATATGGGTATGAACATGACAAAAATGAAAGGAATCTCAACCGAAGGCATATTCTTGAGATTTCGAACCAAATTTTTAAAAAGCTTAGATAATGATTAAGTAAATTTCCTCTTTTTCCCTCATTCCCAGTATGTTCTTTCATCCCCAACCAGCCTTCTGAAAAGGCCAGCACCAAAGAATTAACCCACTATTTATTTTTTCCTATTCATTTAGCAGACATCAGCATATTTAGCCCTTTTTCCATTTGGTTTTAAAGTAAGCTTTTATAAGCTAACATAATTGTAATGCATTTTGTCAGATCAATATTCTCTCATGCAAGATTATTTTTGGTCCTATGTAAAATTAGCACCATATAAAATATTTGACAGAGTTAGATGCTTTGGACATTGCTAATTGCTAAATCATATGCAGCTGTGCACATATTTGATAGGGCCTATGGCAAACAAATTGACTTCAGCATTGCTACAGTCAATGTTCTTTCCAGATAGACACTAATAAGTTCCTCAGTTCCAGTCAACCTTATTAAGACATATTACTATACATAAGCCATAGTCATAGACTTTAAGATCAGAAAGGACCACTGTGATCATCTAGTCCAACCTCCTGCACAATGCAGGCCCCAGAATCTCACCCAACCACTCCTGCAATAAACCCCTAACCTACGTCTGAGCTATTGAAGTCCTCAAATCATGGTTAAAAGACTTCAAGGTGCAGAGAATCCTCCAGCAAGTGACCCGTGCCCCATGATACAGAGGAAGGCAAAAATACCAGAGGGCCTCTGCCAATCTGCCCTGGAGGAAAATTCCTTCCCAACCCCAAATATGGCGATCAGCTAAACCCTGAGCATGTGGGCAAGACTCACCAGCCAGACACCCAGAAAAGAATTCTCTTTAGTAACTCAGATCCCATCCCATCTAACATCCCATCACAGGCCATTGAGCATATTTACTGTGAACAGTCAAAATTAGGCTATCCTGTCATACCATAAAATTATCAAGCTTAGTCTTGAAGCCAGATATGTCCTTTGCCCTCATTATTCCCCTTGGAAGGCTATTCCAGAACTTCACTCCTCTGATGGCTAGAAACTATCATCTAATAAAGATGTCCATCTTCGGCCATCAAGTCTCAACTTTCTGATGGCCAGTTTATATCCATTTGCTCTTATATCTGCATTGGTACTGATCTTAAATAATTCCTCTCCCTCCCCCATATTTATCTCTGTGATATATTTATAGAGAGCAATCATATCTCCCCTTAGCCTTTTTTTGGTTAAGCTAAACAAGCCAAGATCTTTGAGTCTCCTTTCATGAGAGGTTTTCCATTCCTCAGATCATCCTAGTAGCCCTTCTCTGTACCTGTTCCAGTTTGAATTCATCCTTCTTAAACATGGGAGACCAGTATTCCAGATTAGGTCTCACCAGTGCCTTGTATAACAGTAATAACACCTCCTTAGCCATACTGGAAATACCTTGCCTGATGCATCACAAGACTGCATTAGCTTTTTTCACTGCCACATCATATTCGCAGTTCATAGTCATCCTGTGATCAACCAATACTCTGAGGTCCTTCTCCTCCTCTGTTACTTCCAACTTATGTGTCCCCAGTTTATTACAAAAAATCTTGTTATTAATCCCTAAATCCACGACCTTTCACTGTTCACTATTAAATTTCATCCTATTATTATTACTCCAGTTTACAAGGTTATCCAGATCTTCCTGTATGATATCTTGATCATTTGCTATATTGGTAATACCTCCCAGCTCTCTGTCATCAGTAAAATTTATTAGCACACTCCCACTTTTTGTGACAGGATCAGTAATATAAAGTTTAAATATGACTGATTGGTCCAAAACCGATCCCTGAGGAACCTCCCTCCAGTCTGACAGTTCACCTTTCAGAATGACCCTTGTAGTCCCCCCCTTCAATCAGTTCCTTATCCACATTTCAATTTTCATATTGATCCCCATCTTTTCCAATTTAGCTAATAATTCCCCATGGGGAACTATATGCCTTCCTGAAATTGAGGTAAATTAGATCCACTGAATTTCCTTTGTCTA
Organism: Sternotherus odoratus; assembly: GCA_032164245.1. NCBI lineage: Eukaryota > Metazoa > Chordata > Testudines > Kinosternidae > Sternotherus > Sternotherus odoratus. The sequence goes on from JAVMKO010000002.1 coordinate 108,766,397, forward strand.
AATAGTCTTGTTACCTTCACAAAGAAGATCAGGTTGGTTTGGCACGACCTACCTTTTTGTAAAACCCATGTTATATTTTGTCCCAATTACAATTGACCTCAATGTCCTTAACTACATTCTCTTTCAATTTTTTTCCAAATCTTGCATACTATATATGTCAAACTAAGAGGCCTGTAGTTATCCAAATCACTTGCCCCCCCCTTCTTAAAAAATAGGAACTATGTTAGCAATTCTCCAGTTATGCAGCACAACCCCTGAGTTTACAGATTCATTAAAAGTTCTTGCTCATGGTCTTGCAATTTCATGTGCCAGTTCCTTTACTATTCTTGCATGAAGATTGTCTGGGACTCCTGATTTAGTCCCATTAAGCTGTTTGAGTATGGCTTCTACCTCAGATGTGGTAATATCTACCTCCATATCCTCATTCCCATTTGTCATCCTGCCATTATTCCTAAACTCATCATTAAAGACTGAGGCAAAGTATTTGTTTAGATATTGGGTTATCCTTAACCCCACACCATCCTCAGTGTTTAGCGGTCCCACTTCTTCTTTCTTTGTTTTCTTATCTATATGGCTATAGAACAATTTACTAGTGTTTTTAATTCCCTTTGCAAGGTCCAAATCTACATGGCTTTTGGCCTTTCTCACTTTATCCCTACATGTTCCACCCTCAATAACATAGCCTACAAGGGATCAGCCACAAAAGCTTTCTGCTTTTTAATAACCACCTATTTATTTACTTGAAATAATTCCAGGCCTCCTCCTCCTTTAGGTCCACAAGGTCTTCAGTCCAATACACTTCCTTAAATAATTTCCTTAATCTTTTACAGTTAACCCTTTTGAAATAAAAAAAAAACTTGTCACAGATCTAGATTTATTTATCCTACCATTTAATTTGAACTCAATTAGCTCATGATTGCTCAAACCGAGGTTGTTCCCTACAACAATTTCTTCTATGAGGTCCTCACTACTCACCAAAACCAAATTTAAAATGGGATCCCCTCTTGTAGGTTCAGCAACTACTTGGCAAAAGAATCCATTGATTATCGCAGCTAGGAAAATCTGAGCCCTATTATTATTACTAGCACCGCAGTCTGTATCTGGGGATTTAGATTCTCCCATAATCACACAATTCCCTTTGGTATTTACTTCATTAAAAACATGAAAGAGGTTTTCATCCATATCCAAATGAGATCCCGGTGGTCTATAGCACACCCCAAGCACTATCCCAAAGGAGGCTCTAGTAGCTAATGTGATTTTTGCCCAGACAGACTCTGTCTTACCCATTCCATCACTTCTTATTTCTTTACAGTCTACCTCATCATTGATATTCAATGCTGCTCAGCCACCTTTGCTTTTTATTGCTGTTTTCCTAAATAGCACATACCTGTACTCCAGTCATGACTATTATTCCACCATGTTTCTGTTATCCCTATAATATCTGGTTTCACTTCCTGCACCAGTAGCTCTAGTTCCTCCATTTTGTTGCCTTGGGACCTTGCATTGGTGTACAAACATCTTAATTTTTATTCTTTGGCCTCGCTTACATTTTTTATCCAATTCGGCACACACATTCTACCACCAGTATCACCTATAGTGGTACGGACAGTATCCTTCCTTCTTATGTCCATTCTCCTATCCATGGTTGTATCCTTCCTTACTTTGTTTTATTCCCTCTCAGTGTTAAAATCCAGTGTGGAGATTATGTGGACATCTCCCAACCATCTTCCCCAAATTCGTAGTTTAAAGCTCTCTTAATCAGCTGTACCTACATCCAAGAAGTCTATTTCCATCCCTACTCAGGTGAAGTCCATCCAGAGAGAACAGTCCTCTGCCCATGATTGCCTCCCAGTGGCCATACATCCAAAATCCCTCCTTAAAGCACCACTGCCTGAGCCATCTGTTGAGCCTCATAATCTTGCCACACCTTTGTTGCCCTTCTCTAGGAATAGGAAGAATCCCACTGAAGATCACCTGAGCTTCAATTTCCTTAAGTGTTTTCCCCAGCATGGCATAGTCTCCCTTGATATGTTCCAGCAAGAATCTAGCCATATGATTTGTTTCCACATGAAGGACAATCAGTGGATTTTTTCCCAGTTCTGTTAAGATCCTCTTCAGCCTCAGGTCCACATCCCGTATCGTAGCACCCGGCAGATAGCACACCCTTCTGTTGTCTGGATTAACTCTTGTTACAGGCCTATCTATTCTTCTCAGTAAGTAGTTCCCAATCATGTAGGCTTACCTTTTCCTGGTGATGTTGTGATTCTCCAGTCTAACCCCTGTTCCCTCTGGCTGCAACTCCTCTTGATTCCTATTCTCCCTTGCAGTCCTCTGCAACCCATCCTATACCCTCCTTGGGCTCATATTTGGTGTTGTTATTTCCATTATATTTCCATACAAGACTGGCTAGTCTTCCCTTCTTCCTTGCCCTCCCTTCTTTGGTAACCACCTGCTGAACCCATTCTTTGTTTTCAAACTCTGCAGACCTGTTTCTGAGCTCTATTTCTCCTTCACTAGCCCATCTTTTCCTCTGCCTAGTTCTCTTAGTCACATTCCACTGTCCACTTTCCTCACCCAGCAGTCTCCCCTCAGAGTTCTTTGATCCTGCTTTCATCTGAAAGTCTGAGCTTTTCCCTTGAGCCGCCTCATGTTTTTGCTTCATCATCTGTTTGAACCCCCTTCTAAACTCAACCAGAGTTTCCACCTGCATCTCCAAATCTCAGATCTTTCCTTCCATCAGTGTTATCAGGAGGTACTTCATGCAGATGAAATTCTTTTCAGGTACCCCACTCCAGGATCATGTACATACCTCAGCTTCCACATTCAGTCAGCTTTATTGTGTCCACCACTACTTGGGTCACTACCACTGCTGTCTCTGTATCTGTCATAGCCTTCCCACCTAAGTCCTGTTAGTCTGGGAAACAAACCAAAAGAAACTACCACCATCCACAGTAAAACAAACCCTCCATGAGCACCTCAACACTGACAGAAGACCACATATTCCCTTCACTAGCCTGTTTGTTCCTATGCCTGGTTCTCCTAGTCTTCTCCCCAAACTCCTATTACAAACTCCCCTGTTTAAAGCTCTGTTTGCTGGATCCTGTGACACTGCAGCTGTCTGCAGACTCTGGCCCTGGGGCTGTTGCGGGAAGAGCCTGGGACTGCCAGGGGGAGGAGGGGAATCTCAGCTGGCTCAGGTATAGAAGATAAAAACAATATATTGAAAAACTACCATACAGCAAATACAGGGGGTCTTTTGAAACAAATGCATGTGAGTATGTAATAAAGACTGCATACATACAAGAGTGATGCATACATACAAGAGGGCTGAATTGTTTGCACAGGCAACCTTAATTTTAGCATTTCCTAACTTCTGAATGCTTGACTTTACAACTTTAATATTTCTGTAGTTTTGTAATGTAATATCTTATCTATGTAATATAGTTTTGGATGTAATATATTTAATTTTACTTATTAAGATGTAAGACTCTAAGGAATGGAAAGTGGAATTTCTTAGAGTCTTACATTTTAATAAGTAAAATGTAGAAAAATTATATGGTTCTATTTCCTGACATATAAGCAAATATACTGCATAATCGTATCAGTCTTATAAGTGAGGTATGGCCTTTGACTTGGTTTGTTACTGAATAAACCAGTTCAGAAAACGTATATATCAGAGAAGATTTCATTTCTATAGGAAGTTTTGCCTTTAGTTAATCTGGGTACCCAGAGTTAGGGTCCTAAATCCACATTTAGGTATTCTGAGAAGGTATGGTACTTCAGCCATATGAAAAGGAGAGCATCACAGTTATTAAAAGTACTTACCAGGTAGAAAAGGCGAAGATGCAACAAGCAGTAGCCAGTTACAAAATGACAGTGTCATGGCTGCAACTGTGGAAGGGCCAGCCACACAGGGGGATGCTAATATATAGATAGATAGATAGATAGATAGATAGATAGATAGATAGATAGATAGATAGATAGATAGATAGATAGATAGATAGATAGATAGATAGATATCCTACAAGAGGGCAAGCCTGAAGTGGGAAGAGTCAGTTAGAACTGAAAATTAACTAAAGGAAAAATGCTCATATCCTGTGTATAATACAGATGAGTAAATACAAATTGTTTGGTTTCAGTGGTGCTGAGCATCTATAGCTCCCACTAACCTCAGGATATGTAGCATTTCTCACAATCAGATGTATAACTTTATACATTTAACTATGAATTTTTTTATCTTGACGTTAAGATACAAAAAATGTGGTAAGTTAGCTTGATACCACATGAACATAACTGCACTTAAATAAAGTCTCTTACACACCTTTCCTAGAATTAGTTGAGTCTTAGCTGATGTCACAATACATCCACCATGAAACTCTGCAGCATTGCCTAGTTAACTTGATTGTGATATGCGACAGTGATTTTTTTTAAAAAATGTGTATTTTTCATACATTATACATTTGTAATATATTTATTTTAAATGCTTCTGCCCTGCCCCAGCCTTTTGATTAAACAAATCCTGACATTTGAGGTGGGTACAGTATTCTGGAAATTACAATCTTTAATATGCATCTGAGCAGGAGGTAAAACAAACTATGCTACTGAGGTTTTCTTTTTGTTCTTTAGGTAAACCTTTGTTGAGCTTTCTGAAAGCCTGGAAGAATGATTACTACCACCCATATACATTTATGGGTACATATTAACCATTTCATTCAGTGCTTTATTTTAGATCAGTCTTTGAAATTAAATCTATGCACAGTAATCATGCCCTTGGATTAACAATAAATTGATGTGCCTATGACAAGGAAATAACTATGAATAGGATCAAGAGGACAAGAAGTACTGAAGTAAAAATAAGAATACAATAACAAGTGCTTGTTAGAAAGAACTATATATATGATCATATGTTTGACTATGCGTTGTAGACTCCAATCTGTGAAAGTCTAGGGTATGTGTTTTTTTTCTGCTTCATGCATCTGAAAGTTCTTCACATATATAGCTGAGCTCAGAAAAGGATTAAAGAAGTGATTCATTGTAATGGAATGACAGGGTCAAGATTGAGGCAGAAGACAAATACTTTCCAACAGTATCAAAAGACACCACAATTGACAAAGAGCACTATGTTCCCTCAGATTTTTGTTAAGATATTGACTGTGCCTTACCACACCATTCAGGGTAGCATGGCAGCTACTTTCTCTGAAAGAAAACTGCAGAAAGAATGTCATGTGAAAAGAAACATCACAGCTGAATTCACCTACAGAAGTCCAACCTATATCTTTCTCAAAGGGTCAACCAGATCCATGACAAAAGCTCCTAGGAAGAAAACTTAAGAATTTACTTGTCTGTTTGTATTTTAAATGCTACTGTTTTCTGCTTTGCCTCATTATTACAGTTTGGATTATTACATCACTTTGTCAGTGCAAATAGTGTGAAAAATTCTGTCTGTCATGCTCTGATTAATATTGACATTAAAAGAATGATGTTCTATCCCCAACTTTTGAAATTTGTTGAGCTTCAGTAGCAATGAAAAGTGAGAGATTCACACTACAGACTTAAAACCTCTTCCCCTGCCTCAACAGATTATAGGGCATGGCTACACTTGCGAGTTAGAGTGCATTAAAGCAGCCCCAGGTGCCCTAACACATGATGCATCCACATTGGCAAGCAGAGTGCCTGGACTCCATGGCTGGAGTGCTCCTGGTAATCCGCCTCTATGAGAAGCAGAACACTTGTTGCAAGATTGTCCTGTTTCCCACACCACCCCCTTCCCTTGTCCCACACAGCACTGAAGTGTCATGCCCTTTCTGTTTCCCAAGCAGTTGTTTCTTTTCAATAAATGAATTTTTTGGCTTCGAAAACATTCTTTATTAAGTAATGCATTCTTGCATTAAGTAAAAGATACTGTAGCCCACGAAAGCAACAGGCACTGAAAGTCAGCACATCATACATACCAAACACAGATTCCTATGAACATTGGAACCACTGCACTTCACTCCCATTCAGGGCACCAAACATTAGTGGTGGCTTTCAGCCTCAAATCACTCCCTCAAGGCATCCCTAATCCTTGCAGCCCGGCTCCGGGCCTCTCTAACAGTCCTGCTCTCTGGCTGTTCAAATTCAGCCTCCAGGTGTCGAACCTCTGAGGTCCTTGCCTGAGTTAATCTTTCACCCTCCTATTCACAAATGTTATGGAGGGTACAGCATGCAGATATAACCATGGGGATGGTTATACCATGGTTATATAACCATGGGGATGGTTATACCATCAGCCTGGTCCATCATCCTATACATACAGCACCTGTGGCCCTTTAAATGGCCAGAGACACAGTCCACAGTTATTCTGCACCAACTTAGCCTGTGTTGAATAGCACCTTGCTACTGTCAAGGTTCCCTGTGTAGGGTTTCATAAACTATGGCATTAAAAGGTAAGCAAGGTCTTCAAAGATCACAATGGGCATTTTGACTTCCCCAACAGTGATCTTCTGGCTGGGAAGAAAGTCCCAGCTTGTAGCTTCCTGAACAGGCCTTTGTTCTGAAAGATGTGTGTCATGCACCTTTCTAGACCAGCCTGCGTTAATATCAATGAAACACCCACGGTGAGCCACAAGCACCTGGAGAACCATCGAGAAATATCCCTTCCAATTAATGTACTAGGAGGCTAGGTGGGGTGGTGCCAGAACTGGAGTGTGCATCACATCTATTGCCCCACTGCAGTTAGGGAAACCCATCTATGCAAAGTCAGCCACATTGTTATGTACGTTACCCAGAGTCAAGGTTCTTCTGAGCAGGATGTGATTAATGGCCCTGCAAACTTGCATCAACATTATTTCAGTGGTCAACTTTCCCACCCCAAAGTGGTTGGCCACTTATCGGTAGCTGTGTGGAGTTGTCAGCTTCCAGATTGCAATAGCCACCTGCTTTTCCACCAGCAGAGCAGCTCTCAATCTTGTGTCCTTGCACTATAGGGTGGGGGCGAGCTCATCACACAGTCCCGTGAAAGTGGCTTTTCTCATCCAAATGTTCTGCAGCCACTGCTCATCATCCCAGACTTGCGTGATGATGTGATCCCACCACTCAGTGCTTGTTTCCTGAGCCCAGAAGTGGTGTTCCACAGTGGTGAGCATGTCCGTGAATGCCACAAGCAATCTCGTGTCATATGCGTTATGCAAGTTGACATCATCCTCAGACTCCTCACTGTCAGTTTGTAGCTTAAGGAATAACTCGACTGCAATTTTTGACATGGTGGCGAGACCTATCAGCATATTCCTCAGCAGTTCGGGCTCCATTCCCATAGATTGAAAGGGAAGACAGAGCGTGCAGTATAAAAATAAGTTGAAAGATGGCACCAAATGTGGACAGAAGCAGAGGGATTTCTGGGATGTAAATCAATGCATTATAGAGCATTGGGACAGAACCCAGAATGCCCTACACCCGACTCTCCCTTCCCACGAGCCACAGCACCAGAATTGGAAGAGGCGCTCTGTGGGGTAGCTGCCCATAATGCACTGCTCCCAATGCCACTCCAAATGCCGCAAATGTTGCCACTCCAGTGCACTTGCAGCTGACAGCGTGAACACACTGCAGTGATTTCTCTGCTGCGGTCTCTGACGGTTGGTTTAACTCAACGGCTGGTTTAACTCAACGCACTCTACATCTGCAAGTGTAACCATGTACAGAAGTCTATGGTGCTTTTTACCATGTCATAGTTTTGTCAATTAAGTTATTGGCTATGACTGATGTAAATAATAAGTTGCATTAGTACAAATAGGGAGTGAGTGTGGTCAAAGCTTAGATACTTCCAGTTATGGGTGCTTTGGAAAGACGTAATTGTATAGCAGGGAACATTGACCAGAATTTCTGTGCTCCCTGTTTTTCCTGACCAGTAGGTCAGCATATGACCTACCATAAATTACTTAAGCTGAAGTTCTCAAAAGGATCCACTAATGTTTGAGATACTTAAGGCCTGATATTCAGAATTACTGAACAACTGCTCCAGCTCTCAATGAAATCCTCTAGATCTGTCGATGCTCAACACTCTTGAAAAAAGTCAGCATTAACTGTAATTGGGAATGCAAAAATTGAGGCACATTAAACCAGCGCAGTTTTCAAATTTTAAACTTCCTGTGTCATAAATCACACAAGGCCTAATTCTCTGCTGAATCCAGCTCACCTTGGACTTAAAAGGAGGGACCAAGTTATGGCTCCCTGATCCTCTTCCTACCCTGAGCCCAGGTTAGAGCAACTTGGGAGCAACTCTAAATTGTGTCAGGTGGTTACTGAATCATTTGCCAGCTGAGGATTGCTAGAGAGAATTGTGCTTCAACCACTTTCGCTAACATCCTTCCTCACTCCTGTCCCCTGCACCAGGGGCTCAGTGAAAGGTGGTGTAGAAATCGGCTTGGACATCCCAGGCTTCACATGCATTGTAATCCCTAGGAGGAGACCTAAAACAGATTTTCATTCCCTTTGAGTCACAGAGTGATGCAAAGGCAGCAGAGCCTGCATTCTATGAATTGAGTGTATCACTACTTACCTATCAAATAGGTCCTGAGGCTTAATTATTTAATGTGACTAATGTGTTTTGAGACACATTGGCAAAGCATACTATATAAATGCTAAGTATTATGCTATGCCGTAAGTGTAAGTTTGAGGAGTGGATGTTGTGAAGTCTGGAGCTAGAGCTAGGTTCAGATTCTTCACTTCTGTCACTATCCAAGGGAGAGAGAAAATAAATGGTGTTTGGAGCTGGAATTTTGATTCAGGCTTCTCTCTAATTACAACCTGGAAATGCTGGGTCAATATAATTGTGCAAAAGAAACAGCCATCTGCATCTGCCCTCCCCATATTAAAAATCCTCCCTTATTTCTCTCTGCCACCATCATCCTATCCTCGGTTTCTGCTTCTTTTAAAATTTGCATGCTCTCTGCCAACTGAATAATGCACACACTCATCTGTGTACACTGATGAATACTGATTGTGTAATTTAAATGAGACACATGCTGCCTGATTTTTCTTTGAAAAATATATTTAAAAATCATGTAAATAACATTTGTTTCTTGATCTATAACTGTGTTATGCCAATGTAGCATTAAAGGAAGCTAAAATGTATAATGGTCCCCCCATATAACTAAACTAAATTGAATAACTCCCTGGGAGACATTTTATTGAATTTAAGCTTTGACATACATATGTCTATAGTGTTTGATGATGGTAACAGGAGCTGTCAATGTCAGGACACTCACCGGAATATAGAATTGTTCACAATATTATTATATTTACAGTTTTTGAAAAGAAATTATAATTTGCTACTTATAAATGTTGAGCTCCTACAAATAAAAGGACTATTTATTGATATCCTGAAAAGAACCTTTTGCCTACTGTAGTGAGGTACTTTGGATATTGCGAGACAAGGCACACACACGTGGTTAAGTAAATAAAGTAGGTGAGTTTATTGGAAGGTCCCGGTCCTCAGCGCTGAGAGGGCTTATCAGCTCAGCGCGACCGCAGAAGGAGTACCCGGCACTACGGAGCAGTAGCCGGGAAGGAAGGAAGCCCACGAGCAAACACGGGAGTGGGCTTAAGTACACTCACACATTTGCATCTCATACATACTCATGTCTCATTTGCAAGCAACAAGCTGATTGGTTACACACTGTCCTACCTCAGTTTCCCCATTTGGTTTCCCACGCATTCATTCTCACACAGACAGGGTAAACACTCACACAGCTGGGAACAGTCTGGGAACTGTTCCCAAACACACAGATAACAGCAAGGTTACTCTCATAGCATCACTATGCACTCTCCTGGAGTTGACTCAGAAGCGTAACTACACTTCCTAGAGATTGCCCGTCACAATGTCTTCCGGTCCTAACACCTACTGACTCATATGCCCTTCACTGCATGTCATGAAATAATTTAGTGAAGTCAATAGTAGTTGAGGGTACTGAGTATCTCATCGGATCAGGCCAGGCATAGTTATGAGGGGTGTGAAAGAATCCGGTATTCAGATTTCATCTTTCCAAAGACAAGTTTTTTGTTATGAACTCAATTCTCCACTGCTTTTGAGCTCCTTGCTTTAATCATTTGCCTGTCTTCAGCCTAGGGGGCTCCTCTAATTTATGTCATGTGAGATCTAGCACAATGGAGCTTTGATCCGATATGCATCCCACCTGCCTGGGCCACAGTTTTCTCTCTCACTATGTGCCCTAGGTCAAAGTGGGCAAAGCTGACACTGGAGCTGATGCCACTAGCTCCATAAATTTTACACCAGTGGGAAGTTCCCTAATATGATGGGAATTATCAGATTGCCTTTTAGGGACAGAATTATATAGCAGAATCTAGGCCAAGATATTTTAGACCTTGATCCTGGAACCCTTGCTCATGTAAATAGTCCTGCTTAAGTCCAGGAGTGAAATTTTGTAAGTATTTTTCAGGCAAGAGCTGGAAACAGATGAACATCTCCAGCAGAAAGTACATATGTTTGAACATTGTGTGGAAAATTAGCTGAAAATGACATAAATAGCTGTGATAACTATGCATTTATATGTCTAAGGGTATGTCTTCACTACAGCAGTAGGTCGATTTCCTTTAAGTCGATTTTTTAAAGCAGACTGTATAGAGTCGATTTTGTGCATCCCCACAAAGCACAGCAAGTCGGCAGTGTCTTTTAAAGTGTCTGTCCGCACAACTGTTGCAAGCGTCGACATAGTGAGCAAGAATACCATAATGAGAGCGGCCCTCACAGTTGAGAAGCGAGTGGCGATAGCCCTCTGGAAGCTTGCAACGCCAGACAGCTACCGGTCAGTCGTGAATCAGTTTGGGGTGGGTAAATCTACAGTGGGGTCTGCTGTGATGCAAGTAAGCAGAGCAATCGTCGAGCTGCTGCTACCCAGGGTTATAAACCTTGGAAACCTGCAATCTACAATAGATGGCTTTGCCGCCATGGGATTCCCTAACTGTGGTGGGGCTACAGATGGGACTCATATCCCTATCCTGGCAACGGACAACGAGGCCGCAGAGTACAGAAACTGGAAGGGCTATTATTCTATGGTCATGCAAGCAGTGGGATTCTGAGACAATTGTGCAGCTGTGGGCAAAGAAAGGTTCAAAGTTATGAGACAGATACATTCAAATGTGGGCAAAGAAAGCTACAAGGTTATGAGACAGATGCATTCTCGGACAGATCACATTGGGAGTACTATGCAACTGGCAACCTCAGTATTCAGAGGCCTGATATGATTTCTGTACAAGGTCATATTCCACACCTGAAAGTCACTGAATGGCTCACAGAAAAGTCACAGCATCTCACACACATATGCGAGCCTTAGCACAACACGGCTTCTGAAATCACCATGTAGCCGACCATGGTAAGCTGAAATCCATATTTAAAAGAAGCACTTGGATATTCTAGAGTAACCCCACCCCCTTCCCCCCACCACGTGGATTCCTCCTCCCCCCCACCACGTGGCTCCCAGTGAACCGCGAACTGCAAAACAAAAACAAAAATCTCTTGCTAAGGGCTGGCTCTGCGTCTTCAGTGGAAGCAACCGCTTGCAGACTCTTCAAAATCCCTGCTAGCTACCGCTACGGGCTGGTGGTGGGGGGGAGGGGTTGGGAGCACGTTCAGTCTTAAGCGGAAGCAACCGCTTGAAGACTCTTCAAAATCCCTGCTAGCTACCGCTACGGGCTGGTGGGGGGGGAGGGGGGGGCGCATTTGGGGGGGTGTACGTTCGGAGGGGGGCACGTGCGGTCGGTCTTCAGCGGAAAAGATTACTTTGCAGATGGGAACCTTTATCTCCCTACTAATTGCAGTCCATATTCCAAACAGGCAACCATGAATGATTTCACTTTGCTTAGAATTTCTCAGAGAGATAGAGAATGGATGCTGCTTGAGTCACTGGTCCATTCACCGCAATGCTATGCTGCTCAATGATACCAGACTATTTACTACTTTTGTGGGATGGGATGGTCTCCTATCATGGGGGGCCACATAAGGGGGCTCTCCCCAGAAATCTGGTGCAGAAGATTCATCACTACCTCTGGGATAGCTTCATTGAAATGTCCGTAGAGGACTTCCAGTCAATACCGGAGTATATTGACAAACTCTTTGAGTAGAAACTGACCAGCAATGAAAGCACGCTAAGTCCTTAGGGCAAGTTGCTTCCTTTAAAAAATAAATGCTTCCTTTAAAAATCATGAGTCTTGTAATCCCTTAAAAAAAAAACACTTACCCCCTTGGGAGGCTTGGGAAGGTGCTGGCTCCAAGGTGAAAAACAGCTCCTGGCTGTCTGCTAACGGGGTTTCTCCGCTGGCCTCCTGCTGTTTCGTGATATTTCCCTCCTCATCATCGTCGTCCTCATCTGAATCCTCCTCAGGCCTGATGATTATCCCATCGGTGGAATCCAAGCAGACCAGTGCGATGGTGGTGGGGGCGCCCCCCATTATCCGATTTAGTTCATTGTAGAACCAGCATGTCCGCGGCGCACCCCCTGAGCATCCGTTTGCCTCCTTGGCTTTCTGGAATGCTTGCCTCAGCTCCTTAATTTTCACATGGCACTGCTGGGCGTCCCTGTTGTGGCCCCTTTCCAGCATGGCCTTGGAGACCCTGGCAAACATGTTGGCATTCCATTTGTTGTTGCGGAGTTCCAACACCACAGATTCCTCTCCCCAGATAGCGATGAGATCCAACACCTCACGATTGGACCATGCTGGAGCTCATTTCCTCTGGCTGGTCTCCAGGGCTGCTGAGCTCTGCATGGCGTCTTGCGCTGCTGATTTCTCTGAATGGCGACTGAGCTGTGCAGGTGAGCTGACCACGCTGACCAAACAGGAAATACTATTCAAATCTTCCTGGGTCTTTTCCTGTCTACCTGGCCAGAGCAGCGAGTTGAGAGTGCTGTCCAGAGCGGTCACAGTGGAGCAGTGAGGCAGTCCAGAGCGGTCAAAATGAAGCATTGTGGGACAGCCTCTGGAGGCCAGTAATGTCCCATGTGTCCTCACTAGTCCACAATCGACCCAGAGAGGTCGATTTCAGCACTACTCCACTCGTTAGGGAGGAGTAAAGAAGTCGATTTTGTGCGCCCTTTAAATTGACGCAAATAGCGTCCGTGTGAGGACGGGTACAGGTTTATGTCGACCTAACGTCACTAAAGTTGACATTAAGTCGTAGTGGGGACCAGCCCTAAGCGTCTCAAAATATATTACAAGCACTAATTGGGATGTAAACATTCCTCTGACACAGATAACTCTTTATCCCATTTTACAGGTATGGAAACTGAGAAACAGGGAAATTAAATGACTTAAAAGTGGCAGTTCTGGAAATGCAATACAGGAGTCCTCAGCAGAGAAATGAGAGAGACTTGCACCAAACCTCAAAATCACGTTGGGATTCAGATTCACTGTGTTTTGTCAATAGGGAAGGAGGCTATTTGTACTGCATGAAATCCAGAAACTGCTTGAGGACATGCTCCCCTGAGAAAACCTGATCTCATCTTGTTCCCAAAAACTTTCACACTCAAGAAGCCCACTCCTGGGTCAGAGGGGGAAACTTCATTGTAGTCAGTGGTTGTGCTGGTAAGCCAATGGAACATCACACTAGTGTCCCTATGTAACGATGTGCTAATGAAGGAAAGGAGCATAGTCCCTTAATTAGATTGTAAAAATCTATATACTGTGTCTTTTTGAACAACACCTACCAGAATAGGGAACAAATTCAAAGTTGCCTGGTATTCCAATACTAAGTGATACCTATAACTGGCCTATAATGGTCCATCTGAGATGAACATCTACTGAGTTGCGGAATTTAAGCTACATTGAAATAGGTATGGAAGTATTTATCATATTTCATTACTTGGTTAACAGGCAAACTATATTATGCTGTTGCCCATAATCAAATCAAGAATTTTATTTTTAAATGTGGAAGTTCTTTTGTTGCATGCTTAGGCAGCTATCGTTTGTTACTAGTCAAAAAGCCATTATTAATAAAAGGAGACCCGATTGTCCAAGGCACTGAGGCCTAGATTCTCAAAAGTACATAGGCACTTAACTCCCATGAGAAGTGAGTTGAGGCTTTGTCCATTTCTATCCCTTCCTGTCCAATCTGATTGGAGTATCCTTTGAGGATCTGGTCCTGAGTTACCTCAATTCCCCTTGATTTCAATGGGAACTGTTTTCCCAGTCTGTCAGAGGATTAAGCAGCCTAAGTTATACTACCTTGGGTATTCTGGTCATTATTTGAATCATTGTGGGTCAGAAAGGTTGCAGGGTGTCTAAAATCTAGCTGGGTTTGTTTTTGCCTTGGATCAAATTAATCACTATTGACAGATCAGAGTTGATAGGATTGCAGTGAGTGTTACTGTATCTTTTTAGCCCTCTTATTCAATCTCTGTCAGATAAATAATCATCATTTCCTCAGGACCTCATCTTCTCTTGTTCCTTCTGTGCAGTTTGTGGATTGCCTCCCTCTTTAAAAACAAACACTCCAGCAGATCATTTCCTTCTGAATTGATGAAGTTTCCTGAATTGATGTCATTTAATTTTTAGCCCTGGCTATTTTTTGGATATCTGCATCTCAGTGCATCTCTCTGAAATCCAGAACATTTTATCTTGAAAGCAAAGGTTTACTCCTTAGTACTGAAGCTATTTTTTTTGCACACCAGGAACAAACATTACAGTCGGCCATAAAGTCCTTGAGTAAGGAACAGCATACAGCTGTGCTGCTCCATAGGGCCAACCCACAACATTTTGCACCCGAAGCAGGGAGCTCAACTTACACCCCCACTCTCCCTCAGTTGGGCCAAAAGTTTGAAAGGTCTCAATTCTGCCTTCTTCCTGACCTACTCCTCTCATGATACTGCTCTTCTACCTACCCCAATAAAGGAGAACTTAAAATGCCTTGTTCAAAACTGTTAAGTAATACTTAACTTTCAAACGCCTGAACAGCAAATGTAACTATTCTTGTCTGCATAGTAAACCCACTTTTATCTGTTTGAATAATCAAAGTGGTGCTTTCCGTGCCTTCTTGGTTGCAAAGATTTGAATTGCTTCCTGAAGATCCACAGTCTGGGCCAGCTCATGCTCTATTGAGATGGTTCCAAGGCCAAACAGCCTCTCCTGTGTCATTATGGAGAGTAGTTGTGTTTTTATTAACTTCAGCTGGGAGAAGCTGTGTTCTCCACTGGCCACTGTTAAGGAAGCAGGACTGGCTCTAGGCACCAGCAAGGAAAGCACTTGCATGGGGTGGCACATTTCAAGGGGCGGCATTCTGGCCATTTTTGGGGTGGCACATTTCAAGGGGCAGCCTTTTTTTTTTTTTTGCTTAGGCAGTCGCACTGTTGGTGCTTAGGGAGGCAAAAAAGCTAGAGCCGGCCCTGACGGGAAGTGTTAGAACTATGCACAGAGCAACAACAGCATTTGGAAAGAGAGTGTTCATCTTATTTGTGCACATATATTACAGATAGCTTTTGTGTTGATCCTGCTGTGAAATGAATTTTGAAGGGGCTTTCAGTTCATCACCTAAATCACTCATGTCAATATTGTGCATGTCATCATGTGTCAGCACTGTCTCTAGTGCCCTGCATTGCTGCTGTAGGTCTTCTTCGGGTGTAGTGAGGAGTTTTGGAATATCATACAACATCCCAAATATACTGCTGAGTTCCTTGAGCTGCATGAAATGTTCAACTGCCTGTATTGCACAATCTAGCACCTGGTTAAAGAATTCAACTTTGAATTGTTGTTTGGGGTCTCTTACAGGATTATCCTGTGCCTTGTAATCAAAATGTCTTCTTCTTTGGTGACTTCTGTATTCTTGAATAGGTGGGAAAATAACTTCAGTGTGAAGTTCCTCTGCCAACTTTTGTGTGCTCTTCAAAATATTATGAAATCTCTCATCTGACTGGTAAGATTGTAGGTATGACTTTTCTTTGTCCAGTTGTTCCATTGCTCCAGATATCAAGGTCAACACCTGTGAATCTCTTGCTTACAACATTTACTTCAAACAATATGTCATGCCACAACACTAACCCACACAGAAATCTGAAGTTATGTATGTTTCTGGTGATTCCATTTCCCTCTGCCACTGTTCTTCCACAAACAGTTCCTGTCATAGTGTTATCCTCCATATGGCAACTATGGCATCATCTATCTTCCCAATTTGGTGTTTAATAGTCTTTATCACCTCTACTCAACCTTTCTATCATGTGGCACTCAGTGGTTTCAGTGTCAGAGAGGATGTTCTTCAAAATTTGCCATTGATGAACTGATGCAGAGAAAAATACATAGATGCTTTTAATTATATTTTAAAAAAATCATCAGCCTCACTAGAAGCTGACGCTGCATTACTGATAACCAAGTTCAATGAAATGACAACTTCATGAGACAAAAAAAGCTCAAGGGTTTAACTCTCTGATCCATGTCTTCACTCCTCTGTTCTTTCCACTATTATCTTAGCCCTGACCTCTCATGTCAACTATTGCAATTCCCAAAACTTCCAACTTTTAAAGAAGCCCATTTGTTATACCAGCTCCTGTAGTATCATCAATGTCAATAAATTCTAGAAAATGCTCTCTGACAGTCACCACTGCAGGGACATTATCACTAGGATCTGATGTTGTTACAAAATGCACCATTAAAGTTATTTGTTCCATGTTTGGTGATATCAGGTGTACATTTTTTGGGTGGCACCTCCTCTTAGATGCTCCTGGAGTACAGCATCAAACAGCCTTTAGCGCCACAATTTTTAGGAAATTTCCGTTGTTTGGCACATACCACTGATCTGAAGTGCCACGCAGTGAGAGGCTTTGGGTAGCATTCCACACATTCCCACTAATCAGTCTTGCCAGAGTTATTTCACCTACATCTCTACTACGGAGTTTCAAGCTGGGAGAAGGAACTGTCAAGGCCATTCTGCTTCCTCTGGATTCTGGCTATGTGAGAATAAACCAGTGGCAAGATCTTTCTTTCCAGAAGGGAGGGAAAACAGGAGATGCAAGGTTCTCCTTTTGTTCTCTGCCCACTGGAAGGGAGATGGAGTAGCTGAGGACAGGTCTTTTAGAAGAAACGAGGCAGATAGGAGACCCATCTTGAATATTCTTTTTATTTTAACATCCCCATCAGATCCTCATACTGCTCTTACCATCCATAAGAAAGCCTTGGAGTCCAACAAACTCCCCAGTCAGACACCAGCTCTCTGCTGTTACCACTTCAAATTCTCTCACCTGATTATTCTTAAGTTCTACTGTTCTTATTGCACCAACTTGTGAAGGGTTAAAATGTGGGGAAGCTGGACTCCCAAGGGAACAAGAGAAAGAACAGAGGGGGAACTATCCCTGTGCTTTTAGCAAAGGTGGGTTAGTTGGGCTTACCTGCTCTTCCTCTAATATTCGCCCTTGGAGAGACCTGTGTTTATTTTCCCCAGTAGTGAGATATGCGCTGCGCCCCAAACTGCATTGTGCCACCAAGTGGCTGGAGAGATATCAGAAGACCTCAAACCATCTATAAAACGTACATAGCACATTTCAGGCATGACTTCAATGGAAATGGAACCTTAGTGAGAGTTGAAGTACCAAGATCTTGATCTGAAATCTCTCATCCTCTCTTGAAAGATCATCTGCTTTTCTAGAGGAAAAGGGGACATGCCGAGTTGTTTCTACTGGTGGACTGTCAATGAAACCTCTTTTCTACCCCTTTTTCTACTTCCAACTCTAGCTGGCACTGTCTTTTACTGCACTCCTGGCCAATTTTGCTCTCATTTCATGCTTATCATCTTGGACATTGCTTCTTTTCCCCCCCAGTTACCACGCACAGATTAGTTACTGCTTGTGCCACCATTTAACACAAACACTGTTGATTTCTTTTTTTTCTTTTCCTCAATATTTGCTCGTCTGAAACTAACTGAGATTTTTCCTGTTGACATAAATATGTTTTATATCTCCGGAAAAGACTGTTGGGGGGAATGGGGTTTTTTTCAGGCCCAGGGATAACATCTTTCTGTCGAAAGGCTGCCAAGATTTTCTCTTTCCACTACTTTGTCTAAAAGGTACTTTAGCGCACCAATATGGTGCATGAAATCCTGAAAGAAGACCTCCATCTATTTTTTTTTCTGCTTTACAGTCTGAAAGTTCTGATGATAAGAAGCACTTCTCAACATTAATACTGCATGGAAAGCATTTGAAAAGAAAGCCTGCTGCTCAGTTACAGTTGTCACTTCTGAGATTCCTACAGATGCTGGCCATTACAGAACACTTGACAGGGAGAGAGCCCAGTACAATATATTTTAAAACACTAAGAGGTGGACTCTGGATGGTCCTACTAGGGAAACAGGCTATAATGAATCTTCCACCTCTTATTGCAATTCAGCTGCGGACAGACCTCTTCTCCATGCTATCTGACAGTATTAAGCCTCCCAAGGTGGCAGGAAGAGAGAACAGGCTTATGGTCTTTCAATGATTGATGCATGAGCTCAGCAATGCAGTGTAACTGACATTGAAGTTAATGGGACTACTCACAGTGTGTAAAGTCACAGCTGTGTGAGAGTCTTTCAAGATTGCACTCTGAAGGTGAACTTCGGCCCTGAGAAAAGCCTATGTAACGCCCAAGTCCCCCAGCAAAGGTAGTGATGCCCATGTTAGAAATGAAGCCCCCAGGCATATGGGGACTCATCAGCTATCAGGGCATGTAACCTCATGGGACAGAGTAGGGACTCCTGGAGGGGTCTCTGGAGGAGCAGGGCTCTGCGAAACTTCCTCCATTCAGTCCTAAGTACAGTTATGCTGGGGTGCTGGCCTGATGGTAGTTCACCTACTCAGTACAACTAAATATAAAATCCTAAGAGGTGAATATGTGCATATATTATCCCTAGTGCATAGGGAGGTGTGACAGACTATAAACATTGGAAGGCAAGCAAAATAGCAAATTGCCCAATAGGCCAAAGGTGCCTAGAAAAAAACAAAACAACAACAAATTGGAAGGCTGCCTCCCTCATCATTGGGAGTGTTATAGTACAGGCCTACTGACAGAGGAGCCCTGCCTTGGTTAATTATACAACTATAATTAGGTGGGCACACAATATGTTTGGGGGGCATGTCCTGGTTTAATTATAAATAGCAGTTTCAATTAAGGGCTGCAACACAATGGTAATAAAGGCACAAAGGGTTTGTTCATACTGCAACAAGCTTAGGAAGGGCCCCGGGCACATAATAGTATTTGCTGGGCATTTAATGATGGTGGTGGTTTTCACCCTGATACAGGCATATTTGCAAGAATACTACTCCAGCAATTATATTTCAACAAGGCTATGCCAATAGGCTGTTCAGTATCTTGTGCTGCTGTTCAAAAATCCAGTACAAGGTTGCGCTTGGCAAGGGTGCGGTCAGCGGGACTAAACCAAGTAGTGCATTATTTGCATTTTGTTGTTGTTGTTGTTGTTGTTGCACATGGACACATTTCAGACCCTGGTTAAATAGTTGGGGGAATCCCTAGCAAGGGAGAAAACATAAGGCCCTTCCACTACATTGATCTACCTGGGCATTCAGCTGAACACCAGGGAGGGTGCATCTCAGCTTTCTTAAGATAAACTTCAGGAGCTATCAGGGTTGCTCCAGAGAGCACTGAGGCTTAAAATAAAAACAATCAGGCTACAAGAGCTGCAAACTATTCTGGGGCACCGGAACTTTGCTTGCCGGGGTGTTGCCCCGTTTTGTGCTGGATGAGCAGCAGCAATGCCCAGCATAGTCGGGCCACACCATTACATATCAGGCACTAGGCACATAGAGGAACACTTAAGTGTCAACATTTTCTCAGTCAACTTAATGGGGTATCATTGGGGAGGAAGCAATAGTTATTATATAGGGGAGTTTAAAAAGCCACTCAGATGCAGCAGAGGATGCAGGTTTTGGGGTGTTTTATCAAGGCAAATGCTGTTCATAAAATGGCCCACCACCTGGATGCAGGGTTGTGTGCAACATGATCTCCTTGGAATTTCCCCTCAATTTTAGTTGCGGTGGTCATTTGGGGATTGGAGCTGGCTAATATAAGGGTGAACTTCTGGCAGATTTCACAGGATTATGAAGATGGTAAGGGTGTTTGTTCTACAATGCTTAACCTTCAAAATCTGTTTTTTCTTCCAAGCATATGCCAGGCATAGATAATGACATGGCAGACACCCTGTCTCATTTCCAGTTCCACAGATTTCCTGAGCTTTCAACAGGGGCTAGCAATGAACCCCAGCACATACCATGGGCTATCGGAAACCTCGGAATGTGATGTGGTTGGTGGGATGGAGAGTTTGGCTCCAGCTTATACATTGTTTATTTCGTCTTCTTTTAAGGAGTCTTGTCAATTCAAGGATCCAGAGAAGGGGTTGCCTATGCGGTCCTCTGTGGAGGGCAGTTGTTGCAGTACCAGGTCAAGAACAATACAGCTGCTGGTGCCCCTCAATGATCACATGCGGGACAATAGGTCCTTTTTCCCCAGTAGGACTGCTAGACAAAAAGCCATTTGGAGATGTCTGGGAACCTGGATGTGTGGGGGGAGGCAGCCAAGCTAATGGCTGGCACCTCCTGTGGTGAATGTTCAGTGCAGAGGTACTCCATAAATTAAAGCACAAAAGAGCAAACATAAAAATGGCTTGGAAAAGGAATTAAGGAGAGGTCTTTGGTAACTGAGCCAGCTGTGAGCAGTTGGGGACTCCTATGGCTGGTACAGCAGGGAGCCACCCTCCTTCCTCCCTCATTAAAGTCCACCTTAACCCTCTCCTACAATGGGGACAAGTTGGTAAGGTCACAACAAGAAAATTGCTAGAGGGACCTGGGCAAAAAGGTGTGTGTGGGAAGCTGGTGAAAGCCCCCTGTTCCAGGAGCTAGCTTAAAGTGGCAAGTTCCCGGCCAGGGAATTGCTGGAGGGACCTGGATAAATGGGAGGGGGGAGAGCTGTGGAAGCTCCCTTCCCCCCCAAAAATTGGCAAGGTTTGCACTGCACACATTTTATCAACTGGGTTAGTCCCAGACATCTGTCAATAAAAAAGTTGTGGACTGATTTAACCCATGGCTAATGTCTTCTGTCATTTTTTCAGCCTAGCCCGACAATAATACCAAAGACCAAAAATCGCAACTTGTTTGGAAGCTGAAACTATGGACACCAGCATTCTCAGAAGCAGGCTTTTTATTCCAGATGGGAATAGTCATCAAAGGTCATTACCAAACCCAGCTATCTATTCAGAGCAGGCTGTTGGTTGAATTAGTGAAAGTTTTCATCACAGACCTCTATTTTAACTGGGGGTGTAAATTTATACAGCCATTTATTGAAAGGTGCCTTGATTCAGCTGCTGTAATTCAGTACACAGAGTCTTTTAACATTTAAGTTTGGAGCATGTGTTTTTAGAACCACTTTTTCAATGTTTCACCTAATTTCATGGTGTTTACATCCCTGTAAGTTGTCCAGATGAATACAAGAGGCAGCATATGTCCCCCCCCCCCATTTGAATGGGGGGGGGAGGGAGAATACACACAACAAGGAGGAAAGAAACAGAAAAGAAGGTCTTCATCTACCAATTAAGATGTTAAATGACAAAGAGTCCTGTGGCACCTTATAGACTAACAGATATATTAGAGCATAAGCTTGTGGGTGAATACCCACTTCGTCGGACTCATGCATCTGATGAAGTGGGTATTCAGCCATGAAAGCTTATACTCCAATAGATCTGCTAGTCTATAAGGTACCACAGGACTCTACCACTTTTTCAGATTCAGACTAACATGGCTACCCCTCGGATGTTAAATGAGATATTCTGATAGTGAGGTGAGAAGAACAGTAACAGACTACCACATCTTGTGCATATCTTCACTAATATTTGAATTAGGAAAACTATGCACTACTTTGAAATACAACTTCACTTTTTTTTTTTTGCTGTGTCACAGGATATTTCTTAAGCTATCTGCCATGCCTCATTGCCTATCCTGCTTCTATGGTCCCTCCCTCACTAAAACACTTAGGCCCTTTCCCTTTCACCAAATGTACCTTTATTCCTCAGTTCTCCAGCCAAGAAAACATAACACAAGCACCCAGCAGGAGAAGACTTCTACACAGCTTCTCTCCTCTTCATAGCTTACCCTCCAAACTCCCCTGTTTTCTGTCCCTCCCCATTACAGCTTCCCAATTACTGCAAATTATATCATTATTAGCCAGCTAGGCCCACTCTGGTATTTATAGTCACCCAGCAGAAAATGTTTAATTGCTCCCAGCTGAGGCAGTTGACTCTTCTCTGCCACAGTAAGATCATTGATCAGGGTACTATGACTAGCACTCTGTCACAGCTGGTAAAGATGATTTTTCAATGTTTCTTGGGATAAATTATCAATATGTTCCAGTCAAATTTCTCTAGTTTTGCCGAGAAATGTCTTTTCACTTTGCAATCACTCTCTTTCCATTTGGGGGGAAATTCAAAGCAAGAATGATTTCTGTTTTGTTTTTTCACAAACTTGTACAACCCTGAGTTTTTACACCAGTCTTGATAACCTAGGTGTTTTTTCGAGACAAGAAGATGTGTGCATATTTTCATCAATAAACGGACTGTACAGCGTGTCAGAGGGGTAGCCATGTTAGTCTGTATCCACAACAATGAGGAGTCCAGTGGCACCTTAAAAACTAACAGATTTATTTGGGCATAAACATTCGTGAGTAAAAAAAACTCAGTTCTTCAGGTGCATGGCACAGATTGTAAAGAGGTAATGAAAATCTTAATGATCTTTTAGCATTAAACCGCAATGATAAGATGTTCTGTATTCCACCCCAGTCTTTTATGTGCTATATGAATTTCAGAAGAGAAAAACTAAGGCCATTGATATCAGCATATATTGTTTGCTTTTGTAAGCAGTTTCCTGAGTTAGTGTGGGTTTTTTTTTCTGTTTATTAGTGGAAAACAATTTTTAAAGATGAAACACATGATGGCAATATTATATTTATATAGCACCTTTTATCCAGTAAATTCACAATGTGCTTTCTCAATCTGTTTTACTGTACAAACTATAAATAGGTGTTATTTTATCTAACACTATTGTAGCCACTTCTGGAATGAAACATGGCAAATGTCAGGCAATGGCACAGAAAGCTGCAGCAGCACAAGAACCAGCAAACAGAACTGTAAAGAGGAGAGTTTGAGGGGGAGTTTGTAAGAGGTGTTTTAGGGAAGACTAGAACCAGGCAGAGGAACAGATAGGTTAGTGAAGGGAGTGTGTGGTGCTCTGGAAGTGTTGTGGTGCTCATTGGGAGTTTGTTTTGCTGTGGGTGGTGGTGTTTTGATATGCTCTGTGTTTCCCAGACTAACAGGATTTAGGTGGGAAGGCTACAACAGATGCAGAGACAGCAGTGGTAGTGGCCCATGCAGTGGAGGACACAATGAAGATGACTGGATGTGGAAGCTGTGGTATGTACATAATCCTGGAGGGGGTACCAGAAAAGAGTTTTGTCTGCACAAAGTGCTGCCTGATAGAGCTGATAGAAGAAAAGATGCAAGAATTGGAGAGGTAGGTGGAAACTCTGGTTGAGTTTACAAGGTGGTTTGAGCAGATGATGGAGACAAGAGGAGGCTGAAGGGAAAAGCTCAGACTTGCAGATGGAAGCAGGATCAAGGAACTCTGAGGGGAGACTGATGGGTGACGAAAATGGACAGCAGAAACATGTGACTGAGAGAATCAGGCAGGGGAAAAGACAGGCTAGAAAAGGATAAATAGAACTCAGGAACTGGTTTTCAGAGTTTGAAAATGAAGAAGGGGTTCAGCAGGTGGTTACTGAAGGTGGGAAGGCAAGGAAGAAGAGAAGAACAGCTAGTTCTATAGGAAAAGGGGAAGAGTCAATGGAAATAACAACACCAAGTATGACTCCTAGGAGGATACAGGATGGATTGCATTGGATTGCAAGGGAGAATAGGAACTGAGAGGACTTGCAGCCAGAGGGAAGGGTTAGACTGGAGACTCGCATCATCACCAGGAAAAGGGAGATTACTTGAATCCCCATGATTGGGGATTACTTACTGAGAAGAATAGACAGGCCTGTAACCAGAGCTGATCCAAAGAACAGAAGGGTATGCTGTCTGCTGGGTACTAAGTGACTAAAATGTGGACCTGAGGCTGAGGAGGATCTTAAAGGGACTGGGGAAAAAATCCACTGATTGTCCTTCATGTGGGAACAAATTATATAGCTAGATTCTTGCTTGAACGTATCAAGGGAAATTAAGCCATGCTGGGGAAAACACTTAAGGAAACTGAGGCTCAGGTGATCTTCAGTGGGATTCTTCCTATTCCTAGAGGAGGGCAACAAAGGTGTGACAAGATTATGAAGATCAACAGATGACTCAGGCAGTGGTGCTATAAGGAGGGCTTTGGGATGTATGGCCACTGGGAGGCTTTCATGGACAGAGGACTGTTCTCTCTGGATGGACTTCACCTGAGTAGGGAGGGAAATAAACTTCTTGGATGTAAGCACAACTGATTAAGAGAGCTTTAAACTAAGGATTTGGGGGAGATGGTTGGGGGGACGTCCAAATAATCTCCACACTGGATTTTAACACTGAGATGGAATAAAACAAAGTAAGAAAGGATACAACCGTGGGTAAGAGAATGGATATAAGGAGTAAAGGTAGCATAGATACCAGTCTAATAGGTGATACTGGTGATAGAAGGTGTGCGCTTACTTGGATAAACAATGTGAGCAAAGCCAAACAACAAAAATTAAGACGTTTGTACACCAGTGCGAGGAGCCTAGGTGACAAAATATCAGAACTAGAGCTACTAGTGGAGGAAGTGAAACCTGATATTATAGGGATAACAGAAACATGGTAGAATAGTAGCCATGACTGGAGTGCAGGTATTGAAGGGTATGTGCTGTTCAGGAAAGACAGAAATAATGGTAAAGGTGGTGGAGTAGCATTGTATATCAATGATGAGGTAGACAGTAAAGAAATAAGAAGTGATGGAATGGATAATACAGAGTCTGTCTGGGCAAAAATCATGTTGGGGAAGAAAGCTACTAGAGCTTCCCCTGGGATAGTGCTTGGGGTGTTCTATAGACCACCGAGATTTTATTTGGATATGGAGAGAAATCTCTTTAAATGAAGTCAATACTAATGGGAATTGTGTGATCATGGGAGACATTAACTTCCCAGATATAGATTGGAGGACAAGTATTAGTAATAATAATAGGCCTCAGATTTTCCTACCTGTGGTAGCTAATGGATTCCTTCACCAAGTAGTTGCTGAACCACCAATAGGGGATGCAATTTTAAATTTGGTTTTGGTGAGTAAAGGGACTTCAAACCATATAGTAAAAGGTTCTATAGCCGTATAAATAAGAAGAAAGCAAAGAAAGAAGAAGTGAGACTGCTAAACACTGAGGATGGAGTGTAGGTTAAGGATAATCTAGGCATGGCCCAATATCTAAACAAATACTTTGCCTCGGTCTTTAATGAGGCTAATAAGGAGTTTAGGAATAATGGCAGGATGACAAATGGGAATGAGGATATGGGGGTAAATATTTCCACATATGAGGTACAAGGCATTCTCAAATAGCTTAATGGGACCAAAACAGGAGGCCTCGATAATCTTCATCCAAGAATATTAAAAGAACTGGAACATTAAATTGCAAGCCCATGAGCAAGAATTTTTACTGAATCTGTAATCTGTAAACTCAGGGGTTGTACCATAACACTGGAGAATTGCTAGCATAGTACCTATTTTTAAGAAAGGAAAGAAAATGTCATCTGGGTAACTACATGCCTGTGACATTTGTAGTATGCAAGGTCTTGGGAAAAAAATTGAAGGAGAAAGCAATTAAGGATGTTGAGGTCAATAGTAATTGGGACAAAATACAACATGGTTTTACAAAAGGTAGATTGTGCCAAACCAACCCAATCTCCTTCTTTGAGAAGGTAACAGAATTTTTGACAAAGGAAATGCAGTGGATCTCATTTGCCTAAGTTTCAGTAAGGCATATGGTTCCACATGGGGAATTATTAGTTAAATTGGTAAAGATGGGGATATTTTCTACAATATGAAAATGGAAATGTGAATAAGGAGCTGATTGAAGGGGAGACTACAATGGGTCATTCTGAAAGGTGAACTGTCAGAATGGAGGTTACTAGTGGAGTTCCTCAGGAATCAGTTCTGGACCAATCATATTTAAACTTTATATTACTGACCTTGTCACAAAAAGTGGGAGTGTGCTAATAAAGTTTGCAGATGACCCAAAGCTGGGAGATATTGCCAATACAGAGAAGGATCAAGATATCATACAGGAAGATCTGGATAACCTTGTAAACTGGACTAATAATAATAGGATGAAATTTAATAGTGAAAAGTGCAAGGTCATGGATTTAGGAATTAATAATATTTTTGTTATAAACTGGGGACTCATCAATTGGAAGTAACAGAGTAGGAGAAGGACCTCAGAGTATTGGTTGATCACAGGATGACTATGAGCAGCCAATGTGATATGGCCATGAAAAAAGCTAATGTGTTCTTGGGATGTATCAGGTGAGGTATTTCCAGTAGAGATAATGAGGTGTTAGTACCGTTATACAAGGCACTGGTGAGACCTAATCTGGAATATCGTGTGCAGTTCTGGTCTCTCATGTTTAAGAAGGATGAATTCAAACTGGAACAGGTACAGATAAAGGCTACTAGGATTATCTGAGGAATGGAAAACCTGTCTTATGAAAGGAGACTCAAAGAGCTTGGCTTATTTAGCCTAACCAAAGGAAGGCTGAGGAGAGATACGAATGCTCTCTATAATATATCAGAGGGATAAATACCAGGGAGGGAAAGGAATTATTTAAACTCAGGTCCAATGTGACACAAGAATATATAGATATAAACTGGCCATTGGGATGTTTAGACTTGAAATTAGATGAAGGTTTCTAACCGTCAGAGGAGTGAAGTTCTGTAACAGTCTTCCAAGGGAAGCGGTGGGAATAAAAGACATATGATAAGTTTATGGAGGGGATGCTATGATAGAATAGCCTAATTTTGGCAATTAATTGATCTTTGATTATTAGCAGTAAACATGCCCAATGGCCTATGATGAGATGTTAATGTTGGATGTTTTATAGAGAATTGTTTCCTGGATGTCTGGCTGGTGAGTGTTGCCAACATGCTGAAGGTTTAGCTGATCGCCATATTTGGGGTCGGGAAGGAATTTTCCTACAAGCCAGATTGGCAGAAGCCTTGGGGATTTTTCACCTTTCTCAGCAGTGTGGGGCATGGTTCACTTGCTGGAGGATTCTCTATACCTTGAAGTCTTTAATTCATGATTTGAGGACTTCAGTGACTCCGACATATGCTAGGAGTTTATTACAGGAGTGGGTGGGTGAGATTCTGTGGCCTGCATTGTGCAGGATGTCGGACTAGACATCATAATGATCTCTTCTGACCTTAAAGTCAATGACTCTATGAACTGCATAACAATAGCATTTAAGGCTAAAATGTGAATATCTCTGTGTTTCTGCAACAGGATTTATTTAGAATTTAGGTGGCCATACAGTAATGGCATGGAATTTGTTTAGAATACCTTATATAATGGCCAAACTTTTATGAAACAGCCACATGGAATCTGCAAGTAGTTAAACCTCAGTTTTGCTTCTCATGTGAACAAAAAGCACTTTATGTAGCATAATGCTCCCTGATATTATGGTGGGGCATCAGTTCAACACCTGACTCAAAGAATGTCACCTACTGAATCACCAGCACCAGTCTAAAGAATTTCATTAGAGTGCTGACACAGCCTAAGCATCTACAATCAATTATGGGATCTAATGAGATCACAGCCCATGTAGGCATTGTTGGCAGCCAGTCTATTAAATATATCAACAATATCAACATTTCTGGAAGCCACCAGTAAGGATTATCTGAGGACATGGAAGGAATTAGAGGAACACACACATCCAGATACATCTTGTTTACACTGTGAAAATGTTCAGATTCACTGGTATCAACAATATTGAGATCCTTACAGTAAATATGTTGCTGACATTTTAAACATCAGCTCATAATACCCCTGGTCAGGCACCTTAGTATAAATGGCTAGCCGTGGTAGTGTTAGGAATGTGATTTTTATAATACTCCGAGGGATCTAAAAGTTAAGCTGGGTTGTTGTGCCTCCCCCATGCCCACCCATGCTATGCTTTCTTTACTTGTAACAAAGGTTCTCTAGGCCACATTATACCCTCAGTGGAATTTGTGCAAAGGATTGCCTTAAAATTATTTTCCCATTTATTCCTTCAGTACATTAGTAAAATTTGTCCTCTTTGTTTTCGTGAGTTTATACCTCTTGGTCATTGAACTGGGTCCAAGTCTTGACACTGATCTTCTGGCAAAGACCAGTCACCACTCTGTACTCCTGTTTCTTTCCCTCCTCCCCAGTCCACACTCTTGTCTTGTCTATTTAGGTGGTATGCTCTTTGGGACTGGAACTAACTCTCATTGTACGACTGTAAAGCTCCTAAAACATGGGCTTGCAATAGGGTCACCAGACAGTAAGTGTGAAAAATCGGGACAGGGGATGGGGGTAATAGGAGCCTATAGAAGAAAAAGACCCAAAATTCGGGACTGTCCCTATAAAATCGGGACATCTGGTCACCCTAGCTTGCAATCTGAGTTGAAATCTCTGGTCACTACTATACTATAAATACAAATATATAAGTACAGTTCTGTGTGACAGAGTACACACAAGGAGAAGACCTGTTAAGGTGAAGATGATATTATTATATACTGACTGTACAGAGCAGAACATTTTAACATGTCAATAAATCACTTTCCCACCTGTGAAAAGACAGGGATAAACATCTGCTTACTGGAGGGCGTGAGGCTCAATTCCAAGTTGTTTGCAACATGGTTTGAGATCCTTAAAAGAAGTCTGCTAGAAAATTTTAGAGGTGCTTTATTATTGTTGCTCAATCCAGTATAGAGTAAATATTATACATTAGCAGTCCTCTTGAGTCTGTAATTACTGAGCTGTGATTTTGTTGAGAGTGTTTCCAACAAGTCGTAACTTCACTTCATAACTTATGAAAGAATTTCCTTCGCCAGTAAATATGCATGGCAATCAGCAAGATAAAGCATTCAATTTGCATCCAGTTTATCTTTTTTGTTCTCTATTTTTTCAGTTTCCATAAGCAGTAGCATTTTATTGTATGGCATTTGTGTTTTGCTTTGCAATATCACAGCTGTAACAACCAAATATAAAACTCATTTTTTTTCAAAGAATAAAGGAAACATCAGGAAAGATCTATAGTTTCACCCTAATGAACCAATTCAATACATGTTTATTCATCACGTTAGCAGCTCTCGTGGGATTGCCAGAAGCTCCAGCAGTGAGAAGAAAATTGAGGATCTGATGTTTTGTTTTGCTTTGTGCCGTAGCAGGATTCAAATGTTAGCTTAATGGGTATTTAAATCTGATGATTGCATACTGTATCAATAGCAACTAAACAAGTGGAGAACTGCAGCTACCAGATTAGTTGAGTTACACTAATATAGTCTGAAAAGGAAATGCCTAAACATCAAAGAGAGAAATACTGTATTTCAAAAAATACTGCACCTTTAAATAGTCCCATGGGAGGAACAATGTAGTGATCACAGAATAATTTAAACTATGTAAACCTTGCAGCAAGGTGTGTGAAATGTGGGCTTCACTGTCAAACAAGATAGCAGAAAGCTTTATCCTGTTCTGATGAAAAATCCATCCAATGGGAAACACAATTCTAGAAATGAATCCTAGCAGTCCATCACATCTTAAAGACACTTTTATATCTTTTGTCTCCTCTGAGAAAGATTGACAGGAAAATTTGAGACTACGAATTTTGTTCTGAGTTTTGGAAGGTTATCTTTTAGGTTGATTTTAGGTTCTATGAAACATAGATAACAGGCTGTCAAAGCTCGTGTTTACATTGATTTTTTCAGAGGTAGGAAACACATATATCTTATGAACTGAGCTGGTCTGAAAATAAAAAAAAAATCTTGGTGAATTGCAGTACAAATCATTTTATGATGAAAATACTGAGTCAAAAGTTACACATTGGTAGCATTCTCAAAACTATATCAGCTTTGAAAATCCCGGTGCTGCTGATTTGATTATGAATTTTAATCTGTGGAATTAAACCAAAAAGTTATTAGATCTCCTTCAGCTTCCTAGATTTGTGGCCTCCAGAATGGAGAAGAAGTCAATGCCCTGGGATAGCAGAGGGGAAAAAAAGAAGTTGTCATGGTGTCACTTGTCCTGAAATACAAAACAGAAGATGGAATTTTGTCTGCATTATCATTACATCGGGAGCCTGAAGCTGAACAGCTGTGACCCTTTATGAAGCAAGAGTTGATATGAAAATGTGGTGGTGGATTTGTTTTTTCACTATCAACTGAAAAGACTGGAGTAAAATAATTCTCTCTAACACAAAGTTAGTTGCATGTTAAATACTAGAAGTGAGATTCTGTGTGGAGCATTTAAGAGGAGCAGAACAGAACTCAGAGTTGGGGTGAAGGGGGGGTGTCTTTAAACCACCTTTATGCCCTCCGAATCCTGGTCTGCTCTGTGGCCTCCAGCATAAATTAGACAATTCAGGGTGCTCACCTAAATTATCATTTCATGTACTACATGCTGGGTAATAACATGAGAGCCCTACATATTTCAAAAAATAAATTGGCTCTCTATTAAGAGAACTATTTACAAATGTGCTGCAACTACAGCTGACATTCAAGCCATGTGCAGAGAGACTGGCTTCCTGGTGCATCCTCCAAACTCTTCTCTCCTGCAACCTGTGTTCCTCCCTCCAAGTTCCAGGTGCCACAATTATAATAGTTTGTCCCAAATTGTCCATAGATTGAAGCACTGCCTGGAATCTCCACGCCATTGTGTGCTGAGGCATCACCCCCAATTAAGTTCTCCCAGCGTTAACGACCCATCCTGTAATGTTCCCTCCCCAAGGCTTTTGAGGGGGGTCCTTCAAAGGTAGCATTATCACTATCTTCCCACCAGGGATTTTAGAGATTCTTTACACAACTCCAGCCCTTTATGCTCAGTAGAAGAATGAGGTGAGTATTGGGGGGTTTCAAGATTTCAATAGAAAAACAATTTCTTTCACTTAGAAAGATGCTACCAAATTTGAAAACTATTCCCTATATTTAAAATGTGGGATACTATTAGAACTGGCAGATCTCTCAAAAAGAATAAACCTTTTTAAGTATGATTGTTGTGATTAATATCTAGTATATGTTTATTAAATATCCGAGAGCTATCATGTTAAATAACTTGTATATATTTCTAGAATTCATTTATAATTAATCACATAGTAATTTTTTTAAATCACTTGGGGCCTGATGCGAAGCACATTGACAACAATGGGAGTCTTTCCATAGA
The DNA here is from genome assembly GCA_032164245.1 of Sternotherus odoratus. Classification (NCBI taxonomy): domain Eukaryota; kingdom Metazoa; phylum Chordata; order Testudines; family Kinosternidae; genus Sternotherus; species Sternotherus odoratus. Next base: position 108,797,789 of record JAVMKO010000002.1, read on the forward strand.
CTTCAGTATCCTTTGAATCTGGCCCTTGTTGGGAATTAATATTTCTGTAAGAGGTACATGGTTATTATAAATGTAATTGTTATTTGCAATGCTTTAGCAACCATAGTTTCAATCAAAGAATATGGTATGTAGTTAACAAAAAATTAATTGAATTAAGCATATATATATATATATATATATATATATATATATATATATATATATATATATATATATATATATATATCTGAAGGTTAATTGCTACTGAGCACAGCTGAATGTTGGTCACGTCTCCTCAGACTGCATTCACTTCATAAAATAAAGTTGCTTTTATATTGAATACAATATTATTAAATATTGACTACTCTCTGGTCCAAGGAGGTGTTTTCTGAGACACTGACTGAATTGTTCTTACTGATATACAGCACAGAACTACCAATGGTCTCTATGTCTCCACCGTCCCCTACGGTAATTGAGCTAATGGACATATTATTGGGGAATATTTTTGAGTTTATCATGTGAGTTAACTGCGACTAATTGACAGCCCTATAGATTTTTATTTCCTATTCATTCTCCATTTTGGATCTCTTTGTACCTAGGTCTGCAAAAGGATATGATAGTAAAATATTTGTGCTGTTCCAAAGATGCCATCTGTGTTTGAATGAAATTGTTATTCTATCATTGTACATGAGATGATGTGCTAATGTTAACTCTGCTATCTAAGAGTAGTTTCCTATTTTCCTATAATTCCTATTTACTTTGGGTGTACCTCAAGTACTCTATTTAAATACTATCCTCTTCTTCTCGGGTACTGCACAATTCTTCGAATGTAACTATTTCCTTCCCACTCTCCATTTGCTATCCCAATTTAAGGAATTCTCTTATTCACCTCTGTAATCTTACCATTTTCTACTACTCCACTGAAAAGCACACGGAACCTTGAGAGTTTCCAGCCCATGTCCTGAGCCAAGGAAGTTCTTAAACTTTTGGCAAAGGTTTGTTTAAATATCCAAACTCAATTGAACCTGCAGGACTTTTGAGATTCTCCTGTCGTTTACCACAGCACAGTTCCATGCGGAATCAACATCTATGCATCTGCATTAGCAATAATGAGATTTTCAAACAAAGCCTTATGGCAGCTGGACAAGATGAAGACAGATGTTTGGGCTTGCAAACTAGCATGGAAGCCAACCAAGAAGTCCCACCCCAATGCAATATTTCTTCTCTGGCATGGGATAAATGCCATAAGTTGGAGGGTTAAGAAGAGAAAGCGGGAAATCTGTCCAGTTTGTTTCCCATTTAAACCAACTCTCTTCTCATACATATGACAAGAGACAACCAGTGTGGGATATAACTTGCCTACTCCATTACAGCCAGCCCAGCTAGACTCCCAGTAACAAACAAAGTTTAATATTTTTTTCCAAGTAAACCTGACGGCCTTGCCTCGAGATAACAAAGACCACTATAAATCTGTTGTCCAGTCAGTACAGTCAGAAGAAGGTTCCTTACTGCCTCTCCCCTTGTCTCCTCTTCTGACAGTACAACAGTGAAGGAGGCACAGCTGAGAATGGCAGGGAAGCAGAGAAAGGAGAGACAGCTCTGAGATGAGATGTACAGAAATCAAGACCTTCCAGAGGACAGCATGTGAAAACAGGTGTTGGGTCAGAGATAAGGAGCTAAGCTGTATCTCAGTGAATACTGGAGTAGGTATGTGTGTGCAGTAGTAGCACTGAAAACATTGGGATGAGATAGGTAGCACAATGGGGAAAAGATGGGGCGCTGACAAATATTGCTGGAAACTAGAGAGGTTTTTTGGGGTGTTTAGTATAGCAGGAGACTGCAGTGGCCATGATTCAATAGGATAACCATACTTGGGAGGCCTGTTTGTGGACAGGGGTGGGACAATGCTCCTATGTATGGAAGTAGGGAGGAAAATGCCTTCATTCAGGGGACAGGGATAGCTCAGTGGTTTGAACATTCACCTGCTAAGCCCAGGGTTGTGAGCTCAATCCTTGAGGGGGCCATTTAGGGATATGGGGCAAAAATCAGTTGGATGATTTAATTGGGGATAGGTCCTGCTTTGATTGGGGGGTCAGCTGAGATGATCTCCTGAGGTCCCTTCCAACACTGATATTCTGTAGAATGTTGATTCTGGCTACTTTTCTATACTGTGTGTTTGTCTATGAGTCTGAGAGGGAACTGTGAACCTGAACTAGGTGCATGCTTATGTGTACTCTAAGAAAACTTAACTTGCCAAAGGTAAATTATCTTTGTAAAGAAATGCAGATCAACATAACTTCCTTTTTTTACACTGTAAACTTTTTTTTATTATTATCATCAATTGATTTTTAGATTACTGAGAAACTGAGACATCTCAGCCAGATCAGGGTCTCAGGATGCTAGGGACTGTGCATAGACTGAATTACATGCAAACACACCAACCTGAGTTAAAAGGGCATTATTAAGGCTCCAAAATCAGCACTCAGAAATTAGGAAATGCCAGAAATACAGTTGCCTGTGCAACCTTAATTTGTCCCCCTTATGCAGCTGTGTTATTATAAAGTCTTTAATAACATGCTCACATATTACTTTTCCATGGGACGCCTGCTTCATTCAATGAACAGAATGGATGGTGCTCAAATAATGAACACTCTATGCAATATTTTGTTTTCTACTCACTATTCAATGTATGACCCCAGGTCTTATTTGCTGCACACTATTCAAACACTACTCTGAATGCAAAATTATTAATTTCCTCCTGCCTTTTCTATGGCATTCATCACAATAGTATCTGAGTGCTTCAGGAAACATTAATGTTCATAACATCCTATTTCACAGGTGGGGAACACAGGCACAAACTCAGTAAGGTCAAAAATATCAACTAATGTTGAGTGCCCAATCTGGAAACTGGGGACCTGATTTTTCAGAGTACTTAGCTTTACGTCAGACTTAATAAGTTAAAAGCACAGCTCCCATTGACATCAGTTCCAGTTGTATCTGCGTCTGCCACAGAGCTTCTGAAAATCAGACCGTAGTGTCTCAAACCAGGCACCTAGGATATGAGAGACAAACAAGTAGTGACCACCAATGAAGCAGAGGTTAGGGTTAAAATCCAATTCTCTAGGTCAGCCTTCAAACGTCTTAACCAGGAGACTGTTATGCTATCAGTGTATTTCATTTTCTGTTATTATAATTTTAAAATAATTATAAATCCAATTTTAAAGTGATATAAAATAGCATTAAAATTAAATAAAATTAATATAAATAAGTCAAAATGAAATTATTTTGTTTTCTGGAAAATTTTGAAATGTCACCTTTTCATTTCAACTAGGAATTTTTTTTGTTAATGTCACACTTTCCCATAGAATGGAAATTCCAAGTTCCAACAGCTCTTTTCCTGAATATGTGGCTGAAAAAAGATAATTATCAGAGTACTGCCAGTTTGGAGAAAGTTTAAATGAGGCATTAAGGGACTGCTTAATGTGTGGTATACAAAATATGGACTGAGGCAAAATATGGATTGAGGCTGTTCTAGAAATTGCTGTATCAATGAAGATTGCTACTAAAGAGATATCAGAGGCCTACAACAGCATCATGCAGTCTGTAGAACTAATAAATAAACTTGGGTCAAATAGAAAGCACAACATGGAAAGCAATTAATGACTGTTTTTATCCTGGGAAACAGTCTCACAGTGAAAATGACTGTTGGTTCAAAGACATACCTAGAAGAGACTGCAGGCATTGGAGCACACATGGAAAATATGCAGGTCAGTCCAAAAAGCACCACCCACCACATCATAAGAGGACATCAGGTCAAAACACAGACTACATTGACAATGCTAGAATATCTCTGAAGCTGTTTAATTTAGCATACAATTAGTAGAGCTGGCTGGAGGATGACAGTTTCATTTCACAACCTCTGAAGTTTCGTAATTTGTTTGAGTTCCTCATTGTAACAAAAAACAAGCCTTTTGAATGTTTTTCGCAAAACAGTAATGTGCCAAAAAGTCCATTTTCAGATTAAAAACATCAGATTTTTCAATTTGGCTCTCCCTCTGTCTCTGATAAGAAGTGACCAGAGTCAACCATTGACCTCAGAAACCTTCTGGTCTAAAACTTCATCAAAACTCAAACACCACCATGAAACATTCTGCCTTCAAGAAAACAGCTAATTTTGTTGAAAATGTTCAACCAGCCCTAAAGATAAATGAATTGTTATTCGGATTTCCTTATAAGTGGAAGGTGTAAGACATAAAATGGACCTTGATTAAGTGTGTTTATTCTGTAGTTTCATAGCAGAATATTAAGAAACTACTTAAAGAGGTGAGGTTTCGGAAAACCTCAGTGCCCCTAAAACATATACGGGGGAATTCTCACTTCTCTTGGGATGAAGGTAACATAGCTGTAAACAGCATATGCTAAACTTCTATGATATGGAGCAAGAGAGCAATATATTACTATATTTGGTAAAGAATGGCTGAGAGAGATTCATCCGGAGTGGTAAAACATAAAGTGTCCACAGGCCTCAAGACAAAGATATCTACTGAAGCCCAAAACAAGCATTAGTTGAACTTTTGTTCACGGTAAATTAGGATGATATTGAAACCTTAATATATCTGAAAGCAAAAATTGTGCTTGAAGAGAAACAATTTTGTGAATCTTGTTCAGTATCATTTCCAATACAGTTAAAAATAGAGGCAGAGCTTCAGCATTTACAGAACACGACTAGAATTATATTCAAGTTTAACTGGAGTACACGTATAGTCTCAGTAACAAAGAAGACTGGGGATGCCTGTATCTGTGGTGAGTTGTCTTTCCATTTACCAAATATTGCATGTAGATCAGTATCCTTTTCCTAGAGCAGATAATATATTTGTCTCATTAGCTCGGGGTGGGCAAATTATGGCCCATGGGCCACATCCTGGCCCCTGAGCTCCTGGCTGGGGAGGTTCCCCCTGGCCACTCCCCTGCTGTCTCCCCTGTCCCACAGCATGTCGTATGGGTAGTGCTCTGGCCCGCTGCTCCCCCTGGGCAGCGAGATCAGCATGGCTGACTGGCCAAGCTGCGAGCTCCTGCTGCTCTGAACAGCATGTTAAGGATGTGGGGAGTGTGGGTGGAGGGTTGGATAAGGGGCAAGGACTCCAAGAGCACTCAGGGGATGGGGAAAAAAGGGGGTTGGATGGGGCATGGGAGTTCCATGGTGGGGGGCTGTTAGGGGGCAGGGTGTGGATAGAGATTGGGGAAGTCAGGGGACGGGGAGCAGGGCAGAGTTGGATGGAGTTTTATTATTATTATTTTTATATATATTTTATATATAAGAATTAATACCTTCCCCTGGATACTTCCACTGCATGCATCCAACAAAGTGGGTATTAGCCCATGAAAGCTTATGCTTCAATACTTTAGTTAGTCTTTAAAGTGCCACAGGACCCTTTGTCACTTCTGCAATTCCAGACTAACATGGCTACCTCTCTGATTCTTGACACCTTATAGTGGTAGTTAGAATACATAGACTGCACATCCACAGCATGGGTATAAACAGCAGTGTAGCCAGTGAGGCACTGCTTTGTTAATTAGAGTAAATTCATGCTTGAATCCTAAAAATACCTCTACATTATACACCACTGGCAGAGGTGTTCAGTGCACACATAGTGACATGCTTGTATTGATAAGCAGGTTGCATGTAGTAGAGTCCTACACAGATATAAAATTTACAGCCACAGATGTAAAGTGGATATCTGCCAAGCTGCTGGGCTCTATCAGGAACTTTATACATTTTGTATCCATGCAGGGCTCTAGGTTGCACCCACATCACAGTTTATACCTGCATATGTCAGTGAAAGGTTCTGGCAATAGTGAGGGAGCAGGGAAAGGCTTTAGCAGCTCCCTGCTGCTGGACCCTTTCCCTGGGGCAGGGAAAAACTCCAGCAGTGAGAAGGCACCAGGATCCTATTCTCCTAAAAATAGCAGTGTACCCGGAAAATGCATGGTTTGGACATATAAAGAGCTATCTAAGGAATATACCCTAAGGTTCAGAGGTCTCTTTACCCAGTTAAGATGTACCTCACCTTCAACACTACTATTTATACCTCTGCTAGGGAGGTATGAGTGTATGTACTTTATATAGTACCATAACGGATGTGCACCATACACACATTGATCGGACTCTGTGGGGAACCCAAATTTGTTATCAGTGGATTTTTCCCCACATTTTACATTAGGATCAGATTCAGCCTGCTAAGAAATCCTTATTAATTTACCAAGTATTGGATCTGATCCCAAAGTGACTCTGTGGGAATACCTTATTCATTAAAATACCTCCTTAGAAGTAAAAGGAACTGAAAGTTCCCAGGAGCAGCTTTGTAGTTACAGCTGTGTTAGAATTAATAAGGAAATGATCAGAAGCCAGTCAGGAATTGCATTAAATGCCAGTAAGAAAAGAGAAAAAAAATCTCAAAGGAGAAATAAAAAACAAACATTGTTTTCAAAGGATCGTTCTTTTAAACTGGTTTTGAAACATTTAGCAAACTGTCGGAGGGAATGGACATAAAAGACAGCATGAACTGAGATCCCCAATGCCTGCAGAAACTGGTGTGAGGTACACCTACCTGATTCTTATGGCTGAGCCTTGCTCAGTGGGACTCTGAATGAACATAGGGGCCTGTATTAGCCAGTCCTTATGTAGGAATAGAATTTATGTCATATTACGAAGGAGAAGAATTAAGTCTCCAGACCAACTTTTGCCCTGTTTTACTTTTGCTTTACACTGATGTAACTTAAATGCCGGCAATGGAGTTACACAGATGTAAAGCAGGTATACATGAGATTAGATTGAGGCCCTCCCTGACAAAATAAGGGCTCAATCCTTCACATTGTTATTCACAGTGGTAATCCCATTGAGACCAAGTTTGATGTGGTGTATTTATTCATCCAGTAAATATGATCTATATTTGCTTTTGGTGTATATCTATAAAATTTAAAATATTTTTCTGCATTTTGCATATTGAGAGTAAGTTTTATATTACCACTGGGGTGTGTGAATAGACCCACATATCACAAAAGTAACATAGAGCTGTATTTTATATGGGTGTAAAACCCAAAGACCACTGATGTTTTGGCACACAAATATTTGGTTAAAAAAGCTATGAAAAACAGACTCACAAGACTTGATTTGTGAAACTGTTCCAGATTCATTTTTTGTTAAGAAGAACAATTAAAAATATACCTTTTAATTAATATATATCCATTTCCAGGATTGATTTAACCCATCCCTGCTTCGGAGAGCAAGCAGTAGATTCTTGGACTGGAACCAGATAGACCTCATCTAGGGAGAACAAACCCTTTAATGAGCATAAAGCAATAATATCCCACTCTTATTTAGTAGATATGTAGAAATCAAAGCACTTTACAAAAGGAAGTCGAGTGCTTTACTAGGCCATGCTACCTAAATGTATTTAAAGCACTTAACTTATTTTTTGCTTATTTGGCCCTAATTTAAACCATTGTAAATCATGAAAAGAGGTTGATGTCAGTGGAGTTACAAAGGTTTCACAACAGTGTAAATAAGAACAGAATTAAGCTTATGTGTACACTCTTTATGCTTCAACTTCAGTAAATTATATGGATGGGCCAAAAAGATAATTGCTTGCAGAAAGCAAATGACGAATTACAATATAGCCACTGTCACAACATCATTTTCATCTGTTTACCTCCTCTGCGGGCCAGTTCTGTTTGACAGATCATTATATTTTTTGCTGTCATCCATTATGAATAGCAAAAAAATGTGTAGACAATGCAAAACATTTTCTTTCATTAGTGTTAAAAGATAGGGTAACATTAGTTAGAACACAGCAAAAGTTTATGACAGAAATCCGGTTATAGAATTATAACTGCCTAATATTGTCATTCAGATGTTATTAGCAGCGTTTTTATTCCATGTCCCTCACATCTTTTATTTCAGTAAGTCACATTCCCTTAAGGTCCAGGTCTGCAATCCTTACTCAACTAAATTCTCATTTGAGTCCATGGGAGCTTTTCTTGAGTACAGATGACAGAATTTATTCCACGATGTGTACATATTTGTACTAATAAGATAAAATGCATTTTATTGTATCATGTCCTGGAGTTTCAAATAGGGGATTGAGATAGAAGAGGACTGGATTGCATTCCACTTTCCGGTTCTGGCTTCTGTGTGATCTTGTGCACATTACTTAATCTCCCTTTGTTTAATGTCTCCATCTATAAAATGGGTATAATAATAAAGTACTTCCTACCTTTAATAAAGTATTTTGAGGTATTCTGATGAAGGGCTTTACATGCTGTGGGCCAGATCATTCATCATCATCATCACTCCCATAACCTCATTGATCACTGGGGCACCATCATTGATGAGCAATCAACCAATTTTCTCCACCCCTGAAGACTATGTGTTAGTGCTTGAGTCTCTGCCAAGTCCATTCCTGTCCATGATTTTATGTTGTCAATCCATCTCTTCTTCTATCTACCTCATCTTCTCTTCCCCTGAATTGTCCCTTGGAGGATGATCTTGGATAGGCCAGATGATCTTATTACATTGCCGTACCACTTCAGCTTGTGCTTCTTCCCGGTCGTTAGAAGGTCTTCATATGACATTGGATGATGATGTTGCAGACCTCTCCATTACTGATGTGGTCAAAATAGGAGATGCCGAGAATTTTATGGAAGTATCTCATCTCTACTACCTCTATTTTCTGTTTAAGCTCTGCTGTAAGGGTCCAGGTCTTACATGCATACAGAGAAATGGAGATAACCAGTGCATGCAATAGGTTCATTTTGGATTTCAAGGAGATGTTCTTATTCCTCCAAATTGGCTTTCGCTTCGCCACTGCTGCTGTTTGTGCAATTCTTGCCCAAATTTCTGTCTGGGATACTTCATCAGTGATTATTGCCCCCAAATACTTGAAGTGTTTCACAGTCTCCAGCTCCTATCCACTGACAGTGATATGTGACCTGATCCCATCATGTTTGTCATCAGCTAAGTTTTTTCTACATTATTTCCATGCCATATTTTGCAGAGGTTTCATCCAATCATTGCACAAGTTTGGCAAGTTCATCTTCACTGCCTGCCAGGACATCAATGTCAACAGCGAACCAAAGATTTGAGACTGTTCGCCCCACAATGCTGACTGTGCATATGTGATCTTTAGCCCAGGGTAAATCCCCTTTGTGGTCTTCCTGATGCAGGGGAATCCCCTAATGTTGTGAAGCAGCATAGCCCACTTCACAACACCCACTCTGCCATCTTGCGAGAGGGGAAGTTGTGGGCCAGCAATTGTAGACTGGAGGAACAGCACATAAAAGCACATTCCAGCCAGTGTGTGCTCCAACTTCAGCCCCCGACCTGATCCAGAACCGTAGGAGGTGTAAAGGTGAATTACAACTAACTTTGCTTTCTGTTCTTCATCTGCACAGAGCACAGGCTCAGTGCCAGTTCTTGCTGGCATCTTGTACAAACTCCGTGCAGATTCATCAATTCTACCATTAATATCTGGAAAGCATCATTTATTAATTCCTCAAAGCCAAATCAGCATACAACACAGCTCAAATTGTTCCATTCCCAATGGTAGACCCTGGGCCAAATTCACACAAAGTCATCCTGTTTTCAGCGGCATAGTGCCACTTACTGCCAGAGTGGGTTTTGCCCCTAATCTGTCTGACTCTTCAGTCTTTCCTTTCCTGATTCTTGTTGCTCCCTTCAGCTTTCCTCTCCAATCCCCACCACAATTCTAGATTCTTTATATAGTTAATAATAAAATAAAATGATACTCTCCTGGTGATTATGAGTAGCTGCTGAATAGTCGTCTTTCAAGTCCTCCTCACTTCATTTATGACAAGTAAACCCAAAACAATTTAGCTTAACACAACCATATAAAACTCTTGTATGGCAAGTATAATAGTTTTAGGCAATTACAAAAAAGTTGCATTTTAACTAACCTGTAGCAACATTGACATCGGGGTGGCAATTGCTAAGCTAATGGGGCAATTGGCTCTGTAACTGGGAGGATATAAGTGGGAGTAACAAAAAGCAGAGGGAAACTCAGAGGGTGAGTTGGGCTCGCAAGAGAAGGCTGTGTGGAAGTCTTCTCTTGCTGTAAGCCTGCCTTATGCTGTTATACTTGTAAGTGAAGAATAAATACACATGTGATGAAAGGGTAACAACCTGGTGTATGTTTGTGGTCAAGAAACTGGCCAGGCAGTGTGGCACCCTGGGTAGCAACAGAAGAACTCTATGACAGTCCCATTTCTTTTTTCATACTTAAATTCCTCCATTTCTGTGCAGAGTATATTGTGTAGCTTTGATCCCTTAAACTGTTGAAAAAAAATTATTTATATCATTCAGAATAATCACTGTTTTAATGTTTTTTTCCAGTTATAAAAACATAGACATTGTTTGTGCACGCATACATAAGTAAGAAAAAGAACAGGCTGTTAGCAGATGAACCTGACTCCCATGATCCTTCATAGATTACTCAAAATCCCAGTATACTTTGTATCTATAATATTTTGCAGGTTAAATCTTAGTGTGCTATTGAATGATGGATTGTGTGTGAGCACTTGCTCTGACCCCCTGCTCTTAGAAAATGTCCAGATGTCCATGAAACCAAGAAATGAAATGCTTCTGACAAGGTAATGACTTGTGACAGATGTCTTTAGCTTATCAGTTATGTAAATATAGATGCCATGAAAAGAACTCCACAGGTCACAAGAATGGAATTGTCTTTGGAGTTGTTGTTAGGGTTTTTTGTTTGTTTGTTTGTTTTGTAAACAATCATGATGTATAAACTGGTGAGGCTCTTAAATATAGTTAAAATGGAGTGGGCTGGGGAACTGCTTCCCCGACCAGTAAGTATTTGCCTTTCTATATTGTGCTGATTAATGTTTGACTAATAATCTTTGATAATTAATTGAGTCTTACTATCTGATCTCTTAACAACAGAATCAAATCTTGAAATAAGAAAGCTGTAGTATTAAGAATGTGGGACCAATTTTTCCCAAGGTATTTAGATATCTAGTGGGATTTTCAAAATTATATTAGTTACCTGACTTTTGTAAGTCCCATTGAGTAGTTATCTGCATCTCTAGGTCCCTAAAAAATTGAAAATCTGGCCCCTACAACCTGAATCAGAGTCCACAGAAGTACATGGGAAAGCTAGAATCAGGACTTTAATATCTGATTGGATGTGTTCCTCTGAGAGCCAGTATGCAAAGAAGAGAGAGAGAGAGAGAGAGAGAGAGAGAGTGTTCTCCAACATATTTGGAAAGAGACTAGTGCCTCTTTCATTATATTTAGCCAAATTCCTCTTGCTCATGTAGGAGCCTTTCTGTAGGTTATCTGTAGCTTGCAGTTTTGAAAGGGGCCTGACACAGATTACATGTTTTTGAAATGATATTTTTTGCCCCCAGACCTAAACACAGATGATATATTACCCCCCCAAAAAAAGTTTATTTATTGAAAGAAAGAAAAAATCCAAACTTACTTGAGTATATTTTTAAAATATAAAATTGTACAAAATATATCTTCCATTGATCAAGGATTGGTATTCTCTTTCTGCCCAGAGGAATATCTTTAATGAGTTAAACAGTCCTGAAAATAGAAATGAAATTAAAGTGCTTACCACTGCGTGCACTATAATATTCATAATTCAAACATGACAATAGTGATTAAATCATCAGAGATGAAAATGGACATCTCATTGTTTTTTCTTATTGTAAGACACTTAAAACATTATTATTTTAAAAACTGAGTTGGGTTATTAGCTGTGTCTTTACATTATGCATTGCACCAACTAAAGAGGCTGTTTCATTATCAAAAACTTTGTACTGAAACATTAGGGGGATCTAATGAAGATAAAGCAACCTCTCTAATTTTCTAATGGATGCATTTTTCTAATCTGGGCACTCTTTATGTATCTTTAATAATGATTTATTTTTCGGGATCCCAAGGATGACATCATTCTCCACACTGGTGTCTTGATAAAGCCATTTGGAGATAATAAAAAAACACATGAACTCCTACTTCCAGCACAATTTTTGTAAACTGTCTCCAGCCTACATAAAAGCTAGTTATAAGGCAATGTGATTAGCTAGATTTAATATAAATAATATCAATGGCTCATGTTCTCTCAGCATGAATCAGTTTAAACATTTAAATTATGAATAACCAAAGAAGTTTTTATACATATTGCTCCTGGGAAAGGGTAAAGTTGTTTATAAAATGACTGCTTGGAGCTATAAAAAAATTACATCTGGAATATATTACTCTTTTAAAGTAATATGTACTTCCTCTTTCATGAAGAAAAAAAAAGTTATCTGTCCACCTGGTGGCAAAATACAGGAATTTATGAGGATTATATACATTTGTTATTCTTCTTAGAAGCTGAAGTTACATATATTTAAAAAAAATGTATTCATAATAAGTTATTTGAATTGACCACAAACACTATTTCATTGTTTACATTAGTAAAAAGCAGTATTGTTTCAAAATAGTCTCTTTCTACATATATTAGCATAATGCCCTAAATTTATATAAAGCCTTTCATCCCATGACCCGCTGTGGGAGACTTTAAAAAATAATGTCTATCTGCACTAATACATAGTCATTAAATATTGCATACAATTTTTTAAATATGGGGATTTGTCTAGGTTTCCTTAGCCAAAAATGTTCTTCACCTGCACCCATTTACACATGCTGTTATGGAGAATGCTCTTCATCACTTAACTAGCACCCATCACTCAAGAGGTGGCTGTATTTCAGTGGTGATAGATTTTACAGTTTCTTCCCAAATATCATGTGTACACTAAGCTGTACAACTTTCAGTATAATCACAGCTGAAAGACTGAATTACCTTCATCTGCATTTGAAGCACTGGTTGAGGGAGTTTAGGCATTTCAAACATGTTGTTTAGACATCTAAGCCAACACAAAGGCATGCTCTCAAAATACAGCATTCCCATGGATATCTATATTTCATGAAATAAAGGCTGATTCAAAAGCATTGACTTCAGTCCTATCCTTAGTTACCACTCCATAAACATATCTACCAAATCTACACAAATCCTAACTTAAAAAGATGGCAGTTGCTTCAAGCAAAGAAACAAATGCAACTGCTGGCCCAGATCTGCAGCCATGGCCAAGGGGTGCACAAGCAGCTAGTGATGGGAAAGGACACAATAAGGTGACTTTAAACCACTTTTGTTCTCCTCCTCTAATCCTGTGCTGGCTGCTCATTTTGAGCCAAGGCTGCTAAAATTAAGGGCTACTCTAATTTACACTTGCTACTAATGATACCGAGCGGCCAATTCAGCAACTAGCACTGAGAAGTCTTGACACACCTCTTTTCTCCCAGATATACCTCCTCTGGATGTGCAGGGGGAAAGTGTTAATGTAAAAGCTGAAGTGTCATTCATAAGTCACCATAGTGTGATGAACCTCACAGTGGATTTGGGGGTGCAGCACACAATGTTTGCACTGTTGCTTAAGATCTGGGTGACTGACTGTTTCCTGCATGCTTATCTACTCAAGAACTTGGTGTTCCAGATTTGTAGACACACATTTGTTTCTTTCCTACCTTTTGTCTGGTACTCAAGTTTGAAGCCTGTATACTGCTCCCTGTATAATGTATTTCTTCAGCATATAAAGAAATAGATCTAAAGCTAATGAAAAAAAAATATTTTAAGAAATCTTCTCCTAGAGCAGATCATTTAATCTGCCACACACATCTTACACATGAGAGCTGCCACAATTTTTTTTTTAATTAAAAAGTAACCGGAGGTGGCTTCACCAATAGCAGTGTAATGAGAACTAATTCTTGTTTCTAGGAAAATAAATTCTCAGGTCTTAATTTGCCCAAATCCATTTCCTTAGATTACTGTCTTTCCCAATTAAAAAATGCTTTTAAAAAATATTTCCAGCTATGATTTTTTTCCAAATCCTCTCAGCTTCTTTGAAGTGGAAAAATACTCTTTCTACACATTTAAGTTACAGATTCTCATATCAAGTGCTGAGAAGTGTTTCATAGATAATATCATCCAAAACATTTCACATATAAAGAGAGGCATTGTAAAAAAAACAAGCATCCGACGAAGTGGGTATTAGCCCACGAAAGCTTATGCTTCAATACTATAGTTAGTCTTTAAGGTGCCATAGGACTCTTTGTTACCTCTGCTATTCCAGACTAACATGGCTACCTCTCTGATTAGTAAAAAGAACAGTTCACCTATATTAATATATAATATCTCTTTAAAGAATGCCATTATAAATGGAGTAGCCATTTAGAGTCATATCTAAATTAGGATTAATTTACACCCTGACACATACTCCATCTCCTACTCTACAAGGGAACCCTGGTGAACTGGTGGGGGGGATTATGTCCATCATGTCACATAGAAAGTGATTGGCATGTATGGTGAATTCAGTTCACAATTACTCAAGGAATCACAATGTTAATTATTTGAGAGAATTCACATGACATCTGGTTTAATCGTAAAAATGCCTGTGCACCCCAAAAGTGCTATAAATTTTAGAACACATGGTTATTGGACAGATGTGCGTTATTCTTTATTCATCATTCATTGTTCTGCTGTTTAAGGAATTTCAGTGAGTGGGTCACAGAGAAGAAATATTACCATGTAACTAAGACAACAAATCACACTCTACCAATAGCAAATAATCAAAGTGAACAATTTGAAAATAACCCCTCACATGATATTTGTTTGTATAAACTATTGGTTGAACACTGGAAGAAACTGGGATCGCTTTGCAAATGAATCACACTCAGAAAAAAATAATGTCTAAAGAACTTATGGGTCTGATCTGCAGCTGAAGTAAATTGATGTACTGTGGCTCCATTGACTTCAGTGAGGATGTGACAATTTACATTTGCTATGTATCTGGCCCATAGTTTTTAAAGAATTGAGACAAGAAGGAGTATATAAGGGACAGAAAGAATCTAATGTCAAAAATTGGCATTTGCTTCCTGACACCATGGTCAACAGCCAAATCACATATGTAGCTTTGATTATTCACCTTATAGTGGTAGATAACCATAGGACCTTCATG
The DNA here is from genome assembly GCA_032164245.1 of Sternotherus odoratus. Lineage (NCBI taxonomy): Eukaryota > Metazoa > Chordata > Testudines > Kinosternidae > Sternotherus > Sternotherus odoratus. Next base: position 108,812,864 of record JAVMKO010000002.1, read on the forward strand.
CAACAATAAAAGAAGGGGGGAAAAAACTATAATACCTCTTCCTGGAGAGCTGAAAGGGGGGGAAGACTTGAATTATAATTATTGATCAAATGTAAAAATATCAAGGCATTGACACTTAGTACATCTACACACATAGGCATTTAAGACCATGTATATAAACAACAAATATTTGATACATTTATTGCATGTATGATTGTTATTTTATCAATAATTAAATAAAGTTCTCTTGTGAGAGTGGTAAATCTCTATTCTTTGACCTCAGAGTGTATACATATAAGAGGTTTTATCATTTTTGGGAGCTACCCAAAGAGGATAACACCTTCATATATGCAAGGAGTAATTCTGACTTTCTGTCCAGCAGAAATTAATAGTGCATCAAAAATATAGTATTATGGTTGCATGATCAGTCACTCAAAAGCCAGGAAATGCCAAGGTGGCAATAGATAACCTTGACTTTGTCCCTGTGAGCATATAATAAGAGTAAACTCTGATCACAACATATCACATTATATATCAAACAACAAATGTTAATGTCATATCATTTTAGTACAATCTTAGGAAGTACTACTGCTCCTATTCAAATCAATAGAAGTTTTGAAACACTTTTATACTGTGTAGGGGGAAAATATATTAAAAGTGTTATGGAAGCAAAGTCAAGCATTCAGAAGTTGGAAATTTCCAGAATTAAGGTGCCTGTGCAACCTTAATTTGCCCCCCTTTTGCATGTGTATGCATGTTGATACATTCTTTAATTATATCATCTCATACTCTCCCCTCATTCAGTATACAGGTAAGGACCTTTATTACATTCTTGGGTGCAACCCAGACCAGTAGGGGTTTTACCACAGCCTTCCCTGCAATGCTGGGTCCTTCATAGTGCTGTGCTGTTACAGCCTTCTCCTGGACAGTTCAGATATTAAAGGGTTGTTGCTCCTATAAAGAGTCAGTACTCAACAGTTTGCTACTGTAACTGGTGTTACCAGACAGTTTAAACACAGCATTGCATGGAATTAGATTTTAAAACACACACACACAAGTTCATTAATAAAAGAAGATAGAATTTTAATGAATTCAAGTATAAGAGATAAAGTTAGAAATGTTTACAAACAAATTAAAGTGAAAACATGCATCTACAAGTCTAAAACTTAATCTAGCAAGTTTTGCTTCAAGCCTTTGTTTAAGATGGTCTTTCTCACACACAGCTTTTCAACAAGATGGTGAGTGACCTTTCTTTCATCAGGATCTCTCCCAGAGGCCCAAAGGTTCTCATGTCTTTGTCCTCTTAGGTGAAAGATAAGGACACACACAGAGAGATATCTTGGAGTTCTTTATTCCTTTCTTTTATAGACCAGTGAATACTAAAGTGGATTCTATTGAAGATTATTCCTCAAAGCAAAGTTTATTCAAATAGTAAAGAAGGTGACATGGACTCTGGTAGTGAATGAAGCTCCATGCGCTTTCTTCTCACTTCTCTTTGCTGAAATGCAAATTTGCTTTATTTCTTACCATCATCTCTCCCTGCTGTCTCAAGGACCCTGTTTACTACTTAAAAGTAAATTGAGGTAAACCAACATTTCCTGATTTGGGATAGACCTGCTTAACATCTTTTGCAGGCCTGTGTGGGTTTGAACATGTGCTTATAACATAATATCAGGGGATTTCATAACTTTACAAATAATGTTGCTACATACATTTCACCATGATATATAGACCAGTTTGTTATTAGTCTTCAAGTGATTACTCAGAAGGCATATTTTGTACAAAGATTATTACAATGCAGTGTAGGGTGTGAATATAATATGCTTTCAGTAACACCCTTTATTTTTGGTTTCTACTGAGTTTGACTGAAAAATTCCTAAGTATTACAAAACTGTTTATTTGGTTGTGTTTTTTTTTACTGATTTTCAGCAGAATTTAGGCCACTCGAGTACATGAAAAGTTGATTATCTTAAGAAAATCCTGCACACTTCCTTAAGTAGATGTGTTATTGTTCATAAATTAGTCTAAGTGTAAATGTGAGGTTGTCTTAAGTAAGGCAATGTAGTGGAAAATATACACAATATGCATGAAGATACCCATAAACACATGAGCAAGCATATACATGAATAGTTCAATAAAAAAACCCACAGCATTAAACTGTTTTAATTGCTATATTCTTACTTTTCTCAATTTGTTGCTTTTTATTTTCCTCTTCCCCCCCAAAAAAAAATTAACCCCATAATTTATGAGGAAAACTGAAATGTTCATTTTTGCACAGATTTTTACCTTTTTTTTTTTTTGTAATAAACACTCATAAAATCCTGGGAAATTCCAAACAAAATAAAAATGGAAAATGAAGGGCCTTATGCATAGAAAATTCATCAAGGTTGTACAGTAAATAATGCATATATAAAAAGGGGAAAGAGTTAAGGTAGGTTAAGATAGTATATGCAAACCTATCATCCCCTATTATTGATTTCTTAATAACACTGCTTCAATGTTCTCACAACAGTTTTTTGAGATAATTTTTCCCTACTTATTTAAAGAAAAAAAGGCAATAAAAATGACAAAAAATTCTGCAAATAATATTCACAATAAGTTATTTGACCATCTCTAGTTGCATGTATACCTTTATAGGGTATTTTATGTACAGCTATTAGCCAAAGGACAAATGGGGCAGATATCACCCAAAAAGCTATCCAGAACATACCAGTATATGTTAGATACAATATACCAAAAAAAGGCAAGATATTTCTCATTAGCAATATTGCCATTATTAATTACCACAATAATAACACAAATTATGTATAGGAAATCAACTGGAACAATACTCCTAAGGACTAGTTCAAGTGTCAGACAAAAATAAGACCCAAGCTCTACAGAAAAAGCTAAGGGTGACTTCCTGGCTTTATTGAAGTCAATGTCAAAATTCCCAATAACTTTATTAGGGCCAGAATGTCACTGTATAAAGTCATCCATGAGCTGCACAAGCAACACTTGGTACAGAAACCTGATGAAAATTGGAATTTACACGGTATTTAAAGGTCCTGCAGATTAATCATTTCTGTGGGGTTAACAGGTGAAATACATACAGGAGAAAGCCCATACCCCACAGTTTACAATATAAACAGAGAAGGGTCAGAGAATGTTTATTTCCTTGAGAATTTTGGTAGATCTATTTGGCATGATATATATCAGTAATGCAAAGTATACCCAAAATTTCATACAATTCATGCCTGAATTCTCTTGGCAATCAGGCAAAATTATCTCATTCACTTCAATAGGACTTTGTACTATTGGTGTCAGAACAACTCCATGCACTTGCTTCTCTGTTACCCTGCACACATTTATAATGGTGCAGAGGGTCCAAATCAGAATAATGTATCCACTTTGCATGGATGTATATGGCTTCTGAAAGTGCAGGACCATAGAGTACTGGGCCCCAAAGCTCTGTGGAAAAAAAAATATTGTAAAGCAGCACAAAGAAAAAGACAGTCACAGGACCATATGACTGTCTCTATATTTGTAAGCACAGTGGGACCCCGATCCTGAGGCCTTATGGACACTTCTGGAGTAGAAATAATTACTAAAAGTAATAATCACATATAATTCTGGCTGGTCGCTTTTTAGAATTCCTTTGAACCTACAAACAAGCTTTATATAAGACATTTCAAAAAAATATATTTTTAATTTTCTGCATATAGTTGGTATTTTATTGCACAGCATTAAAATAAATGCACTGCATGCATCCAGCGGAGTGGGTATTAGCCCACGAAAGCTTATGTTTCAATACCGTAGTTAGTCTTTAAGGTGCCACAGGACTCTTTGTCACTTCATTAAAATAAATGTTAAGGTAAAATATTGAACAAGGTTAACAATAGCATGGACTGTGAAAAATGCACATGAAAAAATAGTATTCACATTTTCATTCAGTTCAGAGATTTATTTTTAATCCCCAGACATTAACTTTCATAGCTCCCAAGAGAATTATTTTTGCAGTCCCTTTAGGCCACATGCCATGCTTTTAGAAGAGGTCAACCACCCCACTGTCTCTTTACCCATTTCTTTAAGGATTTCAGTGCCAGTACATAATTATTGAAACTTCAATGAGCCAGCTTCTCTTAACCCCTACTGCTTGTGCCATTTAAAGGAACTATTACATCTTAATGACCTGTAAAATTGCAGAAAGAAAAACACATACAAAGGCCTGGCTGCTTTCTTTCTCCATTTCTCTTTAGTGAGAAGGGAAGCGGGAACCCCATCCTGTGCTGTTGCCTGGTGTCAACTCTCCCTCTACTGCCTCCCACGGCAATTCTCTCTTTTAGGACATAGATTTATTTCTATTAGCCTTTAGGTTCATATTGCAGGTACAGTGCGCATGACTCTTGCATTATACACAGACATTTTAAGTTTGTCACTTAATAAGCACTAAAGACCTGATCCAAATCCCACTGAAGACTTTCCATTAACTTCAGTGAAATTTGGATCCAAGCCCTGAATGAAAATTGAGGAAAAAACTCAGGATTTGGCTTTCTAAGATTAGTGCTTCTAGTATATGTTCTTTTACTGAAGTCAGGTGATATGTTGAACACTCAGAAGTGACTCTTCCTGGTGTGGATTTTTTCCAGGCAACAACTTTAGAAAAGTAAATCTTTGTAACAGAAATTTGCAATTGAAATAATACCTTAAAGGTATGTGAAGGATGAAGAAATGCAGGGTTTTGTAAAGTACTCTGGGGACTGTTGAAATGCCATAGGATAGTTTGAAAGTTCTCCTGGAAGGAGTGAGTCCCAGTGATTATGCTACCATGAATTAATAATGGTAATAAATAAAAGCTGGACAAATAAGGACAAGTCAGGTTTTCAAAGGTGCCTAAGTGAGTTGAATGTGCCTAACGCCCATTGAATGTCAATAGGAGTTGAGTGTCTAATTCCCTTTCATATCATTCATAAACAACTATTCATAAAGTTCAAAACTGATGTCTAAAGTTAGGCTCCTACATATAGGCACCTCAGTAAAAAATGACTTTAGAGGCTGTAAACTTATGCAGCTTCTACTGAGGTTAAAGGGAACTGTGTCATCACAGTGTCATCACTGAATCCAGCAAGCAAGAAATTTAGTTGCCTAAATATGGATTTCAGAGTTTAACATTATGGGATGATTTAGTTGAGGATTGGACTAGATGACCTCCAGAGGTCCCTTCCAACCCTAATATTCTATGATTAGTCACCTAGGATGAAAGTCTGGCCTCACTGAAGGCAATGACAAACCTTCCATTGACTTCACTGGGACCAGGATTTCTCCCCCCAGTTTTGAAAATCTTACCCATTTATTTTATTTAAAAATACATATTTTATCATTTATCATTTCTACCTTGGTAGTGTCCAGAATTATGCCAGGTACGTTATAAACCCACACCTAAATGATGGCCCCTGCCTCAAGAAGTTCACAGTTTCTACGTTCACTAGAGCTGCTCTGAAAATGACAACTTATCCTCAGTACTTTCTAATGGCAGAATTTTCTATTTTGCCTCAGGAAAAAAATGACTGAAAAATTCTGCCTACTTCTGCCTCATAAATATTGAAATCAAGTGAAACTGGTCAAGCATGATTTAACAAACATTATGTGGCCATCTATAGTAAATAGTAACATAATAAAAACTTAAATAAAAAATGCACATGACTGCTGCCTGTTCAGAACTCAAATTTGCAAATGAACCTCCTCAGGTTCTACAATGCCCCTGGACATTAGCTCATTCTGGGAAGCTAATCTACAACAAAAGCCTCAAGTGATGTAAATTCCCTGGGAGCAACATCTTCACTAGCAGTTCCAAGATATGGGAATTTAAATGACTTCAGAAAGAAATAATGGTTTTTGGCCTGTGATTTTTAGAGGTGCTGCGTGTCAGAGACAACCCGTGCCTGCCAATAGTGAGGGGGTGGGGGGTGGCAGAATGAGGGTAGCCAACTTCAGCAGTGTTACTGAGCATGCTCAGTCAGTGTGAGCATGTTCAGTACAAACCAAGCAGCTAATGGGGGGGGGGGAGGGTGAAATGTGATCTAGCTTTCACCACCATGTTTTTTAAGATGACATTTAGCCTTAGGGAATCAGAAAAAAACAAGCCCGTCTCAGTCTTTGGCCAGCATAATGCTTGGTGGTTAATGCAGTGTTTAAGCAGATAAACTGAGAAATACGCATGACCTTTGTTTTGGATGGAGGCTGCTACTGTTTCAGAGAAGAGCAGCTATTACCACCACCTGTTTAACCTAACCCTGATATTATTAATTATTATTGTGTTATTTTCTTTCTCGTCTTATCACCTCCATATGGATTATTCGCTCAATATTCCCCTTCCGTGATGGATTTTCACCGCAGGGAAAGTTATCTCACAGTCTGAGCATTAAATCTTAATCCTAAACAAATTGCAATTGGCCAGTTTTGTGTGTGAATATTTTAAAATTGTTGGCACTGTAGTTCAACAATTCCATTCATGAGGAATAGAACTTACTGAACAGCATGCAGAAACTGTGTGAAAAACCCTTTAGTTGCTTGAACTCACTTTGTATAAAGCTAGTTTTAGGATGGCCAATCAGATTCCTTAGCAGATGGCTTTAATATCATTCTATCACAAGGAAGACTGAAATGCCTACAAGTCTAATGTCCAGGAGGGAAGCTGTTGCCAAGAGAGACATAATAGTCTATGGTGCAAAAGATGTGCCTGTCTACCACATAAACCCTTGATAACTTGAACTACCACTTTCTGGATCAGAAACTTAGGCTCATCATACAAGAACATCTAATATATTATTAACTTCTGAGAGTTTGCACATGCTTAATAACTTTAGATTGGTCAGAAAACCAGGTAGGAAACAGGTGACCATGCCCTCCAAAAGTTTGAGCAATGCACACACTATGAGTACTTGCCTTTGTAGCTTTAGAACTTCATTATCACTCTCTGGTGAAGGAAAGAGAATTATAACATTTATAATATTTAGAATATCTATTTTTAAATTTTATTTTTCCAAAAATTTAGCCTATCCATACAGACATATTCAAATACAACGAAAACACAGGCAGAGCAGAGATTAACAATCAAACATACGTAATATTTGTAGATAAATACCCCTGAATGTTATAAGATAAATAATTCTCTGGCAATGCCTCCTTCTGCCCACAATTCTCTAGCCCTCCAGAAAAGGAGACACATCAGAAGCCCAATCTATCAGGAATTAGTTTATAATGCTCTAAAGAAAGACCAAGTGTCTTCATAGTTGGATCCTGTGACTCTATAGATTGTCAGTCCTTTTTTCCCACAAGGGCAGTGTTGTCTATCTTAGTTAGACAGTCAAAGCATGTAGGGGAATAATGGATTTTATTTTTTTCTAAAATGACTCTTTTGGCCAAAATTAATGCTGCAGCAATCCATTTCCTGGCATTTCTTAAATGGAGTAGATCTACTAGCATGTCCAAAACACAGGGAGTTGATGTATCCTGGTTGCCTTAGAAAGGGCACCTCACACTTCCTTCCAAAATGTGGATATAGTTTTTGATATTCAAAGACTATATGAGACAGGTTTGCACTGGAGTTGTCCCATCTTCAGCATTTACTATGTGGGGCAAGTCCAGCTTTAGACAACCGCTCAGGAGTCAAATGATAACTATTTGGAATTTTGTCCTGAAATAAATGCAAAACCAGACAACTGTTGTACAAGGTATTTTCCCAACTGTCAGAGGAAATGGAAATGTTAGCTCCTTCTCCCATATTTTGTTTAAGGTATGGTCAGTGTCCCTGCCAGCAGGTATATGGGATCTTGGGGAGCAATTACCACACAGGTGGGGTGCAAAATAAACTTTATTAAGAAAATGCAAAAACAGGGAAAATTCAATAGTGAGGGGTATGGGGTTTGTTAAAGTAGAAAATTGGGGAGGGGTTTCTTTTAGTAAATGGGATAGGGGGTTTCAATAGTGGGGTACAATACAGTGGTGTACAATACAGTTGGTAACCAATTAACACTGAAGTATAAATGTAACAGGTAGCTAACAATTTCTATGTAAAGAGTGTGTCACAGCAGCATATAACCAACTAACAGTATGAGTAAAATGTGTTAAATAACCAACAATTTTAGGTAAAAATGTGTCTCAGTGGTGTAAATGTAAAATGTGAGGTGTGTTAGAGAGAAAAGGGGTAACCAATGGGGTTTTATGCTAGAAAGAGAGAGAGAAGACAGGCTGTAAGTTGAAACAGCAGAGAGGAAGAGAGAGAGAGAGAGAGAGAGAGAGAGAGAGAGAAAGAGAGAGAGAGAGAGAGAGAGAGAGAGAGAGAGAGAGAGAGAGAGAGAGAGAGAGAGAAAGTGGTAGATAAGTAAGGTTGGGGGATGGGGGAAGAGGAGCACGTGGTGGAGGGAGATTTAAACTCAGGGAGACACAGAACAGACAGGCTGCAAGTTTAAACAGCAGAGAGGCAATTATACAAAACACAGCAAAATCTTATCTATGATTTAACTTAACCAAAACTACACAAATTAGCAAGTAACAAAACACAATGCAACAATTCTTTAAGGCTAACTTACAGGGTACAATGCAAGCAATTTCCTAAACCTAACTTAACTACAGCTATGCAAAATGAAATTACAACTTATCAAGACTAAAAGACAAAATCTAACCTAATGGGTGCACCTTATACTAGAGGTAGTTTCAGAGGGCAGAGTGGTGTGTGCCCAGGATACAGCTCCAAGGGGGGAGGGGGATTTAACTAGTGGTAGCTGCAAGCTGGCAGCCCAGGAAGGCACAGGCTTATTTCTAGCAGCAAAGGCGCTGCAAAGCAAGAAACAGATTACAGATACAGACCAAGGAGTTTAAGAGAGGTTTTAAGACACAGACGAAGGGAAACAGAGCCAGCAGCTAAAGTAATAAAAGTATAGAAAGTTTCACAGAGGGATTCTTATCAGTCCCCAAGGCAGCAGCAAAGGCAGAAGCAGCAACAACATCAGAAGAAGCAAGGAGGGCTCGGTAAGGTCTTGATAATCAGGAGGTCTCTCAGGCAGCAATTCGTTCTTCATGGGGGGGGGTGTTAAAAATGGGGGTACGCTCAAAAATAAAACGAGAGCGGGAAAAGGACCCCCCAGAACCCCTGGCTGATCAGACCAGGTAGCAATGCAGGAGCCTTTCTGATGTTTGTTTCAAAAATGCCTGTTCTTAAAGGCAAACTCAGGCAGTTTCCCCGCCAGTAATCCTGATAGGCTCCTTCTGTCATAGGGGAGGAGATACAGGGGAAAACTGCAGGTGAGCATAGAGACATGCCTGGGCAGAGTCCTGGACCATAGGCGTGAGTTCCCACCTCATGATTCAAAAGCACATGAGGCCTATGACTCATGCCCAGGATCTCAAACACACATTAGGTCTTGCAGCTCTGGACATTGCCTACCCTACACCGAGCCCAGGTTTAACAAGGTGATAACAGGACCAACCCTTTGAACAGGGCAGTCGTCCCACTTAGCACGCAGCACAAGTGGCCATCCCTTTGTGAAGGGCAATGGCTCTTGGTAAACAACTTAAGGGGCCCTCCCTTTGAGAAGGGCAGTGGCCCTGGTAAACAACTTAACAGCCAGGGAGGGGCGGCCACAGGAGGAGAACAAAAACAAAATGCAGTAAGGGGACAGCTGTAAGAAACAAAATGGAATAGGGGGAAAGCTGTAACAGACAGTCAGCAGGACAAATCAAGGAGTTCAGCCATTTGACTGTGTTACGCAAAAGATGGTTTCGGCTAACATACTTTTTAAGGTGCACTTCAATTTATTTGTCACCTGACAACAATTTCCCAGCTCCTTTGTAATTTTGAGTCAAAGCGTATTGTAGAAAGCATCTTGCTCAATTGTAAATATGTGACAGAAATTAAAGCTGTTTACTGATAGTTTATTTGGTTATTATGCCCTTGGTTAGTGAGGTGCATTTGAGTTCCAAGATATTAACCAATTTAAATCAGGGATTATTCCAGTTTGGTGTGGAAAGAGAGTTGGTCAGATCAGAAGTGGTAATGGACTTCATTTTCCAAACAGTTTAAGAGCAGGTAAATATTTTGTTTTCCCTTAAAGGCACAATTAACCATTCTAAAAATGTAAGTTCAGAAAAAGAGAGAGTCAAAAGGGAGAATCTTTTTTTTTCCCCAATCTCAAGCTACACTGGGGCTTAGGAAGAGTTAGAGGGACAAAACCATCTTATTAAAGCAATTACATTGAAAAGCCTGGTGATATAAATATACTCAGATAATCCCATCTCCCATCTCTACATTTACCTATTAGTTCTTAAATATCTTGTGGCATACACTCTCTCTGGATCTGATGACAGAATAAATTAGGAGTCTGTCAGAATATACATATATTTATAAAAATACCTATATGTGCCAAGATACACCAATGAATGAAAGATATTGCTTTATAGATATTAATGAATAAGTAATAGTATAAAAATGCAAATATGCATATGATATATAAATATTCATACCAGTAAACTAATGAAATGTTAAACATAAACTGACATAAATGATAATACCCGCAAACAGATAAATATGATTATATTTATTATACATATGTTATACATAAAAATGTTAAGTATGGGTAGAAACATAAAAATAAATATGCAAATACCCATATAAAGTGATTCATGTAACACACAAGTAAATAGTTATGAATATATTAATATTGCATACATATTATAAACATGAACAGATGTATATTAATATAAATATAAGTAGAAACAAGGAGGTAATATAGATATAATATATGGCTTATTTATGTTGGCTTATCAATATATTGACAGTACTTATTATTAAGCTACACTAAATTTCTTGTCTAACAGTACTAATTGTACCTATAACACTATTAAATATGACAACTATATTTGTGGATGAGTTGCCTAGTTTTCCTAATCCTTTTCTTCAGGGCTTATATTCTCTATTTTCCTTTTCTTTATGAGAGGATCATGCTCTTACCCTTAGTGAGATCTGGACTCAATTCCTCTAGTGCTTGCCAAGCATTCAATGGGGTATTGAAATATTTCACAGAGACTGTCAGCTTCATTATGAAGATTGCAGGATATTTAAGGCTATATTTAATATCTGATCCCCTGAGGGCTCGTTTGATGTCATTTAATGCTGCTCTCGTCTTGCTTAAATTTACAGAGATGTCTGGATACAAAGAAAATTTAAAATCCTTATATTGAAGAGTTCAATTTGCCGAGTAGCAGACATGAGCTTAACTTTGTCATTAAATTTCAGCAATTTAAAAAAGATGGGCTTGAGGTTATTATTGTTCTCTCTCCTTCTGGCCCCAGCCACTTGACAAACCCTCTCAATTTTCAGGGGAAGTAAACTAAATCCAATCTCAGTACCACAGAGAGTGTGTTTTGTGGAAAACTGATCATGGTTGTTGGTTTTTTTACCCTTCCAGCCCTTCAGGGACACCCAGGAACTGTAAACTGTATGATCTATTTTCAATATCTTCTGGTTTCTTCTCAAGAAGAAACATTCTCCATTTAAACTTCCTTCAGCTCTATGGCAGTTTTTTCTTGGTTTGTTACCTAAGTAGGTCAAACAAGCTTTGACTTCTCCCATATCTTTAGAGAGCACACATACATCTTGAAATTAAAGATCAAATTTGGTAGTTAGAATTTCACAACTCCAGAATTATGTATAAGAATCTGCTAGATATTCTTTGCCTAACCTTTCTTTGGAGACCCAGGCTTGGATTGTTTGACATTTCATATTTTTCACAATAACTCAACAAGGGTACCCCTCATCAAATTAGTATATTTCTGACAGAAAGTTATGGTTTAAATGCTGGGAGACTTTAATTGATGACGATTAGTGCATGGGGGTTGAGATGTCAAGGACTCATCTTCACTATGGGCCAAGTGACACACACACATACATACATACACACACACATAAACACACCCTGCAACAGATAAACACCGAGGAAGAGGTGCACAATGCCCATTAGTAAATCCTCAGTTTCTGAGGGATTTTAAATATATCTTTTGCCATCCTTAAAAGATTCTGAATTTTGTCAACAGAAATAACAGTCTACATTGTCAGATGTAATACATTTGAACAGGCATGCTTTCTGACAGAAATTACAAGTAAATAACCCCCAGTCTCCCACTACTTTGCTTAATTTGTTTCTGCTATCTCAAAACAGACTATTACTGAGTTTATAAATCAAAGAATAGTGCTTCTCAACTGCATAACAGTCTTAAGTGGGCTGAACAATTTGGGGGAGCTGCAAACTGTAGACACATCTGTTGGGGATGAATAAAGACCTGGAATTGCATGGAAATGGAAATTTGGAGCTTTCCACTTGCTTCCCCCGCATGAACATTGCTATGCTGAGACACTGATAAAAATACATTATGGCTGAGATGCAGCCTAATACCTTTATGAGACCTTAGTAATTGCAGACTACTAAAATTGAATTAATTATATCATCTGAAGAATTGAGCTGTTATATTCACTATTGAACAGGGCCTTCAATTAGCTTTTCTATTTTCTCCCCCCCCCACACACACCTTCCCCTTCCAAGACTCTGAGTATACTGTGGATTGTGAATCATTATAATAATAAATAGTTGCTATGTGGAAAACTTACATAGTGAAAGAAAGGAAGTAGACTCTGCTTTGTCTATCAGATTAAGGCAAAAAGGTGAATCACTAATTGTAAATTTACCCCAAATAATGTTCCCGTACATTTTTTTCCTATAATTTAAATAATTTAGGTGGTGGCTGCAAATAAAGTGGTCCTTTGTTTGTAAATACAAAAGAAACATAATATCTTTAATTTCCATTCCTGCGTATAAACAATTGAACATTATCATCTCATGCTGGAGTTTTAACCAGGTGATTTCAATAAAGACAGAACCAGATTCTCTTCTCGGAAAGCTGCTTTAAATTCAACATATCTCTACTGAAGTAAATGGATTTACACCAGCATAACTAAGATCTTAATGTTTCCCAGACACTCTTTCTAAATACATTCAGTTTATAAACAGGTTTATTTAGATAAGGGTGTACTGATTATTAGGAAAATAGTATGTGATCACATAATTAAAACCACCAATAATGAATACATACAAGGAGGTAGAGTTAAGTATTCAAACTACATTTCACATATCTTGACTCTTTAAGACAAGGGTTTCAAACATGCGGCCTGCCGAGCCCTTCCCTGCAGCCTGCGAAGCTCCCTGCGGCCCCCAAAGACCCCCCAGTTGTTTTCTGGGGATGCTAAGCTCTCTGCCACCTCTCACCTCTGCCTCTTTTTTATTGCTGAAATATGGTAACCCTACCCCTCCCCCGCTCCCGGCATGCTGCTTCCCGCTGCTCTTTAGGGTTACCATTCGTCCAGATTCTCCAGACATGTCCGACTTTTTGGGATAAAAATAGCGTCCGGGAGGAAACTGCAACTGTCTAAAAATGTCTGGGATTTCCCACGGTGCAGAGTGTGGTGTTGGTTCAGGCAAATGGGGGCAAGGAGCAGGAGGCTTAGGTAGAGGGTGGGGTTCTGGGGGGTAGGGGTCCCAGGAGGGGGTAGTCAGGGGACAAGCATTTGGGGGGGGAGTTTGGGATTCTGAGGGGGACAGGAAGTGGGAGTGAGTGAGCGGGACTAGGGCACCCTGCCCCATCCTCTTTTTTGATTGGCGAAATATGGTAACCCTAGTTCTGGAGGAGTTGGGGTCCCGGGGGGACAGTCAGGGGACAAGGAATTAGGGGGGTGAGTTTGGGGTTCTGAGCGGGGGCGGGAAGTGGGAGGGAGTGGGTGGGGCTAGAGCACCCCCCATCCTCTTTTTTGATTGGCGAAATATGGTAACCCTAGCTCTTCCTACCCCCAGGCAGTTCTCTAGTGGCTTAGCGGTTTCTGGGAGGGAGGGGCTAGGTGTGCTCAGAGGTGAGGCAAGGGCGGGACCTCATGGAAGGGGTGGAGTGTGGCGGGGCCAAGGGCAGCGAGGGTGTGTGTCAATAATGTGGTCCTCGGGCTAATGCACTAGTCCTCATGTGGCCCTCGTGGTCATTTGAGTTTGAGACCCCTGCTTTAGAGATGTACATGCAACAACATGCTGCATTATGTATGCGGTCTGTTAGCTTTGCACGCAATACCAATTAGAGTGTGATCATACTTACATGGGTTGCACTGGCAAAAATATCCAATACATTTCTAAAGTTATAAAGGACATATGATGCCAATCTATATGTACCATACTGGATGATACCGTAGGCGAGAAGCTACATTGATTTACAGCCACTGAGGATTTGGCCATAGATGACTGAGAAGATAATAGATTCACATTTAAGCTACTAGAGGTCATAGAATCATAGAAGATTAGGATTGGAGGAGACCTCAGGAGATCATCTAGTCCAACCCCCTGCTCAAAGCAGGACCAACACCAATTAAATCATCCCAGCCAGGACATTGTCAAACTAGGCATAAAAAAACCTCTAAGGATGGAGATTCCACCTCCCTAGGTAACCCATTCCAGTGCTTCACCACCCTCGTAGTGAAATAGTGTTTCCTAATATCCAACCTTGACCTCCCCCCCCCACTGCAACTTGAGATCATTGCTCCTTGTTCTGTCATCACTGAGAACAGCCACGCTCCATCCTCTTTGGAACCTCTCTTCAGGTAATTAAAAGCTGCTTTCAAATCCCCCCCCCCCCCACACACACTCTTTTCTTCTGAATACTAAACAATCCCAGTTCCCTTAGCCTCTCCTCATAAGTCATGTGCCCCAGCCCCCTGATCATTCCTATTGCCCTCTGCTGGACTCTCTCCAATTTGTCTACATCCTTTCTGTAGTGGGGCCCCCAAAACTGATAGAATACTCCAGATGTGGCCTCACCAGTGCTGAATAGAGGGGAATAATCACTTCCCTCAATCTGATGCCAATGCTCATACTAATGCAGACCAATATGCTGTTAGCCTTTTTGGCAACAAGGGCACACAGTTGACTCATAGTCAGCTTCTGATCCACTGTAATCTCAAGGTCCTTTTCTGCAGAACTGTCACTTATCCAGTCGATCTCTAGCCCGTAGCAGTGCATAGGATTCTTCCGTCGTAGGTGCAGGACTCTGCACTTATCCTTGCTGAACCTCATCAGATTTCTTTTAGCCCAATCTTCCAATTTGTCTATGGGCAGATCCACAGTACCCATGGGATTGGCGGGTAGCGATCAATCTTTTGGGAGTCAATTGATCATGTTTATCAATCCCCGAGGGCTCTCCTGTACACTCCAGTACTCCACCGCTGTGAGAGGGACAGGTCGAGTCAATGGGGGAGTAGCAGCAGTCAACACAGCGCCGTGAAGATGCCATGGTAAGTCAGACTAAAGACGTCGACTTCAGCCACGCTATTCCTGTATCTGAAATTGTGTATCTTAGGTCTATTCTTCCCCCCACCTCGAGTATAGACCAGGACTAGGTCACTCTGGACTCTATCCCTACCCTCCAGTGTATCCACCTTCCCTCCCAGCTTAGTTACATCTGTGAACTTGCTGAGGGTGCAATCCACACCATCATCCAGATAATTAATAAAGATGTTGAACAAAACCGGCACCAGAATCGACCCCTGGGGACTCTGCTTGATACCTGCTGCCAATTAGATGTCAAACCATTGATCACTAGCTACTGAGCCCAAGAATCTAGCCAGCTGTCTATCCACCTTATAGTCCATTCAACCAATCCATACTTGTTTAACTTGCTGGCAAGAATACTGTGGAAGACAGAAGAAAAACTTTGCTAAAGTCAAGATATATCACTTCCACTGCTTTCCCTATATCCACAGTGCCAGTTATCTCATCATAGAAGGCAACCAGTCTTGCAAGTCGTGCCCCTTACAAATTTGGAAACCATCACTACAGCCCTTCCTCTCTTTCTAGGGTTATATACCATGGCCATGCCTGGTATCTCATATCAGGCACTCAATTACTGTATATTAGGCACAACCCCGAGCAAAGACTGGTGCATAAGCAACAGGTGTAGCCCATGGAGGCATTTTAACACTGGGGCACCACCATTCATCCCCTGCTTCCTTCCCAGTGGGATTATGATTCTCTGTGGTCAACAATACAGCATGTTCCCTCTACCCATACCATGAATATCATGTTAGCTACACTTATCAGCAAGTGAGGAGTGATCCAAGACTCTACTCATTCTACATCCTTCCCTACTCATCTGCAATGGTGGGTGGTCTAAACAGGTATGCAGTAGTTTCTTTCTCCTACACATGTTAATCCATGGTTTGAGTGGCCCACCCAGGAATTTACTCCTCTTTATAGTCAATTGCATATGTGTATATTCCAAGTTTCAACCTAGTCCTCAGAGATTTTAATTTAATACTTTTACAATATGACTATATATTTTAAGATTTTCAGAAAGATAGCAACTGTTTATAGAAGTAATAAGATCTTTGGATGTTGACAGAGCCTGTTGCTGATATGAAGGAGAGAGTTTATGGGTATACTGGTTTGATGCAAATCTGTAGAGAAAAATTGTTTACAACACAATGTTCATTCCAGGTCTTCCAAATGGTACGTTTAGAAAAACAGAGACTTTGGATACAGCCAGCAAAAATTATTCCAAGGACTTTTCCAGTCAAGTGAAGAATGAAGCTGCTTGATGGAAAATGGAATATATTATTCTATAGTATTCCAGCACAAATTGAAAACAGTTGTTTGAAACATCTATTTCTCTTCAAGAGGAAGACATCTTCTTTGCATTTCATTTACACAGAAATGCTACTTTTTTTGCCAAAACATGATAAATTGAACATTAAGATGATGAATTTTATCTGGCATCAAGCAACCGAAGAGTACATTCTAATTAAAATTTTCTGGAAAGACAACTACATTATCCTTCTATTAAAGATTAATGCCCTTGATAATCCTGGTAGGTTAGTATTCCACAATAAATTATACATATTCTTGGGGGGGGGGGAATGAATTGATTTAAGTTCATTAACTTAAAACAAAGTAATTTCAACAAAGCAATAGCAAAACAGTGTTTACTCATTTGAATACACTGATTGTATTTTATAAACTAAGGAAAGTACAAATGATAGTTTCTATAATGAGAGACATGGACATTTAGATATGTAGGGTTAAATGGGCTTTCCTGACTCTCAATATTTCATATCCAAATAAATTCTTAGTAAATTAAAGATGTTGGTCTTTACTGATGTAAAACTTTTGAGCTCAATGAGATTTATGGACATATTTATAGTTAAGTCCATACTTAAGTGGGGTTAACTATAAGCTATAGTGCAGGTTCCTGAATCAAGACCTCCATGAATACAAAATGGGCAAAAGTTTGTTACTCACAATCCCGAACCATTGTACTTGGAAAATCTATGAGACACCTTGGTCATGTCATGCCTTCCCCAAAAAGATATCATTTACTATCCCCAGATCCCATATTATTATTAATCAGTTCTATTATTTCATTAATTTAT
The DNA here is from genome assembly GCA_032164245.1 of Sternotherus odoratus. Classification (NCBI taxonomy): domain Eukaryota; kingdom Metazoa; phylum Chordata; order Testudines; family Kinosternidae; genus Sternotherus; species Sternotherus odoratus. The sequence goes on from JAVMKO010000002.1 coordinate 108,830,331, forward strand.
TTATATTTTAGTAGCACTCTAAAATTTCAATCAGGATTAAGGCCCCATTATCCTAGGGGCTATAAAGATACATAGGAAGACCAGATCCCTGTTTTGAAGAGTTCATTATCTTTCTGTCTTTCTTTTTTTTATTTTTTGTGCTCCTTATTCCGTGCGGGTGTGAAAATATCATTTGAAGCTGGTGGCCGGCTCATCACAAATTACTCATCACAAATAATTTATTCACCCTTTTTCCCATTTATCTTGAGATCTAAGCCTTAATTTGAAACTCAGGTTGCCAGAAGTAAAAGGTTAGTGTATTAACCCAAAGTATCAATTAATCACATAAGGACCTTTTCAATACCACTGGAAAATCTCTCATTGATTTCAACAGATGCTGAATCATTAGTGACTTCAGTGGGCCCTAGTCAATTGTGAAAAGAAAAATTATTGACAGCTACATCTTACACTTTAGAGCTTATTGTAAATTGAATTTTAGATTGCAGAAACAGCTAACCCTGAGTAAACCAATGTACGTCTGGGAGCATTTTACCTCTCTAGCCTCAGACGTTCCCTGTTTGCCAAAAATATCAGATTTTTACAAGAGAAGGCTTTGATCGCTCTCTGTACTGTTCATGGTTTCTGCAAGGTATTTTTTCCTCCATGTTTCAAGAGTCAGGACCTGAACGGGAGTCAAACCACAGTCTATGTTCCACTCAGTATAGTGGGGATCCAACAGGTATGCTCACAGATTTCCAAAGAGGCTTCTGTGCACTTTGTTGGTATTAGAGACTGCTCTCATGCACAAAGGGAAATCCTGGGTGAGCTTTTCAGCCACTCAGAGGATTTTGACACCATGTTCCCATTAAAAAATTATGAGAATTGAGCATCCAAATTTCCAAGGTAGTGTTTAAAATCTCATCTGTTATGGAAAAAAAATTGAACATGAGGAAAACAACATTGAAAATAAAGTCTCTTTCCCCTTAAAATTTATATACCACTAATGCATTTTCTTTGCAGTTTTAAAGCTCCAGATATAGTCCCTCTTTTTCATGGATTATTTGTCTGATATTCATTTTATATTGTGCATTTGATTTTCTGAAACTGACCTCCACTTTAATTTATTTTCACAAAACACCAACATAAAAACACCCAATAATAATGTGAGATGTATATTTAAAATCTTTACTGTTGCCTTTTTCTCTCTCCTACATGGTGTTAGCATTTCTAGTCTGGAACCTCTGAGATGCTATGACTACACAACAATGTAAGCCTGGGCTCTCACTCAGGCTTGTGCCCTAAATCCCCCTTCTGTATATACACAAATCGCTCAGACTTGGGATTGTGTGGGGATGGAGAGTATGAGCCAAATCAAGCCAGGACATAGGTTTCAAGCACAATTGCTTTGCAATGTAGATGCAGCCCTGACTGACTTAGGTCATGGGATCAACCAAAAGTATCCTACAATCCCATGGTCAACTTTCTTTGTCCTCCCTATACCAAGAATCTCCAATCAACTCAACTGAAAAGAGGCACAGCCTCCCTTGGTGTACAGCAGCAACTCAGTGAGTCAGCATTAGCCCTTCCATTGTCTTTGGACTGCAAAAACACCATCAGAGAGCCTCCTGTGTTTGAAATGGAGAATGACCAGCATGATTCCTTTTCCAAAGTGCACTGCTTCATGGTCACAGGACAGCCAAATTTCATGGCTCTCTGGTGCAAGGTAAACAAAACAGTTGACTTTAGTAAAAGTACCAGGAATGATCATGCATAGAAGCAGATGGTGAAGAAGCTCAGACCAGTGGCCAGTGCAGGGACTGTATTAAGCAGCTTAGGAGTGAGTACCGAAAAACCAAGGACCAGAACTACACCATGGGAAACTTGCTGACATTGTGTCTGTTTTATGTGGCGTTTGACTGGGAATTGCAACCAGCATGGAGCCAACTGTGCTGCATGAGGACATGTTTAGACAGAATGGTGCCCTGCTGGCTCTAGCATCCAGCATTGATGGGATCCAGCAGCAGACATTAAGAGAGGACCATTAAGTCACTCCATTGCTGAAATGGGTCCCAGAGCACAGTTTGAATCATGAGAAGCAGCAGCAAATTCTGAGTCCATACTCAAAGGAGCTGTTTGATATAACCCCCAGGCAACCAGCAACTGCAGGTGTGGAAAGGATCGAAGCCACTCCTGAGCGCAGTAATCTTCTGGCTCCATTGTAATGTTTATTAATAATGGGAGGGATTTCTGCTCTACAAAACAATGCAAAAATTATGAGAAGCCCCAGCTAGGAGCACATATCCAAATTGTATCCCAGCCCCTTGTCAACCCTCCTCCCCTACCCACCACGATATGGAGTTCAAAATGGCAACCAAGAAATGCAAACAGTAAAGAACACGTATAAAGACTATTTTTATTGACAAGAAACTGTTTTTTGGATAGGGGTGTTCCAGTTTCTTAAAAATAATAACCTTAGACTGCCATGCCTTTAAATTTTCCACTCCATAACCACTCAACAAATTGTGGAGCCAGCAATAAATGTCCTTTAAAACAATTGTTTTGATGTGAAAACTATGGACAAAGTAATTGATATAAAGCCTCTGGTAGAAAATCTCTCAGCCTTGTTTTGCCACTGAAACCAAAAGGCCATGAATTAAACACATATTAAGTATTTACATTTTAAACATATAAGTTATAGGCTTTTGAACATTGTCATGATTATTTATATTTGACTTAGTTATAAGGTTAACTTGATATGTAAATATGATACCTTCACTTTTGATTCCATTAAAAGAACCTCATAGGCTCAGTGTTTTGAAAAGTGTCATATCATTTAGAATGGTTTTGTAACTGACAATATATTGAAGCTGTTCACTTTCTGAAAATGTTTTGGCTATGAAAAGAGCATAACTGTAAATAGTGCTTGTAATAGAACAGAAGAAAGGAAAGAAGTGGAACAAATACATAACATTGGAAGTGATCATTTCAGTGCAGTGAAATGGCTTGAATTTAATCCAGACTGGTAAATATCATCCATGTTGATTATGTGCAAAATCAATCCACACTTTACATGATTTTGTTTGTAATGATCTTCCAATATTGTGTCCACATTTGCTTTAACATCAGAAATAAATACCACATGTAAGCCCTTTCTTGTTTGGTTTTGCTCTGTTCTCAGGATTTCATTCGTATATTTTCTGAAGCTCAGTCTTAGGTGTGAGTTTTACAAAAGCTATCGGGTATTTTTAAAAAAGACTAGCTTTATACATTGGAGATTTAATAAAATATATTTCAGGTTATTGCTTTAAAAGTCTTGTGACCGGGTCAAAAATCTGCACACAATTGTTTGTTTTGTGGAATTTTTCATGAAAAAGTTGTCTCTTCTACAGCATTTACTTATGCCATGTGATCCATAAACATCAGTAGGACTGTTCATTTGAATAAGGACTTTTCAGGATTGGAACTCCATTTTGTAGAATGGCTGCCAATGTAAATTAAGGGTCCCAGCCACTGAAGATCCTAAAGTTAAAACAGATTTTGAGGGCAGGTAGGATGCTCAAAATTCCCAGGGGTAAATTGTAAGATGTTAAATTATCAAGGTGACTGATACTCATAGAGACAATAGCGGGGAAGGCCAAGGATTACATCAGCTTTACTTGCAGATGAAATTCAAGACTCATTCAAATCCATAGATATTAAGGGAAAATCATCTAGTCTGACATTATCTGTAACACTGACAACAGAATTTCACAGGATCATCCCTGCATTGAGTCCAATAATTTATGTTTGACTGAAGACACCACCTAAAGATACTTTTCTCTCTTCTCATTATGCTTTTCAACTATACATCTACCTACAACTGGGGTTAGATGATCCATAAATTAGGAGGTCTATGCTCTTATAGCTTTATAATTCTATGATATAGTCGGTATGGCCTAACTTCAAGCAAAGTTTCAATCAGCTATTAAAAATTAGGATGCATAGTTGAAATGTATCTGAATTAAGTGAAACAGTTATCAATAATTGGAGAAGAAATCTCTTAAGAACAACCTTTCTTATGAGTTTTCCAATATTTCTGTGACTGTGGTTGCTGGAGGGGCTATACTGAGAATGCTTAATTGGGGCAAGCTGGAAAGAATAGGGCAGATGATTCCCCAAACTGGTGATTTTCTTCTAATAATTAGATTCACCAAGCCAGCAACACAACACTTTCTGTAATAACTTACCATTTACCCAGAAGCTAAAATACTGCTCCCCTTAAGCAATCCAGCCTTCGGCTCTGACCCAGACAACCAAGTCTAATATAGTGAGAATTGAATAAGAATTTAAGTATCAAATATAAAGTTATACCAATTCTAAGAGATCAGACATATTACCCACCAGGTCAATTAATATTTCAGATCCTGACCCAAATTGACGCTTACAGCTAATTCCTATAAACTAATCTAAAATTTATTTTAGAAAGGAAAGAAAGAATTACTGTGGTTAAAAGATCATTATATATTCAGATATGAACAAAGTTCTTGGGGTAGATTCATAGCAGAGATTGTGATCTGCTGATTTTTTTAAATTCCTTACAGAATCAGTTTAATGGTTTACAGAAGGGGTAGTCAATAAGCAGACCATGGGCCAAATCCAGATCACCAGATATGTTTGAATGGACCCTGAAATCTTTTTATTTACTTATTATCATTACTCTAAAAAAAAATTCCTTCACAGTCTGGACTTTGATTATACCTTGACCAAGAAATCTTGACCCTGACAAAATATAATTGGCTAACCTAGGGATATAGGATAGGCCAGGGGTAGGCAAACTTTTTGACCTGAGGGCCACATCAGGATTCCAAAATTGTATGGAGGGCCAGGTAGGGAAGGCCCCGCCTCCTATCCAACCCCACCCACTTCCTGTTACCCTCCCAACCCCACCCACCCACCCCCACTCCCTGTCCCCTGACTGTCCCGGCACTATCCACCCCCCTGCCTCCTGACAGACCCCTGGGACACTCCGACCCTATCCAAACCCCCATTCCACATCCCCTCACCACCTCCACCACCGTAAGAGCCTCTGCCCCAACCAACCCCATGGCCCGCCAGAGCCACGCTGCTGCAGCGTTGTCCAGGGTGGCTACTGGACATGGCATGTAGACGCTCCAGGGGATGAGGGAACAGCATGGTAAGGGGGCAGGGCTGTGAGCTCTGGAGGGCTGTGCAGTGGGAGCTTCTCCCCACCCCCAAGCCATGTTGTTGCAGTGCTGTCCAGGGCCACTCCTGAGATAAAAGGGATCAAGCCAGGGAATTTTTTTATAGTTCCTAAGGAGGCTGAGAAGTCTCTTGTCAAAGCTGGATCTCCTACTGAGGAAGAATAGGCAATATACATTGTTGCTTTGAAGTAAATCACTGTTTCCTAAGCATACATTGATAGCATAAGGCAATTCACCCATGAAATGATTCATAGAAAGTTTAGTATAAACTTCAAAGAGAAATAAAGAGAAAGATATTATTACACCACAAATTTCATCTAAATCTTAATATCCCATTAGATCTCTGAATCAATAGAATATAATAATAAAAGATCATAGACAGGAATGGAAGTTTAGCATCTACAAGCCAATTAGATCACATTGTTAAACTAATAACAGATATAGATAAACACAGACAAATAACATTAGTGTCTCCTTCTAATTCTCTAACAATACAGAAGTCTCATCCATTTAACAATGGTTTGATAACTATCTACAAAGAATGGAACTCATTAGCATATCATATATCTATAAAGGTCAATTTTGGGTCACTTAGCCTGCTGGTTGTTTAACCCCTGCTGACTAGTGTCACAACTTCCTATCTACGAATGTTGGAAGTATCATAACATTTTCTTATAGAGTTTTGAATGTCTTGTTTCTGAAACACAGTAATGAAAAATAAAATGTTGTTATTTTGCTGAATGTCAAAACAGCAGTTTGGTCTCAGCTTGAGAGGTAGGTGTTGTCATGAATGGGGAATATGTCTATACAAATTATATATTCATGAATTATGTGTGATACTATCACCCCTAAGTTTCTGTTTCAGGCTGCAAACTCCATTTTGAATGTGCAGACTTTTGCCTTTTCTGTGATGTTTGCCTCTATGATGGGTTGAAAATTTCAAAGGTTGGTGGCAAAAAATAATAATTTTTACTCTTAGCATACCCAGTCCTTGTGAATTTATACTCTAGACAAAAGATTGTCCTTATGCAGGGACACTGGTGAGCAATGGAGAAGTTATCTTGGCTAAAGTCACCTGACTGGAGAAGCTGGCAAGGGTGTCACCTGACACAGGGAACTGAAGGTTTATTGCACTCAATGTAGCATGTATAACTATCTGCCCTATGGGCGGGTGGCGTATGTGTGCATTCGGTGCAAGGAGCTCCTGGCCCTCAGAGACCATGTACGGGCTTTGGAGGCCAGGGTGGCGGAACTGGAGGAGCAAAGGGAGGAAGAGAGGTATGTTGACGAGACTTTCAGGGACATCGTAGGCTTGTCCCACCTCCAGTCAGACAGCCCCTGTGTTGTTGGGGAGGATGAAAGGCCTCGGGAAGGAGAGCAGTCAACGGGAGCAGAGGGAAACCTTCCCACAGCTGGGACCCTCCTTCCAGGTGACGGTGGGGTGTCCCCTTGCACAGAGGTCACCTCTCCAGGGGAGGGAACTCCAATTATTAGGAAACGGCAGCTGTTAGTAATGGGAGATTCAATCATAAGGAATATAGATAGCTGGGTTTGTGATGATCAGGAGAACCGTATGGTGACTTGCCTGCCTGGTGCAAAGGTTGCGGATCTATCGAGGCATCTAGATAGACTTATGAGTAGTGCTGGGGAGGAGCCGGTGGTCGTGGTACATGTAGGTACCAACGACATAGGGAAGGGTAGGAGAGAGGTCCTGGAGGCCAAATTTAGGTTGCTAGGAAAGAGGTTGAAATCCAGGACCTCTATGGTGGCTTTCTCAGAAATGCTTCCAGTTCCACGCGCAGGGCCAGGTAGGCAGGCAGAGCTTCAGAGTCTCAATGTGTGGATGAGACGATGGTGTAGAGAGGAAGGGTTCAGATTTATTAGGAACTGGGGAAACGTTTGGGATGGGGGGAGCCTATACAGGAAGGATGGGCTCCACCTAAACCAAAGTGGAACCAGGCTGCTGGCACTTAACATTAAAAAGGTTGAAGAGCAGTTTTTAAACTAAGAGATGGGGGAAAGCCGATTGCTGCAGAGGAGCATGTGGATCGGATAGAGACTTCTCTTACAGGAGGGTCTGTCGTTAGAGATTCTCTAGGTTTTAGACAGGAAAGGATGGAAAAGGATAAAGGAGGGGCCAGATCAGATGAGAAATTTTCACATAAAGAATCTGACACACCAGGGAAGAGCAGACAGATAAACAGTGACCAGTTTTTAAAGTGCTTGTACACAAATGCCAGAAGTCTAAATAATAAGATGGGTGAACTAGAGTGCCTCGTGTTAGAGGAGGATATTGACATAATAGGCATCACAGAAACATGGTGGACCGAGGACAATCAATGGGACACAATCAAATATATCGGAAGGACAGAATAGGTCGTGGGGGCGGGGGAGTGGCACTTTATGTAAAAGATAGTGTAGAATCAAATGAAGTAAAAATCTTAAATGAATCCACATGTTCCATAGAATCACTATGGATAGTAATTTCATGCTCTAATAAGAACATAACAATAGGGCTCTATTATCGACCACCTGATCAGGACAGTGATAGGGATGACGAAATGCTAAGGGAGATTAGAGAGGCTGTCAAAATAAAGAACCCAATAATAGTGGGAGACTTCAATTATCCCAACATTGACTGGGTACATGTCACCTCAGGACGAAATGCAGAGATGAAATTTCTTGATACTTTAAATGACTGCTTCTTGGAGCAGCTGGTACAGGAAACCACAAGGGGAGAGGCAACTCTAGATTTAGTCCTGAGTGGAGCGCAGGATCTGGTTCAAGAGGTAACTATAAAAGGACCGCTGGGAAATAGTGACCATAATATAATAACATTTAACATTCCTATGGTGGGAATAACACCTCAGAAGCCCAACACTGGGGCATTTAATTTCAAAAAGGGGAACTATGCAAGAATGAGGGGGTTAGTTAAACAGAAATTAAAAGGTAAAGTGACTAAAGTGAAATCCCTGCAAGCTGCATGGACTCTCTTCAAAGATACCATAATAAAGGCCCAACTCAAATGTATACCCCAAATTAAAAAAAACAACGCCAGAAAACTAAAAAAGAGGGAGATTCCTAAACCTGAGCTGTCTTTTGTAGGTGATGAATCTGAGGTATTGTCACAAATTGAAGTATCAGTAGAGGAGGTTCTGGAACTCATTGATAAACTTAACTGTAACAAGTCACCGGGACCAGATGGCATTCACCCAAGAGTTCTGAAAGAACTCAAATGTGAAATTGCGGCACTATTAACGAGGGTTTGTAACCTATCCTTTAAATCGGCTACTGTGCCCAGTGACTGGAAGATAGCTAATGTAACGCCAATATTTAAAAAGGGCTCTAGAGGTGATCCTGGCAATTACAGACCAGTCAGTCTAACGTCCGTACCAGGAAAATTAGTTGAAACAATAGTAAAGAATAAAATTGTCAGACACATAGAAGAGCATAAATTGTTGGGCAAAAGTCAACATGGTTTCTGCAAAGGGAAATCGTATCTTACTAATCTATTAGAGTTCTTTGAAGGGGTCAGCAAACATGTGGACAAGGGGGATCCGGTGGACATAGTGTACTTAGATTTCCAGAAAGCCTTTGACAAGGTCCCTCACCAAAGGCTCTTACGTAAATTAAGCTGCCATGGGATAAGAGGGAAGATCTTATCATGGATTGAAAACTGGTTAAAAGACAGGGAACAAAGGGTAGGATTAAATGGAACTTTTTCAGAATGGAGAGGGGTAACTAGTGGTGTTCCCCAAGGGTCAGTCCTGGGACCGATCCTATTCAACTTATTTATAAATGATTTGGAGGAAGGGGTGAACAGTGATGTGGCAAAGTTTGCAGATGATACTAAACTGCTCAAAGTAGTAAGGACCAAAGCAGACTGTGAAGAACTTCAAAAAGATCTCACTAAACTAAGTGATTGGGCAACAAAATGGCAAATGAAATTTAATGTGGATAAATGTAAAGTAATGCACATTGGAAAAAATAACCCCAACTATACATACAATATGATGGGGGCTAATTTAGCTACAACCAATCAGGAAAAAGACCTGGGAGTCATTGTGGATAGTTCTCTGAAGGCATCCACGCAGTGTGCAGCGGCAGTCAAAAAAGCAAACAGGATGTTAGGAATCATTAAAAAAGGGATAGAGAATAAGTCGGAGAATATCTTATTGCCCTTATATAAATCCATGGTGCGCCCACATCTTGAATACTGCGTACAAATGTGGTCTCCTCATCTCAAAAAGGATATACTGGCACTAGAAAAGGTTCAGAGAAGGGCAACTAAAATGATTAGGGGTTTGGAACGGGTCCCATATGAAGAGAGATTAAAGAGGCTAGGACTTTTTAGCTTGGAAAAGAGAAGACTAAGGGGGGATATGATAGAGGTATATAAAATTATGAGTGGTGTGGAGGAAGTAAATAAGGAAAAGTTATTTACTTGTTCCCAAAATAGAAGAACTAGGGGCCACTCAATGAAATTGGCGTGCAGAAGGTTTAAAACAAATAAAAGGAAGTTCTTCTTCACACAGCGCACAGTCAACCTGTGGAACTCCTTACCTGAGGAGGCTGTGAAGGCTAGGACTAAAGCAGGGTTTAAAAGAGAGCTGGATAAATTCATGGAGGCTAAGTCCATAAATGGCTATTAGCCGGGATGGGTAATGAATGGTGTCCCTAGCCTCTGTCTGTCAGAGGGGGGTGATGGATGGCAGGAGAGAGATCGCTCGATCATACCTGTTAGGTTCACTCACTCCGGGGCACCTGGCATTGGCCACTGTCGGTAGACAGGATGCTGGGCTAGATGGACCTTTGGTCTGACCCGGTATGGCCGTTCTTATGTTCTTATGTTCTTAAGGTGTTTAAAGGGTTACTGTTGATCTGCTCAGGGAAGAAGAATTTTCTGCAGTCCATGAGAGACCACGCACCCCATAACAACCTATATAAATCAGGGGATACCCTGCCTGCCTTCATGAACCCAGATGGTTCATCCAGGAGTCACAACAGAAGAGTGAGTTAGGAAGTGAGGGACACTGCAATGTCAAATATTGATATGTATGATCTTCCCTTTACATAAATGTGTTAGACTGTGCAAAGTATGTGTGCTGACTGCTTCACAACTATTGTTTGCCCCTGGGAAAGTTAAACCATAACCAGAAGCTTCACACCTTTAAGAGAGAGATGTGTTTAAGTAACTTGGGTATTTCAGGTGTCACCACTGGTTCTGGGACTAGGGCAAGTAGGCTGAGACAATGTAAAATTCTGAATCTCTTTAATGAATGGCAACTCCATTACCTTATATCTTCCATTAAGAAAAAGAAAAACTTTCATTGTAGAAAATGCCAGGCAAAAATAGCATAGGTCTGGGTGTTTTCTGTTGCTCAGCCTTGCAGAATTGAAGTCAAAATCATCCACTAAGACATTTGCTTTTATAGGCAATATACCATCAGCAGAGAACACCATTTTTATGGCATGAATTTAGTTCTTTCAAACATTTTAAATTGCTGTAAGTTGTGTTTTATTTTCACTCAGAACATTGCTTTCCTTCCAAGTTACCAATGCACTTTCAGTATGTACTGTTTCCCTGCTTCACCCTCCCCCCACAGCATATTTCTATGTCCTCTCCTCCTCCCTCTTTGGCTACAAGTCCATGGAATATCACTCCTTATTATCCCATCACGGGCACTTTCAGATGTCGTCTTCCACTCACAATTTGCCTTTTTCTCCCCATCTACTGTGATATGACACACATTCTATTTGGGAAACTATTTTGAAAAACGTGTATGAACATTGCTCTGTGTCAAAGAAATGAGAAAAGAAAAATCAAAATCATGGAGATTAAGTCAGTGATAGTGATCAGTTCACTGAAAATTACCTAAAGAAACAAATTTCACTCTCCATTAGCCTTAGGATGCAAAGTCAGAAGAGACACAATATATTCTCAGTAATTCCTTTCTTTTGATGGCCTTCTATAAAAGTGCTACCCATCAGTTATACACTTCCTGGCTCATTAATCCTTTTAATTTTATTTCTAGGTCAACAATAAACTGATCCCTTGCATTTTTTTTAATGGAAAAGATTAGAATGAAAGAAAATTAAAGAAAATGCAAGTACTAAGCTTGGTCACACTGTATAGCAGAGCAGCTCCCACTAAAACAAAATCAACCTTTGTGTAAGAAGGGACAAATACCTTCATTTCAGTTATGTTAATCCTTACACTAAGGTTATATTTGCCCTATAAGAACTAATTTCACAAATAACTAGTGATTTGGGGCATCTTGTTTTCTGGGTGCTAAACGTAAGACATCAAAAGGGACCTGATTGTCAGAAAATGATGAGGCCATTTACATGCATTTCACATTGATCACCCTAAAGTCAGGCACTTAAATCTGAAATTCACAGTTTTTGTTTGGTGAGTTTTTTTAAAGGGGGGGGGGGAGATACAAAATTCTCCATTTCAGCTTCTTTATAATTTAAAGGTAAATTATCAAATCTATGTTGCCATGAGCATACTGGGACTTCTTTTGTGCAAACAAACAAACAAAAATGAATAGACATTACAGCTGTTCAATAATTTAATTATTGATCAAATAAATAAAGTAATATCAGCTGCTGGTGTGCTAATTAGAGGTCACTTATATACATTCTCTCACCACATTTTAGAGATTTCTCATTAAGAGACCTATAATAAATGCTAAGAACAATGTGGGAAAACTGCATGTAAACGTGTTTAGTCTTAGACTGGGGTATATTTTTTAAAATTGAATATATTAAAATGTCAAAGCTATTTATTCTCTAGTGCAATGTATTTGTTTTTAATCAGGTGAGAGACTATTTTGTTTTCCAATTCCAACAAACTTTGCACAAGTACTGTACATTAATTATTTATTAATCACTAGCATGTACAAAGAAATGGAAAACAATGAGTCTCATATTGATGCAAGAAGCAGACAGACTCATATTTAGGGGAGACTTCACTAGATTTGACCTCAGTTGTACCAAAATCACTCCAAGTTTACATATAAGTAACTAGATGTCAGCAGACAAGGTTCTAGGCAGGCATGCCTAGTGGATAGAGTGGGAGTCAGGCCTAATGCATGGAGTTTGAATGCCAGAAACAGAGGCAAGAATTGGAGTTGAGAAGCAAAACTGAAGTCAGAGTCTGAATGCCAGAGCCGGGGTTGAGGCAGAGGAAGAGTTAGAATAAAGGGTTAGAACTAAAATTACCGGGAGACAGGGAACCAGGAGCAGGTCTGGAACAGGTCTGGAACAAGGGTGAAATGGTGGAGGAACAAAGCAGAAGCAGGGTTTAGAGAGAAGAGCACAGGGAGACAGAGAGTCCATGTATGTATGTTTTGCACACCTAGTGAGCTACTGATGCTCCTAGGTAAGAACTGGCCTGCTGGTTTCCTCAGCCAATTAGGCAGAATAGTCAATAAGGTGGCCTACCTGGCTCATTAGGGCATCAGAAATACTGATCTTGCACAGCTGAGGGCCTTACTCCTGATACTAGAGTAGAATTTTTTCCACTTTGGAGCCAATCCAATTTCCACTAGAGTCCTTGGAAGTTTTGCCATTGACTTCAATAGAAGACTATTGAAAATGCAGACTAGTGAAAATGTAAATCAATAAATAATTTTATCTAGCCTGAGATGTTTGCTATCAGCCCTTATTTTAGAGGAAAGGAAATATATTACTTGTTTCTATAACTAGCATTTTGGTAATATTTAATAATGTAAGACGTATCAGCAGTGCATCTATTTCTGTCCACCATTCTTGAGGATTTAATTTGTATCAAGCATTTGTTATTTGTTTAAAAAATGAAGTGTAACTCCTCTCGCTACCTTTGGAAAACTATTGAAGCTGTTACTGATCCTATGTTTAAAAACACATTTCTCTGGGAAAGCTTTTTGGCATGGCTATCATAACTGTACTCCATGCTGTCATAAGTGTAAAGTGCTGGAGAGGGTTAATGTTACCTGAGAACAAGTGACATAAGAGCTTCCCTGCCATGAGGCAAGGAGGGCGTTTTTTAGTTTCAGTTTGGCTTGCCATGCCAGCATGAGCAAGGGTCCTGGAGCTCATCTCTAGCTCTGCAGATTACTCTACTTTCCTTCTTATATTCCTATTAGCTGACTGTAAGTAATATTTTGATTTCCATAAAGTCTGTGCCTATTTGGGGTGTCTCTATCCTTTTCAGAGGGGGAGTTAGGGAACTCTAAATTATAAGTTGTACTGTAGCCTATGTTCTAATCTCTTGTCTTTATTAAATCTTGTTAGTTATAAAAAGTGTTTGGTTTATTTCCCTTAAGATTTTCTCTGCTTCCAGACTGGGAAGAGAGGAGGGAGGGGAGTAGGTAAAAGGACCAGCTCAGGGTAGGAGCTGAGAAGCGGAGTCTGTCTTTACCTTCAGCCGAGAAGGGTGTCTGGCGGGGGAAACAGCCTCCAAGTGTCTGGCTCTCAGAGTTAGGGTTTTGGGGAGTCTGAGTACCCCACTCCAGGGCTTTGGAGATTTACTCAGATTTACTCCAGGGCTTTGGATTCAGAAAAGGCCCCTAAGTGAAAAACAGGCTTCAGTGTCACACTGAAATGTTAAGTATGGAATTTATATTCCACTTGATTCATTTTCTAATGGTATGGTAAAAATAAGAAAGTGAACAATGTTTCAGTAATAGTATGTTGTGATGCTTGTATTTTTATGTCTGGTTTTGTAAGCAAGTAGTTTTTAAGTGAGGTGAAACTTGGGGTACACAAGACAAATCATACTCTTGAAAGGGGTACAGTAGTCTAGAAAGGTTGAGAACCACTGTTCTAGTAAGTACACATTCTAATACCCCACTTGTGTTGCTAATAATTGCAGGCTGTGAAACTGAAAAGTTTAGATATCAGGACCATCTTTTTCCCCACACCTGTATGGAGCTGGGTAGGGCATGGCAGTGGTAGTATGTAACTCTGATAGGGATTATCTGAGAAGGTTAATTTATTCCTGTCTAATTTATGATGTCACTGACCTATTTGATTTCATCTTGGTCTGTTTATTATTGTATTATTAAAAGATTGTCAAATGTACCTAGAATGTTAGATGATTTTTGTTTGTTTGTTTTGCAGAGTAGTGAAAATCTAAATCAATACATAATTTAATCTAGCCTGAGATGTTTGCCATCAGTAGTGTATTTAGTAATAATCTTTTAGGTACACAATATTATATTGCTTGTCTCACTGCTGTCACCTGTCACTATTATTTACTCTGACTGATTTCTCTTGCCCTTCTCTTTAAACATCCCTGCAGACTTGGAAGAAATTGTTGTCGTAATATTGTTCTATATGTACCTAATCAGTCTCACCAAAGACTTTTCTTATCCTCAAATCCTGTAGAGGGCTGTAAATTCCTTCCTTGATCCCTTTCTTAATTATGAAAGTCATCATGGCTTCAGTTAAGTTTCAAGGAATCTTTCACAATGTCAGGGAGGAATTAAATATCTCCGAATTGTGCACTCTCACAAATTACTAATGAAAATGCAACTTAGAGAAAAGTACTGCATTAAACAAAATGAAGTTACTTTCCAGATCTTGGCTTAGCATTGAATTGACACAAAGAGATCAAAGAGTCAAAGATAAAAAGAGGTGTTAAATAAAACTTAGTGATTTTATGTTTAATGCTTCTTGAATTTTCTTAAGAAATTGAACACATTTGTAATACTTGCATTACCTTTTATAAATGAAGCTAATCATGAGCAGAATTTGAAGAGATAAAAAAGAAAATAATATAATGCTCTGAATTTCTTTCAGCTTCATGAAGCAATTCACTCACTTCTTTAGTAATAAACAGTAAATGTTGAAGTTAGCACATTGTTATTAAATTATACTACATTAGGGCCTAGAAGACCCTCTTGGTTAAGCAGTATACATACATAGTAAGAGATAGTCCCAGTCCCAGAGATCTTACAGTCTAAATACACAAGACAGAAAAAGGAAGTATTGCTATTTTAGATGGGGAACTATTCTAAGCAAAAGACTGGTCCAAGATCACAAAGGAATTTGTGGTAGAGCCAGGAATTTAATCCATGTCACTTGAGTCCCTATCTAGTGTCCTTATCAGAAGACCAATCTCCATGAAGATGATGGCATTTAATTATTTTTTTGCAGGGCAGTGCCATGAGGTGAGGACATCAAGTTATTTATAAAATAAACACTCCCCTTAACAAGACATTGCAGTTTGTAGTTTGGGGAACCATCTCTCTGTGCCACCCTCTCTCTCCACATTGTAGTGATATAATTCAAATAATCATAAATACGTGCAGGTCACTCAGTGCTAATGTATTTGAATTATTTGTCTTTTGGTGAAAAAGACTGCTTGTTTCTCTATCATATTACCTCTGCCTAGGGGAAAAAAAATTATAATTCCAGGAACAAAGCTCGTGTTGAATTTGAACTTTCGGCCTTGGCCATATGTCTATTGTCTCTCTTATTAGCATTCCTCGAGGAGTTGTAACACTGGTTTTAACTGGATACAACCAGGGATGACTTGGTTGATCACGCGCGCATATCATGAACAGCTAAGTACTTTGTTTACCCCTTCCTATAAATACTGCTGTATATCACAAATAAAAGCTGCCACATGCCTCCAAAGCTACTGAGCCAGAGGAGGGTGTGTGCTCTTTGATCAAAGAATTGTGTGTTGGTGTGTTTATCTGACAGTTTGTGAGCCCTAATCCAACTCCGCACTACTTGGATATGGAACGGTGAGTAGGACCAGCTATTTTTACCTAACAATTTGGGGGCTTGTGTCCGGGATTTCCTTCTGCTGCGGCCCCTCTGCCCGGCAATTGGATCACTCACATACGAATCGGCAGGTGCCACGCGAGAGTTCTCCCAGCCAATTCGATATTGAGGGACCGCATGCCAGATGGTAGGATAAGCGTCAGTTGGAAGACTCCTGTCAGACACCATGAGTCAAGGGACTAGTGTCCCTCCTCTGAGCTCTTTGGGCATTATGAATAAGTTGTGGACTGAAGGGAAATTACCAGTCCAGACGGGTATGACTAAAAGGAAATTGTACATACTTTGTGTGTCAACTTGGACTGGGTATACTGCAGTATTGGCCAACCCGGAGGAGAGGTGGCCTTCATATGGTTCTTTCGAGCGGGCCACCTTAAAGGGAGTAAAAGGCCAGATCAAAAACAACCATCCTAGACAGTGAGGTTATTGGTATTGTTGGGACTCTGCAGCAGGCTTGTGGAAATCCTCAAAGATAATGGCAGTCCGGCAATCTCCCGAGAGGGACCCCCCTCCTTGTTATTTTGACGAAGAGTGTAAACCATGGCGTGTTTTGGACCGGCATTTGGTCCCCTCTGCTCCTGCCCCACTGCATCCTCCGCTTGATGGGGGCCTTCCTCAGGGTTCAGAGGTGACTCTGCCGAACTCATGATGTGGGTCTGAGTGGGGGGATAAGGAGAACCGGGGGGGGGGGGAGGTCTGCCTCCTGACGAATGGTCACTCAGTCCCAGGCCAGCCGGGATCGCCAAATCACCGACTCCTCCCCTGAAGAAGGCCCTGAGATTTCTTTCACCAATACATTTGGGAGTAACAGAGGCAGGGCTAATCAAATGCCCTTACAGGACAACGATCAGCCTTTTTTTGACAATACTGGCCAGTTACGACATACTGGTATTGTAGAATATAAAGGATGGCTTGAATGGGATTTAAAGGAGTGGGGACGGCTGTGGGGGACTTTTGTGGAAAAGCCCCAGAAGGTCCTGGAACTTTTAGAAAGGTTGTTTTCAAGTCATAATCCTACTTACACAGATGTAGATCAATTATTAAGTCGAGTTTTGACAGGAGAGGAATGTAGTAGGTTGTGGATGGCAGAAAGGACGTGGGGGGATGGCAATGTGAATAATGTTACTTGGATGGCCAGACGGGAAGAAGCCGCTGGCTGGAACCCACTAGAGTGGGATGAGGCCAGGCGGACGCAGTTGCGGACAGATCGGGAGCAATTGTCAGGTAGGCTCAGAGAAATGGTTCGCCGCTCGCCTAACCAGGCTAAATTCTTGCAAATTCATCAGGACTCTGATGAGCCACCCAGAAAGTTCTGGTCGCGGCTGCTGGACAGGGCTTGAGTATTCACTCAGGTGGACCCTGAGAGAAGGTAGGACCATCCTGCCCTTATTTCATTTTTTGTGACTCAGTCTGTGCCCCCCGTAAGGGATTATTTCTTGCATTTCCACCCTGGATGGGGAGGTGAGTCAGTCTCCTCAATATTGGACGTAGCTGATTTCGCATGGGAAAAGGAAAAGGAGCATAGCAAAAAGAAAGATAGAAAGGATGAGTATAAATTGATGGCTCTAGCTTTTCATGGTGGGCGCGGCGGTGCTCGAGGTCGGGGCCGTAGCCACAGAAGAGGATTTCAGGGTACTCGAGGGAGAGAGTCCTCACCACCCCAGCCGTCAGGAAATTATTTTCAGTGCGGACAACCCGGTCATTTTAAATGCGAATGCCCCTGGGGACGCCCAGGTGGCCTGGCCACATCCTCCAACGGTTACACCGAGGATGAGTTCACCCCCGCACCACCAGCTTAGCCCGTTCCCCAGGCCTGGGTCAACTATGGAGAACAGCAGCAGCATCCCAAGTGACGGTACCTCGGGGACGAAGGTAAACAACGTTACTGTCTTATCTCCTTAATGTCTCTGGCAGGTTCCTTTCTTTCTTTCTCTCCCCCCACCATGGAGCCTCACCTAACCCTTCTAGTCCAGGGTCTCTCTGTATCTTTCCTCATTGATACCGGGGCCACTTTCTCTCTCTTAAATCTTGCCCTCTCTCCCTGGCTATCCTCCAAGGTTAAAACTGAAACTGGGGTGGACGGTAACTCAGTCTCTTGGGCTCAATTTGCCTCTGAATGTTGTTTTTGCTAATACGTGTTTTTCTCACTGTTTTCTTTTCTCCCCAGCTTGTCCGAACCCTTTGATGGTCTGGGATTTACTTTGTAAACTTGAGGCCACTTTAACCTGCACTCCTGAAGGGGTGGGATTATTAATGACGATGTTAGGAGATTCGACCCCGGCCCCAGGTATTCAGGAACCCCTTCCTTCTGATCTCACTGACTTGTCTTTGTCCCTTTGGGGAATTTCTGACACTGATGTTG
This sequence comes from Sternotherus odoratus, assembly GCA_032164245.1. Lineage (NCBI taxonomy): Eukaryota > Metazoa > Chordata > Testudines > Kinosternidae > Sternotherus > Sternotherus odoratus. The sequence goes on from JAVMKO010000002.1 coordinate 108,848,652, forward strand.
GCCTGGTCCTCTCGGCGGAGCTGGTTAGAATTCAAGTTAAGCCCTCCTTGCCCCCTCCATCAATCCCTCAGTACCCTCTGTCGCTGGAGGCCCGGGATGGCATCCCCCCCATTATCGAGGGATTCATTGCACAAAAACTAGTCTGCCCTCAGCACACCCCCGTAACACCCTCATACTCCCCATTAAGAAGCCCCCTAAAAAGGAAGGAGACCCTGTCCGTTGGCACTTTGTGCAGGACCTGTGGGTCGTTAATCGGTATGTGGTACCTCTTCATGCAGTGGTCCCTGATCCAGCTACTGTTATTAGCCAGATTCCCTGGGAAGCCGAATGGTTTACTGTCATTGACTTAAAATCAGCCTTTTTCAGCATCTCAGTTCACACGGACTCACGGTATCTCTTTGGCTTCACCTGGGAGGGACAGAGTTATGTTTGGCAGCGCCTTCCCCAAGGCTTCCGGGACAGCCCTATGATTTTCAGTCAATGCCTCCTCTGCGACCTGGAAAGCTTCACCAGCCCGCAAGGATCCACCCTAGTCCTGTATGTAGACGACATCCTATTAGGTAACCGTGAAGAAGCCGCCCTCTGCATTAATGGTAAGGCACTTTTATTATATCTACATTCCAGAGGCCACAAGGTTGATCCCAACAAAATTCAGTGGACCTCACAGAAAGTTCATAATCTCGGCTGCCTGTTAACTCCACAGGGACGACAAATGGATCCGGCCCGCATAAAAACTATTCAACAGTGCCCCCTGCCGACCACCAAAAAACAGCTTTGAGGTTTTCTGGGACTAATAGTCTTTTGTTGCCCTTGACTGCCCTCCTGTGGGGAGCTAAGCAATCTGCTCCACCGACTCACTGCTAATTCTGCTCCTGACCCTTTGCAGTGGTCCCCAGACACGGTCCAGGCCTTCCAGTTACTCAAAGACAGTGTTGCCTCCTCAATGTCTCTCCGCCCCCCAATTACAGCAAACCTTTTCACCTCTTTGTCCACAAATGGGGTGGAATTGCTAGTGGTGTCCTCACCCAGCTGAGCGGGCCCCATCATTTCCCGGTCACCTTTTACTCTCAGCAGATCGACCCTGTGGCCCAGGGAACCCCGTCCTGCACCCGGACTCTGGTGGCGGCTGACCTGCTGGCCACGAAAGCCAAGAGTCTTACCCTGGGACATTTTACCACGGTTTGGACCTCCCATGCCTTGTCAGCCCTTCTGCGCAGGGGCACAACCCAAGTGTTTTTGGCCCATCGTCAACAGCAGCTAGAGGCCGAACGCTTGGAAGACACTAACCTAGTTTTTGAAAGGTGCAGGCCCCTCAATCCCGGTACCTTGCTTCCTGACTTGCCGGTCCCCCAGGATCAGCATGACTGTGTGGAAGTGGTTACTAGTGTCTTGCAGATAAGAGACAACCTGTTTGATGTACCACTGGACAACCCCGATTACATCCTTTTCTCGGATGGAAGCTCCTTCTATGTTGATGGCAAGTGTTTCACCGGTTATGCAGTCACCTCTGAATGGAACGTCCATGAGGCCACCTCGCTGCCAAGCCGCTGAGCTCTATGCCCTGGCCCGAGCATGCCAGTTGGCTGCCGGTAAGACTGTTACCATTTTTACTGATAGCAAATATGCTTTTGGAATTGTGCATTGTCACATCCACTTCTGGAAGTTCCGAGATTTCCAAACCGCTGCCGGTAAGCCCATCCAACACCTCCCCCTTGTCCTCAAGCTTTTGGACGCCCTCCAAAAGCCCTCGATCCTAGCAGTGGGTCACTGCCAGGCCCACACTAGAGATGATACCCCCATCACCTGCAGAAATGCCCTGGCCGATGCCTCCACCAGGGAGGCTGCCATCTTACCCTTAGCCATACCCACCTTGGCCGTCGCAGCCTCCCCCTTCTCTCCACCGCACCCTGTACCAGTACCTGCCACTGAACTACAGTCGTGGGAGAGCCTTGGGGCCACTCTGGTCGAAGGGACCTGGCTCATGCCGGATGGCCGACCCTGCCTCCCTCGCTCCACATACCCTGTGGCAGTTCAATGGCATCATGACAAGGGCAGTCACTATGGCACACATGCCCTCGTGGATACCATCACTCACTTTTGGTATGCTCCAGGCATTCAACCCTACTGCCTGTCAATAGTGAAAGCATGCAGCATGTGCCAGCGCAATGGACCTGCTCCGCCTCTTAAGAAAACGAAGGGTGGAAGACCTCTGCCTGATGCTCCATTTCAACATCTTCAAATTGACTTTGCAGATATGCCAAAGGCTTTTGGGAAAAAGCACCTCCTTGTTTTGGTTTGCCCCCTAACTTCCTGGGTCGAGGCCTTTCCTACTGCTAACTGTACCGCTGCCGCCGTTGCATAGATCCTTCTTAGAGACTGTCATAAGTGTAAAGTGCTGGAGAGGGTTAATGTTACCTGAGAACAAGTGACGTAGAAGCTTCCCTGCCATGAGAGAGGGAGGGAGGGGTTTTAGAGTTAGTTTCAGTTTGGGCTTGCCATGCAACATGGGCAAGGGTCGGGGAGCCCATCTCTAGCTGTGGAGATGACTCAACTTTCTTTCTTATATTCCTACTTAACTAACTGTAAGTGATCTTTTGACTTCTTAAGCCTGTGTCTATTTGGTGTGTCTCTGTCCATTTCAGATGAGAAGTTAGAGAACTCTAAATTGTAAGCTGTACTGTGCCTATGCTCTATGCTCTTTTCTTTATTAAATCTTGTAGTTATAAAATGTTTGGTTTACTTCCCTTGAGGTTTCCTCTGCTTCCAGGCTGTGAAGAGAGGAGGTAGGGGGGTAGGTAAAAGAATCAGTTCAGGTTATAAGCTGAGGAACGGCGTCTGTCTCTCTCTCCATTCAAACGAGAAGGGGTGGGGGTGAAACGACCTCCAGGTGTCTGGCTCTGGCTCTCAGGGAGGGAGACAGAGTCAGGGTTTTGGGGAGTCTGAGTACCCCAATCCAGGACCTTGGATATCTACTCAGACTGTGGCAGCTGTGGTTCCCCAAGTTCCCAACTGGTAAAAGGGGGGAGTCTTGGGGTGTAGAGAATTAACTTGGCTGGAAAGCAGTTAGAGTTATTTGGTCTGGCAATAAAGAGTCCCTTTCTCTGTACTCAAGAGCACAGGGACTGGGGTACCCACTCTTACAGAGACATTATACCCTGTTTTGGCATCCCTCTCGTGCTTGACTCAGACCGTGGACCCCACTTTACTGGACACGTCCTCGGCTGCTTAGAAGAGGGACTGGGCATATCACACTCCTTCCATACACCCTACCACCCCTAGTCTAGTGGGAAGGTTGAGCGCATGAATAGGGAGCTTAAGTCTACATTGGCTAAGTACTGTCAGGAAACAGGGTTAAAGTGGCCCCAGGTACTTCCCTTGGTCCTGTTCCACCTTTGTACTCGCCCAACCCATGTATTGGGATTATTCCCCTTTGAACTTCTCTATGGTTACCTCCCTTTCAAAGGTGGGGTGCTGCCACATGCTGATGTTTCACTATTGGGGGGGATCATATGACCCCCTTCTCAGTTTCTCTCCATACAGGCTCGCCTCTGCACCCTTTGGAAAGCTTCACAGTTTTTCCAGACCGTGCCGCTAGAAGAACAGATTCACCCATTCCAACCAGGGGATTTTGTCTGGTCCAAAAAGTTTGTTCGTGGCGACGCCCTCCAGCCAAGGTTTACCGGACCCCACCAAGTTCTTTTAACAAACCAGACTGCGGTCTTCTTGGAAGGATGTAAATTCTGGATTCACCACTCCCACGTCAAGCTGGTCGTGGTGGACCATAGTGGAGGACCACCAGCTCTCATCACCTATAAGGACGCCACAGCTGACCAGTGGACCAGCTCGCCCCTCTCTGCTACCAAGCTTAAATTAACTCAGACATAATGTTGACGTTAATGGCTTTCAAGACTGTATGCCTTGTTTTCTTTACCTCATGCGTCTTGGGAAACAAACGGCTTTGTAGGGTTAGTACGTCAATTGGCGGGAGAGGAAAATAGGTCTCAATGCTGGGTTTGTATACACCCCCCCCCCTAGGAATGGTATTCCTCTTATAGTTGTTAGTTTTAATCTTATGGGTTTTACAGGCAATGCCTATTCTAGGGGAAGGGGGACTTCAAAAACCTCATGTACTATGTTCACCTTGAATGTCTCCCTCCCCCTTGATTTTAGCATGCCAGGCCTTATTTGTTCTGAACAGCTCTTCAACTGTACCACAAATCGAACCCAGTGTAACGGTGCTGTTCCTGGTGGGATCCAACTGCGAGTGTCAGATCAGGGCAGATTGCTTCCAAAGGGCAACTACAGCCCAAAGCTGGGGGTTTTCCACGCTAAGGTAAACCAAACCAGCCAAACAGAAAAGACTTTGGTTTTGCCCCACTGGTTAACCACAAGTCACACAAGCAATTCCCTTAGACACTCCAGCTTCCCAGTATCACCACCAGCAGCCACCTGTCCTGGGGACTAATGGTTATGAAAACCAATACCCCAAATAAAGAAAACGGTTCTCCCCAATTCCAAAGAATCAGGCCCCAGACCCAGGTCAATATACAAATCAGATCTTCCCACAAATCATGCTGTTGCCAGTTCTTTAGAATCTAAAATCTAAAGGTTTATTATACAAGGAAAAAGGTATAGGTGAGGGTTAAAAATGGTTAAAAGAAATCAATTACATGCAGTAATGGCACATCTCTTGGTTCAGGCTTACATCAGAGGCAGAATAAACTGCAGGTTCAAATCAAAGTCTTTAGAAAGCATCAACTCCAGGAATGGGTCAGCACCTTTGGCCAGAGTTCACCTGTATAGCAAAGTTCCATTCAGAGCTGGAAACAAGGCAGGCTGAAGGCTGGAGGTAGAAGACAAAAATGGGGGGAGGGGGGGCTGTAGCAGCTTCCTTTATAGTTTTTTCCAGGTGCAGGAACCTCTTTGTTATTGCTGTGAAAGTCCATCCCCATGGAGTCCTGGAGTCACATGGACAGATCACATGACCATGCATGACTCGTCATTTGCAGGCAGCGGCCATTATGCACAGGCTGCCTGGCATGTTCTCTCTGGTAGACTTTTTGTCTGGGTTGAAACATTCCAAGCTCCCAGAGTCCATTGTGCTGCTGATAGTCCTTAAATGGGCCATCAGGCAGCCCAAGCCAAGCTGACGCCCAGTATTCAGGAATGTCTCTCCCCAGCAGAGCACTATATTTGGAAAGACAGACAGTCCAGAGCCAATATTCATAACTTTAACTACAAAATTAATACACATGTATCAATGGCATATTCATAATCAGCAATTCATAACCTGGTCATAGACACCCATTATGATCCCCTGTACATACGATTTGGTGCCACTATAGGACCCTGGTTGCATCAATGATCTATAGGGTCCCAAATTATTTCAGTAACGTGACACCCAGTCAGCTGGTACATCCCATTGCTATTTAATCTTTAATACGACCCATTATTATAATACTACCTGGACCTACACTGCCCCCAATATTTCTGTTTGTGCATCTTATTTACCCAATTCACTTCAACCTGGATTTTGGTCCGAAAGTGGACTTTTTCCAGTGGTTATGTTAATCAGCTCTTGATGAAGTATTCCAGTGCTTGGGCCTCCCCTCCAGGACCCTACTGCAGCGGAGATACCAATAACATCTATTGGATTTGTGATCATCGAGCCCACAAAAATCTGTTTACAAATATGTATTGCTCTTGTTACCTTGGTTTCCTGATTTGGGGGGCCCGAGTTTTGGACTCTGTTCTGGAGGGACGTCTGCGCAATGGATGCACCCCCCGAACCCCTTTGTCCCCCTTGTGGGGGCAGGGTTCTGATGAGTTCACCATAACAGCCACGGGAGAGGCTTATCTTCATGGAATCATTCCCCATGATGGTTCCATGGCCAACCACTTGGATATCCTGGCCCTCCAACTAGTTGTTGAAACCTTCATTAATTCCATGGCATTATCCCTTTCCTTGCTTAATATGGAATTAACCCAAGCCCACCTAATGACCCTGCAAAATAGAATAGTGCTTGACTATGTTTTGGAGGTGTTTGTGCTCTAATTGATATGGAATGTTGTAGTCCTATTGTTGATGGGGCCCTTAATGTTTCCGCCCAAGTTTCACTTATACGTCAACTAGCCTCGAACTCCGCAGCCATTGGCCAGGGCCCAGGCGACATTTTGTTCTGATGGATCCCCAATTTAAGTCAATGGCTCCGCAACTTATTATGGTATGTTATGTGTGGACTGATTCTCTTGATGGTACTTTATACTTTATTCCGTTGTATTCTCTGGTTTATTCCTGTCCTTCTCTCTATGATTAAGCGTGCTGTGCAACCCTCTGTCACACATTCCCTCCTTGAAATCGCCCACCTAAAAACTGCCCAGAGCTCTCCGAACTATGCAGCTCTTGGTAAATAGTTATACCAAGGCTACAGAGGAGGGAATTGTTGAGTTTGAATTTTCGACCTTGGCTCTGACCTGAGCAACAGTCTCTGACCCTTTTGCAACCCCGGCAGGCATATGTCTATCGTCTCTCTTATTAACATTCCTCGAGCAGTTGTAACACTGGTTTTAACTGGATACAACCAGGGATGACTTGGTTGATCACACGTGCATATCATGAACAGCTAAGTACTTTGTTTACCCCTTCCTATAAATACTACTGTATATCACAAATAAAAGCTGCCACATGCCTCCAAAGCTACTGAGACAGAGGAGGGTGTGTGCCCTTTGATCAAAGAATTGTGTGTTGGTGTGTTTATTAATTGGTCTCTGAGATATTGTGAGCCCTAATCCAACTCTGCACTACTCGGTTGTGGAACGGTAAGTAGGACCAGCTATTTTTACCTAACACTTGCATTAGATAAAAGAACAGCAGAGAGAGAGAGAGAGAGAGAGCAAGAGAGAGAGAGAGAGAGAGAGAGAGAGAGAGAGCAAGAGAGAGAGAGAGAGAGAGAGAGAGAGAGAGCAAGAGCGAGAGAGAGAGAGAGAGAGAGAGAGAGAGAGAGAGAGAGAGAGAGAGAGAGAGAGAGACTAATTATTTACTAGGTGGAAATTCATGACAAACCAAAAAGCCATCATCCTCTGGTGGACAGTGTCACATCCTCCCACAGTCTATTTCATATTTTGAGATGTCTCCCAGCCATTTGTAAGAGACTGACACTGTGAGGACTGCTTGTGTCTAGTACCATTTATCTTAAGGGAAAGCTTTTAACCATACCAAACTCTTCCTTTAAAAATCCCTTTAGTTTGCTTTTTGTAATGTATTCAAACCTTTCAGTCAGGCGATTTGTAGCAGGGTGACAGAATGCCACTTATGTTTAGAGGAAAACAGAGCTGTCTGGAAACAAATTGAGGCCCATTATCTCTCATTAATTGCATGGCTGAGCAATTCATGCAACACTTAAATGATCTTTATCCAAATGTGTGGCTAAAATCTGTTTCCTGAAAAACTCTCATCTGGGATTGCAGGTAATTGTTACAGGTGAAAAATGTTAGCTAATACGGTATTTATTCCCACACACTCCTGAAGGAAGAAGAAAGGGTCCTCAAATCCCAAAGATCTCGGGTACTCAGCAAAGCACAATGACTTCTCTGAGGAGGGTGTTTGCCTCTGTAACAGCTGTAGTGGCCCAAAATACCTCTTCTGCTGAACTCCAGAAGTGAAAGAGGCAGTCTAGGGAGCAGTCCACAACGCTGACTCTGCGTTTTGAAGGATGGCAGAATGCAAAGGATGGCAGAGGCAAAAGATTAGGCAAAACCCTTCCTCCACAAGCAAGTCTACTATATACACAATTCTGAGGTTCAGAACTGAAGACTATTATAACAGTAACAGGCTCAGCCAGGATGCTATACAGAACTTCAGTAATGTACTCAAGGATGGCCAGAAGTCCATGATTCAGAGAAGTCATGTCTTAACTGTTCCCTCGTAGGTCACCATGAACCAGAAAATCCTGTCAACTACCTCTTACTTCTACAAGGTTGTTATTATTTGTTACTTGTTATTTCTTTGCTTAAAAGATGTCAGTCATTCAATCCTCAAATCAAAAGGTCATCCAAACAGACATGTATTTTACCCGACAATGAATGGGAAATAATTAGAGAGCAATTCACAAATGCCAAACTATTCAGAAAATAATTATGAATAGCAAATGCATTTGTAGAAATGAAGATAAGATTGTTTGACAAACATTCCTTAGATAATATATTTTTGTAGTTCTTCCAATTGTGCAGACTATATTGTCAACTTCCAATAGCTTAACAGTAAACAACCTTCATTTACAGTAATTCTAAACTCAGCTATCCCACCTACCAGTACAATCACAGCTGATAAAAAATACTGTATAGTTTAAAATCTTCAGCAGAAGCCAAAAAGATTGGCTTCTTGTCTACTATGCACTCAGATAATAGCCTTATTTTTTCTTGATTTTGTCTAAGAAACAAAACCTGTCAACAATCACCAAAAGCAATTAGAGAAAATGTTCCTGAACTACTGCTACTGTGTCAACTGTATGTAACACTTATGAATAGGTTTGTCAGGGGCCATTACACTCCTAAATCAGCAATATGCTTCCCCAGAGTAAACTCAGTACTTTTGTCTCCGTAACAGCATTTGCTGTGACAACACGTTCAAAAATCTCTGTATGTATACACTATGGTCCAGTGCTCAAGTAATTCATCAGATGTAACCATATGTCCAAATGGTGCAGCCATGTTTCTGTTTCCACACAGTTACTTTAACAGTTGGACAATTTGTAGAACAATCATTAGAGAAGAAATCTGAAAAAGAAAAATATAACAATTTGACAGCAGAAGCAGCCCAGTGAATTTTGAATGACTCTCATAACCAACTGTTTATTCATACAGAAAATATATATATATATATATATATTGTGAGACTCTTAGGTGTATGCACAAGCTTGTAGAATGGCTTGTAGAATGTAATTCTAAACCTAGTGACCTGCCCAACCATGTTCAGCAGATGGTCAGTTAACACTTTAGCATAATGTAAGTCTCACATAACTATTTTTATTGCAATGAAAGAACATTTATTTACTTCTTTGATTTCTTAAACAGCCTCTATATTTATTCTGAGTGCTTATAAAAATGTTTAAACAATTGCTACTGAATTTATCAAAGCACATAACCATTGGTACCCAGGCCATTAATCCAACAACAATAAAGTTTGCTTGCACAATACTGAAAAAACATCATTAACCTGCATACTGTTATGAACTGTGTGAAATCACGTTATAGGTTGAGTTAAAACCTCTTTAAACCAATGTTTAAAGAATCCCCCATTTAAGTGATTTAGAAGAGTCAGTTGGGAAGCCTCACCTAAAACAAAGCCTAATTTATAGCTGCCCAGAAACTAGCACCAAGGTTCTAGGAACTCTCAGAGGGCTCAACTGGATAATGTGACCAGGTTGAGTGACTGACCGAGAGCTCTGGACCCCTACAGTTAACTACAGGATTCACCCCTGATGCTTAACCGTGTGTTAACTATAACACTATAGCTAGATGAAGGGGCAAGATTTCAGACATTAAAACAAAACAACAAAAACAGCTTTCTGTTGCAGTTGTGATGCTGGCAGGCTAGATGCCAATTCTTTCGCAGGCTGCAGGCGTGAGCTGAGAACTGACAAACTTAGAGCTGGAGAACAATCCAGTTAATTGTATGTTAGTTTTGCTCAAAACAGGTATTAGTCTTATAAAAATGTATTTAATCTTTAGATTCTGTGAAATGCTTGTAAATTGCCGCATGCATCAATTTCAGTCGTAATGTCGGTATTCCGTGCTATTACAAAATACATAACTTTTGCTATATAACTTTGAAAATGTTTGTTCTGAACGTGTGAACTCAGATGTGGGAATCATACTCCAAGCCCATCCAGAATTACTATCAAAATCAGATGGACCATCTAGGAACATTCCAATGCAAAGGAGTGGATAATGGCCCTATTGCACCTGGGAAATACTAGTTCAAAGAAAGCTCATCCTATGGCCTTAGAAGCTGACTGAATTAAATAAAACAGTCTCAAGAAATCTTTCAATCTCTTTAGCTCTTTGAACTCTTTAGAGGGCCTAACACTCTAAAGGCAGAGATCCTGCGGGGTGGCCTCCTGCGTCCACCCTGAAAAAAATTTTGAATTGACAGATCACTACAATTCTGTCACTCTTAGGATTTATATAATGATAATTCATTTAGGTTATGTTTGTTTTCTTTTACTTGTAAATAATTCTCTTTTTCCTTTTTCCTAGTTAATAAATGTTTAGATGGTTTATTACAGGATTAGCTAGATGTATTGTCTTTGGTGTGAGATCTAGGGTATGAGTTGGTCTGGAGTAAGCGACTAGTCTCTTGGGATTCGAAGCAGTCTAAATGTGGTGTGATTTTTGGTGTAAGTGACCATTTGTCACAAGTCCAGTTTGTCTGGGTGGCAAGATAAGAGTGGAGAGTCTAGGGGGACTGTCTGTGGCTCCATGGTAAGACTGCTACAGTGATCCAGGAGTTCATATTTGTCACTGCCTTGGTGAAATCTAATTATAGAACATACCACCATTTTGAGGTTTCTTCCCTGTTTTTGATAGTGTGCCCTGACGTGGGCACTCACAAGTAGTGAGACACTCTAGACAGTGTGACAGGAGTAAGAAAAGAGAGAGGTTCATTAGAATGTTTCTCTCTCATGCACATATACAATAGGACAAGATACTCCCTTTATATGGCCATGGGGGAAAAATAGTCAATTAAATGAATGTAGCTAAGGCTTGGATTAGCAAAATAATTCACAAAGGAAAAATAAATGGGGTAGGTAACAAGGTTTAAGCACTGTCTTAGAGAGTGGGCGGGAGGTGGGGGAGATGAATCTTCACTGAATCTAAATAGTCTTTTATTCAAATAGTCTTCCTTAGCTCAGAGGTTATAACAACAGTAACAATCTCACATTTAATACCAAGCCTTTCATCCCAATGGATTATTTTTCACTTTATAACATCAATACCACTTTCTACAACATTTAAGTGTTCACTTTAACTCTCCCTTCCCAGTAGCGGCCAGGTCCCACACTGCTTAACATGGAAGTCTGATGGCGGTCACAGCACAAGGTGGTAGAAGTAATCATTTTAATTGTCCGCTAACAAGTCATTATCCAGACATTTCCTTTCAATTTGTAATTAAAGAACCAGAAATCCGCTCCTTAAAGGAGGTTAAGAAATATTGATCAAATATTATGTTGCTCTGATTACTCTCCTTCCCTTCTTCCCTGCCATACAATTATTTAAAAAATAACAATATATCAAGAGGGATTTAATAATAATTGGCAACATTTTCAAAGAAGTCTCATCCTGATCTCCATGCTGAATGCACACTTCAGTACATGCAAATTACTTGAGTACACATATTCACTTCTGCACACAAGCATAGAATTCACAAGCAGATTAACTGTTAGCACTTGATTTGTTCCCCCCAATAAGGCTATTTTATGTTTATGAATAATGTCATCTTCTTTCACACGCGGTGTAAAAAAACAACTATGTAGGCAATAAACATATAGGTTATTTTTAAACAATTACTCTGTGACATTTTACCCAGAAAGACTCTCGCTGGAACTTATTGGAAAGAATTTTCCATACTTAGGAATATATGGTGGCAGCTTTATTCATGAATGGTTTGTGATGGTAGTTTCCAGTAACTACCAAGAGAGTTGTAGACAGATATCTAATATGTCCAGCTACATATTATTTTAGAAGAAAAACATATTTTCCCTATACTCCCCTTTTCCACTCTGGGTCAAACCTAAGAACTCAGTGGCCAATCTAAACAGAAGGCGAGGCACTAGTTGTCTCTACAAATTGGAAGATGGAGAAAGGGATCTTCCTCAAAGAGCAGACCAACTATGGAGCTACGTTCAAAATGGCACGGAGTCACTCGTACACTTCCTTGATGGCCTTAAAATATCCCCACTGAACAGAGTGGTGACCACAGCAACTGATCAGCAAAGGACCTTAGGCCTCACTCTGATCTGCACCATTCTGCACTATAATAAGACCCTACAGACCTTGAGTCTGAACTATATAAGGTGGTGCATGTCCCAGGGGTGCTATTTTTCTGCATAGGAACTGCACCAGATTTATTTCCAGAGAAACCATCATGGCAGAGGACAGGCCTGGATTTGCCCCTAAATACAAATCAGAATCTTTGACAAGGCAAAACCAACCAATCAACCAAAAAACACACAATATTTGAAGACCACAGCAAATAAGAGTGGGACAGAGGAAATGGAAGAATGAATTCTATGCGTGAAATTCTCTTTTTGGGTTCAGATTTGATCAGGTGAAACAGAAGGATCATAATCCACCTCCAAATTTCCCACTGGAGACTTCCCTTGAATGAGCTAATCCCCAAGCAAAACTGACTTCTCCACCCCCCTCCCTACAATCTCCAATATAGAGATGCATGTTGGGGCTGGGAATGGATCGGGCCACTGCTTGAGGATAATCTAAGAGAGCACAGAGACATCCAGCTCCCCTATCCTGCTGTATCCAGCAGAGACTGGCATTAGCAAAGAGACTGGTGCTATCAATGTAACAACTAGGATGGCTAACATAAGCACTAAGTGGCCACTTAAAAATCAAAATAAAAACTGCATTAGAAATATGAAAAAAGTAATTTACCTTTCCATCTGCTCTTTTAGCTTTCATTTTCACACGCACCCAAACTTCCTGATTCTAGGCTAAATTATAGTATGCCCATGCAATCAGCAGCATTCAAAATCAAATTGAGAATAAAATTATAACTGGTGGGAAGAAACTCCCCAAATTCTAATTAAATTTACAACAACATTATAATAAATTATAATCCCCCCCCCCAATCCTATTACTATCACTGGACAGACCTACAAATTTCCTTCAGAAAGGAATCAGTTAGATCAGTGTTTTTTAACATTTTTTTCATTTGTGGACCTCTAAAAATGTTGAATGTGGGTGTAGACTTAGTCTGCGGACTCCCACGAGTCTGCAGACCACAGGTTGAAAAACACTGGATTAGACCCTTGCCTCTTCTTAACTCTAATATTTCTGTTTCTCTGGTTGGCATTCTTTAATCCAACCTTTAATCTTAAAAATAATTCTCAAATGAGACAAAAGCGCCTTTCATCCAGATTCGTGCCCACAGACACAAATTAAAATGCAGGTACTCCTTTCCAAGTGGCAGAGCTTTCAAGATATGAAGGAAAAGGCTGTGATGCAGTGTACAACCCGGTAATGGGCCAACAGAACCAGACCAATAGCTGTGGGCCCAGAAGGCCATGTCCTCTCGGCCTTGTGACTCATGCTCCAGGTAGAGGGACAGATAAACAGAGGCACCCTGCTCAGTCTGGGCTGGAAAAGGAAGGAAGTGTGCTGCAGGCTCCTACAGAAATAAAAAAAATATAGAAATAAATGGAGATATACCAATCTCCTAGAACTGGAAAGACCTTGAAGGTCATCGAGTCCAGTCCCCTGCCTACACTAGCAGGATCCGCCTGCCTACACTAGCAGGATTGAGTACTGTCCCCTGACAGATTTTTTGCCCCAGATCCCTAAATGGCCCCCTCAAGGATTGAACTCACAACCCTGGGTTTAGCAGGCCAATGCTCAAACCACTGAGCTATCCCCCCCCCCCCCCCAAAAAAAATAGTTGCCTGTGACTCCCCAAGCAGTGAGAACTGTGGACTGGACAATGCTATGGACGACCCAAAGACTGACCGGGATGCCAAGCCTCTGACAACTGGGGAGATGCCTGTGATTCACCTTGCAGTAGGAAGTGACCCAGGGAATGTAGTAGAAGCCTACTCTCAAATCGTTAACCATAAATTTCCTGGCTTCACAGGGCCCATGGTTGGAACCCCATGGAGGGGTTCTACTGTTTGTTTGCTCTTCCTCACCTATGGGCTACAGATGGACCATTTGTTCTGCCCTGCCCAGAGGGTCAGAACCCCCCAATTGCTGGTACCTGCCCCAACCAGGAGGCTCAGTGGCCATAGCCTGTTTGTTTGCTCTGTGCCTAGGGGTTGCAAACTGATAGTTTGCCTGGCCCCACTGGAGGCCTTGAGCCCTCCTTTTTGCAGTTACCTGATTCCACCAGGGAGTCCCAATGATTCTGTGATAGGATGTACCAAGCTCACACTGGGCCAACAGGAGCAGTCCTGTTCAACATGGGAGGGGAGGTGGTGGAGGGAGGATAACAGAGACCACAATTTTATACTCTGTACAGCTCAATATTTAAAATAAAAAAAAAAAAAAAAAAAAACTGTATCTTTTGCAAACCTGTTTTACCTGAATCTTTTTTATAAAATAATCCAGGAAAAGCTCACATAAATGTATCATCCACTCAAGTATTTTGACATAACACTATTGTATATCAGACTTCTGTCTATGTCTCTTTTTATCAATATTTCTTAACAAGGTACTATTCAACTAATTTACTTCTTTCTTTTATGAGGCATAAGCCTCCTTCTTGACCACAGTTAGAATCTAAACCAAAAGAAATCACCATTTATTTTTTAAGCACCAGAAATGTGGTAAATGTTTCACAGGAGAAAGAAAAAAAATCACTGTTCTTTATTAAAAGATTTGTAATCTAAGGGCATTAATAATAAGAAAAAAAAAGGCACAAGTCTACCTTTTAACTCATTCCAAAACACATATTGCCCATTGTGTCTTTTTAACCTCATTTTTTGTGGGTATACCACAGCTCATTATCACAGCTGCAAGCTCACATTGAGTTGGTATATAAAGTGTGCACAACAGACTATTCTCTGGTAGAACTTATGAAGTCCACCAAAGAAAGCAACTTCTTAATGCATCAGATTCTGAATGTATCTGAATCAATATGCCTATAGTTGAAGGACATGGCGGGGAAAAAATAAATGGGTGATTTTGAAGGTTTTTTTTGCTGAAATATGGTGACCTTTAAATCTGTAATTGTGTGTCCAGGGAGAATGAAGTGTTCTCCTACAGGTTTTTGTATACTGCCATTCCTGATATCTCATTTGTGTCCATTTATCCTTTATGGTAGAGACTGTCCAGTTTGGCCAATGTACATAGCAGAGGGACAGTGCTGGCACATAATGGCATATATGACATTGGTTGATGTGCAGGTGAATGAACCAGTGATGGTGTGGCTGATCTGGTTAGGTCCTGTGATAGTGTTGCTGGTGTAAATATGTGCGCAGAGTTGGCATCGAGGTTTGCTGCATGGATTGGTTCCTGAGTTACAGTTATTATGGCATGGTGTGCTCTTGCTGGTGAGAATATGCTTGAGGTTGGGGGTTGTCTGTGGGCCAGGATTGATATTTTTCTAAAGTGAACTGTAAACAGCCATTATGTAGCATAATGGGAAGGATTTGTACTCTTCAAAAAAAGTGCTGAAAATAAGTTTCTTTGGCTACTGAAATGAACTTTTATTTATTCAAGTGTAAGAGTGAAGTAACAGACTATATGGTGATGATAATAGTACTGGAGATCCAGTTGAACGAAGTCTGACTTAATCTAAATAAAAAGAGACTGGAACCACAGAACTACAGAAATGTAGGGCTAGAAGGACCTCAAGAGGTCTGGTCCAACCCCCTGTGCCAAAGCAGGATGGAATATACTTAGACCATGGGTCTCAAACATGCAGTCCACAGGTTAAATCCTGTGGCCTGTCAAACTCCCCGTGCCTCCCACAGTTATTTCCTGTAGCTCATTAAGCTCCCCTCCTTCCACTCTCCCGCTAGCACGCCACGTCCTCGCTCCTCTGCCTACCTCCAGGCACTTTCTGCCTGGCACTTTCCAGGAGGGAGGGGGGGAGAAGCCGTATGCTCAGGGGAAGAGGCGGATAAGAGGCAGGGTAGGGGCAGGGATTTGGGGAAAGGGTTGTAATGGGAGTGGAGAAGGGGTGTGAAGAGGCAGGGAAGGGCAGGGCCTCATAGAAGGGGTGGAGTGAGGGGCAGGAGCAATGGGGGATTGTCAGTGATGCGGCTCTCAGTCCATGTGGCCCTCCTGGTGATTCAAGTTTGAGATTCCTGATTTAGACCATCCCTGACGTGTTTGTCTGACCTATTCTTAAAAAAGCCCAATGACTGTGATTCCACAACTGTCCTTCAAAGCTTGTTCTACAGATTAACTATTCTTAGAGTTTGAAGTTTTTTCCTGATTTCATGATTTACCCAAAATTTACCCAAATTGCCTTCAACCTTCAGATTCACAACCAATTCAGATTCACAACCCTGTTAGCTGGCACGGCTGTTCCACAGGTTACTTCCTTCTTGTTCGGATACAAAAGGTTTTCCCTAAAACATTCCAATAATTTACTGGACATTTTGTGTTTTACTGTATTACTTTTCCAACAGATATCTGGATAAAGTCTCCATTACTACTAGGACTTGTGATTTCACTACCATGTCTTGTTATTTTGATATTTTGGTTATTTGTTCTAGAAATTCTTTCTTGAATAGGTTTCCTTCTAGGTATATGAATAGGTATCTTCATGTATCAACTCACCAACCTGCAGAGAAGGGCTTTAAATGCATGTATCTAGATACCTATTCTTTCTTGAATAGGTTTCCTTCTAGGTACAGCTCCCATGGTCAAGAAAGCCAAAGCCTTCCCCTCAACACCATCTATAGAGCCATTCATTTGTCTCCAGGGTGTTACTGTCCCTGCTTGGGACCTTGCCCTCATCAGGGACAATGGAAAAGAACACAACCTGTGCCTCCAACCCCTTCACCCTTGCTCCCAAAATCCTGTAGTCACTGTTCACTTTCTCAGGATTGTATGTTATGTAGTACCCATGTAAGGCAAATAATTGAGAATAAGAGTCATCATACTGTTCTTACAACATAGCTTCTCTTGATGAAATGATCCAAACAGCACATATTATTGACATTTTAGATGATAATACATCTAATACCAATGCCAAGAGGATAAATAATATGTTTAGCATTCTCTGAGGAGGATGGAGGGTAGATATTGTGTGTGTGTGTGTGTGTGTGTGTAGAAAATGTAATCACATCTGAATTTTCATTGCCTGACAAATTACCTTTGCTACATCTTACGTCTCAATTCAATTAAACAAATATTCTTGTGGCCCAGAATTATTTAACCATGATTAAACCTATTTAAAATGAAATTATGTTTTTCCCCCATGAAAGATTCTTCTAGGAAATGCAGCATTTTTTCAGCTTTCTACTTTCATTTAGTCCTCATTTGTGCCAAAGGAACCAAGTTTGATTGTAACCTTGACCACATTAGTAAGTGAGAACCGTTCAGAAGAAAAAGTTTAATTTTGAGGGGTAAAAAGATTTATATTAAGATGCTGTCAGCATGTAATATAATAGAAAGAAAAGTAATTCCATGGTGCTGGAAATTAATAACATGCTTTAAATCTTTTGCAAAATGTGCTACATATTTCTGAAGCTGGATATTCACAATCTAATGCAGTTGTGCCACTTTTTGTCTACAGTTAGAATTTCAGTCCCACTTCGAGTGCATTGGGACACCAAGATAAGAGCTTTTATGACCTGGCCTTTTGGTTTCAGGTTAGATTCCACTCATTTATCATTTGCTCAGTATTCTAGTAGGTTCAACAATATGACCTCTGGTATGAAAGGATGTTAGAAGAACTATAGTTATCAATGTGACTCTCTAAGGGAAGGTAACCTTTTTTTTTTTTTTTAAAGTAACCAAATGACTGGATGCTTCTTTACAGCTGATTTGGAATCTGGAAATTGAACTCTTCCAAGACTAAGCTTCCCTGGGAAATTTTAGGTACAGTTCACATTCAAATATACATCCTTCTGTGCCGTAGCAGGGCAGTGACTCACCCCGCAGTGCCTCCTTCTGTTTTGTCCAGGGAATTAGCTCACCAGTGCCCGGAGCGCCCTCTAGAGGCCGATGTCCCGCTTGCTGCTCTGGCCCAGAGTCCCTCCCTGGACCCCGGTGCCCTCTTACCAAGGATGCTGCACCCCTGCAGTACCCCTTCAGGTCTCAGGTCTCCCCTCCCTGGGGAAACCCACCCTCTATCCCCACATTGCCTCAGTCTAGGCAACTTCCAGTCACCACTTGCCCCCGTTCACTGGGGCAGACTGCAGTATAATTGCCATTCATCGCTGGCAAGGGGGGTTGGCCTGCTGCTTCTACCTCAGTAGCCATGGGCTGCCCCCTGCAACCCCAGTACCCTTTGTTGGGCCTTCCCCTGCAGCCTGGGGGTTTCTAGGCTAGAGCTTCCTCAGCACCTCTTGCCTTGCCCAGCCCTGCTTCCATCTAGGTAATCTGTTAAACTCCCTAGCAGCTAGGCCAGTATGCCTCTGCAGACAGAGAAGTCTCTGTCTAAGCACCAAACTGAGCCCTTTTTATCAGGGCCAGCTGGGCCTTAACTGACCCAGCCACAGCTGTGGCTGATCTGCTCAATCAAGCTGGAGCTTGCTTGCTCCTAACCACAACCCTTTCTTGGGCTGTTTTAACCCCTTTTTACCTGGAGTGTGGCAGCCACCCCACTACATGTGCCCATAATAAATTAATCTAATTTAAAAAAAAAAGTATAGTCACAATCACCTTTCAATGGGTCTCCTGATCCTATTACAACATTGCTCTTTGATACCAACATTCCTTGTAACCATTCCATCATGTTACCTCTTCTTGTGGATTACCTCGAACTCATGCACTCTGACTGGAGTACATAAAGTAATATACTATATAGTACTAGAAGAGTGGCATTTCTAAGGCTGAGAAAATCCCTGACTGATGATGTCCAAATACCATCTCCCCATATCCCACACCAGCTTCCTCCAAAAACTTATGATGAAATTTCACATACTGCAGCTCATTTCATGGTAGCATTTTGCTGGAAATTTCAGTGAAAATTAGAAAAGGAATTTTAAAATTACTATGTTTTGAAAAAAATATCTGAGGTTGAAATTTGTCTAACTTTTTGGCTCATAATATATCCATAATGACTCAGCGTAGAAAATACAAATGCATTGGGTGGTATAGGCCATACTGAGATGTACTCTTTACTTTGGAGAGTTAGTTTGTTTGTTTGTTGGGGGGGCGGGAAAGAAGATATAAAAGTGGAGAAGTTACAGACATAATGTGATACCCCTCCATAAGGTAGGCATAGACAGACTAGTTAAGGCTCATTATAAAGCAATTTTGTAGGAAGAAGGCATTACAATACTGAAGGAGGGGCTCTGAGGGGACAAGGAAGAGCTTACACAGAGAGGAAGAAGAAAGAAATTAAAATAATATACACTGCTAAATAGAAACCTTGTAAGTTAAGGTTTTGGTTTTTTTCTTCCCCTGCTCAGTTGCTAACTATTCCAGTTTGGCCAGGAGACCAATGGGTTTGAAACAGACAGTTTAGCTACTTCTAATCTTGTCCACAGTCCTATGCAGTTGGAGGAGGCAGTGAGGTTTTCTCTGCAGCATCTTCCCATAGTCATTTCTTTTCCCTCCTTATAGTGCCCATCTTTTAAAAATGGAAGAAGGAGAACCCAGGGAACTACAGCCTCACCTCAGTGCCTAGAAAAATCATGGAGCGGGTCCACAAGAAAACTATTTTGAAGTACTTGAAAGAGAGGAAGGTGATCAGGAACAGTCAACATGGATTCGGCAAGGGCAAATCATTTACCCGACTGCCTTCAATGATAAGATAACTGGCAATGTGGAAATGGGTAAATCAGTGGACATGATAGATCTTGACTTTAGCAAAGCTTTTTATACAGTCTCCCACAGTATACTTGCCAGAAAGTTAACGTTTTGATGCATGCATTTACACAGACAAATACACAATCTCTTACAGACATCTTTAAAGGTAGCAAAATTCATTGTAAATTAAGCCTTGCTAAATCTTATAACTAAAACAATTTACATTGGGGGCTTCAGGCCCTCAACATTTCTTTAACTATTTATCATGGACACAATACAAAATCCTGTCCCTTACTAACTGAACTTTATAACAGGTCCTAATTGTAATGTATACTGGAAACATTTTGAACAGGCTGTGCTTCGCAGCACAATGCCATTGCTGCTCTGCACCTGCCCAAGGCTACACTCGTGTAAAATGTGGGCAGGGCCATGCCCCATTCTAGGGCCCTCCAGGGCAAATGTTCTTTGTGTTCATGGCCCCAATAAATCTTAATCCATCTCTGGTTCCATTGAGTCTCTTCACAGAGAAGGGAACCAGGATGGTCTATAAGTAGATGCAAATTAGCTATTTATTTCTTATCGTACGTTTTTGGCAAGGCCTGTAATGATGGCAAACTGGCTTGCAACCATTTTGAGTCCTAATTGCTATTAGTAAAGGAGCTTATATACATTTCCTGGAATCCTGGAATGTTACTTGATATATATTATTGTAATTGTTGTTCTGATTCTTTGCCTCATTATTATCAACCCCTTAGAGACATTCTTGGCCCTGTGCCCCTAGATTTGCCTTCCCTTAAATGAAGCCACAAATGCTTCTTTTCTCGCTCAGTAGTATAGAGCAAGATTCTGATTTTCCAGGTCAAGGATATTTTCCATCATTTTCTTTTAGATAATAGCCATTTTAGTTCTCATTTCTATTTAGCAAAAAGTAGTTTAAATGGCAAAAAGTGGCCAAAGATTTCAGTGAATAAAAAAATCTACCTTTCAACAGAAAAAATAAAAGAATATTGTTCTTTAAGTCCAGGATTGATCTACTAGCAATATAGAGTATGTACCAGGGATTAAATGAGTTGTAGGATCATAGATAGCACCTATCTATTATGTGACATTTTTAAAAAGGGGCTTAACCCTATGCTTTGTATCTGTCATTTTGTGCTCAACATTAACTGTAGGTGAAATTCTCTGGAAGTGAAATTCACCCTTTTGCAGATGGCTGGCATGAGATTTATGTCCCACTGAAATCCTATTTAAGCCCACAAAATAAGCAATACTGGGATTTAAATGGCACATAAAGCAGTTTCTGGGCCTCTCCACAGGAGTGAATTTCACCTTGGATGCATACATAAAAGCATTTTGACATCTACCTGATTTGCAAATCTAAATACTATCATTTGTGCCCACAGTGAATTGTGATGCAAAACTGCAGGGGCAAAAGTAGTAGCCAATATTAACATTGTGGGCATCTACTCTATCCCCCTATTAGGGCACTGTTGTTCCAGTCAATGTATTTTCATTTCCTTTTTTATACCATTTATTATGATTATTTTTTTCTTAGTCCTTTTGTTCCTTAGTCCTGTAAAAACTTGGAAAATACTCAATATACTGTGGAGAAAGATAGAGACACAATTACAAAATATGCATCAGTTACAGACTTATCAGAGTTATCAACAGTTTATTTTCTAGTGTTTTGTCCAGGATAGGTTTAAATGCCAGGGGCACATTCAACATCTTGTGGGCTTCTTGAATTCTCTGCTTGCTTTGTTTACCTTCCATATATGACAGTTAATTATATTTATTACTTATGAGAGTTGCCCTTTGGCTCCTACCTGAGGACATAGTACTGGATCCTGTGCTTTCTTTGCCCAGCCACTCAATTAATTAAAATGTATTTATTACCGTTATTTGCTCTTTTGCATTTATTGATTGCCTTTCTCAAATATTTGTCAATTTCATGAGATGAACTCAATGCAACTGCATATCAATGCAATGCAGATGATAAGTAGATTTGTTTCTCTGTCCCTAAACTAAGACTTTGATTGTAGTCTATAGACATATGTATCAGAGATCTAATCTTGGCAGTCAGACAACTTTTTTAAAAGCCTCAATTCCAGTTGCACTGAACAGCTGCTCTCTGGCCTTGAATATTTTCTTGGTTCTTCCTTCCTACTTGATATTCTTTTTAATAGCAGCCAAATTGTTCAGGCTTTGGCATTTGAGAGTCGTTGGAGTTTGCTTGTTTGTCTTTTAATTTGTCCAGACCTACTTTTTTGTCTTTGATAAGTAATAAGTATCTCAACTATGTAGTCAGATTTTTTTTTTCATTTAAGGTTTCTTTTAGTTGAATCTTGCCATTTCTCTGTCTGTGCAGAGTTCAGTCTTGAAATTGTCATTCAAGATGTGGTAGGTTAGGACAAGTTTAATCTATTATAGTTAGCCAACTTGCCTGAAAATGTTCTTCAGAAAAGCTTTGGTTAGCTCAGAATGCAGATGATAGGAACAGAGTGAGGACATGAGAACAGCCAGGTTGGTTGTATATGTGCACCTCTCGGAGTGGGGTAGGGCACAGAATGGGAAACTGTAGTATAAATTAATCAG
Source organism: Sternotherus odoratus (assembly GCA_032164245.1). Lineage (NCBI taxonomy): Eukaryota > Metazoa > Chordata > Testudines > Kinosternidae > Sternotherus > Sternotherus odoratus. The sequence continues at coordinate 108,870,909 of JAVMKO010000002.1, forward strand.
AAAATTCTCCAGTCAACAATTATGACAAGACTGAAGGGCATGAGGGGGTGCACAGACGACGGAGGAGGCAAAACATAAAGTTGTACATATTCAGCTGGTATGAATTGTCAGAGCTCCATAGACTTCAATGGAGCTATGACAATTTATGCCAGCTGAAGATCTGCCCAGAGTTAGCCTAACTTTTAGATGCATGGGGCTGATGCTTCTCTCACTTACACTTGTGTAATAGTGGTATAATGAAGTGGAGTTATCAGTCCCCTGGTCTTCATGAAAGGGGAAAAAATAATCTTGGGGTAAAATCACAGTACTGGGAACTAGGAGATCTGAAACTAGGAGAGAGAGAAACATCAACCAATTTTATTTGAAACAATATATAAATGCACTTAAATGCAGCCTCAACATAAGAAAGTAACAAGATGACTTCAGTGAGTAGGTTTTTGATTTGTCTGTATATTGGGCTAGACAGGTATCCATTAATAAAAGAGGTAGGTGCTATCCAGCTTAGAAAAACAAAGGTCATTTGGTTTATGAAGCTGTTCTATGCACATCCTTGTTAAATGGCCACTTTTTCAATTTATATGCAAAGGGTGCCCAAGACATAAAATAAGCTGATCTGGGTTGGATGAGAACATGATGGTACATATCTTCATCCACTCTAATGCCTCTTTGTGCTGGTGTGGCAACACAAGGAAACCTTAAACTCCCCTAAATGGGCTGGCACCCAGCCAGCATAATTAAATCTATGCCATCTCCTCCTTCCTGCCCTGAGTCAGCAAGTGCATAAGAAAGTACTGCCCTCCCACTATCCCTGGCCTGAATAATTAGTCATGAGGAAACTGTTACCCTTAGACACACTAGCACACTAGTACTTCTACTGGAAATATGATTTCAGATTGTCATATCAGGCTAGCTTTAATCCAACTCGCATGCCTACAAATAGCAGTGAAGCTATGGCAGCATGCACATCAGCACTGGCTAGCACCGTGAGTACATAACCAGGATGTTTGGAGTGTTTGTACAGCCTGAACTGAAGCCCACGCTGCCACAGCTTCACTACTGTTTTAGCCAGGCTAGCTAGATTAAAGCAGCACTGGGACCCCATCCCTAAATTGCAGCCATGAACCAGTTCTAAGTTTTTCTATGGGCTGAACGGGTATCAGGCAACCCTCAGGACGAAGGAAATGTGGAAAAGTGACATAAAGCCACCCCACACCTTCCACTTCAGATAAATCATGCACTGCTCTGGTGCTCCTTAGGGCTAAACCTACAGTGTGGCAACACACCAAACATAGTATCCCTTCTCTATAAAGCTTTCAATTGAGCGGCTACCCTGAATATCAGGCTGCTGCACTCTTGCTTATGACTTCAGTCTTAACCCCATTGATAATAAATGCAGACTTCTTTGCATATTAAGACCTCAATAAACAGTTGTAGGGTAAAGAAAGGTAGCCTCTCATGGCTCAATTGGCCTCGGGAACCTTTTAGAGGTTCTACTAATCAGAAACATTAATTCTCTTTGAAAGGAGGGTTTTCAGGGAGATTAAAACCAAAGTTACAAAATATCTCTTGGCACCCAATTTATTTATCAAGTTACTTCTGCATTTAATCATCTGTTCTTAAGAAGAAGAAGAAGAAAAGTTACTGTTTGCTCCTTTGAGGAGAAAAAAAGTTTTTTAATGCTTCTTCTGGAATGTGAATGCATTAGGAAGGAAAGTCACAATAGCATATTGACTAATAAAACACTAATGCATTAGGCTACTTATGGAAGACATCAGCTCAGCTGCCAGAAGCATATTTGGGCCTCCATGAACAATAATCACTAATGACTTCTGATTTTTAGATACAATAGGGTTGGGTTAGATATTTTCCCTGTTTCTGTGAACTTGATTTTTAAGTAAAAAAAAAAAAACAACAAAAAAACAAGCCTCTTATAAAACCTCCATCCCTAAAAGGTGAAGCAGTACAGTATCTTAAGAATCAGGGATTTGGGCTGCATTAACATTGTTATGTTGCTTAGGAAACGTCTCTTTTTTGGCAACCATGTTTCACTAAATCAATGTTTGTCTGTCTCAGGCAAGCATTGAAGAATGATAGTGAGAAAAAAGTTTCACATTTTTATAGGGACATATACTCAGGTTATTCCTTTTAGTTAAGCTATTTGCAGTTAACCTATGCTTGCTGGAATATTAGGCCCCAATCCTGCAAACATGTCTGTATGCACTTAGCTTTAAGTGTGTGAACAATCCCATTGACGTCAATGGAGCAACTCAAATGGTTAAGGAATGTAAGCTTTAAGAGTGACATTTTCAAGCCAGAGGTAACAAAGAGGTCCACTGCTTGCATCCGACGAAGTGGGTATTAGCCCACGAAAGCTTATGCTTCAAAACTTTATAGTTAGTCTTTAAGGTGCCACAGGACTCTTTGTTACCTCTGCTATTCCAGACTAACACGGCTACCTCTCTGATTCTATTTTCAAGCCAGTTATCCATAGTTAGTGTACGTTCATTGCACCTTTCACAACCTTCACTATGGAACAAGGACTCCTACCCTTTTAAGAGGTTACACAAGTAGGAATAGAACACAAATGTATATGGCAGGCGCAGCCATACTGCCTCTCAGAAAGAACTTTCCAAATGGTAGTTATTTACGCTTTCTGTAAAATGGTCATACATATGTGACCTCCTTTGTCAGTTGTCTCTTCCTCCAATGGCTGGTCCACTGAGGATAACAGCTTTCTCCTGCTGCAAGCCATAGTAATTACAACCCTTTAGCTCAAATGGCACAGACCTGTGCTACAGTGCTGATGGCCTAGGTGACACACCAGTGATCATGGGGAAGGATGTGAGACATCATAGTTGGACAGAATTTGTTTAATCTTTTTCAAAAATATAAGAAATTGCACCCAAAAACAATTACCAGAAAAAACTGTTACAAGTATATTATTAAGGTTATGAAGTCAAGCACTCTGTGTTTGCAAATGTCAGAATTCAGGTTGTCTATGCAGCCTGAATTCTGCCTCTCTGTTCACTGTTAAAACACATTTTTTTTATTATATAACATTATTTTTCTACAAAATCCCTGGATTTAAAAAGTGTTTAATTAATTTATGTCTCAAACATTTTATATTTCTTAAGTGAGAAATGTTGTTAAAACAAATCCTTAGGCTTGTTAAGAATATATATCCCCATAACAACTCTGTTGAGCCAACAGCCAGTTGCTCTCAGAGCCCATCCATTTTGCTTTGTGATTTTGTAAGGCACTCACACACACATTTGCACATAGGTGGCCCTTTTTATACCTCCAGTACTAATAATTACTTAGTCAACAAAGCTCAATTAAATCAAATAGCAAAAGTCAATAGCACCATAGAAACATCCCTCACTTTCAGGATTCAACAAAATTAATTCATTTTATCAATTATTATTTATAACATTTCACACATCTACAAACTGATAAAAAAAACCTTTTGTGAATTTGCTTAGGTGGTCAGGTTTCTCCCGTAATTACTATAAGCCAGATAAAATAATTCTTACTGGTAGTTACATGTATGTATAATTAGCTATGACTACAGAAGACTAATTACTTACCACAACAGTGAATACATTTGGAGACATTTGACTGCTCTGCATAAGCATAACTGTTTTTCCTTTTGGGGAGGATTACTAAATCATTAATAAACCACATTAAGGAACAGTTAAGGATTTTATACCCACAAAAGCAAATACAAAAAAAGTTAAATCTTAAACTCCGCCCTTAGCTCCAATGCTGCTGAGGATACTTGAAAGCTTCTGTGTTGGAAGAATTTTATACATTTATGGTTAATCTCATGCATATATTTGTAACATTATCTCCTTTCTTTGAGGTACCGTAGGCCATCTCTCTCCTTTTTCTCCTCACCGTGCCTGTACTTTTTAATTATGCTGTGGCCATAGGATCAGATTATTAAAAAAAACATTCCCTAAGTGCACTCAGTCAAAATGCAAATATTGAATAATTTTTTTTTCAAGTCAGTATAAACCTGGGTTTTTTTTAAAATGTCTGTAACTGTTGTGGGCCATCACAGTGCCTGAATAGAAGGAGAAGGGCTCATAATGCTAGCCTCACTTGCTGCATGTTTCTCCAGGTACTAGCATAGATTTGGGGGTATGACCCAGCTTACTCCCCATCACTGACTGGCATCGGCTGGGTGCCATTTGGGGCAAAGCAAGAAGACAAACAGCAGTTAACCCCTGACAGACATCATATAATCAACCAGATACAGTGGACAAAACAAGCTGCTATCAGCAGTTGTTATCTCTATTTGGAAAATACAGGTATCCAGTAAAAGAAAAGAAGAAATAAAATTGAACCTGGGCACAACATAGGGCAAACAATGAATGGGCTTTCAAGAGCAGTTTACTGCTGATAGATTGTATAATGTATTTTAGACAGCACCATCTGATTCAATAAATGAGGATACAAAGGAGGAGATGAAAAGGTGGAGAGCTATGCTCCTGCGGGGGAGCACTCTTTGTCCATGAAAAATGTATGTAAAAGCTCTGAGATACTGTGGGAATGGACAGTTTAGAAATATATATTTTTTTAAAAAATTGGAGAGTGTTTTACACACGGCTCCACTTGGGATGTAAACTTGGTGAGAATCACTTGAAAACATGTTAGATCCCCTACAATATCCCAGGTCTGTTATATCTCCTGTTGTGCTAAAAAAAAAAAATCACAATGTGCACCTCTTGGTGGACAATTTAGGATTACAAAAGCAGGCAAGATCAGGCCAGCATGACTTTATTATTATTTCTTTAAATGATATGGAAATGGATGGCTTGTAGTGTATTACAGGGGTTCATCAAGGCAGAAGTGTATCTTTCTTTTTGGGAAAGATTGCTTAGCCTGGGGCCTAGGCAGTTGTAGAAACAATGGGCTGCACATTGTCTGCTTTACTGAGTTTGTGTTTGGCAAAGCACCAGAAGGTATGAGGGGGTTGGCTACAGCTTTCCTGATTCTCTGGTCAGTTCCTAGCTGTATTGCCAGTATAGTAGCCTGTGCGTTCCTCTAACCTTTACCAGCTCACAATAGGCCCTGTGGACTAAAGTACACTCTGGCCATTCCTCCCCACTGTCCTGACATGCTCCTTTACACCAGGTGCAAAGAGAACAGACAGAGATGTCAAATTTACCTGCATATGTACTCGTTTTTTCTATAGACTTGTATCTAATAAAATCTGTGCTAAGAAAATGGTTACTAGAAAACACTGACTGCAATAAGGATCTGCAAGTGGAAGAAACAGATTCCTTTGCTTGTACTGTAACTTATCCCTCAGAAGATTCTGCGGTGCCCATTATTCTCCTGTCCTCCCTGTGTACCCAAAGTTCCTACTCTGACAGATCAAGTCAAGCACACTTTTAAAATTGGCCAAAAAATACAGTTTTGGTGAACCCACAACTGTTTTCAAATTTGACAAACAAACATTCACCAAATAGTTGCTGCTAAATATATATATTTGTAGAAGGACTAGATTCACATAACAGGTAGGAGGAGCTCCTTCTTCAGCCATTTTATGTATCTAGCTTTTTTAAAATGCCTGAAAATAAATCATTTTGGGTCTTCTTTCAACCCAAAGTGGAAGTCTTCATTTTGTGGAAAAGTCTGACCAAAAAATGGATTTGGTTCGACATGAACTGTTTTGTTTGCTTATTTTTCAGAACTGACAGGGGAAAAAATCAACTATTTGCTCTGCTTTCATTGTAAAATGCCTTCTTTCAAGCCATGGGGAGGCTGTAGTAGCACACTGAACATAGGATCCATTTGTGTGGCAAGCTCACACTGTGTGGATTTGATAATTGTTAACTAAGCTTTACCCTCCCACTTCTCAATCATTTTCTGAACCAGAGGAGGTTTATCTCTGGCTGGGTGAATTCCACAGACTTTCTGCATAAGAAAAAAATAAGAATGTTCCAAATACCATATGAGCAGTTGTTGTTGCTGACATCTTTGTGACTGAAGATGATACTAATGATGGTACTGCATCTTGTGAATATGGCTGTGGCTGAAAAGAACAAAGGGTAAGCATTAGTCCTTTCTGCATGAAGTGCATAGGTAGCATAGGTAGCCAAGGAAGGGAATACAGTCTGTATGCCTGCTGAGTCTGCTGCTGCTTACAACTCAGACTCTGTGCCTCAAGATCCATAATGGCAGTTAATCTCAAACTGTGTAACTCCTTAGTTGACTGCTGCTTCCCAGTGTGATCTATCCACTGTTGACACCTCTCAGCTGTAATCAACATAGCTCTGTTTCAAGTGTGTCCTTGACTCAGGGTGTCCTTGAATTGTTTCTTTTGGCCACATATACATGGTTGCTCACTTTTAGTTCATCATACAGCAACTGTTTTGGCATTCTGCTGTTGACTATCCTCAACACATGGCAAGCTCAGAGTAAGTGTTATGAGACAAGCATTGTTTCAATCTGTGAGGAATGACTGTGTTCCAGAACCTCGTTACTGGTGATTTTATACTCCAATTTGATGCAAAGTATGGCATATAGCTGCCATAAATGGAACTTATCTGGAAGCTTTAATGTTGCCTATAGCAGGTCCAGGTCTCATACACATACAACAATTTGCACAGGACAATCACTTTATAGATTTTAACTTTTCTGAAAGCTTAATAATACACTGCTACCTCAAAATAATGCCGTCCAGTATAAGACAAATTCTGATATAATGCAGTAAAGTAGTTCTCCGGGAGGGGGGGAGGGAGGGCTATGCACTCTGGTGGATCAGTGCATCGTGTCTGCTTCGATATAACATGGTTTCTCCTATACCGCGGTATGATTCTTTGGCTCCCGAAGACAACATTATATTGAGGTAGCCTTGTATGTTGCTACCAAAGTCTGCCTGACAGCCAGCCAAATGATGAACTGGCTTTGTTGATATGACTTGTCAGTTCCTTGTCTACAGTAATATCATTAACAGTACACTAACAAGATAGAATTGTGTAACATTAGTCAACTGTGTGTTACTGATGGTAATTTTTGGTTTAATGTTGAGTTTCCCCAGCACGTGATTCTGTCTTTTTTTCAGATGGATTTTCAGGCAGTCTCAGTGAATCTGTCCACAATCAACTGTATCTTTTCCAGAGTAGGTGCCTCTAGAGCACAGTCATCAGCATACAGCAGCTCATGAACAATTGTCTCAAAGGCTGTCATGGAAACACAAACTCTTTGGATTAAATAATTTTCCACAGGATCGGAAATGTATCCTAATACCAGCATTCAGGTCTCTTTTAGCATCATCAAGCATTGTGGCATCTTCTTATCCTCTTCGCTCCTGGTGGAGCATAAGGCATAGAGGACATTAAACAAAAGTGAATGTATTGCACAGACCTGGTTAATACCCTTTGTGATAGGATATGGATCAGATAGAACACAATCTATTCAGGCCCATCCAAGCAGTCCATCATGAAAAAGCCTCAGAATGTTGATTTTTTACTGGCCAATCACACTTACTTAATAATTGCCAAATCCCAGGTTTACTGATAGTATCAAATGCTTTAGTCAGGTCAGTAAAGACAGAGTAAGGTCCTGTCAATGTTCTCTGCATTTCTCCTGCAGCTGAAGAGCTACAAATATCATGTTCCTATCATTGACCTAAAATCACATTGTGACTCTGGCAGCACGTGATTAGCAAATGATCAAAGAGTACTCTAGTCAAAACCTTTCAGGGCTGGTGAATAACAAGATACCACAATAGTTACCACAGTCTGACTTTTCCTCTTTCCTCTTGCTTATGATGACAATGGTGTCTTCGAAGTGTTTCAGTACATCTTCAATACTCCACATATTGAGAAATAGTCCATGCAGTTGCCTCATCAGGACCTCGCCTGTATTTCTGCCTGTATTTCTGCCTTCAGACCCAGAAGCCTGCAGTTCTCCATGGCATTGATTGAAGTGCTGCCTTCTTGGGATACGGCTGCATCTTGCCTGATCCATTATTCTTATTAGCGCTTCATCTAGTGTGTGCAAAAGATCACTGAGAAGCTATCACCAGCTAGGAAAGATTTCTGCATTATCAGTGAGTAGTATAATAAGACTCGAATACAATGTATAATTGTTGTATCAATCTCATAGAATGCTGAACTGTATTTACAATGTGATCATTGGTGTTTTTGGCAGGCACAAAAGGAAAAATGGTGATGGTGCTAGAAAAGTGCTAATTCTGGTTTCAGAAATGTCTTCATCATTGTATGCCCAACCCTAACCCTTTTCTCGCTGACTTTAATGCAATGCTTTATGGATGATGTTCTGAGATGCTAAATAGTCTTTATCTGATTATGCTTTTCTGATATATTACAGATGATGTAGTGTGTATCAATATCTTGATCAAAAAGGATTTGCTCCTTACACCTTGATCTAAGTCTCATAGAGGTGCAGGAGGAACTTGTTTTCAGGAAATAGTGATCGCCAGGTGAAGATGTGAAATGGTAGCAGGAGCAGAGAAAATTCTCTTATGCCCAGTCCTCCAGAACACCTCGAGTGTAACTGTTGTTGATGCTTGCAGACCTGAGTGTTTACTTGAGCGCGTGTGACTTGTTCTTCAATATTGCCTGAAGGATTAAGTATTAACAGAGTGTTTTTACCTTTTTTATCACATTAATTATAGAATTTAAATGTTCTTAATTAGGTTTTTTAATCTCAAGTGGTTAATTGAGGGTTAACAAATGTTTTAGCAATTGCTGTAGTTCATTGGGTGGTTAAGCACTAGAATAAATTGCCTAGGGATGTTGTAGAATCTCCATCATTGGAGATTTGTAAGAGCAAGTTAGAAAAACACCTGTCAGGAATGGTCTAAGTAATACTTAGTCCTGCCGTGAGTGCAGGGGACTGAACTAGATGACCTCTTGAGGTCCCTTCCAGTCCTACGAGTCTATGATTGTTGCTACCTTGAATATAACATTAAAAGTTGGTGGCCCTGGGAAATATTTCACTGCAACTGTCATAAGAAAATTATAAATAGTTAAAGGGGAGTGGGATGGATGAAGAAAAATCAGCCTGAGGAAGGAAAGTCAGATGGTGAATCCATCTCAGCTCACTGAACTCCCCAGTCAGTGAGACTTGTGCTAACTGTTAGAAATAACTTGCTTATCGTCAGGGAAATGATTTTATGATTGCACTTTGGTGTTAAATAAAGATTTGAAAGAAGAACTAGACAGTGTAGTAAGCCCAAAACACCACCAGAGGTTGAGACCTGTGTGATTTGTCACAGAAATTATTAGTACATGGAACACTAATAGTAGTAACATGGCATCATGTAAGGAGCAAAGACATTGTCACAGTATTTCCAATTTTATCTTTAGCAAGAGTAGAGCTGGTGAAATAATTCAAAGTGAGTTTTGGCAATGTTTTCATCAAATATTTATTTTCAATTACATCATTCCATTATTCCGCCAGCTCTATGCAAGTATAACAGCAAGTGCTATTATCCCTGCCAGGCTTTTTCCAGAATGGCAATGATTTTCATATTTGGGGAAACAGATGCAGCATTAACACTGCTGATCTCATCTTCAGAAGTATCATTAATAACTGCAGCACCCTCCTGCCCTATATTATTAAAGACTTATTCCACAAACTTTTCACGTGCAATAATATCAGCAATATTTTTTGGAATAATTTTTTTAAAACTGTGATCTTCTAGTCTCCCCACATATACTTCTAACTGGTGTCTGGCTGCACTAACTACCATACTACCTCAGTTTACTTTTGTGTGCCAATGCAATTTTTTTTTCTTGAACCAGTGTTGTTTTTTTCCATGCCACAACCTCTATCCAGTACCTTAGCTGTCTTGACCCTCATTTGGAGATGTGTGGGAATATTGTTGGATTTATTACCAGGAACCATTTGCATGCAGATTAAGGGTGATGTAAAAGTGCAAGTATGGCCATATTTGATAGGAAACATGCCCCAAAACAGTGATAGCCCAGATGAAAACTTTTATCCAGTGAAAAGATTGCAAGGGCTTATCTACACTTACAGAGCTGCAGCGACACAGCCGTGCCACCATAGTCCTTAGTGAAGATGCGATCTCTTATGGGAGAGCTTCTGCTGCTGGCATAGGTACTCCACTTCCCTGAGAGGCAGTAGCTGTATCAATGGGAGAAGCCCTCTAATGTCAGTGTTTTGAACATCGGGACTTTGGTCAGTATAAATAACGCAATTAGTGGGGTAGACTTTCCACGCCCCTGAGCTGTCTCATTATATTGACATAAATTCATAGTGTAGACTAGAGCTAAATTACTAGCAGTGGCTTTAGCACCCTCCCTGAGAAATAAGCAGTAGTAAATAGGTGACAGTGGCACAGCTAGTGTGTGTGTGTGTGTGAACATAATCTTATGAATGTTACTGCTTGAGTCAAGTGAGGTTGATTCATTCAAATGAGCAGCACTAGAAGGAGACAGCAAAGCACATGTGCTGTGCATCTTAGAGAAAGAGACAGAAGAAAATAACCATGTAGAAATAAAATTAGTGGTGGTCTCCAAATCACATGTAAGTGCCTCTACAAATGGCGAGGTTCTGCCATCCTTACTCCCATTCAATAGTATCTTACACCATATTAAGCCCTCTGATGTTGTTGGGGGCCACTTGTGTAGTAAGGTACCACACCGTTCATAGAATCTGGATCTTCATTTTACTAATTATGTGGCCATCATACAGTGAGGAACGGGTACAAGTAGATATTCCTTGTACCCGTTCCTCACTGTATGATGGCCACATAGTTAGTAACACACCCTTGCTCCACCCCATGTGGTGGCCAGGAAGAATGCAGCTCCCACACAGGAGGGAATGCAGTAGTTGTTCCATTTCTCCTGCATAAGTAAGAAGCATGGAGGGAGCAGACTACACCTCAAAAAGAAACATGATATCAGACATGCTGCTTCTTCATATGGGGGAGTTAAGTATTTAAGCACCCCAGGCCTTTCTATGAGGCAGTCCTACCCTTACTCTAAGATGTGCTTAATAGACAAGAATCTAATCCTAAATATTCAGTTCAACTAGAGAAACACAGCCTGATCTATCATAATGTGGTTGCATAACTGGCTGAAAAACTGTTCCCAGAAAGCAGTTATCAGTGGTTCACAGTCAAGCTGGAAGGGCATATCAAGGGGGTCCCACAGGGATCAGGTCTGGGTCCAGTTCTGTTCAATCAATGATTTAGATAATGGCATAGACAATACACATACAAAGTTTACGGATGCTATCAAGCTGGGAGGGGTTGCAAGTGCTTTGGAAGGTATGATTAAAATTCAAAATGATCTGGACAAACTGGAGAAATGGTCTGAAGCAAAGAGGATGAAATCCAATATGGACAAATGCAAAGTGGTCCACTCAGGAAGGAATAATCAATTGCACACATAAAAAATGGGAAATGACTCCCTAGGAAGGAGTAGTGCAGAAAGAGATCTGGGAGTCATAGTGGACCACAAGTTAAATACAAGTCAACAGTATAAGACTATTGCAAAAAAACCAACCCCCCCCTCAAACATCATTCTGGGATATATTAGCAGGATTGTTGTAAGCAAGACACAAGAAGTAATTCTTCCACTCAACTCTGCACTGATTAGGCTCACCTGGGGTATCGTGTACAGCTCTGGGCGCCACATTTCATGAAAGACGTGGACAAACTGAAGAAAGTCCAGAGAAGAGCATATAAATGATTAAAGTGCTAGAAAACATGACCTATGAGGGAAGATGTAAAAAAAATTGGTTTATTTAGTCTGGAGAGAAGGCAACTTGGAGATGGGGGGGGGGCATAATAACAGTTTTCAAGTACTGTACAGAAAAGGTTGTTACAAGGAGGAGAGGAAACAATGTTCTCATAAACCTCTGAAGATAGGACAAGAAGCAATGGGCTTAAATTCAGCAAAGATGATTTAGGCTGGACATTAGGAAAAACTTCCTGTCAGGGTAGTTAACCACTGGAATAAATTGACTAACAAGATTGTGGAATCTCCATCACTGGAGATTTTTAAAAGCAGGTTAGACAAACACCTGTCAGGAATGGTCTAGATCAAGGGTTCTCAACCAAGGATACTTGTACCCTGGGGTGTGCAGAGTTCTTGTACATCAACTCATCTAGTTATTTGCCCAGTTTTGCAACAGGCTATTAAAAAAGCAAATTTCATAGACAATGATTTGTTAATATGGCTCTGTATACTATACACTGAAATGTTAGTACAATATTTATATTCCAATTGATGTATTTTATAATTATATGGTAAATATGAGAAAGTAAGATTTTTTTCAGTAATAGTGTGCTGTGACACTTTTGCATTTTTATGTCTGATTTTGTAAGCTTTTAGGTGAGGTAAAACTTGGGGGTACTGAAGAAAAATCAAATTCTTCAAAGGGGCATGGTAGTCTGGAAAGGTTGAGAGCCACAGGTCTAGACAATACTTAGTCCTGCCTTGAGTGCAGGGGACTGGACTAAAAGACCTCTTCAGGTCCCTCCCAGTCTTATAATTCTTTGATTCTCTGATCTACCTCTTACTACACTGTAGAGAGTGCATTACAACACACACGGGTTGCTGGGAGAGGACAGAATACCATATATACATGCCAAGGTTTCATGTCACCAAAATATTGATATTTCCAATGAAGAAAAAACATTTCTAATTAAAGCAGCAAAAGTCTATGTATTCCTTGTAGTAGTTACTTAGTTTATGATTTCTCTCTATCTCTTGAAAGTTGCTCTTGCTGATATTATTACTAACTTATTTCAGATGAGGGCTTGAGTCAGAGACAGATCTTCCTCATATATAAACACACAGAGATGTTCATTATCACCCATTTTTTGGCTGAAGTAGAATTCTAGGCATGTATTGGAAATCTAAAGTATTTAGCAGATTGTTATCCAATCTAAATAGTTTTCATCCAGTTACTTAACTGCATAAGAAGAAAAACTGGTATATATATATATATATATATATATAAACTTTCTCCTGGTTTCTTACATTTCAACTTTAAATGCTGCCTGATGTCTATTCAAAGCATCTATTTAATGGAATTGACTGAAAATCCACTTAGGGATTTTCCATTAACACTACCAGACTGAGGAAAGAGAAAATGTGTTTGTATAAAAGTGTTCATATTGTTTCAGTCTTGGCAGTTCAATGTTCATTTTGGGGTCTGATGTATGATGTCAGAGAAAATAGAGAGAAACAGAGTCAGAGAGAGCACAAAATCTCCCAAATGAATCCCTTTGATTACAGAAGTTCAATGACTTTTTTAAAAGTCTTTGATTATTTTTTCAATAACTCAGCACTGCTGAAGAATTTGAAACAGAAAGAGAGAAATCCCAGGCACATAACACAGTTCTGCTTCAGCAAAGTGGGGAAAAAAACAACCACCCTTTTCTTTTAAATAACATGTATTCCCCTTGGAGAAAGATAGCTGAAATTCTACAGTTCTCAAATACACACTATGACCACATCAACTAAAATGGCTTCAAACAGATCAAATCGTCCAAACAATTAAAAATGTCTAAATTGGCTTGATTCTCTATGCCCTTAGAGTTTATGTAGTCATCTACACTTTGCAAATTCACAGTGGATCTAAAATACACTGAAACAAAAACATACCATGCACATGGTGGTTGCATGTTACACCCAATTTGCTTAGGTGTAAAAGACCATGCAAGGTGCACGGCAGGGAGAATGGGCCCACATTTGATAGTTTGTGAAGTGCTTAATTCCTCAATAATTTACACTTGTGCAGAGTGAGTGTAAAATGCTACCAGGTGAGAATGATAGCATTTTACATCCAGTTTGCATACTCTGAGATAGACCTTCAGCTGTGGATGAGATAGGTTCAGTGCTATTGAGAAGCTGAAGGAGAGCAAAGGTTTGTTTAAGTCAGGTTTCTGATCCTGGAATTGGACAACTCTGTCCTTTGAATAATATAAAGCAGATTCAGGACTGCTCTACATTTTGCCCAGACATCAATATCCCCAGTAAGTTGTCCAGCAGTCAGGGATCGCTGGACACAGGGCCACTCTAGCCGGTTTCCCTTTTCTTATCCAGTCCTCCTGCATCAAGGGACTGGTAACAAGGTTCTATGGGAGCCACCTCAATAAATCTACACTGCTGAGAGACCCCCAAATGAAGGAGGAATCCTCTACTTGGCACTCAAGCCATCTTTAAAGCTACTTTGTACCACTGTAGAACCTTCATACTTAAGAATGGAAGCCCTGTTGACTTCTCTCTGAAGTGAGAGACACACAAAAAGTTTCCTCGGCTGTCATTTTGGTTATCTCAAAGTCCATGTATTAGCTATCATAATGATGCAGACATCATAGAAAATGAAAGTCCAACATCTACACACAAAAAGCACATTTTCTACTCCTGAGGGAATTATGCACCAAAAAAATAAAAATTATGCACATGATATTTTAAAATTATGCAAATGTTATTTGTCAATGAATAAATATGGTTCAAGCATGGCAGTGAGGAACGCAGGCAACTGATGTATTGAAATGGGAGATCACCCTGAATTCCCCATGACCCCCAGTACAGGGACAGAGGCTGCACCTGATCCTGATCCAGTGCAAGGGCTGAGTCTGCCTGAGAAATGTCATGGGGCCCTACTCCTGTGTGCCAGGCACCCCAGGTGTGGGGTAAGCAGGCTCAGCCCAGCAGGATCCAAGTGCGGAGGAGCTTAGTGTGGGGTGAGAGGTTTCTGTGTGTGGCAGTCTAGGTGCAGGCGACTCAATGGGAGATCTGTTTCCATAGGGGCTTGTTTGGAGGTTCCAGGTGCAGGGGCAATGGGATCCCGCAAGGGATACAGGGGGTCTGGATGTGAGGAGATGGGACTTGATGGGTGTGTATGTGTCAGGGTTTGGTGGGGGAGAGGGGGGAAGTCTGGGTTCTGGTGGAGTGGGGCTTGATGGGGTGGGGACCAGGTGCAGCTGGCTGGGGCTCAGTGGGGTGAGGGGTTAGTGTGGGAGCTTGTCAGAGGGTCCAGGTGTACAGTAGGATGGCTTGTCAGGGTGACTGTTCGATGGGCCTGCATATTGGAGGGAGCCCCAGTGGCTGCTGAGGGGATGCCACATGCTGGGATCCCTCTCCCCTGTGCAGTAACACTTTAGAATAGGAGCTGGATATGGTAGAATCCATGAACTGAACGCAGGTTGTGACACGTTGCTGCCATCAGTATGCAAAATCTATATTGTGATATATGAAGAAATGCAGGACCCGGGAGGTAAAAGGATAGCTCTTGAGGTTAACATACATGACTGGTAGTCAGTATCACAGACACCCTGTGTGACATTGAGAAAATCAAGAAAACTTCCCTAGGCTTTTGTTTCCCTGCCTTTAAAGTGGAAACAATAATACATACCTACTTTGAGTCTTGGCTTAGCAATTCATATATGTTTGTAAAGTGCTTTAAAATCGTCAGCTAGAAAGTGCTTTGGGGTGGAAAGCATTATTATTTTTCTATATAAAAATCTAAAATACTGGTGAGGGCACATCTGGAGCACTTCATGTAGTTTCGGGCTCCGTACTATGAAAAAATGACATCATTAAAGTAGAGAAGGGCAATAAAAATGCTGAAAGGTTGAGAAAACATGACCTATGGAGAGAGGCTAAGAGCACTGAAGTACAGACTAGAGAAAAGTGAAGCAAAGGGTGACATGATAAATATCTATGAGTACCTGTGAGGAATTAATACAAAAGAAAAGAAAGGGGTTATTTTCATTTGTCTTTATGGGTAAAAGAGGAGGTAATAGCCTAAAATTAAGAAAGGTATAAATGGAGGGCAAAGAGTAAAAAGCCTTTATAACACTGAGGTCAATTAGATAATGGAATAATCTGCCAACAGAGGTCATAGTATCACAATCACTGGAGGTTTTCACAGTGTACTAGAGAGGCAACTAATGGGGCAGCCTGTAAAAATGTGTGAATACAATCCTGCAGAGATGTAGAGAGATGGGATAGAGGAACTAGGAGGTCATTCCTAACCCTAATATCTATGATTTTATGATAATACAAAGTGATAAATCACCAGCAGTGGAAATAGCAAGGTTTGTGAGCAGAATATATCGGCCATTCCTGTGAAATACACATACTCTCTACGTTAGGATGCACTGTAAAAAATGAGTTTTTTATCAGTACAACTGCCTGAGTAGTACATTTATGGTTATTAGCTGCTGGCGCAGGTAGTCTGAGAAATTAATTGCATCAAAGTTGTTTAAAAGTACTATAGTATCAAAAATTCCTGCAAGCATTTGGAGGTTTAATGTTGTGCAAAATAATCTATTAGTTAGTAACATCTTCAAGCCTGTATTACTTTTATTCTGAAATAGAGCCATTTTTCAGTTTGATGTCAGAAACCACAAAGTACTGTAAAATCATCATTTAATAAACTTTACATATTAATATTCGGATCCTGTATCCTTTACAACATGACTGTCACTATTGTTAACTTCTTTTATTTGCTTTGATGAATCTCAGCTTGCCTCTTTCTCTAGTTATCAGATCAGAATGTCTCCCTCTAAAGGCTAGAAATGTTGCATAACAGCTGCATGGAGGTTAGAGGCAGCTTAGTTCAAACAATGCTAGTATGGATTATATTAATGGAAAATCTATACTCCACTGATGCATATTTTTTCATTTAAATTACAAGGCACTGACAGTAAATCCCTCCAATGCACAGAAAGCAACAGAAGTAGAAAATTAACAGTAACACACATTACTTGGGATGCATTGGAGACAACTGCCTCGTTTTATTGGATTCATATGGGGGACCTGGTCTATATACCAGGTAAGGTCCAATTTATTACAGTAATTAACTACATGTCTAATGTTAAGCATGTGAGTAGTATGTACATGAGCATGAAAAAGTCATAAGTGAGGCCGCCAAACTCATTAGATTTACATAAGCATCAAAAAATGTTAAAAACAATAAATCTGGGGTTCTGTTTATATGCCTCCTGTTCTTCAGACTTAAAGGGACATTATTTTCATTTTTTTCTCTTCAATCATGAGAGCTAAAAATTTACTTTCAGAAAAATGACAGCTGTGTCTCATGCATAGTCACATGACTCCAGGAGCTACAGGCTTTACAAAGAATGTCAAATGTTGTGTGAGTCATGATGAAATTACAAGACTCAAATACAGTCCCATGGGACCACTGACATGCTTTGCGGTACATTTCATGCTGAACTAAGGCCTAAGTCTGATTTACACCCTCAAAATAGGTCTCAGGGCCACAGGTGCAATTTAGAGAATGCACATGCCTTACTCAGAGAACACCTGGCGAAATTCACCCTTCAACACAAATATTTTCATTTGATAACAATATTTAGTGCACATTATTAGGTACAAGATATTTCTGGATGAATCTTCAGAAGTTTTCTACAGCATTACAACATATACTCTGACCTATAAAGTTTGAGTCATAAACCAGTCATTAGAGAGCACAAACAAAACAAATTGTTTTTTCCTTTAATCTTATGCTATCTTCATTGTGCTCTATATCAAATATAATTTCTATTGAGGAATATTTTATAGCCTATTTTCTAGGAATTTTTCCCCCTCACAAAGAGCAAAATGATTTTCCCTGATTGCATAATACATTTTGATTAAATTATATTTGCACAATAAGATTTTTGTCAAATAAACTGATATTGATGGATGTGTATTAAAAAACACTGGGTATTTGTAATTTCAGCTGCATTGAGCTGGAAGTTATGTTGTGTTGCTTTGATAGTGAATGTACTATAATGTGCACACTCACAAATATACATCTGTTTTATACCAGTGATTACTTGTGAGATAGCCAAAATATTCCTGAAGAGGATAAATATATTAGGTTGTTTTATAAAGAGCCCCACAGCCTTCTTGAATGTCTCTAACAACTGAAAGTTAGGTAAGAAAAGAGAATTAGAGAGAAAGAGAGATGCTGATGAAAGCATTTATTTAAACATACTAGAAGAAAAGCACAATGTGAGAATAATGAAGAAGAAGGAATGGAAAACTATATCAAAGAGCCAATTCTGATCTCACATTAGTCTACAGCTAGAGTAACTCCACTCATTTTAGTCCTGTTGCTCTGGATTTACCTTTGTGTAATAGTGATTACACCTAGCCCACTGGACCCAAAATATACATTCTCATGACATTTGTTCATTTTGGACAAAACCTAAGCCTTAGTGCAGACCAAGTAACTGTATCTATGCACACCTTCATATGTTGCAGAGACCCAGTTAGGCAGAACTAAAACATGATAACCCATGGCAGACGTGAGGATATGAGTGCTTATTCTTTAAATACACAGCAGGAAACCAGCAGAATGATGTAAACTCTAGCCAAAAGTATCAGAGAGAAAGAAGCATAAGTGGATGGCACCATTCTCCTGATTCACATGATGGTGGCTTTATGGTAAAGAGGGTGGGGTGGCAGAAAGAAAAGGGATCATGATCCCTTTAAGGAAACCCATTATCCTGAGTTCTGAGGGGAAGGCAAAAGAGGGCAACAAGGAATTGGATACCCAGAGCAGGAGGGAGTATTGACTTACCAGGAACACCAAGGGGAAGAGTATTTATACCATGTACCCTTCTGACTGAATCCTCCTTGAGCAACGGTTACTGCCTTTTCCCTCCATATAATGTCTTTGCCCACTTTGCTTCCCTCCACTTTATGACATAAGAGCACAAAGAAGTTCTTGTCCACTTTCACTGGTGATGTGAGCAAATATAACCATTTAAAAAACAAACAAACAGAAATTTGATTACTGTGGCATTGCTCCCTTGACTTCCTTTCTAAAAGGGAGATGAAGGTGCAGCATAACAGAACTAGAATTACACATTGACCCCAATCTCCCACTCTCTCCCACCCTGAGTTCCAGCAATCAGTGTGTCATGAATTAGTCATTATATGCCTAAATTAGTAAAATAATAATAATAATTGAACAAATAATAAATGTTTCTTCTTTATGGAAGCAAATGAAAGTAAATTCAAACTAACATCAAACAGCAATGCTGAACTATATCCCCAGCTCGTCCTGGTTGTGTGAATGGATTGAGTTTAAATTCGAAATAATGCGGCTAAATTTGACATAATTGCGAACTGTAGACGAGGCCTAAGAGCAGAATTTGGCCCTTGGTGTTTTTGTTTTATCTTAAATAATTAATTTTAAAATTTAAATTAACTAGCAGGATGCTCTGTTGAGATTACAGTTGCACAAATGCAATGAATATTAACTGAAGTATAAAAGAATATATTTGATTTAAAAATATTTCCAGCTATCCGTATTTAAAAATTAACTCCTTGATCTTAATCAAGAAAATCCCACTACTGGCAGAGGGATTCATGCTAGAGCATCCTAACTTCCAGCATCATCAGTGAGACTAAAATATTTTCAAACTACATTTGCTCAAGATTTTGACAGTTTATAAAACAGCTCTTAAAATCAGCTACTTTTAGAATCTGATATTTTCCCATCTACTCCAATCAATCCTGGCAAATCTAGATAATGGGGCAAACTTCATTTTTATTCATTAAGAAAATAAGAAGTGAAATCTATAACATGATGTTATAAATAAAAACATTCATCTTTTAAATCCTCAGCTACTCTATGAATCTCTAAATCAAAGACAAATACACAGATGTTAAGTGCTACAATCTTATTATAATACTTCTAAAATAAAATTCTTGGAGTTATGGAGATCTCATTACTCATTCTTTTGGGAAAGCTCAGAAACATTATGTCTCAAGTGGACATCTGGTTTGTATCTAATTACACTCAATTCAATTAATAGTGATATGTAAAGATTATATGGAGAGACCCATTCAAACAATATTTCGACTAAAATGGCTTTTCAAAAGAATCAGTTATTTTGGTGGAAAATACAAATCTGATCAGGTTTTCAATAAAAAAACAAAAACAACAGAAAAAAAATGTCCTTCTTTTTCTCCTCCCCCATCTCCTCTGGAAAGGAGGGAGAGAGAGGGAGGGAAAAAAATGCAAGGAGAAGAAAACCTAATAAAACAAGCCTGAAAAATGTTCAGTTGTCAAAAAAAAAAAAAAAAAAAGGTTGTTGGAGTGGAATGTGGAGGTGTGTGCGTGTGAAGACATAGTCAAACTTCCCTCCCTTACCTCCTATGGGTCATTGCATTTGCCCAGAGGATAAAGGAGGAAGCAGCCCATAGACTCTAGGAATACAACAACTAACATTTTGCCTTGTTGCTATGCAGATGTGCCATGGGAAAGATTCCTTGCACAGCCTTTCCCTTGACTGCGCACCACATAAAGGTCAGGCAGAATCAGACACTTTGACCTTATTGACCAGAAAGCAGGCATATTTCATGTATGTGGTTGGTTTTGTATTTCTCATATGCATAATTGTTAATGCCATATGATGGCCTGCCTATGCACAAGGGATTTAGAGGGATATAAATTGCCCCTTACTCCCTTGTGCCAGATAATGGCATCATAGGTGCAGCATAGCAGAGGAAATACTTCATTCAGCTGCTGTGATCATATGCCTCATGTGCAAATGGGCAAGAGGAAGCTTTGGAGAGAAAAAACACGCTGTCCTGCCAATGGGTCCAGCAACATAGCTCTGCCACTGCTTCAGAGAATATTCTGTGCACCCAGGCAAACACTCGTCTTAGTTTACTCCTGTCTTTACTTCCCAGAGCTGCAAGGGAGCATTCACAATCTCCCTCTTGTGCTGCCCCTCACTTGGAGCCAATTGTCATCTCATTATCTAGTCCTTTATTTGCACCACAAAGAAACCAAAGCAAAACAATAACAAACCAAGTAGACTCTCATAGGAAAAACTGCAGGAATTTGGTGTCGGGATTCCCAGAAATGTAATGGGAGCTACACAGTTATATTCTTGGGCTTTGCTTTGCTTCCAATTTTATTGAATATATTAGATATGGTTGAAGAGCTATTGTCCACAATTTGTGATTGGTTGTGAGTGATGGTGTATCTTTGTTTATAATTCCTAGAAAAGTGAAATATATTATTTTTATTTTACATAGCTTAAGTTCATCCAAATCATGCATCATCCTTTCCCTATGCGACCTACAAAGAGAAAAAATTGAGCCCACATCTATAAATGCAACCAGTCAAGGAAGCAAAGTTTCTGAAGGATGTAAGTGTTTGTAAGAACACTATGTATGAACTATAAGACTACTCATATGAGTAAAACTACTCAAAAATGTATTTGCAACTTCAGCCACCAGTTTAGTATATTACTATTGGGTGGCCTCTAAATGCAGGCCTGTTTGTTATTTTCAGTAAGGAAAGAGCAATCACCTTTGTCCCAGAAAACAGAAATACATAGAAGACTGTGCCAGGGTTGCCAGCAATTTGATCATGAGTCTCACTATATTTGCTGGCTTTTTCTTTTCTTTTCTTTTTTTTAAACCCTCACTTACGGAATGAAGTGTTGATGTGAGAATCCTAGTTTTCATTAGTAGAGCTTGAAAGTGGGAATTAATTGTACTCTAAAAGCTCAGAAACCATAAGACCAATAAAAAAGAACCTGTGGTGAAGTCCTGGCCCCTCTAAAGTCAGTGCCAAAATGTCCTTTGATTTCACTGGAACCATGATTTCAAACTCCTCTCTACCTCCCACCTACATTTGCTTGTTTAAACCTCATGATCTTTCAACCAATCACATTACTTTTTGAGGACCATCTCATGACTTTTTAACACTTCTGATTAATGAAACTGCTGTATTTATGATAGCAATCTCATATGATAAATACAAAGCTACTTTGCTCTTGCTTAACATTCAAAATGTTGACTACAAAAGTAAAAATAATTAAAATAAAAAGCATTATTACAGACCTTCCAATTTGTATCTCACTAGTTACCCTTGAGGCATGAAATATTCCTTCTGATGTGAACTGTTGCTCATGGGTTTTTGCTTAATTGATAACTGTTTAGTTGAAGAGTAAGTAGAACTATAATGGATCTAATAAACCAGGAGGTAATGGATTGCTGCACTTACACTATGTAATATTACGATGAATTTACTTTCAATTGTGGACTTCTTTATTCCTTTAGAAACTTTTTTTTTTAACTCATATGGAGTTTTGTCACGTAACTGACCTGGATAAATGTGTATGATGGAGTTTTCTGAGCTTGTGGAACATAGGAAATTTTATTGCTTTACCTTTTATTTTGCCCTCCCCACCCCCATTTTTGACCACAGTCTGATTGCCAGCTGCAGGTAAAGAATTTTTATTCAATACTCAGACAGTTCTGTTTTACTCTGAATTTAGATTAATCAAAGAGGTCAACTTTCAATAGAAACTGCATAAAACTCAGTCCATTAAATTGTCCATTTCAGGCCTGCAATAATGGCTTATAGTTTTGATTATATTAATTAGTGCACTTACTGCATTGCCAGGCTAAATGCTTTCAATGTTATTTTAAGGAACAAAAAGTTATGTTCTTTCTTTTACTGAGAAACTAGTTCATGGGGAGGAGGGAGAGAATATGGGGAGGAGTTTTTTGTTTTGTTTTTAAATAATCTGTAAGGGATAAATATTGTTATTGGATGTTATTATAGTACCAGAGAATTTTAACACTGAATATTTGAATGCACGTGCACGCACAAAAATACCTCAAGTCATTCCTCTTTAGTTCTTCATTTTTAAAATGGTGTCCTTATGTTACAGCTTTTAATCACAAATTTCATGTTAACTTTGATTAAGTGAGAACCCAAAAGAATATGCCTAATATCCTTCAGTAATAGGTTCAGTAGTACTAGGTTCAGTAATGCCTAATGCTGTTTTTGTGTTCTAAACATTTGAAAGTTACAGGTTTTCTGGTTCCTGCATAGTCCAGAATTATCTCCATTTCCCATGCTATATGTAACAGGAGTACAGTATTTGGACTAACCTGTTGGCTTATCAATTATGATATCCTGCAGATATTGGCCTATTCCTGAGTTTTCAGAGGAAGTTTAAAGACCCTCCCTCACTATTTCCCCACAATACATCTAACCAGGGCTCAGACTGGCTGAGGAGATGTCTTATCTGGCAGTATGGTATATCATCATTATTTCCCTAGGTTTAACAATCCAACTGCTTAGGCAATATGGTAAATGGTGGAAAATACTCCCTATAGTCTTCCACAAGCAGTCAATTTACCCTCAAAAGAACAGGATTTGATTTCCCTAGTCTTAGCATTAATAGTGGACAACATCCTGAAGCCCTTTCTCTGGAAACCCTTCCTCCTGAATGAGAATAACCCAGGTAGGGCACAGAAAACACCACCAGTGTTGATAATAGTATTTCTTATACATTCTGCAGTCAGAAGAGGCAAGATTTGCATCACCGCCCATATAGTCCCACACGGCTGTGTGGATCCTGAAATATCTGTGTGGACTAAGTGATCTGCTGATAACAGTGGACCCTTTGTATAGCACTGGCATCTCCACTGGATCTGGGGGTTCCTGCTTTCCCCTTAGCCAATGTGAATGGATGTGCTGCCAGGGACTCACAACCGGCAGGTGCCCTGGAGCCTCATTCCCAATGATCACACACAGCATGGAGGAGAAAACTGGTGGAAGATACTAGGCACCATATTAACTTTTTCAATTTTCACCTGTGGGTTTTATTGGGGAGAATCTGAAGAAACCCACCTGGCTTCCTCATCCTCAACTCTGCTTGGCTTGCCTCTCCCTACCACTTCTAGTATATGGAGTCTTATTCGTGATACAAAAGATACATGCCATTTAGGCAACATTATCCATTTCCGTTGGAGCAGGATGTTTCTGCACTCAGAATGGAACAAGTGTTCCAAATTATTTATTCAGCCACTCTCCTGCAAACTCCCACTGACTTTAGTTTTATTCCATCATTACTCAGGCAAACTTGAGTAAGAGCCTCAGGAATTTCCCAAGGGAAATTAGAACCCTGAACTGGGATTTTAGTAAGCCAGCAAAAGAGAGACTAATTTTCAAAAATGATGATGTATAAATGTACTTGTAAAGTTCAAGTTAACCTTGGTTAACCATGTTCTTGTTGTATGCAGGACTTAAACTATATTTTTTCGAGCACTCTTCTGACCTTTACAATAGAATTTCTAAAACTAGAAGCTTCAGCTATTTACATTTTAAAAGAATGGCATGATGTGCCATCATTTTAAAGAGAACTGAAATGCACCATCATTTACTATAACATGAAAACTCAAAAGGGAAATTTACTTGATTTTTCTTTCTCCTCCTTATTTCTGAATGAATTTCTTGTTCATGGAAGGTGCCAGATTGACAGCACTGTTTCTTCCTGTTAAAAGCAACAAGAAGAATCCAAGCAGTGCAAACGTCCTAGCTTGCAAATGTATTTCAAGCTTGTTCCAAAAAGGTATCTGCCAGGCTTAAGCATGCAGTTGTTTTTTCAGGTCTGTTCAGTATTTGGCCTCTGCATTCAAACTGGCAATGAAGGTGCCCATTGTGGTACAGTTTTTTTGTGAGGTAGAATCATATCCACCCAAAAAATGTGTTAATTTACTAAACATTTTCCTCATGCATACACACTAGTGTAAGAAACCTTGCAATAACATAAAGTGAGTCTATCAGAAATAATTTTTTGTGCTCATTTCAACCATTTTAATTTTTTTTTGAAATAATGTCATTGAAACATTTGTTTTGATAAAAATTGCATTCAGTTTGCAAAGAAATATAAAAAGGAGGCTAAATTTAGGGCCATTATCCACTTTGCCAATTTCCATCTAAATTGTAATAGTGATGATTCTTTTCAGTACCACTGACTCTCATTAAAAAATAGTAGAATAACTGAGTATTAAAAAAAAAGTTAAGCAGAACTCAAACATATGTCTTTAATGGATATTTTATACACAGAGAACATAAATATCTGTAATAGCCTACCACTCTGCATATAATGAGATGGGAATCCTGGAGTGCTGAAGAGGCTTTGATACGTCATAGGCCAGATGGTCTTTGTTCCATCCAATAATTGTTTATATTCTTGTATACTATACACTGTACATTATGGAAATACATAAATGTGCTGCAAACACCAAAATAGCTGCTATTTGATGTGTTTATAGAAGAGGTCACACATACTGATATTATTTTGTTGCTACATACTCAGAGTCAAAATCTCACCTGTTGTAAATTGATGCCGCTCCATTGTACTCAAAGTAGCACTGTCAATGTACACTAGCAGAAAGTATTCCCTCCCTCCCCTGTCCTCCTCTCCCACAAATTTCAGATGATATTTCTGGCAATAATATATGTGTTTGGTTTGTACATGGGTATTTTACAAGGTACCTTTGGGTAATGGAAAATAACATCTTTGCTTTTGTTTGTACACAAAATAACTTACATTAATACCAGACAGAGAAATATTTCTGCTTGTTAGAGTTAGTCACATAAATATTTTACTTGTGGAACACACATTTGGCTAGTCATTACCGGGGTGATACAGTCATTTCAGCAATTACATTAAAAGCAATTTTCTGGCAATATTGAGAATCTGTGGAGGCCTCTTTAATTCCAGTTTTATTAGTATTCAGTTTAGATAATGTAATAGGTTTGTGACTTTTTCTGGATGTCTGACATATGCCTCCTGGCTAAGTTTTGTTTCAGAAGGTGTGCTATGGTGATAGTATACAAAATGCAGAAAACATTTCATATACAACTTGCAGCTAAAAGTTTATTTCAGAGAAATGTGCTTCCATCTTGTCCTGTCCTGCTAAAAGTCACTTTTGCACAACTCCAGTAGCCCCAAAAAAGACCTAAAGCTGCCTTCAATAAGCAATGGAGTATGTCCCACAGTCTGGCAGAATCCATGTCTGGTGTAAATCCACCTGTACCCATTCTAGTGCAGGTGGAGAAGTAGGGGTGTGCAAAAGTGGGCATAGAGAACAAAGTGCTCCAGCCAGGGCCTGACCAGGTCTAATATATAGCAGTCCCAAGATTCCGGGGGGGGGGGGGGGGAAGGGGGATGGTCAGGAGGGCAAGAAGATGGGGTAGGATGCCTCCACCTCTGAGTCTACCTCCTACTGGCCTAGCACTATCTGAGGATTGAGCCCATTGTTTTTACTTAAAAAACTGGTTCCAACCTTGACATCCTGGGGATATCTTTCAACCAATTCTCTGGCATTCTAAAAGGTAGGAATTTTGTGTCATCTCTAGAAGAACTTTTCTTTGTAACTGACTGATCACTATTGAAACTCACCAGCACAGATCACCCTTTTACAGAAGCCCTTCCCAGCATGTTCTTAAGATAGCCAGCCCTTTACATTTGGACGAGACAGCCTTCAATTAGCTTATTGGAGCAACGGGCTCCTGGTGGGCAGATGTGTGTGCTGAAGCAGGGCCTGGTTGTCTTCACCAGCCCTCTGCACAGATGCAAGGGTGTGAATATATAGACTCAATTACAGAATTAGAATCTTCGTAAGAATATAACAAGAAAACTGTGAAACAAGAACTTTATTCCTCCCACTCAAATTAGGAAATTTGTCAAAATTGACAATTTCCCAGTTTCTGCTTTGTTGAATCAGCATTTTCCGATGAAAACACATTTAGTTGAAAAATTCCCAGCCAGCTGTATTAGAAATTCTCATGCTTTTTTTGTGTGAGTCACAGTATCTTTCTATTAGATTCCCCACCTGTGGAAATCAGGGGATTGCAAGAGAAACACTGATGTCATTAAAAAAAAAGTTTCTATATATATATATATATTAAAAGCCTTATATTTTAAGACAATTGTATCAATTTTTACAGACTTGGGATTGTCATCACTGGATAAATATCTGGGTAGTAGACACAAGGCTTGAATGCACATGGCGAAAATCATCCTGGCTACACCTCTAAAACCAGTTCCACTTCATAAATACCTTATATTAAGGCACAAATCCAGACTAAAATGGATTAAAACACCCAATAATTTATTAAAAATCATAACAATAAAGGGTCTAATAAAACTTTACCAGTCTTGTATAGTGAACAATTCCAACATAACAAACTTCTGGCTTCTACCAAACATAGAAGAAAATAATCCAATTCACTTGCATAAACTCGTTTTTTTTTAGCTTTCAGAGTTCAAGGACCTGAATCTATTCTCATTTACGTTTATGACAATAAAAAATGGTAGCTGTGGAAAAGTCAGGTCTGAAATATCTGAACAATTCACTTAACAAAGCAACCTCCAAAGATAAGTTATATATTTATACACACAACCATTGCATTACTTACATATCAGAACAGACTAAGCAGATATTTAGCAGCTACATTCCAACTTTGACATTTGAAAACACACTACAAAAACGCAAGTGCCAAAGCTGGTGTATCTAAATGGCACAGGGCTATTATCTCTGAAACTATAGTGAGAAATGGGTAACTCACAGCACATTACAAAATAAATGGGAAACAGACTTTCAGACTTTCATGGAAAATGACTTCTGAGCAGACAGTCTCCAAACTGCTCAATCCACCACCTCCTTCTCATCACGGAGTGATTTCCAATAGGAAAAGTATTCTGAAGGAGATCAAGCTCTATTGCTACAAAAGTACTTTAAATATCTCTCAGCATTAGTTCAGCTCTTCCCAGTTTCAACACTAGAAAATATAATCTTTGGGAAAATCTTTAATTTATTATTTTTTATACCAGCCTAATCACAATGATGAGATTATCCTCACTTGAGTAATCCTATTGAAGTCAATGGGTATAAACACAAGTGTGCAAAATTTCAAATCCAGGTTTTTAGAGCTCGTAGAAATGTAAGCACTGGAAACTTCATGTCCCAACATTTCAATATGCACCTTCAAATAACACCTGTTTGTCCGAGTAAACAAACAACTTACTAACTAACTTGCCTATGCAATTATTTGGATCCCAGAACTATGTCCTCACAAACTTTAAAATCTGGGATGAAACTATGAATATTTGATCCTGAATATTTCAGTTGGCCAAAAAGTGTAACTTTCTAAAAAAGTGTAAGGTAACAACAGTAAAGGGGCAGATACGGAGATCTTTGTGTGCGTGCTAATGAATTTGCATGGCACTCAGATATCACAGAGAGTGGTGCAATATAGGAACCTAAATAGACAGACAGAATGACAGTGAAGGATAGTATTCCAGACATGAGATCCAAATTTCAACTTGAAAATGCATAACATGTTGTAATTTTGGACCATCTTTCCAAATCAGAAGTGCAGTAGAGTAAGTATACATAAGAACATAATCTATTAAAATAAGCTATCAATACTGTACATCAGGAATACAACTAAATATGTACATGTAATACAGTGGCCTTTGAATAATCTCAGAACACAGTTTGAAAATACTGTGTTAATTTTTAGAAAACAGCATCTAATGAGACCCATGGCAGTGCTGCGACTTCTATTATCAGAACACAAAGTATTTTGCTGGTGACTCAGATATCCATGAACACCTAATTAAGTTAATATTTCCTTTTAGCTCATTTTTGTATGGCCTTCTCTCGAATAGAGAAGAGCTAACACATCTCTAAGGCAACTGATCTTAATTTCATGACTAAAGAAGACATGAAAACAATAGGCTTACACTACTGATAGGTTTTAGACAGTTTAAGTTGTACATTTATATTTTAAAACATAAAATGCTCAGGATCCAATACTCAGATCCACTTACTTCAATGGTACTATAACTCTTTATACCAGCTCCATTTTCTAATAATAAAATAAAAGTAAAATAAGCTTAAAATAAGTTCCAACCACCTTCCAATGTCAGAAATCATGGACAGGGTTTGATTCTTCCTATCTGCACATTTTAGTTTCAGGTTAGAACCAAAACCAGAAAGGTATGACAAATTTTGATAAAATCTCATAGGAATTGCTGTTTCTGACATTTAAAACCATGAGATTATTACCTTGATAATATTGAATACTCATTCAGTGTGCTTCCTATACAAACTCCTACACAAATGTTATTACAGCAATAATCCTTGAGATGACAAAGATATAGGTGTCTGTGAGACAGCCTACATCCAAAAGAACAGGATGCAAATTTTTATGCCAGATGAAAGACCTTTGGCAACTGTTGAAACTTAGGCATCCAACAGCAATTGAAGACTCAGCAAAACTCCTCTGTTAAGAGCCTGGGTAACAAACAGAAGACATATTTCCACAACTGGGGATGATGATTTACAGCCTGATACAAAGCTCACTGAAGTCAACAAAGTCTTTCTAATCTCAGACCAAACACACGTTGCAGAGTGAATTTAGCCATGTAGATCCAACCAGAAAGCACCAGAAACAGTCACAAGGATTTTGTTATGCCAGCAATCTTTAAACCTGAGTTTCCTCACATACACAACAATTTTACATGAGTGTAACTTAGTTAGTTATAATATGTGAAAATGTAATATAGGAAATGTAGGTAAACTGGGCCATATCATCAACATGAACAATTAAATCAATACCCTTTCAACTCCAGTAATATCATGGAGTCAAACTTTGTCATTTCAAGCTGTGACTTTGTATTGTGGTGCCAATAAATCAAACGACAGAACAAAAATCCTTTCCATTTCTAACATCTGTGATTATAGAAATGTATATTTCTAAATAAGGAATTACAAAGTAGTCACAAGCCAATATACTTGGTAGTCTCTGCTCAATCGAAGCACAAGCTGTGGATAGCTTGAGTACTACTGACCACGATGAAGGAATGTTCAAGTTGTGAGGTAAAGCTTGCATCTCCCATGTCCTCACTACATCTGAGTACAGCCAGTGCTACCAACATCTCATTTTCATGGTTATCAAATGTAATTATTTTGTATCTGACCCTGAGAGATGCTACGCATTTTCCACTGCCACAGAAGTCAAAGGGCTCAGCACCTCCCTGAATCAGCCCCTTTGATTTGTATTCTTTTGCTTTTGCTATGGAGAAAGCCCTTATGTTTTAGAACTCATTTGTATTTTGCAGAACATTCACATGTGTGCAATAAGGTATAGAAATTAAAATTTGTTATACTTTTTATGCAGGTCCCTTGTCTATAAACAGTGTCAAATAGCTCTTCATCAAAAAATAAGAGAAAGACAGATGAGGGATGAATAACATCTGGGGTCTCCAAGCTAAAATGAGTTAATAACAAAATACAGCATAGACATTTTTTAAATCCCATGGCAGCCGCCAAGTCTGCAAACAAAAAGCATTTAAATTTTGGCATAAGAAAAAGGATCCTGGTATGCGATTTCACACACTTCGGGAATGTCCTACCAAGCAAACATATCATTTCTTGTTGAATAGTATAGCCTAGAAGTTATAACCATGCTCAGGTATTAGGCACTGTACATACACCTAGGGTATGTCTTCACTACCCGCCGAATCGGCGGGTAGCCATCGATCTTCTGGCGATCGATTTCTCGCATCTTATGAAGACGCAAGAAATCGATCGCTCGCGGCGCCCCCATCAACTTTGGAACTCCAGCTTGCTGGGAGGCGCAAGCTGGAGTCGACGGGGGGAGCGTGCCGCCGACTGCCGCCGCCATGAGGACGGATGGTAAGTCGGCTGCAGATACGCAAACTTCAGCTACGTGATTCACGTAGCTGAAGTTGCGTATCTGCAGTCGATCCCCCCCCCGTAGTGGAGACCAGCCCAAAGTGTAAGAAACTGTCCCTCCTCCAAAGCAACTGGGGGGGAAAGGAAGTATTATTATCCTTTACAGGCAGAGACTTGAGGTCCGCCAGTGAAATTCCTTGGTTCTTATTTTCATTTCTGTGGTTGTTTGGACTTTTACCTGCTCTGGACATGGGTTGCAAGTTTTGACAAAGTAACATTCATACAGTTCCTCACATTAAATTCCTAAACCATATAACTATTTAAACTGTCTCCATGATGCTATAAGAAAGGTGAGGGGAAAAAAACTAGGCCAAACCCAATTTGGCCCTGACCGGAAAAATGTCCTTTCTGGCCCTGTAAATGGGCAATCTGACAGACCCACAGCAACTTAAAAACAAAGTTCCTATACCCAGGGTATACACAGAAGTCTTCCAAGGGGTACATCAATTCATCTAGCTATTTGCCTAGTTTTTCAATAGACTACACAAAAAGCATTAGAAAAGTCATTACAAACTAAAATTTCATACAATAACTTATCTATAATGTTCTATATACTATATCAACAGTTCTCAAATGGTGGGCAAGTTCATTTTATTGGGGTTGCCAGGGCCAGTGTTAGATTCTCTGGGGCCCAGGCAGAAAGCCCAAGCCTTGCCACACGAGGCTGATGCTGAAGCTTGAGTTTTTAAGTGAAGTGAAACTTGATAAGACAATTCAGAAACCAGAAAGGGGTACAGTAGTTTGGAAAGGCTGAGAACCACTTTTCCTACACTATAGAACTATAGGGAAGGGGGGGGGTGATTTCTGTTAAAAATGGGACAAGTGACCATGTAAACCCCGGACCAGGGATTAAATAAATTATTATATAATGCAATAGCCAAGCTACTAAACAGAAGTGTTTATCATGAGCCACAAAAGTATGCAAAATTAATCCTTTTTTTTTTTACATTTGATCTGGATCTGCAAAACAAATCAGTTTTCTTAGGAGCAGATTTTTAATGGTATTTGGCTGCCTAAAGATGAAAAGGGATACACAGTGGGACTTTCAAAATTGCCCAACCAGGTTAGGCATCTAACTCCCATTGACTTAAATTGGAATTAGGTGCCTAGGAACTTTTGAAAATCCAAATACATGCATATTTAGGCATCTTTAGGTGCCTAAAAATCTTTTAAAATCTGTCTTTTAATAACTAGACACTGTTCATAGAAGCCACTTGTAACTCTGTCACAGTAGCTCCATTAACTTCAGTGGAATTGCAACAATTTACACCAACTGTGAATCTAGCCAAATAGATTTCTTCTTACGGTATATAAATCATAAATACCAGATCCTTGCATTTTTATGCCAATTTTAGCTTACTGTTAGCTACTTCAAATACCAGTGA
Organism: Sternotherus odoratus; assembly: GCA_032164245.1. Classification (NCBI taxonomy): domain Eukaryota; kingdom Metazoa; phylum Chordata; order Testudines; family Kinosternidae; genus Sternotherus; species Sternotherus odoratus. The sequence continues at coordinate 108,902,872 of JAVMKO010000002.1, forward strand.
AAACAAACTTTAAAGCATTACTGTAATTCAAAGTTCCATCTTCCTTCTGCTTTGGATAACATTTTCTAGGACACAGCATACAGCAACTTTGTCAAAGACCTCTCTTGCATTGTAGTTAACAAAGTGGGTCCTCACTACCGGTTGCACCCATCCAAGCTTAACATTTTTTAAATTATTTAAATGTCCTCATAAAAAATGTAGTGAGATTACAAGTTCTGCTGTACAACTGTGATGGAAACATTGGGTGAAACATGCAAAATTGATTTACAAAGTGTAGCAAAGATCTCATTCCTGAATTCATTTGCTCCTCAGAGAGGGAAAAGGAAGAAGAGGAAAGACTGGTTCATTAAGTTGCCTTGCTACCGGCAGGGAAAAAAACAAAAACAACAAAAAAAACAGCTGCTAAAATCAACCTGATGGCTAGAAATAGCAAGGGAAATAAAAGACTTAGATTTGTGTTTCATTTTGTAGTGTTTTATCCAGATTGGGGGTCATGATCAACAGTAGACTTGTGGGAAGAATATTGCTACAAGTATTACTCTTATTGCATGTGTTTAACTAGAAACACACAACAGCAAAATGTTATTGTGTGGCCTGTCATCATACGTGCTAACATACAGTTAGATTTGTTAATCTGCCTGTTTACATTTTAATGATATTTGCTTTATAATATCGGGGAAATTGTTTGAAAAATGAGATATATTTTTTTTTAAAGCACATACCTGGTTATTTTTAGCACATCTGCAAATAATTTCATTAGTACCTCTTCTACTTTCACATTACAAAAGGCCTGAAACTAATAAATTAATACTATCCATATAGTGACTAAATAAAGAGAGAATTAAATTTCCTTGTACCACAAAGACATATACAGCATGCTCCTGCAGATAAACCATCTATGTATTGTCTAAACTTCCACATACTGTAATAGCTAACTTGGTCACATTCCTCCCCGCCCTCCCCAACTGGATTAATATATACAGAGCAGGCAGTATGAAAAGCAACCTTTCTGATTCAATGTCCTGAAAATACTCATAAACGTTGCTTCAGAAAAAGATTTTAATTGCCAAGATCAGTATCTAAAATGAAGTGAACGGAACAATACAAAGGCAGTCACTGAGACAGTATGTGACTAATTGCAAGTACTGTAGCTTTTTTATTTTGTAGTTATCTGACAGTAAATGAGATTGCATTTTCCCAGACAAAATATATAAAAGATTACATTTGTATGTAAAAGCATGAGGTTAACCTACATTTCAGAGCTATTAATGCAGACTGTTAACTGATGGGAGCGGTTGAGGGGGCAGGGCAGAAGGGCTGACGCCCAAAAAGAAGTGTGCTGCTGGGATAATCTATCCATTGATGAGTCTTGTCTGCCTCAAAGGGTATTTTTTTTTCTACATGAAAGGAAATATTTAAACTATTACCAAGGTCTCAACAGCTGGAAATAGGTAACTTTGAATAGGATACATTGACCTGAACCGGTTTACAGAATAGCCCTGCAGCATTAACTTCCCACTGCAGGCAGAGGAGCCCAATGGAAGGTGGGTTATTGAGTGAACACGCACCCCCAAATAGTTTTTTTTTTCCTAAGGAAAATTGAATTGGCAATTTTCATTCTTGCTTCCCTAGATTTTGCTGACATCTTACGTGCTGGCTTGTACCTCAGGTTAATTGAAATGATAGAATGGGTCAAACAATCCCTTTAGTTTTCTTGACAATATTATGCTGTGGATCAGACCTTTATAAAGGTCTCTCCTGCTTCTGCTCAGTATTCATTAGAGCACAGCTATAATAGCCATAAATATCAGTTTCATATCTTACTTAAACATAGATTGTTATTTACATCATCTGAGATTGTGATATCTTATTAATCAATAATTGGTGGTTCTAACAGTTAGAACTGACTAATTGGTGGAACTATCAGTTCCCACAAAAGGATTAAGGGTTCTCATTTGTTCCTCTTTGGGGATGGCTAAACAGCCAAACTCTCTCAACCTGCTCCCTATCTTTAAACTGGAAGAACCTACAGAAATACAGAACCAGGGCTGGATTGTGGCTTTGTCACAGGCCTAGCAATACTTAATGATAATGAACTAGTAACAGACCAGGGACCGTATTGTTCTTCTCTTGCTCCAGAGGGGTAATCTGTGTCAACCCTACACCTGGTACAGATTAATTCTCCTCTTTGCTGGTTTAGCTGTTCGGGCTGGCGACACCCCTTTCCCCTCCCGGCCAATCCACTCTCCACCCCCTTGAGTGAGAAAAAGGAGTGGCAGCCTCATAGAGATTGATGTTTCTCTGCCCTGTGATTCATGAAATGTATAATCCCACTAGGGCAGTTATAAGAGAGAATATCCCCTCTCTTTAAACACTGGGGTAAAGAGGAGAGTCTCTTATATGCAAGACCAAGTAACTATAAGCTGCTTTTTCAGCCTGAGTTAAATCTTGTCTCCCCAAAACCCACTCTACCAGTTGGGAATTGGGGTTCCGCTGCCACCACTCAGTGATTACCCCAAGACTATGGGGTAGGGGCACCTTGACTCCTCCCCCGAGAGTAACCCTCCTGACCCCTCCCTTTCTGTCTGGGAGATAAAAAAACACAGAGACTTAACTCCAGCTTCCCCTTTCAACCTAGGAGACACTGATCCACTCCCCCCTCCCTCTCTGGTTACCAAGGGAAGAGAGATTCCGACACCCAGACCCCCCCTTACCTGGGAACTGGGTCACATCCAAAGCTAGGACAACTTTATGGGAATAACCAAATGCTTTTTATAACAAAAAAGGATTAATAAAGAAAAGAGAACAACTTACAGCTAATACAACTTCACAGATATAAAGCTTTCTAACCACTCCCTCTGAGAAGGTTAGTGACACTCTAAATCAGGTACAAAACCTATGAGATCAAAATGCTACTTACAGTTAGTCTAATCTTAGAAACAGAAGGGTGCTCCATCTCTCCAAAGCTAGGAGAGGGGAGAAGAGCTTCCATAGCTGGAAAAGAGGTCGAGCTAGCCCAAAAGCTCCGGGACAAACTGAACTGACTTCCTGGTTTTTCCTCTAGGTGGGCTACTCTGACGTTACCCCCCCCCTTCCTCAGTTAACCCCCAACAGGTAAAACAGCACTCCAAGGCACTTCACACTCATGACAGCAGTAAATACTGCCCCCCCCCCCACCGACTCCTGTGCCAGTGTGCCGCCTGGCTCACAATTGCACCCACAGTAAACATTGAAAAATGGAACATCTTTTTGGGGAAAAGACTAAGACAATCGAACAAAACAAAAAAGAAAGAAGCAGGAAGTCATTAGGGAAAGAAATACAGCAGGGCTACTGAAATTGCACAACCCCACAGGATGAAGCTAATTTGTATACCTCTCTCTTTGCCCGTCACCCCAACCGGGATATGGGCCACCAACCACAGATCTCTCCATTTCTGTCGTTGGTGTTTCGGTAGCAATTGGTTCCCTTATGGGGTGGAGTTGCTAGCCCCACACCCATGTTAAGCCTACAGCACCTGGTATTCTGAGGAGGTCTCCCATCGAAGTACTAGCCAGGCCCGACCCTGCTTAGCTTCCGAGATCAGACGGGATTGGGCGTGTTCAGGGTGGTTTAGCTGTACAATTTGTATATACATTTACATAATTTAAAAATAAAAGCACACAACCACAATATTTACATGTATTTGTATCCAGCCGAACAGGGGAATAAAAATGGATTGTTGCTTGACTTCATCAGCAATAAGAACCTGCATCTGATCAGCTGTACTTTCATTCTACAATTACAGGGTGAAGACCACCAAAACAGGTCATGTTATTGGTTATGTTTTGGACAGCCCTGGAATTGAGAAAAGGGCAGGTTGGCTGTTGCTGAGAAATATTAGATAATTTATAGAAATGAGTGAGGGGGAAAGGAAACTTCCTAGTCTCCAAATAAGTGTCCATATCCATTTATATTCCTTCCTGAAGACAAACCTGAATCTAGAGCTCTCTCTGATTCTCTACCATATTCTTTTTGACATTACCCCAGGATGTCGTGACCCTCTCAGCTGGTCAGCTTTACCACTTTCTCAGTGCCCCTGCTGAGGGTGAAAGTTCTCTAAGAATCCTGAAAGGGAACTCAGATTTTGTTTTGGGGATGTGTTTTACAATGGGGTTGATTTTGAGGTGGGAAAAAAAATTAAGATCCTGTTCATGCTTGCGTCCATTCTGTGCGAAACATGGACATTGGCGGGATTAGAATGACAACATTTTTCAAGCATAAAAGATTTGTGAGCTATTTCCTGCAATGTGTTAGGTACAAACAAACTTTTCTTCAACAGCGGGCATACATGGCTTTTAGGTTTAGTGGTTTTTTTCCTCTTGAACAAATGCATTTATAGTAGCTGATTTAAGGAAAAGCTTCCCCTCCGTTTATTTTGATTTCCCCTGTGTCCTTTTACAGCATCGTAAAGAGTACAGAATCTTGTTCCGCAATTATATATTTGTGTAGACACTGCTTTCAAATCTCCAGAGCAATAATCTATGAACAATTGTTAAGTGATCTTTTGCAGTAGTCCTAAATCCATTCCCCCATCCCCACCCAGTCAGGGAATAATTTTTCCTACTCTCACTATATGAAGATCCATGCAGAACATTTCTAGGCACATTTCCTAATGTGAGAGGCGACAATATCACAGGACAGGGAGGAAACGGGCTTTTGGATATCAGAATTAGAAGGGATGGGACTTGGTGACCTTAGAAACTTGGTAATGAGATGGAACCGTTTCACCTCTATGCCACTGACTTGAAATTGTCCCAGTCTGGTATTGACCAAGAGATGTTTCTGCTGGAATACAATTTGATTTTGTGACCAGTTGGGAAATGAACTGGTGGCCTTAATCCATTTTGTAATGCAAAGTGAATAACGGAAGTGATGGGGGAGAGGTGTAGTGATATAATTTGTAACTGATACAAGATACACTACAAGAGATATCTCACTCTGAAAAAAATATATTCTTTTTTTAGTGTTTTAAGTGATGGAATGTTTTAGTCTGTGCCAGGATGGAGTTAACATAGGGATAGCTTTGTTGTACAGTCCACCAGTCTGCACTTTAATATTGCCATATGAGCAGTATTTTTTTTTAATTGGGTTGACTCAGGGTCTGGGTTGACTCAGGAAATCATGGTAACCAAGACTACCATATAGCCATTCATATTTTGTCTAGGTCCTGATTTTAGGAGGGTTTTGGCGATGGAGGAGGTGAAGATTACACCTTAGTCTTAGTCACACTGTAGTCTCCCGCAATTCTAAGATGAGAGCACTTCTTTTCTTCTTTCAGCAGAAGAGATTGATTTAACTTTTGTGTCCACAGAAAACAATGGGTCTAACTGTGTTTCAGATTACTTTAATGGGGAGGCAGATTTTGGACTACATGAAACATCACAAATGGCAAAAATAATATTTTGAGTCCTGTTGATTTTGGTGTTGAAAAAATGTGTAAGCAGTGTCAGGATGAGTGACATCTGGTGGTGAATTGCAGGAATTGCAGTGACTTTTGGAAAATAACATCTTATTTGCATAGACACACCCACCGCACCTAGCCTGCACTCTAACAGCCCAAATGGTCACTTTGGCTACTGTGGGACCCCCAGTTTCTCTGGTATTGGGGCAAGAATGATAAAGCGTTGATTAACCTGTTTATGTGAATGAGGGATTGGGACATGTATTTGGCCTTTGGCATGCTGGAGGGACTCGCCATCAGCTGGGTAGCGCTCACTAGACAAGGGACAGGGGTTCCAAAACCCACTGAATTGAGAGAGGCTGTGGATAGGCTTTTATATCTTGTGGTGAGGGTCTTGTCTGAGGGCCTTACAGGTCTATTGCACCTGGACTCTCTCCCCTGTGGAATGTTACAGCTGACTTTTCCTTCTATTTGGAGTCTAACTTCAGCCCACTGAGCTGAAGTCATTTTGGGTCTGGTGGTGCCTCTGCACTAAGGCCCCTCTATGAGCTGAAATCACTAAGCCCTGTATGGGGGCTGAAATTGTATTGCTGAGCAGTGGATGGAGTAGAGCCAGTGGGATCACCACTAGCAGAGTAGCTGGTGATGAGCAGCAGTGGATGGAGCGGAGCTGTCCGGGTCACCACTAGTAGAGTAGCTGGTGATGAGCAGCAGCAGACGCAGATGCCGCAGCAGACCGAGCGGGAGCAGTTTGGGTGACTGCTAGCAGAGTGGTTGGCAATGTGCAGCAGCAGCAGCAGCCGCCGCCGGTGGATGGAGCGGAGCCATTTGGGTCACCGATAGTGGAGTGGCTGATGGCGTACAGCGGCTGACAGAGCAGAGCGGCTGGAGAAAGCAGAGCAGTTCCTGGGCACCTGATGGAACGGCCCATGGTGAGGACTGCAGCACGACTGGAGAGGCGGGGCAGTCGGCCTCTGACCACGTAAGGTGCCCCATAACCTGCCCCCCCTTTCCACCCCGGTGGGAAGGTACAACTCTGCTAATGAACTTTTGAACTCTGCTGGGGCTGTTGGACTTTTGGGACTTTGGGTGACTTTGGGGCTTGTGGGACTCAAGAACCCAAGGGAAAGGACACAGCCCATTTGCGTGTGTGTGTGTGTGTGTGTGGGGGGATTCTGGTTCATGGTTTGGTTTGTGACTTTTGTTTGTGGTGTTTACCCAATAATATGCCACAGTGCTTCTCTCTATCATTAAAAGGGTTTTGGTACACTCAGACTCTGTGCTTGCGAGAGGGGAAGTATTGCCTCTTAGAGGTGCCCAGAAGGGTGGTATATGGTTGTCCCAGGTCACTGGGTGGGGGCTCGAGCTGGTTTTGTGTCATTAGAATGGAACCCCTGGATACTGAACCCAGCCCTTGTTGCTGCCAACTCTGATGGGCAGAAGGGTTACAAATGTAAGACCTACACCATGGCAATAGTGGTACTGGAGAAGTAAACTTCTTTTCTTCTACCAAAGCAGCTATGAAATCCTGACCAGTTGTCCTGTTTTGGGTAGTTGACACTTTTATCAATCCAGACTGCTTCACTCCAAAACATAATATATATATTTTTTATTTAAACTGTGATGAGATTTCTGTCCATTGTAAAGTCATAGGAACCACTTTCAATATGTAAGCTTAAGAATGTACATAAATCTTTGCAGATTACAGACCTACAGTAATCGGTGAAGAAAAAGGTACAATATCCAGCAGCTGTGTTTGCTCCACTGACAAGCGGCCAAGTTTCTGTTTTGCTAAGGGAGCTGCAAAATGCCTGAACATTGGGGTTCTGTGTTTTTGCTTTACGTTGTGAGCTGCAGTTTACGGGAAGGCAGAAAATGGCACAATTCTAAAATGTTGTGACAGGACTTGTTTAGTTCATTTCTTCACATTTTGATAAGGAAAATTATGCTTTCAATTCAAAATTGCTTTTGCCACAGTTTCTATGTCTGACATCTCTTGTTTGCATACACAGCCAACATTTCTGTAGCAGAATTATTTCTGTATGGTTTGATTTCCCTGATTATCCAGGTTTGAAAACACAATTACACAAGACCAACTGAGGTCATTTTATTGCCAAATTGACAATTCTTTGTCACTAATTTTTCATTACAGTTATTTACTGTTGAACTTAACTGTCTCCATTTTAGCATCTAAAATTTGCTGCTAATACACAGTAATGTAAAGTGTAGGAAGAAGATACCACATTAATATGTCAAATTTCTTCACAGTTTTGTAGCATTTAATATAATTTGTATATTTTTCTGTCAATATAAATATTATTAGTATGCACCATACACATTTCCTCTGTAGCTTTTAGGCACAATGATAACTATTAGCAAAACACATTGTATTATGCAATGTTTTAGATCTAAACAATAAGCAAGGACTCTCAATTAATGCCACCCAACTTCACTGATTTATACAATATTATGCATTACAGATAACTCCTCATTGTTTGACCCATTTTGTAATATCATTTGATAACCTCTGCAGGGCTACACCCTGAAGGCAGGACGACAGTAGCTCTCCATACTCTACACTGATTTCTTGCCTGATACCAGATCCAATTCAGGTTTTTGAGCCTCATATTCAAAGCCTTCCTTAAGCTCAGGTATGATTACCTAAAGGACCACGTCTCCCTTTATACCATATCAAGAAAACGGATTAGAGCAGGTCAGAAATTGGAATTCCCTGGGGAATTCCCAACACCTCAAAATCTGTTTTAATTTCAAATCAGAATGAAAAACTGAAATCTTAAATTTCCCACAGAAAGAAAATTGGAAAAAAAAACACAACCACCTAACCCTACCTGGAGCAATCAAAACATTTTTGATACAAATATTATTTTAATAATGCTGAAATATCTTTACAAGTAATATATAAATACAATAGAATATCAATATTAATAACATTAAAGTCAAAAATACATAAATAGGATTTTTTCAACACTATCACAATTAAATGAGAAGAGACAAGGCTGCCCAGAGGGGGTGGCAAATGGGACAATTTCCCTTGGGCCCAGCAGGCCCCCCCCATGAGTTGGGCTCCAGGGTTTTGGTGGGTCCTTTACTCACTCCTGATCTTGGGCGGCACTTTGGCGGTGGGTCCTTCACTCATTCTGGGTCTTGGGCAGCACTTTGGTGGAGAATCCTTCAGTGCTGCTGAACACACCCAAAGCGAGTAAAGGACCCATGGAAGACCTGGAGTGCCATCGAAATTGCTTTGCCCCAGGCCCCCTGAATCCTCTGGGCAGTGCTGAGAAGAGACCACTATAATCATCTTGTCTGACTTCCTGCATATCAGAGGTCATAGAACTTCCCCCCAAATAATTCCTAAGGTATATCTTTTAGAAAAGCATGCAATCATGATTTTAAAATTGCCAGTGATGCAGAGTCTGCCAAGACCTTGGGTAAATTGTTCCAGTGGTTAATTAACATTTGAAAGCCCTTTCTTAAGTATTGAAGAGCTCTTTATTAAATATTCATTCCCCATGTAGGCATTTATAGATTGTAATCAAATCAATCCTTACCCTTTACTTTTTTAAAAGCTAAGTAGATTGAGCTCCTTGAGACTATCACTATAAGCCATGTTATCCAATCCTTTAATCATTCACATGGCTCTTCTCTGAAACAGTTCCAAATTTGCACAATTCTCCTTGAATTCCAGCAGAGGTCACAACAGTGCCCAAGAACAAAGATAAAATAACCTCTCTACTCTGACACAAGATTCCTCCCCCCCCCCCCCCATTTATGCATCATCCAAGGATTATACTAGCCTTTTGTCTACAACATCACACAGGGCTCTCACATTCATCCGAATATCCACTACCACCACGCCAAATCTTTTCTGGAAATGTTGCTTCTGAGGATAGCATCACCCATCTAGGATGGCTACATTCTTTGTTCCTATATATGTACTGCAAAAGACCGACAATGTCCTGTAATATCCTGGACAAACCTTATAGAATTCATGTAATTTTTTTCTGAATTAAATTAAACCTTATTGGTTTAATGCTTTCATACATTTGGGTTCATTGTATTACAAATGCAATTGTGTATGTAATGTGATGTCCTACATTGTGACATTGTACATATCTACACTAGTAAGAGGGAGATGCTAATGTAATTCCTCCATTATCAGCTCTTAGAAGCCTGGAGAAATATGCACATACTAATTCAAATTGGATTCCCCAGGGACCAAAAGACAAAGAACGGAGTATTGTATATAGAGTCTGGTTTTAAACTGGCTCAGGGCTTCCTGATCTGTCAGATGGACAGGACCCAGGTTCATAGAAGGTGCCACTCCTAAGGGAATGCTTGGAAGGAGTGGGTCTACTGAAGCCCATAAGGAGAGGTGAAAGTTCTGGGCTAAGGCCATTATAAACTTATGATCATAGAAGGATCTCCCTCTTTAGGGTTTTGAAGGACCTTTCCTGCCAGAGCCCATGTGAAAGCTGTCAGGCAAACTTAGTTGCATGTGTGCACGTTCTTTTATTGTTTAAATATGTTTTTTTCTGTAGTTCATTTACCTTAAAGAGAGTGGTGTGGTAACTATAATGGTGGGCAGTCACATTGTTAACCAGCTCTGAAGAAAAAACAAGCAGTTGCTGTTGGGTATCTAGTCTCTGCTGGAAATAATACCATGAAGGAAGGGACCAGTGCAGCCTGGAAACTCCTTGGTCAGAAGGGAGTGAGACATTCGTCTCCACCCAAGGAAAGCAATGGCTGGGGAGTCAGAAACACGAGAGTAGGTTTGCTCTCGCCAGGCCACTTAGGGGAAAACAGGTGCCCTGAACGGTGACATATATATATTTACATTTAACCATATTAAAATACTTATTGTTTGCTTTGGCCCAGTTTACCAATCACTCTGTATTAGTGACCCACTTCATTATTTATCACTCTTCCAATTTTTGTATAATCTGAAAACTTTATCAGTGATGGTTTGATGTGGTTTGTTTCCAAGTCATTGATAGAAAAGTTAAATAGCATATGATCAAGAACTGACCCCTGAGGGACGCAACTACAAACATACCTGCCCTATGATTCCTCATTTACAATTATATTTTGAGACCTAACATTTATGTTGGTGAATGAAAAGCTTTCAAGCTTACACAGAGCTCTTCTTCAGGCCTGAGAAATGTACTCAGAATGTTACAGCTAAACACAAGGTGGGCTTCCCTCACCAATAGAAATTGATCCAATAAAATATATTACCTCACCAATTTCGTCCCTTGAATATCCTGGGACTGGAATAGCTATAACAACACAGCATACAACATATGTTAATTTTATACTATTCTAGTTTTTCAATCAAAATGTCATATGGTGCCAAGACAAATGCCTGACAGAAGTCTATTATATCAACTCTACTAGCTTTATCAAACTTGCAATCTTGTCAAAACAATATCAAATTAATTTGACAAGATCTATTTTTCATAAACCCATATTGTTTGGCATTAATTACATTACCCTCCTTACTTCTTCATTGAGTTCTATATCAGCTGCTTCATTATCTTGCCAGGATTGATGTCCTACTGACAGGCCTATAATTACCTGGGTCATCCTGTTTACCCTTTTTAAATATTGGTACAATATTACTTTGTTCCAGTCTTTTGGAACTTCCCCAATGTATCAAGATTTATTGAAAATCATTATTAGTGGTCAAAACCCTTGGATGTAAGTTATTCAGATCTACTGATTTGAAAATGTCTAACTTTAGTAACTGCTATTTAATATCCTCCAGAGATATTTGTGGAGTTAGCATCATCATATGAGACAGCATCTGCTTCCCCCTCCAAAAAAACAAAAACACCAACATATAGAACAGAAATGTTTATGAAGCAGATTCTTACATAGCACGACCTTCTTCCTTGATCGTGGCTTTTGGGGCATCTAGTAAAGTGTTCTTAACCAATTCCCAATAATTATTTATTTTTTTTCGGATTAAAGTCTTCCTCCAGGAATATTTCACTCATAATTGTTTTCAGCTTTGTGAAATTGGCCCTTTTAAGGCACCAAGAATATATATACTACTGGTTTGGGTTTTTGGACTCACTAAACAAAAGACCATGTTTTGGTCTTGGCTTCAGGATGGCAGCAGGGCCAGGGCAGACTGGGGGATGTGAGACAGAACTCCATGCGCCTGTGGTACCTCCCCCAAAGTTTCCATTGGCTGTGGTTCCCCATTCCCAGCCAATGGGAGCTTCAGGGGAAGTATCCACAGGCAAGGGCAGCCCGTGGAGCCATCTGCTCCCCCTCCCCCCAGGGACGGCAGGGCCGTGGCAGCACCATGGAGGTGGCAAGTCCATGGGCTGGATTCAAAGTACTGACAGGCTGGATCTGTCCCATGGGACATAGTTTGCCCACCCTTGATTTAAAAATGTAGTCTGTTTAGCAGAGTAATCCAGCTCCAGCCACAACTATTAATTATGAAATGTAATGTAAAGATGATCTTTTCGAAAGCCACAGTAATTAGTAATATTCCTACAGTTACATGGGAAGACAAATACAGGTTTCCTAGAATTCAACCAGTTGGGCTATGTGTGTATAACTACAAGCCCAATGTTGTCCCATGAGATTCTGCAAAAGTGGGGTAATATGCTGTAGCGCATAGCAGCACTGCAAAAAGCAGCAGAACTAAGAGCTCTGGATGGAAAATTCAGGAACTGCATAAATTGCGAGGCAGCAGCAGCCAAAGATGAGTTCCATTGGTGTTCCATAGGCTGAGATAAGGATGCATAGAAGATTTTGGTTCCCCTCCCTATAAACTCTGCAGAAAGGCCTCTCAAAGCCCATTTATTTTTGGCTTTGCAAAGGAGACTACATTAATTTATTCCGTGATGATCATATTTCTGAAGCTGTCAATGCATATCTATTTAAGCTTACACATCAGTACATCTGCTAGAACATTGCCGTGTGTATACTGAAACAAATGGTTAAACATTATTCCCAATGTAGTTGGTACACTTAACTGAAATACTTTGGGGCACTGCTGGTGAGACACTTGTCTCAGTAAATGGACTGGAAGCTCTTTAACAGATAGCTTTATCCATCCTAAAGACTCACAAATCTCTCTCTGCAGGAAGTCAGGTACCCTCCTGTTACAAAGAAAAACACACTGGTTTGAACCATCCATCACCACTTGAAAAGTAACAAAAACAGATCATTCCTAGTAACACAATAGTTGTCTGATTTGTCAAATGTGTAAATATAAACGACAAATTGTTAACCAAGCCTATAATAATTTCTCTTTATTCTGTAGCATACATCTCAGATCTGTCAGTTCTAATATCCCTTTCAGTAATTATGAAGGTCCTCAAGGCTATTTATTAGATGCTACATGATATGTATTCCATGATACTGACTTGTGAGGAAATTCATATATTGCTTTAGAAAGGTAATAATTAGCTTTGCATAGTCTCATAATACAAATTATACAGGGGCCCCTCATTTATGCCAGGAGATAAAAAATGAAAGTGGAAAACTAAAGATTTTTTTGTATTATTATTATTGCTGCTTTTGAAGAAAACATTTAGCTGGAACATGAAGGCGTATGCCAAGTCTGCATAATGTTGCAAATTTCATTAACATGTTATTGAACACTTCCTTCACTTTAAATTATATCTGATGAAACTGTAATGCATTAGATGATTTTATGCCTGGCCTATCAATAGATACTGTCCCTAGCCTTAGTACTGATGCAGACTGGGAGACCACCCTTCCTCCAATGTAAATTAGTGTGCCTCATGTAAAATAGCTGGCCCTGCATGGCTCTGGTGCACAACACAACAGGTGAAGGGGCAATAGAGGAGATGGAGGCCTGGCTTGTCCACTGTATTCACAAGCCCATAGAGGTGGCCACATGAATGAGGCATGCTACAGGCATGTGCACCCCCTGTATATGATGGAGCTTTTGGAAGGATTGTGCTTAAAGAGGATGTCAGGTGGAGTTCTGCCTGAGAGAAGACTGCAGGATCAGATCTTCCAATGCCAAGTTTTAGAGACAAATATTCTAGATGCACTGCCCAAGTTAACAGGCTGTGCTCAGGAAAAAAAAAATGTATTACTGATACCTACACATACATTCTTCAGTCACACTCTCCATTAATCTTTTGAAGCTACTGATTCCAGCTATGGAGAAAAGTGGTAAATGTAGCTTGCTAGACTCCCATTAAACAGACTTTTTTGGTCCAGTGTATATCTGTGTTGTGTGTGAACCGAAGAAACAGGCTACTACCACTTCACTGACTCGCTCACAATTTCCCTCCCTTTTTACTCCTAAGAACAAAACCACCACCTCTGAAAAGATGAACATAGGGATGCAGAATCCTCCTGCCTATCTTTTTCCCTACTAGCTGCCACTGCACAATGGAAACATGAAATTTCCATGGTGTTTAGGGCCTGGTATGCCACAGCGGAGGGCAGGGGTTTTAACCCCGTTCAATTCATTTGAGTAATTACTGACTGCCAGGACAATAAAAGACACAGTATTCAACCAAGGAAACAGGGAAGTAAAAGTAGATGATACAGAACATATACAGTTATATTTGGACCTCACAGAGAAGGAGGTTGAGACAGGGGAAGGTGATTTAAGCACACCTGGTTGCTGTGTGACTTTATTGTTCTTCTGGGAGCAAAACTAAATCAAAACAAATGTGAACCTTTTCACTGGGGAAGGTCAATACAGAGCACCCAAATATTTAAAGGAACAGGAGATTACATTCTTCCGCATACTTTAAAATACTTCCAAATATACATTATCATTTACATGGCTTATATAAAACACTACATAACCTAACTAAAAGTGTAGGGTAGACTAGTACACACTCTTAAATTGAAAGAAATTATTCTGTCCTGAAATAGCAATGTACCAGCTAGACAATTTATAATTTCAAGCACACCATTGTTTTTTGTTCTCTTAGGATAACATGTTGATAGTGATGCAGCAGCTTCCTGAACAACAGGAACAACCAGTGGTAAAGGATCAGCTGGATCTGGTATCAAATATCAAAAAAAAAAATTTCAAGTAGTCTAAATTAGGAGTTATAACAGGATGAGGTTCCATTGGTGGAATAGCAAATCCTAATGGAACATCCCCAGATTCTGGTACTTGTCAATGCTGCAACTGATCCATATAGCATTTCCATAAAGTATGATCAGATAGTTTTGCCATGAACAAAACAAATTCCGTGCATTTTACAAGTTCTCCAGCTATCCATTTCACTCCACAGCCATAGCTGTAAGGCCACATTAAGTCTCCCACTTGAAAAGAACAATGACAAATCTCACATCACAAGTCTGCATAGCCTGGGACTTGACAATAACATGAAGAAACATCAGGAACTAGCAGAGCCCAATAGATACACAAAGATTACTTAAAAAAAAAGAAAAGAAATGTAGATAACTCCTGCGTAGTACCATGTGGTTTGTTTCTATAGACAAGCAAGACAACTTCCTTAGAGTAGCAACAAACTTTGCTATTGAGTCTCCACTTCCCTGATGACACTGATGTTGTTCTATTAACAGAGATGAGGTAGGGGAAAATGTTCCTGTATTGCTACAGTAATTGTGGTGTATATAGCAGTTCTAGGCACAATTGGAGCCAAAGGGCACATAGCAGTCTGCATGCCTTCAGACCCATCTGTTCCCAAGGTTGAAACTAGTTAACCATCTGGAGTGGAATTGCAAACTATAAATTGCACAAAATGTTCAAGGTACACCAACTATGATTTACCAATTTCCATCAAACTCTCCAAAAGTCCATTTCACTTCTCAGCTGTTGAATTTCACACAGTCCTGTGCGTAGGCTCTACCACAGGGAAACTGGTTTTGGTTCCCTCTGCTATGATCTTGAAACTTTCCTCAGTGCAGACTAAAGCCTATTTCTCTCTGTCTCTGATTGCACATGGTCAGCCAAGATGGCTACTTGTTTCTTCCTCACTGCTCCGTCTCTCAGGCAGCTTGGCACTAATGGTGAAAACTTCTTCCTTTGGCTTTTAGTTGCCTACTTCCCCACTCATATTGTACCACCTTGGACTTATAGGTGATTTTTTTTCCTCTTTTATATATAATAATTATTATTTGCTTACTGTTTATTCTATACATTCAATCAGAGGAAGCATTGGGCAGTCTAAAGAAAGTTGTGTTGGTAGTTGAAAAGAAAATGTACATTAGTATTGGCAAACGAGAAAAGTTGTGATATTTAAAAATTGCTATGTCACTAAAAATTATCAGGTTTGTAATTGACAATGAAAAAAGTTTAACTGTACAAGAATAAAAAAATATTACAAAACATATGCATATGTATCTAAAGGTTGGCTTTATGTGATGGTTAAATTCAAGTCTGATTCACACAACATACATAATTCACACACAAGAGGGCAGAATTAAGATGGATGTTCAATCTTACTGTAATTGTTTCCTGACATTTGAGTTCTTAAATGTGCAACATTACTGTTCTCTTAATATCACTTAAAAATAATAGTTGTCATTTATTATATACTGTCTTAAGGAAAATTCTGTTTCCTATATATCTATTTAGAATAGGCATAGGAAAGAAACAAAATAGGACCAGATATTCAGCTGGGTATAAATGAGCTAAATTGATTTATAACAGCTAAAAATTGTGACCCTATAGCTCTTAGAAACCCTAAGTCTGGTGATAAATCAGAAAGCTAATTATCAGTTCATCATGGGCCAGATACACAACCTATTGAATTCTTCAGAATGAGGGCTATTGTGTGTGTTTTTCCTCTTTTCAGTGGTAGTTATGGGTTTGTCTGCACATTAACGCACATTTACGCACTTAACTAATTTATATATTTGATGTCATTTACATATTATACAGATTTTGCTTATGAAGATTTTAATCAAAAAGTGTGTCTTTTTCATCTTTCAGTTCACTCTCATTTTGCTTTAATATTAGGTAGGCAATTAAGGTAATGAATCTAGTGAGAAACTGGGAGTATAGAATTCTTTTTGAACAGACACCTGGCACATACCGGTTGCTATGGAGATTACCCAGATGTGCAAACAAGTAGAGAAAAATAGTGATTCAATATTCTCACTGTACAAGAAACAGAATTACTAATTGATAAACATTAAAGAAATATTGGCGAGAGTGAGGATTTTTTTAAACCCACAGGGAGAAATCTATAGTGGCCCTGCCCAAGGAGCACCAGGAAAGAGGCACACTTTCTGTTGCTTACAAACAAAGTATAAGTAATCTGTCTCATATATCTGGCTCGAATGGCAGATTTGCATCCTCCTGCTATGCTAGTGTCATTACATGATCTGGTGTAGAGGGGGTTAGGACCACAGACCTGATACTTTTTAGCATTCTGCTCCCCAGAGGTGAGAACCACCAAGCACTTCCTCTCTCCTCAGAGTACTGGGACTTCCCAGCTTCTGTGCCACAAAAACCAGTGGAAAGTTTGTTGTTCACCTTGCCACCTCAGCATTGCCATACAGGAGTTGCACACAACTTGGCTCTGTGATTTTATGTGGAGCCAGAGTTTAACATGTGCTTTTGTACCTACACCAGATGGATTAAGAATAAATGTCCCATTGTCCAACATTATATTATAATTTTGATACTATTGTCGAGTCTTCGAGGTCTGTTTTGCTGCTTCTGTGGTTTAGTCAATAACTTTCTAATAAGCTAATAAAACATTGAATTCTGTGGCACCAGTGTTATGGGTGGACAAATAAGATGACAAGGACTCATAATGAGAGACATCTGTGAATCTTACAAGTTAAGTGCTTAGCACAGCCTGTTACATCTGCATACTGCTCAGGATTTATTAAGGCTTTCCACAACTCAGGCAACATAATATGTTGCAAAACGTGTATTAGAGCTAATTGGAAGCTAATTGTCTACAGTGAAAATCACTTGCATAATAAATTCTCTAAAAGAATGTTGCGGTAAATGGAACAGAATGGCAACCCCATTCCTCCCGACTGCCCCTGTGATTTTGGGACTATGAAGGTGCCCCTACAGGAATACCATCCATCATACTGCATACAGTAGAGCCAGAATGTGGTCCCTCAACTGGATGCAATAACAGAGGAATAAAGAAGAAAGTGGAGTGACGATTATTACAAAAATCAGTCGCAACCAAAAACTGACATCAGCATCCCTTCCCATGAATTCTTTACAGTCACTTTCTGTTTTGATAACATTACCTGACAGATCAATCCTTAATGAACATATTCACTCTTGATAACATGTCTTGGCGAGATGCAGTGAGGATGTATGTCCTCTAATACCTTAAAGTCAAAGAGTTCTAAAATTATGTTCATTGTACAGCTACTTACAATCACCTGTAATGTTTAGTAAACACTCAGGAGAGTTCTTTTTATTAACTGCATGAACACTCAGCTCAGTCTGCCAGAAACATCTAATTCACACAGGGTGGGCTTAATAGAAGTATTAGCATAGTCATTTCCATGTGAGTAACTTAATTCCTATCATTGCTACCACAAGGCAAAGTCGTACAACAGAGAACACTTCTAGGAAATAAGTGTGATGGATTTGGTCACAGAAACCCACTTGGGACTGTCACCTGATGTGCTGAGACTACCTCACCCTGTTTTATCTGCCAGTTTGGGTCTCCAGAACCCTGTCTTGTTGAGCCAGATATGCTAATCTGCTGCAACACAGACCCAGGGTTTGTCCCATGCCCCCAAAGCTGCAGACTTAACTGAAAATGGCTAAGCAAGTTCTCCTGACTCTAGTACCCAGACACCCAACTCCCAATGGGATCCAAACCCCAAATAAATCTATTTTAGTCTGTATAAATCTTATACAGGGAAAACTCATAAATTGTACACCCTCTATAACATTGATAGAGAGATATTCATAGTTGTTTCCTCCCCCGGGTACTAATTACTTACTCTGGGTTAATTAATAAGCAAAAGTGATTTTATTAAATATAAAAAGTAGGATTTATGTGGTTTCAAGTAATAACTGACAGAATAAAGTAAGTTACTAAGCAAAATAAAACAAAACCTGCAAGTCTAAGTCTAATTCAGTGGGAAACTGAATACAGGTAAATCTCATCCTCAGAGATGTTCCAATAAGCTTCGTTCGCAGACTAGACTCCTTCTTAGTCTGGGCCCAATCCTTTCCCCAGTATAGTTTTCTTTTTAATTCCAACCCAAGTGGTAATTAAAGAATTCTCAGGCCTACCTGCGCTCTTTGTTCCATTCCACCCTCTTTTATGGCTTCGGCATAAGACCGAATCTTTTGTTTCTCTGGGTCCCCACCCCTCCTTCTAAATGGAAAAGCACCAGGTTTAAGATGGATTCCAATACCAAGTGACATGGTCACATGTCCTGTGAGACCCCTGACTCACAGGAACACAGGAAGGCTTACAAGTAAACAGATCTGTTTACAACCAATTGTCTTGGCTCAAGATTTTAAACCACCATTAATGACCCCCAGTTTCCATAATTACAATACAACAGGGATCGTCAACCTTGGCACGCAGCTCTCCTCAGGGTAAGGACCCTTAGTGGACCTGGCTGGTTTGTTTACCTGACGCGTCTGCAGGTTTGGCCAATCGCGGCTGCCACTGGCCGCTCTGGTCCAATGGGGGCTGCGGGAAGCAGTGGTCATCACCGCACTTTAATTCATGACTTGGCAAGTTTTTTTCACCCCTTTTCCTTTTCTTTACCATGGAACCATAAAAAACAAAACAAAACATCTGTGAACTCTTTCCATGAAGTCTGCAATCAGCAATCCCACAAGCAAAATCTAGCTTAAAAAAAATTAATTTAGGTTGTCCCTACGTTGACAAAGGATTTTGGTCTAGCCCAACTCCAGTCAAAGTAAGTGGAATGCATGTGAAGCAATGAGTAAGTCCCCCCCCCCCGCCTTCCATTCTCCAAACAGATAAAGGTCAGCATTTTATATATTAGTGATGGAGACTTATGCACAGCTTTAAAGGATGGAATCACTAGTGAAATGAAGAGTTAACTGCAGAGACACTATGAAAACATTGACACATTATTTCATGATAAAATAGCAGTTCACACGTGTCTGTGGCAGATGAGGAAGCACATTCATTTGGAAAAAAAATGTAAATGGCCAATTATAGATAATGGGAGACCCTTACTTTTATTTTAATCCTCAATTATTGTATGTATCAAAAGGCCACCATTTAAATCCTATATCCTGCTAAATTTGATCTGGGTCTTATCCTCTCAGAACACGTAATTGCTTTCTGTGCCCATTTTAAAAGAGTTAAAGTATTCTGTGAATTTTCTACCTCCAGAATAGCAATTATTCATTTGATTTTAACAACTGGTATGGACCCAGAAGTGTCCAGGTATTTGCAGATAATCAAAGGGAAAAAAGTATTTTTAAATCATTACTGCATAGGAATAGTTGATGCATTTTATTGTTATCTCAGTTGGTTCATTTTATCATGAAGCAAATCCTGCATCTGTTAAAGCAGAAGGTGCATTGGCAGCTGAGCCAGAATGGTTGCACTGTACAAAAATGGAAGCACTATAGAAGGGGGCACAATAACGATATGCACTTCCTCTGGGTAGTGGAGATTGGTTTTGTAGGGACTACCTGCTCTGCCAAGATCAAGGCACTTATAGAATCAGTTGGATCACAGTCTGAGGATCCAACACAGCATGAATCCTCCAGTCCTCATGAATACTACTGAAATCATTGAT
This sequence comes from Sternotherus odoratus, assembly GCA_032164245.1. Taxonomy (NCBI): domain Eukaryota; kingdom Metazoa; phylum Chordata; order Testudines; family Kinosternidae; genus Sternotherus; species Sternotherus odoratus. The sequence goes on from JAVMKO010000002.1 coordinate 108,923,043, forward strand.
CCAAAGCATCTTCTAGAACAACTCCACCATGCAAGGGAGAGAATTCTTCGTTGTCTCCTCCTCCCTCTCCATGAAGGTATTCAGCACTGAGACAAGCTGCTTAGGATCAGTGCTCCATTGAAAATTTGACCCCACAAAGGACTTAAAAAGTTCACACATCCAATGTAAAATCATAGAATCATAGGGTTAGAAGGGACCGGAGGGATCTAATCCCCTGGCAAGATGCAGGATTTGTTGTGTGTAAAAGTAAAAGTAAGACGCTTTCCAACACAAGTGCCTTCAATTCTTGGAGAAACTAAGTCTTCATTAAAAATGCTTTATCCCTCTGTATGTGACTATAACCTACAAAACGTGCCTGGAGTGAAAAGTTCTGAAGTTCTGTCTACCTGAATCTACCGACCCCCACATCTCAAGTGCTTCTGCTACTGCTCAGAGCTTTTTCTAAGAGTCTGAAAATGATCAGGAACTAATAATTTTTCAATGCTACTATACCTGCCCCCTTCCCCAGTGCAGTGGAAAGCATAATACAAAATACAAATTCAAATCAGGTCAATTTCACTCTGCTATTCTTTGGGAAAACTATAAACAAAGAGAGAGGCAGGCAATGAAGGTATTTATAAGGCAAGAAGACAAACAAGAGGCTGAAACGCTGACATAATAACTGAGACCACCATTCAATCAGCTTCAGAACAGTCAGGAGACTCTACAGTGGGTGCTGGTAGGGTCAAAAGGCAGACAGTGTTCTTCTGCTTTCCAGCAGTCAGACAGGGCTGGAGTGGTTTTCAAATGTGTTAGACATCTGCTAGCCAGAGGTGATCAACAGCATGCATCTCCATGCAGAGTTCAGGGACAGCTGTGTGGTAGAAACTAACACCACCACACCCTTTCAGAGCTCCTTGGAGAGGAGTGGGTTGGCTTCTCAACCTTTTGCTCACTTGAAGTGTCACTACAGTTAACCCTTCCTGCCTGGGCACTGGGACTCCCCCTTCTTTCATGTCAGTCTTTGGGTAGGGGTGTAGTCCTCTGGCTGGTATGTGTATGGTAACATTTTCAAGGTGTGTGTGTGTGTGTGTTAGTTATAGGGAGAGTAGAGGAAAGGGGAAAAGATTAATGGGATAAGTTAAAGAACAGAGATACAGCACTGAGAGAAATTCTGATGGAAGAATCAGGAAAAGAAAGACGGAAGAAAGTATAGAAGAGGGAGAGATCACTGATCATGGGGAAATGGAGAGAGAGAGAGGGGTTGGGAAAGGTAAGAGAAAGAAAAATGGAAATACATGGACATTGGAAACAATATAGGATAAGGTACCCTATGATCTACATGAGGAAGCCTGTTACCGCACACTGTACTAACCAGCTTCCACACATGCCACTGTTGAAACCCCGATCTGTGTTAGCAGAGGTCCTCACATGCCCCATCTTAACAAAAGGCCCGTTTTTTCCAGTTGTTTGGATAAAATTACACAGATAGATCCATATTTAGGTACATACATATAAGCCTCCCATGTTTGAAAATAGGTCCCAGAATTGAGATGATTTGATGATTATTCATTTATGGCATTAGCCAACATGAGCAATTTCTCCCTTTCTTACTGATACAGGCACTTTTCCCATGGCAAAGGAAGAGAAGCCTTGGTACAAATCTCCACATCAAATGGTGAGCTATTCTGATATGCATATGTTATAGAATTCAGCTGGGACTGCCCTTCATTTCATCAGGGGGCTTGTCACTTTTAAATTTAGAAATTACTCTGGTGATCTCCTTTTATTGTGATGTCCTAATCCAAAACAGTTTTCTCAGTACTACATATCTAATATGGACAAAGGCGGACTGTCAAAAACTCATCTTTTTCCTCTGGCTGTGCCTGAAGCTTAGTTTTAGACACAGATCTGTAGGATGCTCTAAAAAAAGTGCCATGAATTTTCCCTTTGATCCTTTTTTTTTTCTTTTGTTTTAAACACTGTTGGGTACCCCTCATTTTTTACATTAAAGCTTGTTGAATTTATTTGGTGAGAAGTTTCTGTGATTTTGAACCCCACTTCTTTTTAATTTGCTCAGTTCTCTAATTACTCCCGTGCTCTCCAGTGATTCAGTTTTCTTCTTTGTTGTTTAGCTTTCTCAAACTTTGTTTTACTTGTCCTCTCTTCAGATGCTTTTTCCCTTGAAGCTTTGAAATGCTGTCTTCTTTCTCAGACCTGTATTTTGTTCTTCATAATAGTCACACAGAATATTAATTTTCTATGCAAATGTCCCCTGAAGATATCCCAAAATATATTCAGCAGCTTTCAGTAAAGCTCATTAAGTTTGAAAAAAAATCAATATGTTCATTAACCCTTTGTGTTAATGCCCAATGCAATGCCTTTAAAGCAGCAGTCATTTCAATTAATGCAAAAATGTGAAGTCAGCTTACACTGGGCCATATGGTGCAGCACTTTGGGATGGATGTTGTATGCCCATAGGGCATAAATATGTTTATTGAAATTTCAAAATGTATTTACCAGTGAGAGGGGGAATTTATTTATTCCTGACCCTATCAATGCACTGTACGATATTTAAAAAAATGTTGCAAGTACAATGCACGATTGCATGTAAACATCTCAACATTTTAGAGCATGTGAAACCTATTATTTAATATCATTATGAGCCGAGTGAAATTTTGTTATGTGTTGAATTAAAACCTCAACGAGATTGATTGGTGTGATCACACACTTCAGTTAACATTAATAAGGATAAAGTGATCGCATTCCCCACTCTTACAATAAAAAGAGTTCCATGAACCTACCTAGGAGTTTTGGACTGTGTGGGTGTAGGAAGTTTTGCTGAGAATTGTCGTGGATAAGGTGTGAATGTTTGTAAAGTGATGCAGAACATCGAGAAACTGAGGTTGAAGAGACATAGAAAGGGAAAAAGCAGGAAAGCCAAGCAGTAGCCTGTGAAAACAGTGTGACCTTGGAAAAAGGTAGAGAGACTTTTGGGGTCTGCTGGCTAAAGAGACGTTGGTCTGTAAGCTAAGAAACAGACTCCATCCAGGTCTACTTCCAACTGAACAACCTCAAGACAACATATTTTGACTAGTCACTCAGATCAAAGAGAGACAACAATAAAAGCAGGCTTGAAACACAGAATTTGAACAGAATGTAACAGATCGCCTTCTCGCCCCATGGGACAAACAGGCAGGAGACTCTTCTGTGGCTCCACACAGTGCTCTTTATTCACAGTGCAAGCCCCACCACCACTATACAGCTTTACAGTTCAGCTGGGCCCCAGCCCTCAATCTGGCTAGTGCCTGAAAGCAGTCAGCTCTGCAGTCTTCTAGCCTCAGCTCTACTTCCCAGCTCTACCTCTCTGTAGCTTTCTCTGTCTCTCTCTCTCTCACTCCTCCACACCACCACATTGGGCTTCCTTCCTGTCAGGCTTTTATTCCCCCTGGAGAGGCTGCCAGGTGCAACTCATCCAGCCTGAGCCCTCTGCAGCCCAGGTGGCTGATTAGCCTTCTCTGCAAGGGGAGGTTTGCAGAGGGTTTTTCTCCCTCTTAAAGGGTCCGCAGGGCTGGCTCAGGCACTCCTGGCCAGCACCCTGTCACAAGAAGAATAGTAATTATTCCTGATTTGAGGCTATACAGCTTGTCATATGTCAGTAACACTACAGATCTCTTCAGGGGTTCTTGTTAGTTAGCTCTCTCCTTTACAGACATACATTTAGCCCTGGTTTAAGTGAGAACCATTCCATCTATTGAATGGCATTGTATCTACCAGTGGTGAGCCGTCAGGGCCTGCAAGGCCTTCTCTACTGGCCTAAGAAAATATCTGAATCACAGACTGATGTTAATTATATTTTGTCCATGAATACTTATTAAATATTTCCAAATGGTCTGTCCGCTTCCTTTCATAGCTTTTCCCCTGGTTGTGCTGCTTCCAGACATGTATTTTCATATTAAAGCATTTAACCAATCACATTTCAGCCATCATTTGTTGCTAGGCAGGGTCAAAGTCAAAGATGTCTGCCTGGAAGCCTTCACAATCTGTTCTGCAGGCCCTCTAACAGAAAAAAATGTTGATTAAACTGTTGCTTTAACCAATCAGATTTTAAGTTGGTGACACCAGGGCCCTCTAGCAGGCCCTCTAGCAGTTCTTGATGGAACTGAAGCACACGGATAATCTGTATGACAGAGTAATTGAAGTCTTTTTGAGGAAAGAGAGGAGGATGGATTTTGTCTACAAATAATCTGAATTTTTGGTGAGTAAAATGTTGCTTTTTTCCTAAATAATATTGCGAGTTTATGAGGATATTATTGATGGTTGTTTTTTTTTTTTTGGGGGGGGGTGTCGCAGCTGTAGCTGCAGTAGTAGAAGACTTGTGCACCCCTAATCTTTATACTGTATTTCTACATAATAAGATGATTTTTATAACCATAAAATAGTTATTGAGGGGTGAATTGATTCAGACGGAGCACTACTGAAGGCCTAGGTGTGAAATGCACGGTCCGCCACTGGTATCTACTTATAGCAGGATCCTATCTGGCTGAAGCTATTGAAGTTATCTCTACAAACACTAAACAGCAGACAATGGGCATGATTTTCTATTACACGTCACCTTATGTACTTACTTACATCTGTGCAAAGTGGGCATGAAATGCTATCAGTCAGGGTGGTTGTATTTTGCACCCAACTGGTTTATAATCAACATGTATAAGCCTCTCTTACTTCCTTTGCCTTCCCAAATGCCAAAAAATACAACCATCCCTCCCCTGCCATTCACCCCTAGCTCTGAGATCTGGAATTAGTAGAGAGTTAATGATTTTAGTTTAAATTTTAAAATCCTGGCAGTTATTTTGCACACACAGCCAAGCAGATTTATAAAAACCCACATTTACATGCAGATTGGCTAACTGAATACACAATTAATTCCATGATACCTGTTTGTAAATGCATTTGTGGCTACACATATTTGCATGCACATCTTGTAGGCAGCAAATTGCTGTCAGGCTTTTAAATCTTGGCCCTTGGTTCATCTACACATACAAAGCTATACTGTGGCTATTGGAACTCCTGCTGCTGCACTAGAAGTTTGCATAGTAAAAGGAAAGCGGGGTGTAGTTGGGGACATTCTATCAGTGATGAACTTATAGGGGTGGAATGCTAGCTGGGGCATTGGTGAGGAAGGGGTGAGTGACATCTGCCCCAGTTCAGAGGCATAGAACAAAATGTATGTATGCAATACATAAATTCTACTTATGGACGGGGGGGGCGGCAATAAACCTTGTGCTGTCCCTTTCCACAGGAGTGTGTTTTACCTGGGGAATGCAAGCAAGAGTGGCAACTGCTACACCCTTTTTAAGAGGTCATATATATATTGTGCTTATTCCCCCGCTCCCCCAAGCCAATTCTGGATCAATAGCTGGTATGGCCCTTCCCCCCACTGGAATGTCTAGCACCATCATCAGTGTAGAAGCAGCGCATGTCTCTCAGTACCCCATGCAGGTCTGCAATGTATGTGTGGGAGTGGGGTTGTTTCATCCTCTCTCACCTCACACATCCATCCAGGGGAGTCAGAGCCTGGCATGGCCTGTAGTGCAACTGTAGTTATATTAAGAGCCCTTTAAGAGAAAACATATATATTAGGATTAAAAATAAATATTAACAAATGGATGACCTGGTTTAGGAGGGGGGGAAAACAACAATGGCCCTAACATGATTCTGGATCTGAAACCCTCTCTCCCCCCCACACACTAAACCCATAATTTTATAATATTCAGCTGGTTCAGATAGATATTTCTTCTCCCCACCCTCGAGAAAAGTCACTTCTACCACCATAAATGCTCTGTGATATCTTATCCACTCTGGCAATGTCAAGCTATTATTATTTATTTTGGGGAGATCATATATACTCCATCACACACTGCCAGATTTACTGAGACCCTGGGATAGATTTGCAGGCTATCAGTAGAGGTGAAGAGGGGGGCTATTGACAGACCAGAGGAACAGAAGAGGAAAGAAAAATCATCAAGAAGAGAACAGGCAGGAGGGAGAGAAAAGGGAGGGAGAGAGAGAAAATCAGTCCAGAGAAGAGAAGAGGGTCAGAGCTCAAGTTGCAAAAAAGATAGATTTCACAGGTTTAGGGTCAAAGATATAGAAGGATGGTATGGTGGAAGGAGGAAAGATAACATCGTAAGTTTGGTCTGAAGTGGCCAAAATAAAACAGGGTCGTCAAAGTTTTCAAATACGGGAGCCTAAAATTTAGCATCTAATTTCACATTTAGATGAGTAAATAATGTCCTGATTTTTAAAGATATTGAGCACCTCCATCTCCCATTTACTTGTGTTTCTTCAGTGTCTAATTTTGTATTTAAGTGCCTTATTTAGTCACCTACATTTGATTACTTTGACCATTGTTACAAAAATCTTTTCTTATTTACTCTCTGAATAATAGTCCCTCATTGTTTTCTCTCCTATCTCACTTCTTTTTTTTTCATCTTGATGTCTCTCTCAGTCTGTATATTTATTGGGTTTAGGGGAGGTTATATATTTTTCTTTATTCCTGCTCTGGAATACACCTCTCCTTTGTAGATCACTTCTGTGTTATATTCTGTGTTATATTATAAGGCAAAACAGCGTTCTTTGAGCTCTTCTTTGAGCAATTTTATTTCAAATCTGTGGTTTGTGTTGTGATGATCATTTCAGTACTTGTAAATGTTCTGATGAGTTCCTGTCTGCATCCTGTAACACTTGCCCATCCTAGTATTGCCCTGGCCTCTTCTTTTGTCATTCAGGTTTGAACACATTCTAAAACTATATGCATTTCCTCCCCTTTTGGGGGCGAAGCCAGACTTTGAGGCACCTGCTCCCCTACTTGGTGTAAACATTGCTTGTGCCAATCAGAAGCGAACACAAACTAGTTTTGGGCCCCGTCCCCTATGACACTTTTATGATGTCATAGTTGGTACTTATGTTTCTGCCTGCCATGTGCAGACAGAGAGAGGAAAACGAATCCCGTGTATCCTGTGTACCCCACGTAACCGAGCCTGATCACCTCGAAGCCTCTCTCTCAGCTCACGTGTTTCAAATAGAGCTTATACGTTTACCGGTCGTGTTATGCGTTGGTTTGTATTTGTAAGTATGAATTATTACTAAATGCTGCATCTTTGTTTGTAAATAATGTTAGCAGGCATTTTAGTCATTGCATGTTTTAAGTTTTATTAAGTCTATTAGTTAGTCAAAAAACTGCTCCCTTACCCCTTGTAATTATCCCCAGTAAAACTTTAAATTGATTTATTTTTACTTGTGTGTGTGTCTGTGCATCTGCAGCTCACGTCCTGACCCACACTCCCCTTGCGTCTCTTACCTATATAGTTTATTGCCACGTGCAACCTGGTAAATAACAGGCCTGCAATTTTTCCTCGCCCCTGCGAGCCCGTGGCAATCCACAGTAAACAATGTTTTTACACACCCATTTTATTTACAAACGTTTCTCTTATCTTCCTATCTCCTTCTGTGATATAAACTCAAAAAACTTTATAGCCAGACAGAGCCTCATAGCCATCTAGTCTGACCATCACAGACCACAGAGCCTCTCCACCTCCAATAGACCCCTAACCTCTGGCTGAGTTACTGAAGTCGTCAAATCTTGATGTAAAGGCTTCATGTTACAGACAATCTACCATTTACTTCAGTTCAAACCCAAGAGTGACCCATGTCACATGCTGCAGAGAAAGGTGAAAATCTCTTCCAATCTGACTTGGGGGAAAATCCTTTCAACCCCACATACGGTGATCAGTTAGACCCTGAGCATGTGGGGGAGTCCACCAGTCAGAAACCTGGGAAAGAATTCTCTGTAATAACTCAAAGGCCTCCCTCTCCACACATTTCCCATCTCTAGCCATTGGCAATATTTGCTAAGGTGGGCCATATCCCACTGTACATATATCCTCTGCTGGAATATAGAGTTTAGTTGTACTCCATGAATGACAGTTTTAGTTTTCCCTTTATTTTTTTTTAAACTGAAAGCATACATTGAAAGGCTTTTAATACTTCCTACTTAGTTTCTTGAAATAAAAATAAATGTTAAAAGTGATGTCTCAGTGAGTGATGCACTAATCATGACTAAAAGCTGTGGCCATAGGTACATGAATAAAAGAAAAGTGTTAAGCTTCCCGCCTCCTCCCTACAGACTAGCTGATTGATTTTTTTTATTGTAATGAGGTCAATTAAAGTTCAGTTACATTAAAGTCAAAAGTATTCCTTAAACCATGTACTTAGGCTCATTATTTACAGGGGCTGCAATTATTTGGACAAGTTACAATAGGAGAATTATTTGTCCTGGCTGTAACTGAGTGAGGAGAACCGCAGTGCTGAGAGCTGCTTGAACTATCCTACCACAACAGGGCAGGATGGGAGGGAACCATTCTGCTTCTCTAAAAAATTGCAGATTACAGCAATTTTTAATGTGTTCTGCTGACTGCAACAGACACAGAGGAGGCCAGGTACTAGCTAGTCTCCCAAGCTAGCAGGCCAGGTCACATAAGGGCAGTGGTGGGAAGAAGGGCACACTAGTTACTCTGTCTTCCTAGGTTTCAGTGGAATAAAAGACACCATACCAGCTTGCTCCTACCTGAGTGCATTAAAGGGAAGGAAAAGGCTGATTGTACATTCATCCACTCACTCACCTCACATGTGATAGAGCAAGATTTAGATAAGCTTCCTGAAGCTCTAGGAGATTTGTCATTGATATTAAATATAGGAAATCATCTTTCTTTTGTACTGGGTGAGTGATTGCATTGCACATTTTCATTTTACAATGCAATTGGCCAGATCATCAGTGGGTGTAAATCAGCAGAGTTCCATTGACTTCAGTGGAGCCATGCTCATTTCAGACCACTGAAGGTTTGGCCATATTTATCTATTGGCTTAATGGTAGATCACAATTACTGTATGGCTAGAGCTACCAGAAAGATGTTCTCTTCACTGTGTGGTGTGTGCGTGGGGGGGTGAAGGTAATTTAGTGCATATGAAAGGGGGCTGGTTTGACAACACTGAGGACCAATGTATTTTACTGAGCCACAGAACAAGTTGTGAATAGCAATCCAAGTTTCCACATGATGCCTGAAGCAATATTCCATTCAGAGGGATCAGCCTCTACATGTAGTTCATTGTCCATGACCATTCACTTGTAGGTATCGTTGATGAAATGGCCTGTAAGGCTAGTAAATAGTTCTAATTATAGTGGACGGTTTGTGATGTGAACAGCTGCCTAGTATCAACTAGACTGCAGCCATCAAGTCACCTTACAGCCAACAGTCTACCAACTTTGTCTAGATTTGGTATTGACCTAGAAACAAAAATGTTCATATTCCTTTACCAATCCCCAAAGCCATCTCAGCCTTTTGTATTACATTTTTAATTACACATGCTGGAAAAGGGATTTCAAGTTTTGGTTCACAGCACTCCATTATGCACATTCTTGACGTTTTAAACATGAGCATTTTTTCAGACTCAGTAAAATGCATGCTGTATCAAAAACAAACAATATTCACAAGAATAAATACCATAAGATATGTACTACAGCGTGGAACAGATGTGTACAAATGGAAATAATAGAATCATAGAAACATAGGACTAGAAGAGACCTCAGAAGGTAATTATTCCATTCCCCAATGCTGACATAGGATTAAATATACCTAAACTATCCCTTAGTCAAACCTGATTTTTTTAAAAAAAGCATACTGACTGTCTTGTTTACAGTCCACAAACAGAGAAAATTGATAAAGACATGAAATACTCTTGGAAGATTCTAAAGTATACTACTTTATTTCTTCAAATCCACAACCTTAACACCCAGGGACAAAAACAGAGAGAAAGAAAGAAAGCTTCTTCTTCTAGTTGAGAGACAAAACTCAACCTAACTTCCTCTAGACTGGCTCTTTGCAGACTGACTTCAGAAAGATCCACATCACACACTCCCCTACAGAGCTCCCTAATCTGCAGGCAGGACCTGGAAAAACGGCTGATAATTTTAACAAAATTTTCATTATACCACAAACAAGTCTCCAACACCTCCCTTGGTAACCTGTTCCACTATTTAACTGTACTTAGAGTAAGATTATTATTTTTTAATATCAAACCAAAATCTCCATAACTATAAATTAAGCTGATTAGTCTTTGTCCTACCCATTCTCTTTATATCAGACATATATATTTGAGGACTGTCATCATGTCCCCTCAGCCTTCTCTTTTCTAGACTGAACATACTAAATTTTTCAACCTTCCATCAAAGGTCATGTTCTGTCATTTATTTTTCTTGCTCTTCTCTAGGCTCTCTCCAATTTGTTCACATCTTTCTTAAAATGTGGTTTCCAAAATGGGACACAGTCCTCCAGCTAAGATTCACCAGCACTGAATTGAGGAGAACAATTACCTCCAATGACTTACATACAATACTCCTGGTAATACATCTCTGAATGACATTTGCTTTTTTCTCAATAGCACTATATTCCTGACTGATAGTAAATTCTGATGCATATATAACCCACAGATCCTCTTCTGAAGCACTGCTGCCTAGCCATAGATATTCCCCATTTTCAATGTGTATGCTTTATTTTTCTTTCCTAATTGCAGTACTTTGCACTTGTCTTTATTGAATTTCATCTTATAGATTTCAGACCTATTTTCCAATGTATTAAGAACATTTTGTACTCTTATCCTATCCTCCAAAGTGCCTGTAACCCCTCCTATCATGCTGTCATCCACAAATTTTATAAGTATAGTCTCCACTCTGTCCTCCAAGTCTTTAAAGAAAATATCAAATAGTACTGGACCAAAAACCCCACTTGATATGTACTCCAACATTGACAGTGGGACAAAAGAAAAGCAAGCAGGAACAAAGGGGCCCATCATGGAAATATAAAGCAAATTGCACAAAGACAAAACAGGAAGGTGGGTGTTTTGGGAAAAAAAATCCTAAGAGAACTGTACCTCTTAAGATGAAGCCCATAGACCCTTCATTCCTCTCAAAGATACAAAATACCCATGGAACCAACTTTCTGCCAAAAAAGGGTCATTCCAGTCATTTTATTCTTCATTGATGTTTCCAGTTTAGTTTACTTCTTCTAAATGTCTTTCATTTCTGCTTCTTCCATTGGGAGACTATTGGGACAACTCACTGTTCAGTAATATCAATTATTTGAGGAACCTAAAATTTTTGCACCTGTGGCTTTTTTATTCCTTTTTAGAAATATATATTATACATAGATATAAAAAAATGATATGTTTAATTTTAAAATTAACTTAATTTTATATCCTAGAAAACACTTACTTTCCTTTGTTTACCCTCAAGTCTCTAAGGGAGGTAATTTGTAAGGCCAGGTGGAAAATATTTTTGCTGTACTGTGAAAATTTAAGATATTTTAAAATGATCCTTGCTCAAATAGAACAAAAGTCAAAATATTTTTTAAAAAATCAGAAAAAAAATGGCACAGGTCAATCAAAACATCTATTTCCATAATTTCCAAACATTTAATTTCAATTTTTACCTTTAGCCTATGTTTAGTCTACATTTACTGTAATGTCAAAATAAAAAGTTGTTTAAATATACAAAAAGTTATAATTTCAAAACTTTTTTCTCCAAAAAAGTTTCAGACCAGGAGATTTGTTGAAACCATCCCTGTTTCACAAATGGTTTTGGTTTCAACATATCAGCCCCTTTTAGTGAACAAATGGTTTATCAAAACATTCTTTACCAGCTCTAGTTAATTGCTTATCTATTACATCTCAGGACAACAATTACATCATATTTCATGCAATAACTGAAGTTACATTTGCAATGTTAATCCATATTGTGTGATGTACACTGACCCTTCTTATGAATGAGTACGAAAAAATCCATTGTATCTATAGCATAACAAGGTATGTATAATTTACTTCTACACAAATGCAGTCATTTATCTCTCATTGAAAAGGTTTTAGATCCCCTGTTTGATTAAAGGGTCAATATGTTTTTATTCTTCTGTACAAAATGCTGAGGATATACTATGTGGGATGACCAGAAGGGTGTATCAGGAAAAGCCTCTTTATTCACAAGTTGGATATACTCAGTACACAAATAGACAAGTACACAGGAACACAAATACATTGAATGTTGCTGTACACTGAATCCTTCTTTCTAAAATTAATGAGAGTAAACATTTATCTTATGGAAGTGCCCAAAGACCCCACAACTATTTGGGTAATCTGTTTAGATACATTTTTTGAATTCTGTTGATGTTACGGAATTGCTGCTTTATGAAATGCTTCAATGTTTTGTCGGCCATGAATTGGCAGGATCTGTGTCACATACCTGCTAGGCCAGGGTTCATTAATGCAGGTAAGCGCACATAGGGACAATAGGTTGGCTGAAGCTAGGATAACTATTTCCTCAAATATTGCCGCAGGGAGGTGGAAGTGAGTTGGAAAATCCTCGAAGAGGACAAAGAGAAGAGCTGCGAAATCAGAGGTTTAAAAAGAACTCAGGGGAGAAATAAAGTTGAAGTAGAAGGGACTCCTTTGACTGTGGAATAAACCAAGGTGAAAGGAAACTGGCTACAGAAAAGTGATCCCATGATTCCAAGGAGGAGCCATGTGCAGGAATGGGAGCCTGGACTCCTCAGAAGATTCTATCCTAAACCCAGAGATCTCTCCAAAGTGCTGAGGACAATGACGTACAGAAATGTTTATAGGTGTGTTTACTATTTTGTCTGGATCTGTGTATCTTTCATGTTATCTGAGTAAGAGTGATTGTATTTGAAACCCTTACAAAGCCTAGGTGTCTGTTATTCACTACCATGTGTCCATGAAGAAGTCAACTGCAAATCCAAAATGCCCATAAGGTGGAACTGTGAGAGAAGGTGTGCTGAAGCTAGTGGGAAGTCTGAAGAGCCAGCACTGCTTCTGTGGGCATAGGGCAGCTGGACCATGATGTCCCATTTCCATGAAGGGGTAACAGACTGAACGCCCCAGAAATGTGCCAGAGATAGTGTTGCAGCCTGCTTAGTCTCAGAAAAGCTTAGAGCTCACAGGCCCAGTGCTGTGGCCTTCACACAGAGTAACCTGAAGAGCATTCAGGTGGGTGTGTGACAGGTCCTAATGAGATTGGGACACTGTTGTACTGAATGCTGTACAAACACAGAACATTAATTAAGATTTTACTGTATAAAGACACCAATAGAAAGAGGTCAGGAGATGAGGTTACAACAAACAAGCAAATGAATGTGGTGAATAATTGACACAGTATTTTTAGTTTAGCTTAATAATTGTAGGGCTTTTTGTGTTGTTGTTGTTTTTTATTTCATTGGAGGGGAGAGGAAGGTAGCCAGAACAGGAAAGAAGGGGAAGAGGAGTATTCAGAACATGTCATCCATCTATCCATAATGGGCAGACTGGCCTTATTAGCATCTTGGCAGAGATGAGTCTTAAGGAGAGATTGAAGGAAGATGGGATAATCATGGCTGCTTGGATTTTATGAAGGAGTTTTCCTCATGTATAATGGGCAGCATGGGAAGCTGTTTAAGTGAGCTGTTTAACAGAGAACTTGACTGGTGGATGGTAAAAAATCAGAATGATGGTGCAACAATGGCAGGGGGTTAGTGTCACAGAAGGCTACTAGGTCCATTTGGTAGGATGAGTCTAAGTTATTGAAGGCCTTAAGCGTATAGACAAATAGTTTGCATTTGATGTGGAGATTAAGGAGGTGCTGATGGAGGAATTCAGAGAGGGGGATGACACGGTCAGAGTGTTCAGTCAAGATGACGATTTAAGAACAGAATACTGAAATTATTTGAGGAGAGCAAGGCTGCAGTAGTCGAGATGTGAAGTGATGAGGACCTGGACAAGAGTGTAGAGAAAGAGAAAAGAGTGGATTTTACAAGTGCTGGACAAACTCCTGGCCCTGAAGTCAACTGGAGTTTTGCCACTGTCATCAATGGAGCCAGGATTTGACCAGTTGTGTATGAAAAAGTAATCACACTTAGAAATGCCTTGAATATGTGTATCCAGTGAGAGGACTGAATCAAAGATGCCACTCCAGGTTACGGGCCTTGGTGATGGAGACATGGGGTAAGAAGAGGGCTTGGTGGGGAAAGATCAAGATCTTGTTTTTGGATATTTTAAATTTAAGATGGTGACTGGACATCCCTAGAGAGATATCGGAAATACAAACCAATATACTAGATTGGATAAAGGGAGGCAGATCACCATTACAGAAATTGATCTAAGAGCCATCAGCATAAAAAGACTGTAGCTGAAAGACATGCTTGTGGATAAGAGGATCTAGACATAGGGTTTAGTGAGAGAATTTTGGGGGAGGGGAAGGATGAAGGGTTGAGGAGCACCCACAGAACAGGAAAGTTGGGATGGGAGGAGTCACCAGAAAGATCCACCAAAGCCACCGGAGGGCCAAGTTTAAAGAACTAGGGAGTGGTGGATATATCAAAGTCACTGAAAACCCAAGGAGAATAAGGATAGAGTACTAATTCCTGAGATTTGGCAAGGAATGGGTTATTAAAGACTGTATTGAAAGCCACTTTTAGTGGACTGTAGAGGGTGGAACAATGGAGGAGGGTAAAGAACAGAATGAGAGGAAAGCAATTCAAGATAATTGTTGAAGATGACACATTCAGTGATATCAGTAAACCAAACATATAAATTCTGGTACATTTAGTTGTGCACAGTTCTACATGCATCCTGTGTGGTACTCTTTACAACCAGATGTTGTCCAGCAAGGATAAAATAGTAGCCTGCACTCTTTCTACTTCCCACTACAATCTAAATTCAAACCCAAATTACAGAATTAAAAGGTCTGTATCTCATCCATTAAACCTCCTTCTCCTTTTCACTTTACTTCTCTCCCTCTTTTTACAGGAAGCAATTTATCTGCAAAAATACTGAAAGAAGGTACATCTAAAATACATATTCATAATGCAAGATTTTAATAAACTGAAGCAAATACATTTTCATGCTGCCACTAACAAAACAAGTGAATTTAATTAAAAAAGAAGATGAAAGACTGTGAATTTACATGATCTTGTTTCCTGCAGAGTGTCATAATAGATTCACAAGCCACCAGAGATCAAGCGGGAGGGATGAAGGGTAAAAGCAGTTTTGCTGGAGGGGATCTCTCTCTTGATAGAATTATAGGAAAGCAGGGGGAAAATAAAGATCCAGGAGCTTAGTTTGTAGATAAACTGTGAACAAAAGAGGGACATATCTTCTTAAAAGTAACATTGGCTCAAGCAAATCTGTATCTCCAATTTTATTACATCTTGTATTTGCTTTAAACCTTAGATTATAGAACAGAACTATTTCCTGGTTCATGGCTTTTCTGTATTTCTTTATTTTGTTCGATCTCACCGAGAAAAGAGCCAGGCATCTGGTTCTGTAATTTGGAGCTATGCCTCTGGCTCTCTATAAATTTACCATATGATCAAATGCATGTGCACCTGTGCAAACTGGTAGACTCTAGCCAACCTTATTTATTTTAGATTTGATTTGGCTAGATTAAGCTAAACTTTGAGAGGTCTAAGCCAAAACTGCAACACAGTCACTTTGGGATATTGATTCATGATGCATTCATTGACTGCATTATTTGATTACTAAAAAATCTATTTAATTTTTTTGTTTTAACTCTGAAAACAAATTGTCACAGGGAACAGTGCACATTAATAACACATTCATGTTTTCACAACCAAATGATGTGAATGCTAAACACACTAACCTCTGTAAACACCTTTGAGATAGCTCCATTTTTATGCAATGCTTAAACAAAACCTTCTGCCCTTTGACTTAGCATATTCTCATACATTTTTCCAGTGTCCATTGATAAATACAGTACCAGCCATACACTTCATGAAGCTGTAAAAATATGACATAAAATAATATTGTCTTTACTGACAAAACAATAATGCCTTACAAACAACCTGCTATTTCTACTTGCCATTAAACAACAGTCTATAACTATAATATCCCAAGACAAAGTTAAGGGTCATTAACATTAACAAATGAAAAGCATTACTTTTATCACAGTAGCCCATGAAGAAGATTATGGCTGTTGTAAACAGCACTCAGAGTTTTTTTTATGAAATTACCTTATCTGGAAGATCCATTCTTCCACACTGTCTTAATATTTTAAACCAAATGAAATTTAAATCTTTAGGCTCTATATTAGAAACTAAAACAATGTCACTTTGCACATAAATAATATAAAAAGCTCACATCTTAAAGCAAGGTGCTTAAGGTTACAAACATGCATATGTGCCTGCCTGGATTGGGATCTTTCTCTGTAGCAAGTATGGGCTCAAATATGATAACACTGTAATCTAATATAAAACTCTCAACTTCAAAGAGAACAAGACTGAGCCCATATATGTTTGGGTCAAAGGACGGATGATAAGGTTTGTAATGTACTTAGGGTTTTCACATTTTGTTTTCAGTAATGACAGTAGATCTCATTTACTGTAGCACTCATAACGTTATGTTATGTACATAAAATGTAACAAACAACATCTTCATATTACTGTACTTGAGATGCAAGTATTTTGAGTGTTATTTATAGACTCATAGAAAATCAGGGCTGGGAGGGACCTTGAGAAGTCATCAGGTCCAGACCCCAACAGTGACGCAGGACCAAGCAAATTTAGACCTTTCCTGACGAGGGTTTGTCAATCTGTTCTCAAGAACTTCCAATGATGGGGATTTCCTTTCATATCCCATAGCAGTATAGATGTCATAATTCCAAGGAAAAGCAATAATATATATATGGGTGCAGCAGAATAAGAACAATGGACTTCAGATAAAAAGACTTTAAAAGCTCATAGAATAGATAGGCAAGGTCCCCCAAGAAGAAAATCTAAGGGGAAAAAAAAGAATTTGTGAGAGCTGTTAGTTTGTCAAGGACATAATATTAAAGACAACTGCAAATAATCTTGATGTGAAGAAAAGATAGGAAGAACAGAAAGAGTCCAATATGGCTCAATTAGAAGCTCTTTAATGGCATGAAGATCAAAAAGGAATTAGAAAACGTGGAACCATGGATGAATGCTAAGGAGGAGTACAAAAGAGTAGTGCAATCATGTAGGGACAAAATCAGAAAGGCTAAGGCACAAAATGAGATGCATCTGCCAAGCTGTGATGCCAATTAAGCCATCATTTAGTTTTTGGACTAATACTTCCAGTTCTTTCTCTGTATTCCCCAGACTCCCTGCATTTCATACAGAAAGCTAAATGTTGAACAGTTTGCACCATGGATTTCCCTCTTGTTGCCTCTATTAACCTATTGTAATTTTCCATGTATCCCCCATACACGATATTTAGCCCTCTGTTAAGGTTGCTTTTTTTATGCTCGCCTGCGGGCTTTTGTCACCTGGCCCGCTTGAACTTAGTTTAAAGCCCTCCTCACTAGATTGCCAAGTCAGTGAGCAAAGATGCTTTTCCCTTTCTTAGTCAGGTGGACCCAATCTCTTCCCAACAGAAACTTCTGCCTAGAACAGCATCTCTTGGTAGAGGAAATCAAAGCCCCTGTCAAATCTCCCTACTTTTTTAAATAATGGGCAAGCATCAAAAGGTTTGGAGATCTGACCAAGATAAAACATCTAAGCATTTTCCAAAATCCCTAACTTTTTGAAGATGTACAATACTTCCCTTTCATCTTCCCAAACAGCTGCCTCAACAACACACTGTCCACTGACACTGAGAAAAACCCTTATTCTCCTTCCCCCCATCCATACCTCCTATATTCATACTAACTGATCCCTCCCACATGCCCCTCAAGAATCTGCAGCTCTCCAATGCCTCGTCAGGTTAACTACAATCTAACTGCCTCTTGCCCAGACCGTGACTACCTTCACTTTCAGTCCAGGCCTCATACAACCTTGACTGAATTGCTCATTACTGTGCACAGAATGGAAAATTGACACATCTGGGCCAAAAAGGAAGGAACAAAGCCCCTACAACTCATCTTAAAGTGTAAGTGTACATCTCAACAGGGATCATGGAGCAGGTGAGGCTGAAGCTATGGTGGGTTTCAATATAGAGGACACCACAGGACTGTGGAGATGTCTGGAGGAAGGCTAGTAACACAGATGTAGGTAAGATATGAAGAATTAAGTTGGATGAAGTGTGTGAGTCTGGGGCCCAAGATATATTCCACAACTGAGATCCATCGCAAACTTTTTTTAAAAGTTTTAAAACCAGTAACACAATTGAGTTTAGCACTAAATTATAAAAAGCTAATTTGTTTATTTCAGCACATACCCCTCACTGTAGTGTTATTAACAGAGCAGGTAAGGTAGTGAGAACATTTATTTGCAAAGGAGGAGATTAATGCTGTGTCTCTTTTTTAATTAAATGATTTTTCAGACCCCAGTCTTATGCTTTTCCATGAAAGTGAGTGAAAATTAGTTTTTTTTTGTTCACACAATAGTTGGGATACAGCTGCTCCTTGTGGGAATACCTAGATTCACATGTTAAAAAGGGTATTTGTGGATGAATAGTGGTATTCATTATTTGTGCCCCAAATGCTTTTTATAAAATTACAGTCATTCAGTCAGAGAGCAGAAGCAATATCACGTGACTTAAGTTTTTGGTCACATACCATGAATAATATGGAGCAAATAACTGAAGACATACTCAAAGTGAATACTTCAAATGACATATAGCCTGCCATATGTTCACATCTAGTATTCAATGAACAGTTTCAAAATAATAAAAATCTGAATCTCTTCACAAATAATTTGAAAGAGTAAAAGGGCTAAATGCATCAGCTACATTGTTTGCTATAAGTAGTCTGCCAACTCCAGCTATCAAGGAATAACTGATGACCTGAAAACAGATTATTTTGTAACAATAAATACTTCACTGATGCAGTACAAAATTCACAACAGTCCAGGGACTCTGTTGAGGCTGGCAAGAGAGACATTCTGTTGCTACTTTATCTAATATTACTGTTGCTTTTGGGGAATATCCTTGGCTTCTCTGGTAAATCCAACAAATATCCAGTTTATATGTCAGAAGGATCTAGAGTTGCCATATATGTCAAAATCATTCAGCATGACATTTTCACCTTGTGTTAACACAGTGCAGCGCACGTGGTAACGTGTTAAAATGTGATATAAGTCTGATAATGTGTCAGAATATGATATTTCAGGGCCTTGACAATTCTGCTGGGCCAAGAGATGAGCATTAGTAACGAAGTTCAGCTCTAGATAAAAAATATCACCGAAGTCTGGGCATGTTCAGTACTGGGCTTTTGTTTTAGGCCTCGCTCTTTCTGGAACCCATTAAAAGTTCACAAGTTTGGCTGGCAGAAAATGGAACCACCTGGTCTAAAGCAGAATGACCATAGAAAAATTGGGATAGGTGGTAAACCAAGCCATGATAGTGTTTCTTACATATGAATAAGGACATTTAATCAGAATAAAGAGATGGATTTAATGCTATAATGAGAGTGCACAGGATTCTTGATCCTTATACTGATATGCCAGATACGCCACTTATTGTTTACTCCGATTTAACTCAACTAAGCACAACACTGACATAATGTCACCATTACTGATTTCAGAAATTATTGAAACTAGAACAGAGTTGGGTAAATACTGCAAATAAAACATTATGTCAACACTGATTCAATTTAAAAAAAATACTGTTTCACTCAGTGCTATACAAGAGCTCCTTAATTCACATTTCATTACTGAAATTAAGGACCATATTCTGCAACACTTTCACATTTTTAGGAGTACCTTACTCCATTGCTTTGAGAAGTAAGGAATTTCCTTGTGAGCAGGAGGGGAGGAGAAAGGAATGTAATCCTTAGTTCATAAACATGTTTGTGCCAAGGGAAATTTTTGCAAATACTTAAGCAAATAAGTGGTTTTCTTGAAAGTTCTTAGTGGACTTTGGAGTCATTAAACATTTCCAAGTGATTTAAATGACCAATCACACAGCAAGAATGGAGAAAAGAGTGAACCATCAAAACAAAATGTACAGCAAAAGAATTAACTAACAATAAAATATGATGGAATGTGTGCATAAACTATTTGTCTAGTGGTTTTGAATAGTGAACACATTTGTAAAAATCAACGTCTGTTTGTGGATAATTAATGACAGGAATGATCTCTAAGAATAGAATTTCTAAACCTGAAACTGATTATAGAATTCATAGAGGAAAATATATACATGTTAAAGGAATAATACCAATGGAACAAATCCTCAGGTGGTGTAATTCAATGTAGCTTTCCTGGACTCATTAGAGCTACACCTGTTTTACACCACCTTAGAACCTGGCCCAATAATAGTAACACCTAGCTGTTATGTCTCAAAATCCCTTTGAATGTCAAACTTCCCCTGCTATTTTTTGTTGGCTCTCGTTTTTAGTCTTTGTGACATTCTAAAGGTCTGTCACACATTCTTCTGTGTGAAGATTCAGAATTATGCTCCCTAGTATCAATAGGGGAGGAATTTCCCTCTCTTCTTCATTAAAATCTCTGAAGAATTATTGGTAAGTATCAATCTGTTTGTTTTCTGTGTTGGTTTTACTCCCGTGGGAGAAAACCAAGTATGATAGCTTGGAATCAGGGACATAAAAATACAGCAAAGATGTACTTCTCTGATCATTTAATGTGGCTCACAAGAAGGTGTTCTTTCACTCTAACAAATATAAAAGTAAACTTGGATGAAGCACATTTTTCAGTAGCAGACAAATGAAAGGCATGTTCTGGCTGAGACAAGCACCATGCATCATTATGACTCACCACTTCTCTAACCTCCTCAAAAGAATGGATAAGTACATAGGATTTTCAAAAAGCTCCAGAGAGAGAATCTTAGAAATAGTATTGCTCAGAGCTATTTAAATATATGTCCAAGGAAAAATAAATGCAACAGTCTCATTATTAATGTATTAAGTTCAAAGGATGTGCTTGAGGATTCTATCTGATGCCAGAGAGAATCAGATCATGTACGAAACAGGGAAAATGAATCCAGTAAGGTTATAAATCTAAACCCAAATGCACATTGAAGAGCCCAGATCTTTCAGGCTATTCTTAAAGTTTGGACACTAGGATCAGAAATATTACAAGTGGCTGCTTATAAAATGAAGGAAGGTTTATTCAGGACAGATACACACAAGATTCCTCCCTTAAGGGCTCATCGTCATGGTTATAGAAAATTGGTAAGAAAGCTACTTTTTGTGGAAATAGTGTGAGAATGCTGGGAGTGCCATGGTACAGCAAAACCTTTCAGATAGTGTGGGTAGCATGCCAACTAAAAAACAATCGCAGAAGCAAGAACTAGTCAGAGTTGCTACATGTCCCGCTCTGGCCCAATCCATGCAAGGATATGGATGTATCACAAGTGTTACTTGACAGTCTGGTTTTTTAGTTCAATTTATTGAGCTGTGCAGGTCCCTGATTTTGACCAAGTAGTTTCCATCATATAAGTCCTTCAGCCCCCAAACTCTTACTTGGAGTGTCCTTAGTAAACTGTCAAATGCACAGCTAAGAGGATTATTTACTACATCTGGTAGGAAGGAAAAGGGAAGATCCTTCAGGTATAATAGCTTATTAATCAGTTACCGTAAAAGGTATACAAGATGGCTTCCTAACTTGATGCTTAGAAACAGTTCCACAGGAGGTTGCAACATTTATTTTGCATCTTGGGGCTCCTCATACCTAGTACATGAGCTGTCCCTTTTATTCCTGCCTCGTTATGGGGAGCAGCTAAGTACCAGAAATAATTATGTGAACTAATTATACACACTATTGGGCTCTACATTAATTATAATTACTCAGGAAAAAGATCTGTGCACACCAGTGAAAAACACTGCTCAGTGTCCAGCAATGATAGGGGAAAAAAAAAACCTAGGATATATAAGGTATGGGATAGGAAATAATGTATATACATTGATATAACAACAACATTATATAAATCAATGGTATGTCCTTACTTTGAATACTGTGTTTGGTTCTGATTCCTTTACTTCAATAAATACATAATAAAAAGTGAAAATAGAAAGGGTTCAAACACTGGCAGCAAAAATTGTTACAGTACTGGAGAGATTTATATATGAAGAGAGACTGAAAAGATTGGGAAGGACTGAATCTGCAATTCAGGGAAGCAATTAACTATGTATTTAATTTAAATCACATGCTTAAGATATAAAGAACTCAATGGGACTTAGGCACCTGCTTAAAGGTAACCATATTCTCAAAGGTCTTTGTGTATCTAACTTCTACTGAAATCTGTGGGATTTTGAGGATTTGGGCCCATGTACTTAAGTGCTTTGGTGGACTTGGACTTAGACCAGAGAGAAGTTTGGTTATGGCTGTCAGAAAATGTATTGAATCACTATTAGCAGGATAGGAGCTCTAGTCATAAATTAAAGATGCATGCCTGTCAGAACTCAGGGAGGAGAGCAGCAGTGCATATGCCCCATGCCTTCCACTGTGGGGTGCATTGCTTCTCCGGTCAGCTACCCTTCTGCCATGAATATGTGCATTTACACCTCCTGTGACAAGGGAGAGAAGAAAGCCCAGACAATTTAACCATAATAAGTACATAAGTCAATTACATCAGTGCTGGTATCAAATTAACAACAGAGGACATTTTGGCATAGCCCTAATGTTCTAGCCGGATGTTAATCATGTATACAAAACAGTTCCAAGTGGCTCTATGAAGGTTTTCAATATCCTTCTTTTCAGATTTTCAGCTTTGGACAGTTTTTCAGAAAGATTAATGTTTTCTGTGGTTTTTTAACTCTCAGATTATTCTACAGATTGACAAAATACATACACATTTGGAAGTATCCACCCTTTGATGATTTAGACCCTAATCTGTACGTACTTCTTCACACCCCATCCCTGTAACTCTCAGAGAGTTTTACTAGTACTGTATGGAAATAGAGAATAGCTTTTCACCTATGCTTCACCTTTTAAAAGCTCAGGGGAAATAAGTCAACCTTGCTTTCTTGTGCTGTATATCTGATGTGGGTGAGGCAAAACCATTATGTTCCCTTTGGCTGTGCTTTATGAAGAACCATTTCTTGTCACTTTATATTCATGAGGTAATCCAATTTAATACTTTTTTTCCATCAGATGTCTCAAAGGTGAAAGCAAGCAGATCACTAGGTCATTTGTGCAAGAAGTACCTTAAGTTATGGAACAGTTAACCGAAGGATAAAATAAAATATTCATAATTTTACAGCTAGATCTAAATTAAATGGTCTTTTTATTTTTGTCATTTAACTGTGGAATGTTTAAAAAATCTTAAAAGGAAAAGAAAAACACTACAGCAACATCTTTGACTCTTGTTAAATTATATGTTCTGAAGAATTTTGCAATCTCTGCTGTATACCCCATTTATTATCTCTTTGGGGAGAAAATCATAATTTGAACTAGCATTTATGACCTGAAGAGCCGGATCCTATACCAGTTTTCATCAGCTATGTATCTGGTCCATAGATTCCTCTACAGCATTGCTGCCACCAGGTGTTCATGTAACTTCCCATTTCTTTTGGATATTTCTTGATCACTGCACACAAACCTGTCCATCTCCTATTAATTTCTCCTCCATCTCTCTTTCTCAAGGCTTTCCATGAGTTCTCTGTTAAGAACACTAACCTGCTCTCTATAGTTTTTGATATAATCATATTAAAGGAATATAACAAAAATATGCTAAAACATTTCAACTGGAATTTGTTCTGCACATGCTCAGATAGGCATTCATTGAACTGGTGGCAATGACAGTAGTATCCAGATTTTTTTGGCAATAGAGATTATCTGCCCCAGCCTTTTTCCCCCACAATAGACACTTTGGACTGACTGCAATAGAAGATGTATAAACATTTAAAAATATGTATCCATATTAAGAAAAAACAATATGAGGTCTTAGGGATTCCCATATATTTTCCCCTAAATTTTTGCCTCATGATCTCTGCATCACTTCTTCCAACCTCCTCTTGAGATGGCCTGAATGAATTTGCACATAGTAAATATTCCCATTAAGCTACCTTTGAAGTGATAATAATGAGACCACTGGAGAACTCATAATCACTACCTACAGATGGGAAGTAAGTGGTATAGTCAGAAATTTTGGTGTTGCTAGGACTAGAAATAGACAGTGGAATCCAATTTTTGCCATGGTCTCCTGAAACAAAAGGTTCTGCTCTCAACTGTTTCAGGTGCAAAAGACTCCTGGGCTGTGTAGAATGACCTTCTCGGTCTGTTCTTCTGCCCATCCACTACTTCCATTTCCCCTTACCATAGGTGCCAACTCCATGATCTGGGGCTGGAGAAACCAAGGGCAAAAAAATGGCAAGTACTGAGCACTCACCAGCAATCCCTACACTTCTAGCAACCCACTACATTTCCAGCCCGCCAGCAGGCCCTGCTGATCAGTGCCTCCTGCTTCCTCACCACCTCCCTGTTTCATGGCATGCTGGGAGGGAGAGGGAGGAGTGGGGATATTGAACGCTTGGGGTAGGGGTGGAACTGGGCGGGAAGAGGCAGGGCAGGTGTGGATTAGGGGCAGGAAGAAGCATGACAGGAGTGGGGGCCATAGGGGAAAGAGTGGAGTGGGGGCTTGGCCTGAGGCAAAGCCAGGAGTCGAGTACTTCTCGGCAATTTGAAAAGTTAGCACCAGTGTCCCTTACTTATAGCCTTCCCTTCAGATTCTCAGTCTTATCAGGGCTCCTCACCCAGCAAACTCCTGCAGCCTTCAAATATCTCCTTGTGCCTGAGAGTTCTGGCGAATTAGCAGCACATGCCCATTTCCCAGCAGGTTCTCTTTTAAACGCCAATCTTCTTAGTTTAAAATTAGCAGCAGTGTTAGTCTGTATCCGTAAATAAAAAAGAGGCAGACTTTGTAGCATCTTAGAGACTAACCAGTTTATTTCAGCATAAGCTTTCATGGACTATAGCCCACTTAATTGGATGCATAGAATGGAACAGAAGTAAGATGCATTTATACATGTTACTCAGAGAAAAGACCTACAGCAACTGGTCAACTGACTCAGGTTCATGTTACCGGGCTAAAAATGCCAGTATAGAATTTTGGGCTCCGTGAAGCGGATGAGTTTCGAAGCTCATACTCCAGCCCAAGTAGGAACATCTACATTACTATTTTTAGCCATAGAGTGCAAGCCTAAGTCAGTTGACCAGGTCTCTGAGACTTGCTGTCACATGTCTTTTTTGCAAGTTTTGGGTTATTGAGCACACATTCTGTAGCTCCTACTGGTTCCAGCTTCCTTCAGGCTACACTCCTCAGGCCTTCTGACTGGGAGCTAAGAGAGTCTTTCCTTGAACTCAGACTACCTTTATGTACCCCAGCAGCCTTGGTTCAGTCACCTGCTCTTCCCTATAATGTGTCCTCTGTTGTCATTCACTTCATCTGGGACGGTAGAGTAAGTCTTAGCGTTAACTCATCTTGTGACAGATTAACAGGGTGTGCTGTCTGCATGTTATCCATTAGTTATTACTCGATTTCTGTGGCCTACTCAATGTTACGCATCTAAGCAACTTCAGGAGACAAGATAGCAATATTTCTCCTCATTTCCTTTCTTTTAGTTTTTGTGGGGTTTATAATTTTATTTTCCTAGAGTTGAAAAAACCAAGTGTTAACAGCAGCTGTTATCAACATAATCCCCTCCTCAATATAATACAAAGTAAACAGAAATACTTTAAAAAATACTTAAACAACTTCATGGGCCTCTCACAACCGAAAAGGAACACATTCTGTAAAACTATTATGTGCACAGGCCTTAGAAGAGAAAAGCTATTTTAGCTGCCCCTAAAACTCACTAAAAACTCCTTCAGCTCCTCTGGCGAGGCCTGATTTGGATGCCACTAAAGTTAAAGGGAATTTTGTCACTGACTTGGGAGCAGAAGCAGGGCTCAATAGCCCAAAACTTAGTCCTGGATCATTCTGATTCTCTCGGAAGGATTTTCTTTTTTAAAAATAGACCTCCTCACAGAGAACACTGCCTAACAGTGTGCAGCCATTATACACAGAAAGAACACTGAAGTGAATTATTGCTGCCAGAACTGTTGCTGCCTTCAAATCTGCCTTGCACATTATGAGACATTTACGATTGTGCAAAGTGAGTGTAAAATGTTACCACATTAGAATAGTGAGATTTCACTATTTGACTCCACACAGCTCATGGTGGAGAGAGTCAAGACCTACAGCTCCTGGAATATTACAGTGACAAGATGCATGTATGGGTGGGTAGTCTTTTATTAGACCAACTTCTGTTGGTGAGAGAAATAAGCTTTTAAACTTACATAGAAATCTTCTTCGGGTCTAGGAAATGTACTCAGTGTCATGGCTAAGCACAAGGTGATTGTTTAGCACAAGGACCATTCAAAGTGAAGTGTCTAGTTAACACCTCTCCAGTCATAAGGGGAAAGTGGCAGGGTGGGGGAAGTGAATGAGTAATAGATTCATATAATACATTCATACCCATCAATGCAGTGTCTTTATTCAGTCCATGATAACCAAGTTATCAATTTAAGCTCCCAGGCTCGTTTTTTGAAGATATTGTGCAGGTTTCCTTTGAGTATCAGAACTGAGAGGTCAGATCGAGTGATCACTTTGTGGAAAAGTATCATCGACAGATGATATTAAGCACTTCATGTAAATTGCTGAGCAGTTCCTCTGAGTAATGAGAGGCCTCAGCTTACACTCAATTCAGTTAGATGTAAAGGTGCTCATCACCTTGTATGATGATGATAGCCCTTGAATGAGAGAAAAGAAGACAAAGGCAGCTACCTAATTACAGTAAAACCTCGATTTAACGGACCTCGATTTAACGGACTTCGGATGCAACGGACAAAATTTCTGAGCAAGTCTGATGCATCCCAAATCCATTTCTCGCGGGCTGACTGCTGGCTCCCGGCTGCCGCCCGGGTCACAGCAACGAGCGGGCTGGCTGCCGGTTCCCGGCTGCCGCCCGGGTCATGTCAGCGGGCGGGCGGGCGGGCTGGCTGGCGGGTCCGGGGAGCCGGGACCTGTGTGGGCTGGCTGCCGGCTCCCTGCTGCCGCCGGGGTCCCAGCCGCGGGAGGGCTGGCAGCCGGCTCCCGGCTGCTGCCCGTGTCCCAGCAGCGGGCGGGCTGCGGAGCTGCCGCCCCGACCCTGTGGCGGTCGGGCTGCTGGTCCGACAGCTCGTTTTTTTTATTATTATTAAATAACGGACTTTGTCATTTAACGGACACCCCCTCGCCCGAATTAGTCCGTTAAATGGAGGTTTCACTGTAGTTTTATGTTGTCAAGTCTATACTGTAAATACCATTCTTTCTCATACAATGGCAGCCACTATTCTGGATATTATTTATAGGTTAGAAGTGTTCATTCCATCACAAGTTCAGATTATTCCTGCTGGACAGCTGAAGAGCCATACCTTAAGCAGACCCCAATTTACTCGGTTTTCATCTGAGAGAAGGTTTAGGCCCACTGTTCTCCACAACAAAGCATGATAATTCCATGTTACAATAATATAAATAAGAAGCAAGGAATTGAATAAAGTTGATAAGAGAAGGAAAGGAACACAAAGAGAAATCTATGGAGAGCAGAGTTAAATAAAAAATGAGAAGGAGGGGGGTTTTTTTAAGTGTAATAGGAACAAAAAGAATCTTGACAATGATATTGGTCTATTACCAGATGGAAGTTTAGAATTATCAATATAATTCAGAAATGTGGAAGTATTTAATAAATACCGTATATACTCGAGTATAAGCCGAGTTTTTCAGCCCACTTTTGGGGCCCGCGGCGGGGAGGGGGGAACCGGGACGCTCCCGGCAGCCTGCCCGCGCGGCGGGGACGGGAGAGCGAGGCGCTTTTTTTTTTTTTTTTTTTTTTTTTTGTCCGGCGGGGAGGGGAGGAACCGGGGCGCACATTTTTTTTTTGGTCCGGCGGGGAGGGGGGAACCTCGGCAGCCCACCCGCGGCGGGGAAGGGGGAACCTCGGCAGCCCGCCCGCGCAGCGGGGACGGGAGAGTGAGGCGCTTTTTTTTTGGTCCGGATTTGATATCGTCTTATACTCGAGTCAATAACTTTTCCAGCTTTTTGTGGTAAAATTAGGTGCATCGGCTTATATTCGGGTCGACCTATACTCGAGTATATACGGTATTTCTGTTCTGTATTGGGGTGAGTGGGGAAGATAATGTAGTCATATCATATGATAACACCCTTTCCATTCCATTTCTATCTCAGGGGAATGTTAAACAGCAGGTTCTAAAGTTAGACATTTTAAAATCACCAGGTCTGAATAACTTGCATCCAAGAGTTATAAAAGAGTTGTCTAATGAGCTCTCTGGATGGTTAATGTTGATTTTCAGTAGATCTTGGAACACTGGGGAAGTTCAGGAAAACTGGAACAAAGCTAACATTGTGTGAATATTTTAAAAGGGTAAATGGGATCACATGGGTATTTATAGGCCAGTCATCTCATATCAATTCCAGGCAAGATCAAGGGGCAGTTGATATGGAACTTAATTAATGAAAAATGAAAGTAGGGTGATATAATTAATGCAAATCATACTAGATGATCACTGTGGTCCCTCTGGGCTTGGAATCTATACAGAACAAACTATTGAGGTCATCAGATGAATTGGATCTATAGAATTCCTTATTTGCTAGCTTCAGTTTTACCTTGACTGTACACAGCCAGAAAAGAACAGTTTTCCTAAAATCCATTAATTTATCTTCCTTGTTTTTACTTTAATTCTAATATGACTAAGAAAACTTCATGCTTTGGATGTGAAATGGACTTTCAAAACTATGCTGGAACAAAGAATGGAGAAAGGGATTCTTTGTCAACATTTAAAACACACCATCAGAGCTATGTCAGTTAAGGGTGTGACTTTTTACTGACATACAATATACACCTCAGTGTAGTTGCAGTTATAACAGTAAAAGGTCTATTTGCTGGTATAGCTTATGATATTCTGAGAACTGGTAAAAGCAATACCAGAAAATACTACTTTTTTGCCATTATAAGATGTATCTCCACTAAAGGGTTATGTACAGGCCTCTCCACTATAGGTGTGGCCTAAGAGACCTTATTCTTCCTTCACAGTTACCTATTTTCTGAGCTGAAGTTGCATAACTCAGACCAATTTAGCTGGCCCAACCCTCAGTGTAGACCAGGCCTCAGTTTCTGAATAGAGCATCTCAAACATATACCAGACATATAGAAAGTACACTCTTTAAGTGGCTCCTTATAGCTTTGGACTGAGAAACAAAGAGCTCTGTACGACGAGATCTGTAATATAGCCACTTGACATTTGCAACTGCTTCATGAAGCACTGCAAGAACAACATTCTTTCCTCAGCTTTCACAACCTTTTGGGGGCCTTGCATTGACTATGACCAGCTGACAGGTTTTTAAGGATGTTAAAAGCTGCCTACACTAGGCACTAACATGTTTATGAACAGCAATCAATTAAAATGCTCCTAGTCTGGACAAAGCATAATAAAGCAAATAAAATTAAAACATCAAAAATTGTTTTTTTTTCTAGTTTTGCTTCTTTTAGAAGGATTTATGTTGCCTTATATTTGGTGTTTCTTGTTTCCCAAGGAATTGGCTTGTACAGCTTGCTACATCCCATGAGTAACATCCAGACTAGTATACTTCCATGATGCCGGAAAGAAAAATTACAGATAAGGAAACTAATTTTCATTTCTCATAATAGAAGATATTTGCACACTGATCTGAATAGATTTTTGCTAGAGATCAAGATGTTCTGAATATAGATAATTTTGAAAATCACCCTAATGACTAAGAAGCCTAAGTTCCATTTTCTAAAGTTACTTTGCAATTTAGGAGCTGAAGTCTCACTGAAAGTCAAAGACTTTCAAAGTTATTTAGACACCTAAAAATATAGATAGGTTCTTTTGAAAACATTATTAGGTGCCTAAATGCCTTTGAAAATTTGTCCCTAAGTCACTTTTGAAAATGGAACTTAAGCTTGTAAATAATGTAGGTGACTTTGAAAACCTTACTCATAATTAAGTGTGTAAATATAGTTTTTATTCTGTTCATGCTATCATCTACGATTGTGATTCTTATATTTTCCATCTCTTTTGTGTCATTTTGCTATGTTCACAACCTCCTGGACTCATAGTGTACTGCTGCAATGGAAGAGAGTCTGAACTCAAAAGAAGGGACAGAAAAAATGTAGCTGAAGATTCCTCCATGATGGTGGAATGAGCAGGTCTAACCCATGATTAATGCCCACACTATTGGATGCCCTTCATTATAAGATGGAGGCAATGAACCTCATTTTCTTTTATCATACACCACATTACCACCACTTATACATTACCACAGAAAGAATTTAGTTGTAAATGTTGATGTTTTCCATGGCTTTTTCAATCTGGCTGTAGAACATAATGTTGAGTTTGCATCAATGAAGCTGATGTGCCAGATCCTCAGCTAAAGTAATCAATATAGCACCACTGACTTTAATGGATCTACATTGATTTACACCAACGGAGGAACTGGACCATGTTCTTAGTTCATCTGAGTTTCATACCAAACCCAGTTCCTATCAATCTGGCATTTACCATTCATGAGTAATTAATAGGCAATTAAACAAACATTATTAAACCAATCAAATGGCTCCATTAAGGATTATTTAGTTGTTGTACAATCTATTATTTTAATATTGAGTTCCCTTAATCTACACTTCTGTCTTCCTCTGAAATGTAAAAATCGTATGGCATTCTTTAATTGCTTCCTTATAATTTCCTGTATTTGGGTTAGCTATTTATACATATTAGTCCCTAGTGAACACTATCACATTTTGTCTGGCCTTTTCACATACACTACCTGACAAGCTGAAGTTATATCTATCTCATCTCCTTTAATTGGGCTAAAGACTGCTCTCAATTACTCCAGTAACTATGGAGTTATTCTGGATTTACAACAGAGAGTAGAATTGGTTCCTATAATACTTTTGATGATACAGTCTGAGGAGAGAATCTTGCTTTATTTATCAGCAGTGGATTAAGGTTACTTTTGTCAATCATTTGTTCCCTCACCAACATTGTCTTGTGTCTGTGGGTGGATGGTTTCCAGAGGCCGTATTAACTGATGATTCAAACGGTGAAAACTTGCTACAAAACATTCCACATAATTCTACATAAGCCAAAAACTCCAACTTCCGATGTTGCAAAACAAATTTAGAGTACAAAAACAGACCCATCTGCAGAGAATCCATAGACTTTAAAAATGGATGAAGTAATGATGAAATGTGGGAGGAGTTAGGACAAATGAACCTACCCTGGAAGACAATATAGGTTGTTACCAAAAATTGGCCACAAGTTATCGTTGCTCTAAGCAGCCCTGTTCGTGATCAACAAAAATTTGATTCTGTTGCAAAGTGTAAACCTTTCAGTGAGTAGCTCAGAGTATGACTATATTGAAATCTTGGGGATACGTGGCTTTCATCTCGACAGTGCTTAGATGAGCTCTCTGCCCATATATTTATCCTTCTATTACACTTTCTGCTACATCTGTGGTATAGAAACACTTCACATCTTTCCATCAGAGCATGTGTGTCTTTTAGTACCTTAATTTAAGATATTTGTAAGAAACTTCCACAGGAAATTAGATAAATCCACAGCTTGGCTGTTTTAGGAAATGTTGGCAAAGATTCATCTTTGAATAGCATTTTCCACCATAAGAATTACACCCTCAATATTGACACCACTTTCTATTTAGAACTCCCAACCAAAAAATCAAAAACAAAATCTGTACTCCACTCCCGAGAAAAGTCAGTAGTCTGAAAACATATGTGCCAGAAATTACATAAAGTTTCTATCAATTTTATGTGGAAGGTACTCAGATATTACAGTAAGGCATCAACATCAAAACCTAAAATTAGATTAGATTAGGTATGCGAAGGTACATATTTTTCTGTGAATTGGTAACATGTATTAAATTAATTTGCATCATGGCAATATTTGTTATATTTCTCACAAAATATGGAAACCATGCACTCATTGGAGGGCATATTTTCCTTTTGTCTGTCCCATTTGCATCAATGGAATCCCTGATAAAGTGATAGAAAAGATTAGATCCCTACATTTCTAACTGCATAGTCCCATATACCTGGACAGACCTTAGCAGCAGTAGTGAGAGTTGGTTGCTCTGAACCACTTCACCTTCTTCTGTTTTTCAGACAAATGGACCTTCATTTTCAAACGTGGCTGTAGGTGTTCAACCTGAGACTTTTCAAAGGGGGCTGATTTTCAGAGGGCAAATGCTCAGCACTTTCAGGAACTCAGGCCTTTTGAGGTGATCAAACTGGGCACTCAAAAACTGAGGTGCCCCAAATCACTTTTTAAATATAGGCCATGACTCATAGGAAATCAAGATAAGACAAGCTATTCATAAATTGTTTTTTCAGATCAGTGGGAAGATAAAAATTGAAAGCTCTGTTCGTTCCAAAAATAAAAAGAAGTGATACATTAAACAGTTAACTTTCTTCTATCATATCTTTATCAGAGGACCATCTGATACATGCTGTTTTGTACTAGGACTTTGAGGGGAGGCTGAGCAGAATTTAAGAGCTGACAGTCTGACAAAGAATAAAGACCTACTTCTCACTGCATTGAACATGACTTATACCACGTTTCTATCTAAAGTGATGCAAAAGTTCACAACTGACAAATATTTCTTTTAATGCATTTATATGATCATTCCCAAGCTGTCCAACATCCAATTATTTTGTACTGCTGACTCTGTAGAGCAAAGCACGCCATTCTCAAAAGAATTATGCCCGTGTTAGGCTGAACATAGTCAAAATGTTTCTGGGGGGTTGTTTGCTTGCTTTGGGGTGGTGGTGGTAAAGGTTATGCATGTAAACGCAATTGGCATTCCAAAACATGGCATAGTCATTGTACTATCGGTGATGTGTGGGGGGAAACAAGCATGGTCACATTCCACACCCACATCCCCAGTTTCTGCCAGGGTGGAAGGCAGGCTGAGTGCTGTTGAAGGGATGTGCCTACAAAAGGCACCAGCACCTAACAGTCCTGCAGAGCCCCACTAAGTGGTGCCTAAAGCAAGGAAGCGAGACTGGACTAGCAGCATAGCTCTCTGCCAGAGGGGGTGTGGGGAAGCCTGCTGAGTCCCATCTCTTCCTCACTAACAGCCGCAGTTACCTGCACGAGTGTGAGTCTAGACTAGACTGCCGTGGGTGGGTAGAAGGGAGTTTAGGGAGTTGGACAGGGCAATGTGGGGGAGGCAGTGGGGTTCAGGGGTGGAGTGGGGAGCCCAGGGAAGCAGCGGGGACTAGGGTGATGGGGAAGATAGGTGGGGGACGCAGCAGGGAGCTATCAAGCATCTGCAGCCCCTGCATTCAGTATGAAGGCTGAATATAAACATCCCTACTCTAAAGATAGTTTCTTGAATATAGCACAGTGGTTTATCTATCAGGTGCTTCTGTCATCTTGTTCCAAGTATACACTGATTATTAATACAAACACCTTCATTGTGGCCAATGCAAGAAAAACATAGTTCAATTTTACTTGAGTTCTCTCTGTTCCTTTTACACTGCTAACATACACTGCCATAACCCAGGACCAGATTCTTCCCTTATGCGTTTATTATTGAATCCTCATCAAGACATCAGAGCCCACAGAAAAGCTGCTAATAGTTTGTGAGCTTCTGCACATGGATCTATAAATATATCAACATTTTGTTTCGTCATCTCAGCATATGTCGCCACAAGACTCATTGCCCAAAAGTGTACTTTGGGATCAGCAGCTGAAGATATGGAAGTAGCAGGTTTTCTGACAATTTTAACAGTGTGACTGGAATGAACGGAGACAGTTCGACAAAACCAGTCAGATGCCATGAAAGCATTTCCAGATGATGGATCTGTTTCCCATTGCCATTATCCTAAGCCATTCAGTCTCAGTGCAAAGATTTAAAGAGGAGGGACTAGAAAGTCCTGGGAAGAAAGAGGAAGAGATGGTTCTTGTCCAGACCAGCCCAAGAAGGAAAGAAGAAAATGAAAGCTCGGATTTTCAAAAAAACTCCTGGTCAAGTAGTTTCCACTGTTCTCAGTGGAAGCTGCTGGATGGTGAGTTGTAAAGGACAATATATTTCTTACAAGAAACTGTTATTCAGCTTGGATAAGCAGGCTGAAGAAAGCTTCTGTCCTTATTTTCTGTATCGAGGCGAGAGTGATTGCAGAATTATAAATGTCTTTAAGTCCCAGGATACAGTATTCTTTCTCTTTTCTTTTCTTTTTGCTTTTGTTTATTCCTCCCCTTCTGTCCTGTTTCTTACAGCTGTGGTCAGGCCACACATATAGAAAGCAGTTTTCACTTCTTTGCAGCACAACACTGAAAAAGATTTTAAAATGTTTTCAAGTATTTTACAATTAATTTAATTGCACTATCACCCACTCCAGGCTATGCTGCTGCAGCTGCTAGAGGTGGGAAATATGGAGCAGTGGGAAACTGGAGGTGGAAGGAAGCCATTATACTCTGAGGAAATGCATAAAACTCCTACCACAACTAAATTTCCTATGGGCAATATATCCACACAGTGTTTTTAATATACAAAACAATACACACACAGCAGCATATTTCCATTGCAAACCAAAAAGGGGGGAATATGTAAGTGTGGATGGAGGCAATAATGGTTGATGAAAGACAGTATGATAATGGAGATAAGTAGAGATGCAGAGTGGTCTTCTTTCAAGCTTGACAAAGAGGGACCTCCCCCACCATGCTAGAAGCAGAGGGGCATGACAGGGAGGATAAGAGGTGGGCTCTTCAGATCAGATGGGAGGGAACCAGCAAAGGAGGCAGATGTCTCCAGCCCTCTGCAGGACTCCAGCTCTGCTACTGAGCTGTGTAGCACCATGACCTCAGAGAAGACTGAGTGTGGAGAGGAGCTGTTGGGACTGCCAGGGGAGATGGAGGACTCACAGATGACGGAGCACTGCCAATGTACTGTGATAGCACATGGCCCAGGGAAAGCAGACATTAGTCAGGTTGTGCTGTTTCAATATGAGTCAGCATGTTGCAGTGGGATCCCCACTGACCCAGTGGTCAGACCACTCACCACTGTTAGGGCAATAGACTGATAGAATAGGGTAGGCCCATGTCCCCTTGCCGTGTAGTTGCAAAGCCGCTGAGGTGGCAGCCTACTCACCCTCGGCCTGAAGACTCATGTGTGTTGGCTGTCTGCCCGAGCCAGAAGGCTGGCTAAAGATTGCCTTTTGCTCTGTCCAACCCAGAGGGCGAGAGTCCTGACTGTGCTTACTGCCTGTGCAAGCCACAAGCCTCGGGATATAGACTGAGCAGTGCTCAGCCTCACCCAGAGGGCCAGAGGCCTAGCCTGTGTGAGTGAGGCAAAGTGGCCTCCCTCCAAGCTTGATGGATCTAAGGGTATGTCTTCACTACAGGACTAGGTTCATTTCCCTTAATTCGATTTTCTAAATTCGATTTTAGAAAATCGAATCAGTGTGTCCCCACCAGGACAGCAGGTCGACAGTGGTCGACACTGTCTGTCCTAGAACTTTTGCAGGGGTCGACATAGCCCGCATTGCACTTTGGGTAGGTAGCCCACAGTGCAATGCGTGCCAGACCCCCCCACCCCAAGCAGCCCCGCGGACCTCCCCGCCCGCCTGAACAGCCCCCCCGCCGGACACCCCCCGCCCGAGCTGAAATTGACCAAGCAGCTGACCCGCTCGCTCAAGCAGCCCCGCGCCGGACCCCCCGCCCCCCCGCCCACCTGAACAGCCCCCCCGCCGGACCCCCCCCGCCCGCCCGAGGGGGGGGGGGAGCTGGTGCGGGGCTGCTTGAGCGAGCGGGTCAGCTGCCTAGTCAATTTCACCTGAAATTGACCAAGCAGCTGACCCCCTCGCTCAAGCAGCCCCGCTCGGCTCCCCCCCCTCGGGCAGGCGGGGGGGCTGTTCAGGTGGGCGGGGCTGCTCGGCGGTCAGAGGCTTAACTTCAGATGCCTCTTCACTTATTCACAGTAGACATAGAGAAGTCGATTTTAGCCTTACTTCTCTCGTCAGGCAGGAGTTACAAATTCGATTTTGAGGGCCCTTTAAATCGACTTTAAGGGCATGTATGTGAAGACAGGTACACGTTTAATTCGACCTAACGTCGTTAAGGTCGAATTAAAGTGGTAGTGAAGACATGCCGTAAGTGGATCAGTTTTATTTTGTACAAGACGTTAGTATTGTGAGTGTCGTTCTGATTGTAGAAAAGCCTTTTCAAAGAGTAAGATTCACAAGATTTGAAAATAAGGACCAAAGCCTTAAATGACCAGCAGTCAGTGGAGGGACTTGAGAACAGGTCTGATATGTTCATTGTGGCCTAAGCCACGGCGAAGGCATGGAGCCACATACACTATCATCTGGAGCTTGTGCATCACATTCACATTCAGCTTCAGATACAATGAATTGCAGTATTCCAGCCTGCAGGTGATGAATCCATGGATCGCTTTGGTCAGAGCCCTCAATTGGGAGTAAGGGAGATTTTTCTCTCTCCAGTTTGCTAAGAAACTAAGGTATATATTTAGATATTGTTGCTATCTGATCATTCAGGCTTAGCAAGGAGTCCAATAAGATCCCGAGGCTTCTCACCACTTTCATGAATCTTAGTGCCGTCACATAGAAATTGGAAAAAAAGGGGGGGGGACTATCTGGATACCTCTAGGGTGAGGGGCTTTGGTGAGAAGAAGCAGTTATCCATTACTAGTCTGAGTTCTGCTCGAGAAGAATGAATTGAGTCACTGTAGTGCCATGACCTCTACTCAAATAGGCAGGTTTGCAGTATCTATGGTCCACTGTGTCTAAGGCTTCAGAGAAGTTTACTTATATGGGAATGGAGATCTTGTCTGTGTAAGCAGGGTCCGAATGAACTTTCCTCTGAGGAGCAAATTATATTTGCATAGACACATCTGCTTTGCTTAGGTGATCAGCAGACAGACCTGCTTTGCCAAAGTTATCAATTTGGCTGTTTGGAGTTAATATTCACTTTATCTTGAACACATGGGTAATTAAATGTTATTATTCTTATAGCACAATTAAAGCATAGCATACCTGTACCTAATATGCCCTAGTTGAGGGGGTTCACCTTAAGTCAGAAGATGTAGCTACAAGTATGCCTGCCTTGTTGTGTGGATTTGTTTAAAGAGTCCTAGATATCATGTAATTCTTCTCTCCATTGTTAAAGACAGAACTGACCAGACTCAATGGAGAGTGCTTATTTCTGATCAATAACTTCTAGAGCTGAAGTCACCAATAAGAAGGTCTGCATGGCTGAATCTTAGAGCTGAGGGGGGGGGACCGTGTTGCAGTGAAAGTCAATACAGAGGATACACCAGCAGCAATAAGATTCCCTATTATTCAGTGAACTACTAAGAACTGAAATAAGTAGCAGAATCTCAGAACATGGCTTCACAGCTAGCCACAGAAGTGGCAGCAAGCACCAGGCAGCAGTAGTGGTGAGTAGAGTCAAAGGCAACAGTGAGAAATTGCATTGCTTGACCATACACCCCCTTCAGGAGTTGGAGGTGAGCCCACATGAACACACCTCTGAATTCTGGGATTTTACTGACATCAGACAAACAACCAAGAGCGAGGTTCAGCAGAGGGAAAAGGCAGTGGCACGGTAGAGGCCATTCATCTAAACTTTCATGACTTTTCGCACTGCAAAGAGAGGAAACTGAGGTAAAGGGCTACTGCCTAAGATATTGTGAGCTGGGTTGTTTATTTATGATTTGTGTACTTTTGAATCGTTGTGTTTTCAAAAATGAATGCTGAGTTCCTACTCCTTTTTAATGAAAGTATTATTTTATGCCCAGGGATAGTGTTCTGGTACTGAAGGTTTCTGGGTGGGGGAGTGAGCTGGTTCTGTTTTTTTAATGTTAAAAGGAACCCCTAGCTACTGAATCCATCACTCATTGTTACTAATAGCACCTGGGAGAAGAGTTATGCATGTATCCGTGGTCATAAGAAAGATATATTTTAGTGTCACCTGGCCAGTATCTATGCTGTGTGAGTCTGAACCCTGACTGTGGGGCATCCAGGGTTATGGTTGTCATCACTAGTTGCTGGAGCTTGATGGTTATTATTTTTTCAATTATTTTATCCAGGAATGAGAGGGTGGAGATGGTTAGAGAAGTCTTCAAGGTCAAACAGGAGTGGGTGAGCTATTGTATTTTCCAAGGAGTGTGGATTGACTATTTCCATTGGTAGGGAGCACAGTTGTTGTTCATTGCTTTTACCAGACAGGTGGGGTGGGAATCCATTTCACAGGTTGGGGATATAATATCTTTCAGGGTTTCTTGAGCTTTAGCACGTGTGATGGGCCCAAACTCAATCAGGGATGATGGAATCGATAATAAAATATGGTTGGAGGTAGGCTTTTCTTTCCTAATCAGCTCCCTAGTATTCACTTGATTTTATCATTGAAGTATGCTGACAGGTTTTAACAGAGGTCAGTGCTTGGTGTCTGGGCTTTGCTGCCTGGGTTGATTAGATGGCTAACTATGCAAAGTACCTCTGCTGGCTGTATTTCTATTGTGTTGATAGTGGAGGAGAAGAGAGGCTTATTTTGTGCTGCCTTTACTGCAGTGCCATGTTTGTGGTGCATGTGGATGGATTTTGAATATTTGTATGCTATTTTGGCACTAGTATGATGTAGAAGCAAAAGTCCATAAACAATGTTACTCATTTTTATAGAGAAATTTTCAGAAGAGAATTTTTTAAAGTTGTTAAATGGTCCTCAAGAGGGTCTGTAATCTAGTTGATTCATAGGTCTAGGAATCAGGATTTCTTGACTACCTATTCTGCTTTGACACTTTGTGTTAACAAAAATTCAGTTAACATCTCTATGCTTCATCTTAGTCATCTTTGAAATATGCATAATATTACTTAGCTACTCTGCAAGAGTTTTGTGTAGCTTAATTCATGTTTGTAAAGTGCTTTGAAACCACTGGAAGTGAAAGCAGTACAAGCATCATATACATGAAAAATAATCTTTTTTCCATGGTACACACTAGTTCATGGGATACATCTTCATAAGAACTAAGCTTGCTAAAACAAATATTAATCATTGGCACTGTTAAATACATCAGGGAGTATATATGAATATTTAGTGACAAAAAAGTACAAGCAAAGAGAAATTGGTGCAATTGTCTACCCATCACTGTGCACAGTTTCCTGCCAAGTCCTAAATCAACATATAATCAACATGATAGAATATGTACTTTAAGAAAATGACATTCTTTCTGGGGTTAAAAAAAATGAAAAGATCAAATACTTGTCACTTCATCCATTTTCAGATACCCACACACTTTGCAGTCATATTAAGTAAAGACAAAATTAAACACATAGCTACACTGGAACAAATTATTTAAGGGAAGCTGGTTTCTAAGTCATTAGCATAGCATCAGTTAGTTTGATGAACGGATGCAAGCTAATGTAATACCATACTTTTTATTACCTGTAAAGTTTGTTTATTTTAATCCTTAGAAAAGCTCATGAAACTTTCTGAACCCAGATATGGAATCTCAGAAGAGTTGAAGATTTTTCTTTTAGCAGTTATTACAAGTCAGTCTGCCAGCAGAAAAATCCAAATAAGCTCAGTAATTTTATAAGCATTATCAGATGGCAAACGTTCTATATCTAATCAAGCTCAAATACTTTATAAAGTTTAAAGCCAACAATTTGTCTGACATCAATATTTAGTTAAGTCTGGACAAATCCACTATATATTAATTTGACCATAGTGACCCCACAAAAAATTTATTAATGTTATATTTTGCTTTAAAATGGCATTTAATGCAAACTTGTGTCTAATGTTCAATCCCATGCCACTGCTACCAAGGAGGAAAAAAAGCCAACCTTCCTTCTGTCACTGAAGCAGCAAGGTTATGCCTGCAAAAGTTTTCCAAACTATACATTTTATCATAATCCCAAACTGCTTCTACTCATCCCCAAATCACAGCATTTCGTACTGTTGGAATAACGCAATTTAGAAACAACTGTATTATGAATGTTGTGTAGTATGATTTTAAAAACTGTCTCAAACTGTACTTTCACTCCCTGTATATGAACTCTCAACCTCTAGCCTGGCATGCATCTTAAACTCATGTTTACCCTGCCACAGCTGTGCAGGAATCATAGTGTCTGAGTACCCCTAAGGGTCCTGGACCTCCTGTTTACCAGACATGTAAATGGCATGGATTAATACCAAACAATGGATGTGATAGCCATTAAGTGTTCTCACCTGTGTAAGTGTATTGAAAGCCCCCCTCCCTTATTCACACCTGAGTATAAGAAAGGCCTCAGCCTTGCATGGAGCTGAGCCAGTTGTTTGGGTAATAACCCCTCTGACTCCTATTGCTTGCAATAAATCTTGTTTTCCAGAAATCTACTGAGTAATGTCTGTCCTTTGACAGTATATTGGGATTGGGCTCCAAAGGTAAAGCAGTTTTTGCAACAGTACTGTGATGAATTATTCTGATTTCACAGAGATCAGCTGCAACTGAGATGACCTTTGGGCCACCAAAAGCAACAAACCAAGAACAGGATCAGAAACACAACCCCTCCTTTGAAGAATTTGACTTGTTCCAATTAATATTATTCATGGAAGCAGTCACAGCAGTTAAGGTGATCATCTGTCCTTTCTGGATTATGAGAACAGAGAATGCTTGGAGTAAGCCTGCTAACACAGACTATCACCCACCCTAAAATATGCAATGGTATGACCAGTGCTAAAGAAATCATTATTTGACACAAGACACCTCATGAACTTCTTCACAGTTTCTAATTAAATTAATCAATAAACTAAACTAAAAATGATGGTGCCAGCTATTAGCAGCAACTATCTGGAACTTCTCTAAGTCAAGATCAAAGACAGGGCATTACCCTGAGGAAGCACTTGTTTCTCTAGTGTGATGGATTGCTCTCTATCACCCCTCTCAGGAACAGGCAGGAAAACCCTTCTTTGCTTCAAACAGTGCTCTTTAATTCACAGTGCAAGACCCCACCACCAATATATACAGCTTTGTACAGTCTTTCAGCATACAGCTCTTGATAGCTCAGCTCTACAGCTTACAGCTTTACAGACTCTATATAGTCCAGCTCTTAACATGCAACTCTAAACAGTTCTAAACATACAGCTCTGACTAGCTCCAAACACACAGCTCTGACTAGCTCCAAACCACCACCCTGGGCTTCCTTCCTTCCTGGGAGCCTTTTATCCCCCAGAGGAGGCTGCCAGGTGCAACCCATACAATTGATTGCCCTGCAAGCCAGGTGGCTGATTAGGCTTTCTGCACCGGGCGTTTGCAGAGGGCTTTTCTCCCTCTCAAAGGGGCGGCAGGCTGGGTCAAGCCCACCCTGCCACACTAGTGGATGACTTCCTGTCCAT
Organism: Sternotherus odoratus; assembly: GCA_032164245.1. Taxonomy (NCBI): domain Eukaryota; kingdom Metazoa; phylum Chordata; order Testudines; family Kinosternidae; genus Sternotherus; species Sternotherus odoratus. Next base: position 108,964,466 of record JAVMKO010000002.1, read on the forward strand.
CAACAAGAGCAGGATATGCATCCTCATCTGCTTTTGATACTGCTGCTCACCAGATATTCCTGTCCTAACTCCACAAAAATGGAACCATGTTGAAAAGACTCAAGTGTTCTTTCTCAGATCAGAATAAGATAGATATTATGAGAAACTGCTCTTCTAGTTCCAGGGTCCCCATCTGATGAGCCCCCCGAAGTTCAATCCCATTTTCACATAAAAGTCATTTGTTATATGAAGCTATCAAGAAACTGGAGTAACAACACATGTTGAAATGCTAGTTGCACACATCTGTCATCTTGTTCCATATCAAACATACAGCAGCATGTCCCAGTTCTCCCAATGCTTAGCCAAAATAAACACCAGGATGAAAAGTATCATGGCTAAAATTTACCCCAGCCAATACTGAGGCAGTACTGTGAGCAAAACGGAAGAGCTTTGAAAAACTTTTTACATTTAGAAATGAAGCCAAAGCTGCAGTTTGCCATGGCACATCAGGTGGGCAATGTCAAATATGCAAACCCTGAAATAATACCATTGCCTTCCCCCATCCCTAACCCCAAGTTCCACTCCATGTCTCCTTAACAGCAATGTTCTTAAATAAAACCTTAACTCAATTTGTCTTAACTGTGGAGAGCTTAAATGAGACATTTAGCTCAGAGGACCTTAAGCTGTCAAAGGCATCATAAAGGTAAAGGACTGAATATGTACACAACAGTCTTAACTTTTCTGCGTCAGGCTGCAGAAAAAAAAATGTACCATGACTTGGGTCCCAGGAGATTGCTCAATGAGGGCAAATTGCAAAAAAATGGGAAAGACGATCCACAGAACTGGGGTGGTAGCCGTGTTAGTCTGGAATAGCAGAGTTAACAAAGTCCTGTGGCACCTTAAAGACTAGCTATAAAGTTTTGAAGCATGAGCTTTCGTGGGCTAATACCCACTTCGTCGGATGCAGGCAGTGGAAGTGTTCACAAACAGGCAGTTATAGAAAAGTAGGTAAGAGCCAAGTGGGAGGTGAAAATGTTAGTCCAATTAAGCTGAGCCAGCTTGTTATCTCCGATCAGGGAGTGTGGATTATTCGTCTTGCATTTGAATGGGGTGTGTGAACATGGAGAGACGAGAAACAATGTCTGTAATGAGCCAACCATTGTAGATCTCGGTTCAATCCCAAAGTGTGTGTGCTGAATTTGCAAATGAATTGAAGCTCTGCAGTCTCTCTTTGCAGTCTGGATCTGAAGTTCCCTTTCTGCAGTATGGTGACTTTTAAATCTGTAATAGTGTGTCCAGGCAGGTTGAAGTGTTCCCCTACAGGTTTTTGTAGGATATATGTTTCATGCTTCAAAACTTTATAGTTAGTCTTTAAGGTGCCACAGGACTTTGTTAACTCCACAGAACTGGTGGTTATTCTAAAACCTAGATTCAACAAGCCAGCAACAAAACAGCTTCTACAATACCCAGAAACTAAAACACACTTCCCTTAAAACAATCCAGCACTGGGCTCCCACCCAGACAGACAAATCAAATATGAGGAGGATTACTGAAAATTGTGTTCATCATATAAAAAGTTCTACCAACCCCAAAGAATCAGACACATTGCTCACCAGGTCAATGAATAGTTCAGATCTTAACCAAATACACCCCACAGCTAATTCTTATTGGATAAACTAAAATTGTTAAAAGATCATTATGCATACAAATATGAATAAAGTTCTTAGGTCAGTTTCATAGTAGAGGTGGTGAGCATCAGAGTTGAAAAGAGTTCTTTCAAAATTAGCTCCATAAATTATAGTCCAATGTCCAATATCAGGGTCATCCAGACTGGAGCTGGAGACCTCAGACTTGTGACCTAAACTTCCCCTGACAAAGCTTAAGCAGATCTGAGATACAGAATCAGGGCCCTAGAGTTCTTTTTATAGTTCTCTGTTAGCCTCTTGACAGCAGACATTCCTTGTGACTTTGAAGTAGAACTTCCTAATTCTGATGTACTACCGGTAATTAGCTGCATGGATTGACATATGACAACTGCCCATCTTCCACCATTTACAGGTAGTTTACTACAAACTTCAAAAGAGACATAAAGACAATGATATTGTTACACTCAGACTTAATCAAAAGGTTAATATTCCCTTTTGATCTTTGAATCAATAGAACACAATGATAGACAGGAACTGTCTGTTTAATGGTTAACATCTAACAAGATACAAGTAAACACATACAATTAGAATGACCTCCAGTTCTCTAACAATGCAGGTGTACATTTCAAAGCTCTAGTCTATCTAATATGTCGATAGCTATTTATAAGGAATAACTAATGATCATTTATATATTTTTCTAATATGTCTTTGAAGGTTGAATTTGGATTATGTAGCCTGTTACTTGCTTACCCTTTCTGTCTGAGTGTCACACGCAATAAGGCGTACACATGAATATTCAAACTGAAAAACTCCATAACTTCAAAAATATTGTACAGATCTTCTCCCAAACTGGATTATTTCCCTAACACCACAAGGACCGTAAAAGTGAGTTAAGTTTGGTGTTTGCAATGTTGTCTACTTTTTAATTATGCAAGGTGTGAAATTTCAGTCCCAATACAGAAACAGTAAAAACAAATGCCCATATCTCAAAAATGTGTGAATGAATTTTGTTAAATTTCCCCAAAATAAAAAAAGCAAGAAAAAACCCAAATCTTTGGAATGAGACCAAAAATCAAGGAAAATTTTGAGCAACTGAAAAAAAAATGTGTTGGGGTTAGAGAATGTAAACTAAAACTTATTGCAGTAAGGATCTGATACTGAATCCACTGATATAGAGGTCAAAGTTTTCACTGATTTCAAATAATGTTGGGGAGACCCTGTAAAAGAAATAACCTTCCAGAGGTAACACAAGACTTAAATCTCCCAGCATCCTATATTAGATTTCTAAATAAAAAGCATTTTCATTCCAGGTAGTGGAGGTAACAAAATTACAATTTCATAATAGTACTAATGTGGAAAGAATGTAAATTCCCACTTGAGTTTTAATATTTGTAATAAATGGAATGTTTATTAGTATTATGAAAATTTATGTGTATACTAAAAGAGCCTATTAACCTGGAGAGAGTTGAAGAAATAAAATGAGAACTTGCTGTCCGAGCAGCTTTTCTCTGAGCTTTCACCACTCTACCACATTTTATAAACTCGTTATAAAATTTGTCAGCTTTACTAGTCTTTATGAGCCATTTGCAAATAATAAAACGATGAAAATTTGCACTTAACTCCTGAGATTCTTACTTTCTTCAACAAACCTTCTCTTCCTATTCCATCCAAACTTTGACACTAAGTGTGAGCAATGGGGGTTGTTATAAACAGCCTGGTCTATTTTATGGAGTCATGATTTCCTACAGCTTTTTGAAACCATGGTTTTCCACACTAAACTAGGGGACCTACCCAGTCTACATTACCACAGGCTCATGAAGACTCCACTAGAATTTCAGGCTACTAAACAAGTGTAACTGCCATGTAATGCCAATTTTGACTTAAGAAAAACAAGATGGGTGAGCTACTTAGAGCTCTTCTTCAGACTCAAACAGAAGTTGGTTCAAACAAAGATATTATTCACTTAACTTGTCTCCATAATATCCTGGGACCAACATGGCTACAACACTAGCATTTATTTTTTTTTACTTATGGTAGCCATGCAAACTGTCCACTTCCATCTCAGCCCAGTTTGTTTATTTTATATATGAATTACATATTACTTTACACAGGATGACCCCGAGCCTGAAAACTCAAATGTTCATGCGACTTTTTGCACATGATTAGTCCCTCAGAGGGAAAAGGGACTCTGCAGATATGTAAAATTAAGATTTGTAGGATCAGACCCTATGTACATAGTTATATGCATATGCAGTTTATTATTTTGTGACTTCCAGACTTGAGATACTTTAAACGGTCCAGATTCAAAGAAAAAACATAAAGACACCTAATCCAGGCTCCTTTTCTACATTACCAATAGAGTCACCAAGGGTTGGGAGAGGGAGAGACAAAACAACAACCACAGCAAAAAACAGAAGGCTACCCTCATTTTTCAAAATCAGAAAAATTAAATTAGAGGTAAAACTCAAACCCAAATGTTATCACATCTCACTAACAAATACCAATACTTGATATTGCATATATATGTTTTACACACAAAGTTCTATATTAAAAGAACATTAAGGTTGTGAAAAGTCAAACACCCAAAACTCCGGAAATGCTAGAATTAAGATGGCTTATGATACCTTAATTCAAGCCCCTTGTGTGTATGCATTATGACAATCTTTAATTACATTACTTTTTACACAGGATCCCCTGCCTCAGTGTACAGAATGAACTGTATTCAATGAGCAGCTATTCAATATTTTTTTACCCTTGTTTTTCAAGGAGTGACATATGCATTATTTACCTCAAAATAGTCAAACCCTACTCTGAAGACAGAATTGTTAATTTCCTCATAACACACTTCTTAGCCCCCATTTCTCCCCACTTCATCACAGTCTAGCCTCCCTTCCCTGCTTCCTTCCAGCTCCTTGTAACATTCTCAGTCTCCTCACTAGTCACAGTATCTGTACTGCCTACAATACACACACACACAAGTGGAGTGTCAGATTGAGTATCTCTATGAAAATGACTATAGCATTCACATTTAACTGTCTTTTCTATGATCTATCAGGACATCTCTCCTAAGACTTATTTTCATATTTCAAACCACTAAGCAGTTACATCACCTGCCATATTTTTTTAAAAAATCAACCCATAGGAAAAGTGTTTTCTCCTCTTCCTTCCTCCATAAGTGGAATTTCTCTCCCAAAATCAAACCTGGCCCATTCCCACAGTGAGCTTGTTTCAGTCCTGCACCAATTGCTGCTTTTTCATGTACAGATGTAAAAATGTCATAATGTTAAACTCTGTTACCTTATGCCCTGTGGGACTAGAAAATTAGGCTTTACATCACTTTACTGGAAATTTACTCAGCTCCCAAATGGGATACACAATTCCTTCAAGGAATACCGCCAGATAACAGACTTAAAGTCATGGCATATTTTGTTGTAATTCCAACCTACTTTACTCATGAACTAATAATACATTATTCATATTGCATGCATGTCTATTTGTGATTTATCTTTATCTGAGATCAGAGTCAAGGATGCACACTTGAATCTGACTGCAAAGTGCTGGATGGATTCATTGCTGTGAAGGGACATACCCTTGCACTGGTATGGAGGAGATGAATAAACTCTTCTTGGCCTGTTCCATGTTAACAAGATGCCCCTGCAATGCCTCTTCAGCCTGGAGAAGAAGCAGATTAAAAAAGGGAATTTACCACATGAAGGGAACAGGAAGAAGGTTGCTCCACCTAGAGGCTGCTGGTAAGAGATATACAGTAGACTCTCGATTATCCAGGATTGGGTTAACGAGGATGTGGATTAACCAGGATGTCAAAAAATAATATGCGTAACTCACCGGGCCGGCTCTGGCTTTGTTGCCGCCCCAAGCCCACACAAAAAACAACCCACCAGGGCTCTGGGAAGACAGTGAACCAACACCCCCTCCCCCTGGAGCACGGTGCCTGGTGAACCAAATCACCCCTTCCCATATTTCCTATGGATGGGATTATCCAGGATTTTATTAACCAGGATTATTTTTTTCCCTATCATCTTGGATAACTGAGAGTCTACTGTAGTCCAGATGAGGAGGAGATGCACCACCTCCAAAGCCACCCTGAATGACAGCACAGCAATACTCCCCAGGAAGAAGGGTAGAAGATAAACCCTGCAAAGAGGCAATAGGCTCTGGGAGACTAAGCCCTTAGAGCTGAATATCCCAGAACTATTTGAGGGACTGGTCCTCTTTCCAGACCAATCCTCCTCTCTTGCAATGGGAAGGGAAAAGGAGGGGCCAACCCCTATTATTATTTTGCTAAATATCTATGCATCTGTCTTTTTTTCTAGGATACATATAGGACTTTGTACCTTTCATTCAAAAAGATCTGAATATACTCTTTTGAGTTATAGGTTAATAAAAAAACATCGATTCATTATCAGCTTAGTTCTCCAAAGAGAAGGCTTGAAATAGAAAAGAACTTTGGCTCGGGAAGGAAAAAAAGACATCACTGACTATCTAAACCAGGGGTGGGCAAACTTTCTGGCCCAAGGGCTCGCATTGCCGAGCGAACATCACAGACAGAAAGCCGAGGGAGACGAGCGGAAGACAAGAAACTAAAAACTCTCTCCTTTGTTCCTGAGATTGATTACATCATCTCCCTCTCAGGTTACTTTCAGATTAACCCTTTAGAGGTAAAACAGCAATTCTAAGATACTTTATACTTATGACAGGGCCGGATGTGGCCCGCAGGCCTAGTTTGCCCACCTCTGATCTAAACCTTACACATTCATCCTATGGCAACACATGAGCTCAAACACCACTAACTGGAAAGCAATTGGTAGGGTCATACTAATTTGCTCAGTAACAATTTAACTTTAGTCATACCCGAACAGAAAGTCTTGGAGTCTATTTACTCTGAATTTCAAGTCAAAGAGAAAGTAAATTAATTTTTAATACTAAATTAATACAGAGTTTCTAATGAGGCACTTCTAGCAATCCATTGCATTAAATATTATGATTTTTTATTAAATACTCCAGAGAACTAATACAGGGTGTCCTTTTTCCTGGTATAAATTAAATTTGGAATGTGCAATGAGAATTTGGCATGATAATATAGATAAAATTAGAGTCAGCAAAGAAATACTTCCTGCTTGAAATTTTGACTATTGTTCTTTTCCCTCAGGGGATCTTTGGCTTTCCTAATAGGTGAATTCTTACATATGTAATGTTGGTTTTCCCAGTTGTTCCCTCCACTTAGTGGAGGGGAGCCTCCACAAGATGAAATCACTCATAGGGTGTGAAAGGGAGACCTTCTGCTGGGGATTCAGCATGGAAGGAGATCCACAGGGTTTTCGGGATGCAGTTGGGGGAAGAAAGAGGAGGGCAGAAGACCAGCAACTCGCCATGTCATGCATTCCACAGCTTCCAGCACTCTGCGGAGATCCCCCCTAGAGTTAATGCTGCTTACTGCCACTCCATATTCCTGAATTTGGTGGATTTTATGACAGTAGTACCAATTATAAAACAAATGTATTGTTAACATCGCTTTATTATACTCATGTTCGTATCAGATCCATAGCAAGCAAAATGACAAGTATCTTAAATCTCTAGGTAATTCTTCCTCTTCCCTTCGCCCCGATGTATGAATAGTTAAGACATCAGCTGAATTGAAAGTTTAAATAATGTAGTATGTTACTTCTGTACTAAAATCCCAGAATCACTTCTAAACAGATGTTACCATCTGGCTCCATTTGCTTATAAAAGAACCCTTAGGAAAGCATCCCATTAAGTTTCCAGCTGTTTCATCTATTTCCCATGAAAGTCACATGTGAATCAATGGTGAAACTAAAGCTACCTGAAAAATTCTGTCACACCTTCCCCCATGTCACACTCTGTGTATAAAATGCATCATATTACCGGCTTTTTCTATGGTGTCTTGAACTATCAGCTGTATGCCATTTCCCACAACACTATTATTATTACTTATTATTTACATAATTGTAACACTCAGTGGCCTCAGCTGACATCTAGGTCTCATTGTGCCAAGCACTGTAGAAACACATAGTAAGAGATAATCCCTAATGGAAAGATCTCACAATCTGAAAACACAAGACAGAGAAAGATTTGGGGGAGGGAGTGTGAGAAAAGAAATAAAGGCACACAAAGGTAAAATGATTGGCCCAGCATCAAACAGCAATTCATTGACAGAGTGAGAAGCAGAATTTGGGTCTCTTAACTCACAATTCAGTGTCATAACCTCTAGACTACATCTTCTCTTAGATATAGACCAGTCCTTATTTGCTATTTCTAGACCTTCATGCTTCCTTGTTACTACCACTACATATGCTATATTTATTCTTACTGTAGTTGTTCCATTGTCTGGAGTATGCTGTAAGAGTTGTATGAGCAGGATCTTCAGAAGTGGAATTGTATTTTTGGGGTACTTCATTGTAAAGCAGGAGTGAGCATACTTCTTGATATATTCATTTTTTTTAAAGAACACCAGCAGACAGGCATTCTCAGCAGGGATGGCATTAGGATTTTTACTGTATCACAGATGGTCTAATACACCAGAATTACAGTCTAAAGAATAATCTATGACATCATGTTACTGTTACTACTAATAATGATTTGGTTCTATTGTGTCAGGTACATCATGTTACCATTATTAAATATAATTAATCATCTAATTATATTGTGGTAGTGTCCAGAGGTCCCACCCAAGAGGAAAGAACTTACAGCATGCTTTATGTAGTCCAAAATAAACTTAGCAGATTGGAGAATCTGTAGAGTCTGCATTAAGATCACTTTGAAAATTTGTCTTTGAAATTTATGTGGTTATTCGATTTCACTTCCTCAAATAACAAGAACATCTTCATTTTAGTAAAGAATAAAAGGAATAACCCTGGACAAATACACACAACTATTTGCATTTAAATTACTAATGCCTTAAGGGTGCAGTCATTTACAAACTTCTTTTCAAAAGTTGTTGTTTTTGGCTAACTCTGCCTTCACATTTACTGGCTGTATTCTCTCAGGACTTTTAAATGAGAAATTCTCACTTATCCAATGGGAAATATTTTATGAATATCAAGCAAGCATAATTTATGCAGAAACACCACTAAAAGCTCCATTTGGCATTTTTATTTGCATTAGTAATGTGAGAACCCCATTAAAATGGAACTTTTTAAAAAGAAGTTTGAACCCCAATTCTCTCAGCTCATTCCCTTGTTAATCTTAATCTTACTTTTCATAGCTCATAGCTCAACACTTGTTGATATATTAACATTTATATATTAATTAGCTCTTTATTAGCTTGTGTTCAAGTTCTTGCTTATTCTTTCCTTTATGTGCATTTACATTTTTTTACACACACATATGTACACGCATATCTATACACACATGGGATAAAATCATGTCACCACTGAAGTTAATTGTGAAACTCCCACATTCTTCAGTGAGTCTGGTATTTCAGAATATTAGCCTGTCTGTGGGTTTGAGGACAGAGTTAAGTTTATGGGCAGACAACTTATACCCCGTGTTCTTGCTGGCTGCAGGTTTGCTTGGGTGCAGAATTTGGCCCTAGTAATTCAACCTATTTCTATGCCAAACCACTGGGCTTCATATTTAAAGTAGTTCTGATTGTTATACTCCCCTCACTGTTCTGACCTTTAATGTGCAACACCCTGCAGTGCCTTTACTTATAGACACTATACTTTAAAATTGGAAGACTTTTACACATTTTTCGTATTGAAATTATGCTTGTTAAACAAGCTTTCATCTCTCTCTACATTATATAAAAAGGGTGGCTAATTTGCTTCTATATCAATGAACTGTGTAACTAGACCAACTGAAAAAATGGCTGAAAGTCCATATTGAAAATAATTGAAATATACCTCATCTGTTAAAACCAAACTCATAAGACTGTCAATATTATTCTACTTTCATAGATGGATAAAGTGTTCATTATCTGAAGATTTAACTATAGTTGAATCTTGTCAATCATCTTAATATCTATAAAATCAGATGCATTCACAAAATGTAGCATTTACTATGTTTTAAGTCCATTACCAAATATATATTTATAATTAAAAGGAAGCAGAGGAAGATGTAAAATATCAGTTCATGCTAGTATTTGGAAATCTTAGAGCGATTTGAGGATGGGATGAGATAATACCTAACACACATAAGGTTAGATACTGGAAATGTCCCTTGAGGAAACAATTCATTACTTACAAGCAGATGAGTCCAATGTTGAACTATTATTTCCTCTTATCCCAGCTCCCATTTATCCTTCACATACTGGTATATGTTAAGAACAGAATTTATCTTTGCTAGAGTTCTAGTCCTGATATTAATCTGTGTCTCCCAGCCCCTAGAGCTTTGGAAATGCATGCATCTATTTTTATGAAGAAATTATGGCATAATTATTTTTTGCGAATAATGTACTAAGTAATTATGATTACAATTATTCATTAAATAATCAGCCCAATGTTATTAGTATCTGCATTTATTTTCAGTCAAAGCTGTAACTTTGAGATACACGTCAGCATGTGTGTACAGTACCATAAGGATACATTTATTTCTACTTAATTCTATGCTTCAGGTCAGACACTATCTTTCCGTGGGTAAGCAAACCCTTTTCTCAAGACAGACGCTGTATTATTCAATTGTTTATTTATTTTGATATTAATGTACAGTGAAACAAACTCAAAGCAAAAGGGAATGTTTTCTGCTAAATGATGAATTATTCAAAACAGTGAATGAAGAGAACAGTGATTTCATTTAAGTCCCAGATCTCTGGAGCTACAGTCTGAAAAAAATGCAACTGAAACAGAGAGATCATTTAAGAAGTAAAAAATTGGGGCAGGTGCAAGCCCATTGTTTCAGTGCTATCATTGCCATCTGAATGGAGTATTACTAGACTGATCCCAAAAGTCTGACTAGACAAAACTATTCAGTTTTGCTTTATTGAATCCTACTCCCTTGGAAAACAGATAAATGGTGAGGTTTAGTAAATTCATAAATTAAAAAGCCTAAAATGCTAAGGGTTGGATTTAGTTGAAGTAGATATTTTCACATGAACAGGAATACAAATACATGCTCCTGCATCTGGACATACATGAATCATTCTCAAAATGCTTAAGTGAATGCCTGTCCACAATGAAAGATATGCAAAGAGAATATATTCACACAACTCAATTCAGCATTAGGGGGACACAGTAAGTGTGAAAAATCGGGACGGGGGTGGGGGTAATAAGAGCCCATATAAGAAAAAGACCCAAAAATCGGGACTGTCCCTATAAAATTGATACATCTGGTCACCTTAACGCAGCTATTTGTACATAGGCAACAATACAGTGCATGCACAGTTTTGCTGAAATTTTCAATTTTGAGTGCCTGGATTTTAGGTACCTAAGTGGTCCAGTTTTCACAAACTGATGGAAATCGATGGCAGTTGAAGGTGTTCAGTTTAATGAGAGTTTATTTCTAAATGGCCATTCATTGGTTACTTCCACCGAAGAGGGAAAAGTACATCCTGCTTGACAAACTATCTTCCATTTGTATGGTTTACGGTCACAATAAAATATTTGCCAAATGAATGTACTGTTCATACCACAGCATACCATTCTGAAAATGTGAGCTTGGCACAGAGCAGTTGCTGATCATTCTGGTATTATTTCTAACCTTGGATTTTCTAATGAGAAGCACTCAAACCACAGTACATCTTCCCAACATTGAAATAACCGCTGTGTCAGCCAGATCCACAGCTCTTTCTTAGCCATTTTTAGCACCAGACTATAGATTATTGCAACTCATTGCCTGTAGTTCTCCCAGATGTTTGCTCCAGTACATAAACTTCAGTTTGTACCGTATTCAACGCCTATGGTACTCTGCAAACATAACCTATATAAACATCAAAATGGTACTAAAAACAAAGCACTGGCTTCCTGTCAAATCCTGGATTGATTTAAAGATCCTTGTACTGTACTGACTTATAGAGCTTGGAATGGCTGTGCCCTAACACAATGAACTATTGATTGTAACACCCTTACATTTACCTGTGGTGTCATGTTTGAGCCTTCTGAGTCTCCTCAGGACATGACTATAGTCATTTACAAGCAGCACTAAAGCCTTTTGTTTTTAGAGCCTGTGGCTCTAAAGCACTTTGCTTTCCCAGAGTAAAGAAGTTGAGATACATGGTGTGACCTGGAGTGCCTGGGGTAGCCCTCACAGGAAAGGCCAAGGTCATGACTAGAGTTGCTATTTCTCTACTTGCACAAAATCGAAGACCCTTGCCCCGCTGCTATCCCACCCCTCCTCCGAGGCCCCGGCCACTCCATTTCCTCCCCCTTCCCTCACTTGCTTATTTTCACCAGGCTGGCTTAGGAGCGTTGGGTACAGGAGGTCTCCTGCTGGGGGTGTGTCACCAAGATGCACAGCACAAGTTTGGAACAACAGACATATATACCATACATATATAACCCTTCTTCCAGGTGTAGCCAGAAGTAACCAGGGCTGGGTTCAATATCTAGGGTTTTCTTTACATCAACACAACACAGAACTGGCTCGAGCCCCCACCCAGTGACCTGGGAAGGTTACACACCATCCCTTAGTGCCTCTGAGAGGCAATACTTCCCCACTTGCAAGCACAGAGTCTGAGTGTAGAAAAGAAACTTTTATTAAAAGGTGACAACTAACTTGGAGTTAATTTGGGAAACACCACAAACTGGATTCATAAACATAAACCACGAGTAAAAGCCTCCCCCCCAAATAAGTTGGGTGGTGCTCCCCCTCAGGTTCTTAAGTCCAGCAACCCAAAAGTCCCTTTCACATACCTGACCCTTCTCTGCACCCTACTCACAGGTGGTGTCCTTGGTCAGTGCAGACCCAGAGTTCAGAGGTGCATCTGCAGAGTTCAACTCCCATCCTGTGTGGGCCTGGGGGAGAAAGAGGCATCTTACCCATTCGCAGGCATGCTCACCGGCCACCTGCTCACCGCTCTCACTGTACTCCTCCACTAGACACCCAGCTGGTTGCTCCTCAGGCCTCCCTGCTGGCTGCTCATTGCATCTGTCTTGCTGGTTAAAGCTCTGATTGAGCAATTAAAATAACAAAAGAGGCTCCTAATGAAACCTATTTACCTCTATTCTTTGAACACTGGGGAAGAACAGGTTAGGCCCGTCTAGAGAGGATCCGGGTGTGGGGGGATTCAGTCTCCTGACCAGGACTCCTGTCCTCATCCCTCTTACTTTCACAGGGTTTGGCAGACAAGCCCCTGGCTCAGTTAGGTCCTCTCCTTTAAGGGTGACCCCCCCACACACTTAGAACAGTTTGAGCACAGTCCTATTTCCCTGCATTCCCACAATAATCACAACACTGATAACAGTATTTCACTTCTCCTGCATTCAGGACTAACATGATTTGTGACCCAACACCAGCCAAGTTGATTATAACTTGGAGCAAAACACCACTCCATCTGCTGAATATCTAAGCAAATCAGGAGCAACCTGTATTTACATAACCATGTGCAGAGTCTCTCCCCTTTCCAGCTAACTTTCAGGGAATCTTTCATTTAGACTCCGCTTACACATATAACTTACAATATAACTTACATACACATAAACAAGAGCATTATACCCGGCGAATTATAACATTTTTGCAGATACCTTACACAGCATATCTGGCATAATTCATTACAAATTTACAATATTGGTATTCATAATATCCTAAAATGTTCCCCAGATTCCATACACTGTCACACCTGGATATTTTAGTTACTATCTGTGGCAGCTGAGCAGCATCAAGCAGCCCTAAAGTCAACCTGTCTGGTCCCAAGAGGCTTTTGCCAACATATAGGAAACCTTTAGTGGTGGAGAATAATGGCTGCTATGTTATCCAACTTTCTGCAGAGGTAATGCCATTATCCCTTGCACCCTTGTGTCCCTTGGAGCAATAGGCAGCTGGAAAAATTAAAGCAGGCCTTCTACTGTTCTAAATTCTGCTGGAGGTCTGGATCAGTACACAGCAGTCCTGGGATCAGGAAGGCACAAATGTGAATTAAAGGACAGCATTGTTCCCCGCTTCCTGAGATGCATTGTATTCCTTGGACTCAGCCAAGGATCAGGACAAAACCCCACAGATCCACACCTGGAAAGCCAGAGGAAAGGGCACAGCACCTTTGCAGCATTATTTCCCAGTTCCCATGATTCACAACAGCCCCTTGGAGGGTGAGAGGAATGAGGACTGGGGCTATTGTGGGCCTGAGACTACAGAAGGTAATTGGAATGTATTATATGTAATTTACCTCCTTGGAGACACCACAGTAAGAATGTCCCTAGTTTCAGTGGAGTCAGACTGCCATGGAGACTAAGCAGAGTGAGGACCCCAACAATGAGTCAAGAGGCACAAGGACTCGGACCAGGCCACTGGCAGTACCCTGAAATCCATGGGGTTTATAGACTGGATCTTTTGTTGCATCATAGGAGTGATAAATTTCTTTCCCAAAAGAGAACAATTCAGAAAATATTCTGTGAAAATAGCCTGCAAGTTTCCTATCCCCTTTTCTGTACTAGGAAAACCATTTATTTTGGCTTACTTCCCACCATTCCCTTCCACACTTCTGTTTAGCATATCTGGCATTGGAGTATTTTGGTTTTATCTCTCATCTCTTTGCCCTATCCCTTCATTTGTCTACTGTCTTCATGTTCTGAGTTTATCTCATTTCAACTGTGAGCCATTCAAGGCAGGGGCTTTGTACATTTCTCCAAAGCAGCATGGAAGGTTTCGGATATATATAAGTACTTATTAGTATTAATGCAATATTTTGGAGGTATACATCGGATGGTTGCTTAAACCTAGACTGTATCTCAGTGTGTGTGTGTATATATATATTAATTGTAGGTGCAAATATATATATATTAATTGTAGGTGCAAATCTTACTGCTTAGTCTTGTAACTGCCTGAATGCATGTAACTAGATCTAGAACTGCAATTCCATTGTTCTTATCCACTGTAACAAATAAGAGACCTACAGATTTCTCATACAAAATGGAATCTCTGTATGGGGGTGGATGTTAATATGCACTGGGTCCAAACCTGGGGTTCAAACTGGGCAGGCTCATAGCAGGTCAGTGACCCAACACTACTTTCATTTATTTAATTTACTTATATATTTTAGGCTGCCATCTTGTGTGCCAGTATCTGAGGGTAAACCACTACACTGGTGCCCCCTACATCTGTACATGAAACAAATGTGGCAATAAATAAATATTAAGTACTCCAATGTGAGAAATGCTGATTTCATTTAATGGCAGCCTCTGTAACTGCTATTAAACAATCTAGACAAACCAGGAAAATACATGAGGCTTGATTCTCAGCTGGTTTCAGTTGGGTTGGCTCCTGTCATAAGCATAAAGAAGCCTAGAATTCCTATTTACCTGTAAGGGGTTAAGAATCCAAAAGAAACCTGGTTGGCACCCAACCAAAACAACCAATGGGGGGGGGGGGGTGAAGATTATTTCAAACCTGGGGGGAGGGAAAATGCTTTGTCTGTGTCTCTCATTCACTCTGGGGCTTTCAGAGGGATCAGACAATTTTCTTCTCTCCATTTAATCTATATTCTTTTTCACCAGTAAGTAATTCAGCCAGGCAAGACTGTAGCTTATATTTGTTTTTTTTCACTTGTGAATTTCTCAGTTTTTTGGGAGATATCCTGTTTTTTTCTCTCTACATTGAACTGGGGGGGGGGGGTAGGAATTCCTCTGTGGTATGGGATTTTCTTTGAGTCTTTTTGTCATTGTAAAGTGTTTTTCCACTGATTCCTATAGAGATTTTGTTTCACACCTTTTCCTTTAATTAAAATCTTCCTTTTAAGAATCGGACTGATTTTTTCCATTAGATCCAGGCTTTTGGATCAGGCTCACCTAGCAGGATTGGTGAGGGTTTTTCCCTCAAGCCTTTCCCAAGGAGGGAGGTATAGGCTTGGGGGGGGGGGTGGATTTTTGGAAAGAGAGGGGGCTCCAAATGGCCCTTCCCCTAGTTCTTGGGGTATGCTTGGTGGTGGCAGCATATTATTCCAGACACAGGAGAAACTTGTGTCTTGGGGAAGTTTTAACCTAATCTGGTAAAATAAGCTTGGGAGGGGGGTCTTTTAATGTGGGTACCCACATCTGTACCCTAGAGTTCAGGGTGGGGAGGAAATCCTGACAGCTCCATTGAAGTAAATGGACCTAAGCAGATTTACATGAGATGAGGATCTGGTAGTGTATCTCAAACCTGCACCATGAAAACAACTCTTTTATATTATTTTTCCTGAATGTGTTTAATACATTTTGTTCATTTAATCTTTTCATACAAAGGGAATGGGGAGGAATGGTGAAGGAAGATGGCATTTTTTCTTTAATTTTAGATAACAGAAGCTAACTGATTGAAGCTGCCCTCTGTAGTTATGAAGCAATGTCATATGTTGGGGAAGTAAGAGAAGAGGAACAAAAGTGTATGGGCCTATTTCTCTCTTGATGTAGCCCTCTATAGACTTCAATGAGGTATTCCAGAGATGAATTTGGCTCTGCTTGGTCTCTGTCTGCACTGATGGGGACAGTTTGGGAACCAGGAAAAGGGGTGTTACCTAGCAACTGGAACCTTTAAGCAACACAGTTCTAATTGTAATCTGGATAACAACAACTGAGAATAAGTTTAATAGTTGGCACAAAGGTACATAGCAACCAGTTGGATCTAAAACATAGTGCCAACAATCCAGCATGGAATCAAAGGGTTGAATGCTTGGAAACTTTTGGAAATGATAAAGTGCAAAATTAGAGGCTGCTCAAACATCAATAATGAAATCTGGGACATTTATGTGGGAGATTTTTAGGCTTCATTATAAAACTAAACTCCCAATGGAATCAGACCTCCTTCACTGTATGATGTATTTAACAAAGAAAGCTCTTAGTTCAACTGTGAAAAATAAATTGTCATCCTTTTGGGGCCGAGGAAGGAGTTTGTAACTGATTATCTCCCCCCCACACACACACACACTGGGATTTTAATGAATGTTCCCCTACATATGTTCATGGAGGTGATTTTTGCCCTCATCTGCCACAAGCTGTTAACAACCTTATCTCTGTTTTTTTTTTTTAATTAAACCATTCCAGACAAGAAGCACCAGGTTCAGCCTTGCTGTATCTCTAACAACCCTTTTGCAACTATTTAAATACAGGTGCAGTTTAATATTATAACTATGTTGTCATTTTCACCCATTCTCAGTGGGTGAGGAGGACTCAACAAAATGTACGTTGGAAGTATATATATATTTTTAAACAGGGAAAATGTTGCAGAGAAGAGGGAAGCACAACATAAACATGGGAAAATGTTAGTGTCTACTAAAAGACACACAAACTTTTGGATGGCTCTACAACGGATTGGAAAAATAGTCTCAGGTTAGCATTCATTCGGTAGACTGCTTATCAAGACACAAAATGGGCCAAATCTGTCCGTGAAGCAAACCTGTTCACAATATCAGAGGGGTAGCCATGTTAGTCTGGATCTGCAAAAGCAAGAGAGTCCTGTGGCACCTTACAGACTAACAGACGTATTGGAGCATAAGCTTTCATGGGTGAATGCCCACTTCGTCAGATGCATGCTTGTGACAAAGTGGGTATTCACCCACAAAAGCTTATGCTCCAATACGTCTGTTAGTCTATTCTATAAGGTGCCACAGGACTCTTTGTCGCTTTTCCATTCACAATAGTTACCCAGGAATGGAACCCTTTAAAAGTATTTGCTTAGCCTGACAGAAGTTGACTTTTTTTAAAACCCTGTAATGGTGAGCTAGTCCCTAAGTTAAAAGGTTCAAAACTAGCACAACCATTTAGATACGATATCTATTTATAAGGGTCAGTGGCAACTTGGACAAATTGAGCTCTCGGTGTCACTCCAGTAAAGTCAATAGAGTTTAACCAGGGGCTATTTGGGCCAGTCTTTTATATGGAACTAGCAAAAATACCCTGTGTTGCTCGGGTCCGTTGGAGGGGGAGAGGGGGGAGAGAGCTGAGCGAGTGTGTGTGAGGCATTGGAGGGGGGAGGGGGGAGAGAGCTGAGCGAGTGGGGGGGCGTTGGAGTGGGGGGAGGGGGGAGATTAATTTTTTTTTGATTCTTAGCTGACAGGGGAGAGAGCTGAGCAAGTGCGGGGGTCATTGGAGGGGGAGGGGGAGAGAGCTGAGTGAGTGGGGGGACCATTGGAGGGGGTTGGGGGGAGAGAGCTGAGCGAGTGGGGGGCCGTTGGAGTTGGGGGGGGAGAGAGAGCTGAGCGAGTGGGGGGCCGTTGGAGTTGGGGGGACAGAGAGCTGAGCGAGTGTGGGGGCCGTTGGAGGGGGGAGAGGAGAGAGAGCTGAGCAAGTGCGCGGGCTGTTGGAGGGGAGGAGGGGGCAGAGAGCTGAGCGAGTGCGGGGGTCTGTTGGAGGTGGGTATTATTACATCATAACTATGTTACAGAGAACAGCAGGTGTTAACCTGCTGCCCAGCTGATGTTAATGGGCTTTAAAGAATTTCACCCCTAGGGGGTGTAAGAGGTGAAATTTTTAAAAAAATCCATTCTTACCCTGATTAGGACCCTAAAGCCTATAACTGTACCAAATTTCAAGTCTCTAGCTCAAACGGTGTGGAAGGAGTAAGGGAACATACATACACGCATACACCATTTGAATTTTATATATATAGATTTTCTTGCACTTGTCAGCAGAGAGCGGAGCCCAGAAGCGTTAGTTATAAAGCCAGTGAAACTGGGAGGCAACATGGTAGTCAATGCTCAAAGCTGGATTCACTACATGCTTGAGAGGTATATTCCAGCTTTAGATATGTCCACACTGCAACAAAAAACCCACAGCACCAAGTCTCAGAGCATGGGTCAATTGACTCAGGTTTGCGAGGCTCAGACTGCCTAGCTAAAAAATGTAATGTAAACATTCAGGCTTGGTCTGGATCCGAGGCTCAGAGACCCATCCCCACACGGGATTTCAGATCAGGCTTCAGCCTGAGTGTAAAGATCTACATTGCAATTTTTAAGCTCTGAAACCCAAGCTGCACAAGCCCCAGTCAGCAGATTTATGCCAGTTGCAGCCATGCCATGGGCCTTTTATTACAGTTAGAAGTACCCCTTGTGTTCTTCCTGACACCAGATGTGCTTACTTTTGAGGGACAGGGCTGCTTCTCCCCAGTCCTTTCAGGTTCAAAGATATGTTCCTCTACCCTTTGCAGAATTTCTCAGGTAGCTGTGGAAGTAATGAGTCTTTTCTCTTCAGGCAGCCTATCGATTTTGTCATTGCTTCCCCTCGCCTGATGAATGTTGGGGGTGTAAGAGGGGTTACCCCCAAGCCTCTATGCTCCTGAGTACAAAGGCTGGGCCTCTTCTATGCCAGACCAACAAGTCCTTTCCCCCCCACGCCCCCACCTTGCCAGTTGGGGTTCTTGGGGTCACCAATCGCTGCCACCAATCGGGTATACTTCCAAAACCTTGGAGGGGCCCCCGATCTTCCCCTAACCCTGACTTTGTACCCACTCCCTGGGTTTTAAAGTCAGAAACCTGAAGACTGCTTCCCTTCACCCTGACCAGCTGAAGGCAGACTTCCCTTAACCCTGTCTCTCTCAACCCGAGAGCCAGACCCTAACCTTGTACCCCTTCCTGGGATTCAAAGTCAGATACCTGGAGGCTGCTTTCTGTCCTTCACCCTCCCCGGCTGAAGGCAGACTTCCCCCACCCCTGTCTCTCTGTACCTGAGAGGCAGACACCTGAAGACTGCTTCCTCCCTCCCCCGTCTAACCTGATGGTAAGGAGAGACAGTCTTCACACTCCAGCTAGGCCCCTAGCTGCCCTGGTTCCTATTCCCTTCCCTTCCCCCTTCCCAACTGGAAGCAGAGAAAAACCCTAAGGGAAATAAACCAGACGGTTTTATAACTAGAAAATTTAATAAAGAAAAAGGTTAAAGCAGAAATACAGACACTTTACATTTGGGGTTCCCCACTTTGTTCTGAAAAGGAAAGGACACCCCAAAAGGCACGGCTTAATAGAAGAATCAAATGGTAATACTCACATTAGCTAAGTAGAAGTATAAGAAAAAGGTAGAGCCATCTTTATAGCCAAAGATGGTCTAGAACCCTTGCCAGCTACCTTGGCAAGCTTCCTGCCTCATGTGCAGCCAAGATGGATCACTCCTGGCCCTGGCCTCCTCCCTGGAGACCAGCCAAGATGGAACTCCCTGGCTTTTGCCTCCTCCCTGGAGACCAGCCAAGATGGAACTGACTGTTTTGCTCCTCCCTTCTTCATGGGCTCGAGGCTCCTCCCTCCCCCATGGCAGGGAAACTCCTACGTTACCTGTCTCAAATAACAAGCCCCACCCAGGCAAGGCACACTGTATTAGATAACATAGCCTAACCCAGGCAAGGCACCCTTCACACTTATAACAGGGGGGTTCCTATCAGGCACCCTGACACTTCTCTGAGTAGTCCATACTCCCACCGTGGTCAATGAAAATTTCACTTGTGCTGTAAGGCTTGCGGGACTGAGCCCAAAGGCAGCAACTTTTAACAGAGAAATAAATTTTCTTCCAGAAAACAGGAAGACTTGAGATTTAGTGGCAGGGAACTATATCTAGTAGTACTATAAAGACCTAAAGCTACAAGGAATATAAATTAAATCAATTAAAAACAAAACTACTTTAGTCCATTACTCACTCTGGCCCTATTAAACAAGCCTGAATAACCTAGAGATTTTAACGTACCCTGAACAAACCTAATTTGAATGTGAAAATCTTGATTCTTCTCCTCATAAAGGGAGCTGGAAGACAGAGAGATCTGATTATTTTCTCACCAAGCACAGTATTTAGACCTCTATTATTACATAGGTTTCATTAAGTTTATGCCTTGTGCAAGAGCAGAAATAGGTCCACAATTATGTAACTCGTCACAATCTGGGCCCCAATCCTGCAAACACTCACATGAGTATTGCCATGGAAGTCATTTGGCTTACTTAGATGAATAAGAATTACGGATATGAGTATGTGCTCGAAGGCTCAAGCCCCTAGAGTAATACTGCTTGATTTAAACCTCTCATCCAAGCTAATATGGTAATGTTATTAAAAATATTACTAAAAAGGGAAAAAAAGAAGAGACAATAGAAACAGTGAGATCAGCCCTACCTGTCAGCCTCCTTCATCCTCCATCCCTCTCTTCCTCCTGGACATCTGTCTATGCTAAGGTGACCAGGTGTCCTGATTTTATAGGGGCAGTCCCGATTTTGGAGTCTTTTTCTTATTATTACCCCCTATTACCTCCTATTACCCCCGACCCCTGTCCCGATTTCTCACACTTGCTGCCTGGTCACCCTTGTCTATGCAACAGCTCTCATGGGAATTGCCAGTACTGCCAACTCCAATTAGCTCTTCATTTTCAATGCCCCCCATTCGTTCTATGAGGCTATGTCCTTTTATGAGTCGGACCCAGCTGAGATACATTAGGAACCCCTGTGAGCAGTTCTGATACGGCTATCTGAGCCAAAACACCATACTCTGAGTTGCTGAGCTGAATCTGTAATACATAATATATTCAAATCTTCCTAATATTCTGACTGAGTCATCTTACTCCAGTGGTCCTCAACCTATTTTCCATTGTGGGCCACATATGCAGCACTCTCTGTGTTATATGGGCCTCATCCACACAGTATAGTGGTTGAGGCCCATATACATAATACCAATTTGGCCCTGAGGATGTCAAAGAGGCTACAGCTTTGTGTTGATGGGGCTGCAGGTTGAGAACAACTGCCTTATGCAAAACCCACAAACACCACAATACCAGACGAGGACAGATAAGAGTACCTGGAGAAGAGACTACAGCAGGGGTGGGAAAACTTTGTGGCCAGAGGGTCACATTGGGGTTGCAAAATTGCATGGAAGGCAGGGTAGGGAAGGTTGTCCCTCTCCAAAAAGCCTTGTCCCACCCCTTATCTGACTCCCTCCCACTTCCCACTCCCTGACTGCCCCCCTCAGCATCCCTGACCCATCCAACCTCCCATGTTCCTTATCCCCTGACTGCCCTCTCCAGAGACCCCCTAACCACTACCCTGGGACCCCATCCCCATCCAACCCCCCATGCTCCTTGTCCTCTAACCACCTGCTCCCAAGACCCCTCCTAAGCAACCCCCCCATACCCCGACCCCTATCCCCCCTCCGATGCTGACAGACCCCCCCTCCCTGGGACTGTCATGCCCCATCCAACCCCACCTGCTCCCAGATTGCCCCCTGGGACTCTCTGCCCATTATCCAACCCCCTGGCTCTGGCGCCCTTACCACGCCACCACGCGCCCCAGAGTGATGCCTGCGTAATGTGCTGAGGCTCCAGGGGAAGGGGTAAGGTGGGGGCGGGCCTGGCGGCAGCCTCCCTGGATTGAAGATCAGGGAGCCGGGTAGGACAGTCTCATGGACCAGATCTGGCCCACGGGTTGTAGTTTGCCCAACCCTGGACTACAGGATAAAAGAGGTGAAGAAAATGGAGCAGCTGAGATCTCCACCAGAGTTTTCCAATTATCTGGCAATGCACCAGATAACTGGAAGAGATTTCAACAGATTCAGCCTGTACATGCAAGCAAGTGTCTACATTATAAAAGAAGATACACAGAAGGTTAGTTTTCTTTAAAATATTGGGGAGATACAAGTGCTAGAGGTTTATTGTCTGATTCACTGTCTTTCAAATATGTGTGGGGGTGTCTTTATCTAGATGCATTGTGTTGTTTTCCTGATTGGTCTTCCCACAGCCTCTAATTAAGTTAGATCAATATAGTCATGCAGGAAATTACAATAATCAAATATACCTTATCTCCCCTGGCTGACAAGTTCACATACAATGCTCATAAAATCGTTACCTCGCACTGTTCACAGATTTATACATAGCAATTCCACATCTGTCACACCTTAGTGAGTACTTCAATTAAACGAAACAAGATTTCACTCATAAAAAAAATAATTTTACAACATCCACAAAAGGTTTTTCCTAAAAGGCTTAAAAATACAAATTGACATGTTGGATCCAATTTGAGGTCCACCTAGTTCAATATCCATTCTCAGACAATGTCCAGCAACAGAAGATTCAGAAGAAGGTACAACTCCTCCACAGTAGGGAGATGTGGGATAATCTGTCCCTCCTCATCCCCTCTTCCACCAGCAGCACACCACAGGCACAGACACATTCATATCTCATCTTGATACTTGACAATTAGCAATTGATATAAACTTTGGAGCATGAAGTTTAATATCCCTTCCAAAAATTTTATTAGTATTACCTATTGTAATTCTTGTTAGCCCTGAATATGTCTTATTTTTCTTGTTTAACTAAACACAGCTGGCAAAGGCGATTTTTAAAAAGTAAAGGGCTGCACAGAGTGACCTCAACTATCCTTGAAAGTGAAAAGACAAAGGGCACAGTTGGTGCAACATATTTTTGCAGGATGAATCTTCCTTGTCGTATATTCAATAGCATTCAGACTCAAGGTAAAGAGGTAGCTCTATTAGGGAAGGTGTCACAGAAAGGAGCATCTATGGACATCTTGAAAAAAGAAAAATCTGCTTACATTGTGTGATGGAAATGGTAACTGAAGTACTGTACCTAGAATTTCCATGTGGAACAGTAATTTTGCTTGTTTTCTGTTGTGGTTGCTTTATCACATCAGAATTATTATTTTTGGATGGTTCAGCTATTAGGAGTTATTCAACAGTACAAAAGATTCATCCCATGAATTTGTTAGCAATCAAATACTTAAAGGTGAAATCCCCAGCATATTCTTCATGTAAAATACAAAATGGCCACTTTAAATATAGACACTGATTCTATTATTGTGTCATTGTCTAGAAAAAAAGATGATTTTCTTTCCCTACAGCATTTCATGAAAACAAATGCTGTTTATTTTTCGATCACAGAACCAATTTACCATGAAAAAAATTCACAGTTAGAAAGTGAATTGTTTCTCAGGGATACACAGTGGAGCACATAGACAACTTCTTATCCTCTTGGGGCAGAAACTGTAAATTAGATTTTAACAGTCCAAATACAGGAAATATAAATTTATATAACAAGACTTGGCAATGAAGAAAGAAATTTCTGATTATCTATGCTGTGGAAAAATGCCATCACTTAATACTAGAATAGCCTAAGATGGTTGTTTAAAAGCAAACATTATAACAAGACATTATGAACTGTACCTACAAATGTAGGACTACTATATGGATTAAATACTTAGCACTTAATTTACCTTGGATTGGAATAACCTGCATAGAGGAATGCAACTCTAGAGAATTTCCTGTTAATTCTTCCACTGGGGAAGCAGAGGTCAGACTAGGGTGGGGTGGAGAGAGATGGTGATACTCTTCCAAGCTCCTCCCAAAAAGTAAGCTCTTCCCACTTGAGTCACTAGAACAGGGATCGGCAATGTCGGCACGCGTGACCACAGGGTAAGCACCCTTAGCGGACCCCGCCACTTTGCTTACCTTGCGTTTCGCTGACCGCGGCTCTCACTGGCTGCGGTTTGCCGTCCCGGGAAGCTGCGTTTTTCTGGCCGCTTTTATTCTATTATAGTATTTTATTCTCAATTATACTATTGAGACAATAGTAAAGAATAAAATTTTCAGACACATAGAAGAACATAAATTGTTGGACAAAAGTCAACATGGTTTCTGTAAAGTGAAATCATGTCTTACTAATCTATTAGAGTTCTTTGAAGGGGTCAACAAACATGTGGATAAGGGGAATCCAGTGGACATAGTGTACTTAGATTTCCAGAAAGCCTTTGACAAGGTCCCTCACCAAAGGCTCTTCCATAAATTACGTTGTCATGAGATAAGAGGGAAGATCCTTTCATGGACCGAGAACGGGTTAAAAGGCAGGGAACAAAGGGTAGGAATAAATGGTAAATGTTCAGAATGGAGAGGGTATAACTAGTGGTTTTTCACAACGGCCAGTCCTAGGACCAATCCTATTAAACTTATTCATAAATGATTTGGAGAAAGGTAAACAGTGATGTGGCAAAGTTTGCAGGTGATACTAAACTGCTCAAGATATTTAAGACTAAGGCAGACTATGAAGAACTTCAAAAAGATCTCACAAAACTAAGTGATTGGGCAGCAAATGGCAAATGAAATTTAATGTAGATAAATGTAAAGTAATGCACATTGGGGAAAAAATAACCCCAACTATACATACAATATGATGGGGGCTAATTTAGCTACAACTAATCAGGAAAAAGATCTTGGAGTCACTGTGGATAGTTCTCTAAAGACAGCTATGCAGTGTGCACCAGCAGTCAAAAAAGCAAACAGGATGTTAGGAATCATTTAAGAAGTGCTAGAGAATAAGATGGAGACTATCTTATTGCCCTTTTATAAATCTATTAGATGGTGTGCCCACATCTTGACTACTGCATATAGATGTGATTTCCTCATCTCAAAAATGATATACTGGCATTAGAAAAGGTTCAGAGAAGGGCAATTAAAATGATTTGGGGTTTGGAACAGGTCCCATCTGAAGAGAGACTGAAAAGTCTAGGACTTTTCAGTTTGGAAAAGAGGAGACTAAGGGGGGATATGATAGAGGTATATAAAATGATGAGTGGTGTGGAGAAAGTGAATAAGGAAAGTGAATTGTTCCTATCGTATGAAAACTAGGGGCCACCAAATGAAATTAATGGGCAGAAGGTTTAAAACAAATAAAATGAAGTTCTTCACACAGCACACAATAAACCTGTGGAACTCCTTGCCTGAGGAGGTTGTGAAGGTTAGGACTATAACACAGTTTAAAAGAGAACTGGATAAATTAATGGAGGTTAAGTCATTAATGGCTACTAGCCAGGATGAGTAAGGAATGGTATCCCTAGCCTCTGTTGTCAGAGGGGGGGTGATGGACGGCAGGAGAGAGATCACTTGATCATTACCTGTTAGATTCACTCACTCCGGGGCACCTGGTATTGGCCACTGTCGGTAGACAGGATACTGGGCTAGATGGACCATTGGTCTGACCCAGTACGGCCATTCTTATGAAGAATTACCCCTACCTCAGGGAATGCTTGAATGGTATAAAATAACCATGTTTGCTCCTCTGCCACTTCACCTCCTGATCCCCAGTGTAGGGCTCATGCCTAGGAAAAGGGGCTGTGGCATGGGCATACTTGTAATGATCTTGGGGTTCATGAAATAACAAACCAGTGAATAAGAAAGGAATAAACCTTTACAGAAGCTCTCCAGTGTGTTTAATTAGTGAGCTGCTGCACACGGCCATGCGGTGTTGCCAACCCCTTGCTTCAGGGCACATCTCCAAACTTCTATGTTCATAATATTATCTCTTATGAGGAATCATCTCTAAATTATAATCTTCTATGAACATATTTCTACAGTACTTGTGTCTGTCTGATCCATGGCTGCTGGCAGACATCATAGAATCCTTTGGCTGCTTTGTCTGACACCCAGAGCTGACTCTTGGTTAGGCCAGCTTCAGGGAAACATAATGGTAGCTTAATGCAGAGGGGAGCATGAGGACTATATATTGGTAAAAAGCAGTCTATAAAATATTAACGTACAGCAGACAAAATCTTCTTTCAGGTTTGAGCCATGACTTTTTCAAACTTTGTGAGCTTTGTGCATACTTAGGCACTACGCCAACGTTGACAAATTTGTAATTGCACAGTTTAGAAATGGTTTTAACATATTTGCTGAAATTTATTACTATTTTATTTTAATCTTTTATCCCACCTAACTGCTTGTGTATATGGTCTCTGCATCACATCGAAGGGCATTGAGTACATTCAATAATATCTGAATACTGATGATGATGATCAGTTCATTCCAGTAGTGAACTCACCGGCCAGAATTGGAAAGTCAGAGATGATGACATCAAGAGTGAAATACAACAGTAAAGAGAATTAATGTCACAATAATGACATGATTCATAATATGGACTGTGTGGTTCTTAAGCAGTTCTAGAGAAGCTAATTAAGCAAATACAAATTCTGTTTAAACCAGTTTAATCTGGGGGTTTCATACCTCTTGAACAACATCAAAATTGAGAATTTATTGATGAATCAAAAGAAAACAAAAATTATATACTGTACTGATTAGTGATACTAGCCTATGGAAAGGAAATGGCTGCCCTGAGCAGACCACACGAAAGGGCGAGTGATATACCAAAGCAAAACTACAGCTCATTAAAACCGTATTAAAAGGTGCATTTCATGTTTCTGTATTTCTTCCCTGTCATTGCTGACTATCAAAGTACTAAGGTTACTTTGTAACAGCTTTCCCACCCTTACTAATTAATTCATTGCTATCGAGATTAAGAACAGATGAACTAGGTTGGGGATTAAAAACAAAAGCCCTTCAAACCTTTCCCCTTCATTAGAAGCAAACTCAAAACGAATCTTTTTGAAGAGTCTGACAACCTTGAAAGACTTGGTTTTAGTGGAGATTGGCTTTTGGGACCAGAAATAAGAGAGGCTGGTTCATGAATATTTTTCTGAATGCAAGCACTGTGTGCGCTTTATTGGGATTCATGCAATATAACCGAGTGGCAGGCTTCTGCTGTCGCCCCAGCCTCTCAGCAGGTGCTGGAACCCTGCAGGGATAGTGCAGCATGCGCTGTCCTGCTCTGCCTGCTGGGAAGAGGGATTGTTCCTCCCGAGGCACCATGGCTCTCCATTTCACTCAACACAGACCCACTGTGGCACACACAATCTTTCTCTGAGTATGTCTTTTTCAACTGTGTGGTGTATTTGCTCAATTCACGGTGTTTGTTGTGACGTCCTATTTAGGCAGTTGTGGGATTATATTCTATTCTGCATTTCAGAATAAAGGGAAGTGCATCTTTTAGGAGATGGCATCCTGGAAAAAGGGGGGGGGGGAGGCTCGAAGTAGGGTATACTATAGACCAGTGGTTTTCAAAGCGTGGGTCGTGACCCAGTACTGGGTTGCAGAATGTAAGGCACTGGGTGGTGGTGGCTCTGGTCAGCACCACCGACTGGGCCATTAAATGTCCCATGGGCAGTGCTGCCCAGCTAAGGCAGGCTAGTTCCTACCTGTTCTGACACTGCACTGCACTGTGCTATGCCCCAGAAGTGGACAGCAGCATGTCCGTCTCCTAGGCAGGGAGGCCACGGGGTTCCGCACACTGCCTCTATCCCAAGCACCAGCTTCGCACTCCCATTGGCTGGGAACCAGCCAATGGAGACTGGGAGCTGGCCAGTGGGGGCTGGGGAGGGCGCGTCATGGTCTGCGGTGCTAGGACAAGCAGGAAGTCTGCGTTAGCACTCCCACTGAGCTGCTGATTGGGAGCTACCTGAGATGCCCCACCCCTTGGCCCAATCCCCTGCCCAGCCCTGTGTCCCCCAAAACCCATAGCCCCTCTTGCACCCCAAACCTCTCATTCCTAGACCCACCCCTCAGCCATCATCCCCTCATCCCAACCCTCTGTCCCAGCAATAGCCCTGAACCCCTCCCACACCTCAAACCCTTCATCCCCAGCTCCATTGGATCATGGGCATCAACAATTTTCTTCAACTGGGTCACCAGAAAAAAAGTTTGAAAACCATTGCTCTAGACCTGCCCCCATTTTTTTCTATAATTCTGCAACCACAGACTTTTCCAAAGCCTCATAACAACTTGATTGTGGAATCTAAGCTTCCACCGAGCAGTTGTAATTGATAAAGTGACTGTTAAAACTGAATTGTGAGTTTCTGTGTTTATTGTGTCTCAAGATTTTCCAGATCAAATTTGCTCATTGTCAAACTCTTAATAGTTTGGCCAGAAACCCTGTGGATTAGAAACATTTAAAAAGTTTATATGGTTTAAGTTTCACCAGCCTCTGCAGATAGCTTAAACCATGTCCACTGTGCTTTACTCAACAGAGTTTACATAGCTTACTACCAGGGTGTATATCTCTATATAGATACCGATACACACATACACATGAAGATGTTCACAATGGCAGGAAGGTTGACCATTATGAGTAGTAAATGGCTGAAATGGCTACAAAGTTGCCAATTTTTGGCATGAGAGAAACACAATATGTCAGAAAGGCAGGAAGGGAATTGAATAGCCCTTCGGTGTATATGTAAAATGGAACTTGAAAGATACTACTGTGTCAAGGAAGATACATTGGAAGATAATTTGTAGTCATGAACGAGGTACTAAGTAGTGGGAGGATGGTAAATGCCCATGTACGTTGATTATAGTATGGAGTATATGGTTGGTGTTGTGATGCAGGTGAATGGCATATAGGTGTAATGAAGTCACGTTATTTTGTAATAAACATATATCTCGAGTAGTACTATCTTTTGCACTGAGATACTACTACAGTATGAGCATGTGGTTAAGAAAACAACTCAGAAGACAGAAAGTTAAATAAATAGGAAAGTTAAGTGGAATTGGGAAGAGACAAGTATAGGAAAGTAGGTCTGACCTATAAAGAGGAAGCAAAAACATCAGACAAAGACATATGCAAAGAAAACCATACAAATAATTTTGAACAGGTTTTTCATATACTTACCTTTTTATATCTACTTTTTTATAAAGATGCGCTTATGTTCAGCATGTGAAACAAAAAGCTATTGTCTCCAGAACAGGCAATTACACATGCCACTGCAAATTAAACAATAGAAACCTACACATTTCACACTCTGTTGTGAGTGTTACAAGTGCAGCTTCAGATTTTATACTTGCACTTTAGGCATGCATTTTGAAAAATGTATTTTGATTTCATTACATTTTTAAAAATCTATTTCTTCCAATGCATTGCTATATTGACAGCCAACTGCCTTTGAGTTGTACTTCTTGTCTTCTTCTGAGTCTGCCCTTAGGCATGCAAAGTAAGACATGATGTTTCCTGTGAAAGTCTAGTGAAGTCAGTGGGAGTCTTTCCATTCACTTCAATGGGCTTTGGATCAGAACCTTCAAAGTTAAAAAAAATAGGCACAAGCTTTTCTGTCCTCAGTGGCTCCTTCGGAGAGCACTGAAAAAGATGTATTGGGTATAGTGGGAATTGTGTTGTGAAATCAGAATTATCTAACTAACAGAATAAAGCTTCTTAAAATATAGGTCTAATAGACATATTTAATTAAATGTAGCACTTAGAGTCACTAATTAATAAATTAAATAGTTACCATAGAAGGATCAATGTATAAAAGAACTACTGTTCAGTAACAAGGCTCTGTATTTATATTACATATTTTCCTAATGTTCATTTTTCAAATTGTTTCGCAATCACCATTGTCAATGAAACTTAAAAGGACAACAACAAATTCACCTTACTTTATATTAAGTGTAACCGTAAGACCAACCCACTAATCCAGAGATTGGCAACTTTGGCACGCGGGACCGCAGGGCAAGCACCCTTAGCAGGCCCCGCCACTTTATTTACCCGGCGTTTAACCGACTGCTGCTCCCACTGGCCGTGGTTCCCTGTCCCAGTCCAATGGGGGCTGCAGGAAGCGGCGCGGTGGGAATGTTGCCGATCCCTGCATTAATCTATTTAATTTCTACTATTAAACATTATTTACAAAAATATGATGCATCATTAACCTATATTTTTTCATATTTAATAATTGTGATAGCTTGAAAATTACTCACTCAGTCCTGCTTGGTGCTGAGAACTCTGGCCCTGACACAACAAAGCACTTGCAATATGCTTAACTTTAAGCACAGGAAAGTCAACAGTGTGACAGGGTTAATCCCAGTTTGGACAGTTTTTTCCATGTTCCAACACCCTCCCACCCCCCACCCTCCCCACGGCTAGCCATGGAGCAGCCAAGCAGAACAAAAAACAAAAAAAACCCACACCTGCGTGGTAAAGTGAGGTAGTTTCCCCAGAAATTTGTGCCTAGGGTGACCACTCTGCTCACCACCCTAGGGCCAGCTCCGTTAGTGGATTTAAATGAAGTTACTCACATGCTTCAAGTTTGGTAAATGTTTAAGTATCTTTCAAACCCAGTGAGTCTCAAAGCTGGGTCTGTAGGGATCCTGGGAAATCACTATACTATAATTCTTCATCCGGCAGCTCACAGACAGCATCTGAAAGAAGGTGTCCATAAATCCCAACTGGGGCACAAGGCCATTGTTTGGGAGAGCTCCAAGACTCCTGACTAGTCTACAGCTCCCATTTAAACTGAAAGGGGAACATGAACTTGTCTATAAAACCAGACTTCACCATACAATGGACCACTGGTCTGGTGTTTAACTGTTCCTGCCTTTTGAACCTGACCCCCTGGGCCTGCCCTCTAGTGCCCAAACCTGATGTAAAAATGATTAAATAGGAAGTCACTTTCACCTCTGTAGGAGTTTAAAAAATAGATTCATAAAAGACATGAAAAATATTTTGTTGAGAATATTTCACACATCTCTAGTGATTAAAGTTTCAGTTACAAAACTTGTAAAGTCATTCTTTCTCTATCCCAATATTTTAACTGATCACCACTTAAAAGTCACTTTTTTGGCCAACATAGGAAAAAATGGTGGTATTTCCGAACATTGGAATAAATTGTTGGTCAGTACTTACTTCGCCCTTTAAGTCTCTTACCTTCCTCACAGGCCATAAGTACCTATCTACAGAATGTTTTTGTTTGATTGATTTCATTTTAGTTTGTGTCTTCCTGCGTAAAAGCAGGAAGTGCTAAGATATATGAAATTTAAAAGTGAAATATATCAACCTTTCTCAAACTTTAAGAGTGTTATTTTATACTCTGCTTGTCACTCATGCTAATGACATTAGCTCCACCTCTGTAAAGCACTCTCAGGAGTAAGACATCTTAAAATATTTGGCAGTATAAAGTCACCAATCAGCAAAAAATATATTGTGAAAATGCACAACATCTTGATTTTTTTTGTTTAATTGTCAGCCTAAGAACAAAGGTTTCACTATGAAAAAGGCAAGTAAATCCAGATTATTAAAAATATATATTATCTATTTAAATGTTACAGAAATAGTCTGATCATCATGTTTTGTGGACAGTATGCTTCTATAATCTGGATTTTAGGGGTTTTCCCTTTATACCCCAAATGATAACATGCCAGTGT
Organism: Sternotherus odoratus; assembly: GCA_032164245.1. Classification (NCBI taxonomy): domain Eukaryota; kingdom Metazoa; phylum Chordata; order Testudines; family Kinosternidae; genus Sternotherus; species Sternotherus odoratus. The sequence goes on from JAVMKO010000002.1 coordinate 108,996,171, forward strand.
ACATCAATTATCCCATTCTCTGTGGAAAATAAAATAAAAAAGGCTTTATTCCTTTGTCCTATCTTCTTCCCTCTTAAATCTCTCACCTTCCCTGCAACTGCAAAGAATTGGAGTACAGAAGTTCTTTCAGAAGAAGGCGGCAAAAATTAAATTAGGAAGAAATCATTTTCACTGGTTCTGAGATGATTAAAATCTAAGACGTCTTTGTTTAATTTCCAGAAAGGTCACTTTAATACAGAATACAGTGTGAGAAGATGTCATTGTTACTACTCCAGAGTTTCTATGAGATAAGAAAGAGGTAAACTTTAGGAAGCCCAGCTGGGAGAAAAGCAAAATAGGTGATTGGACTTGGGGAAGTCTACCAATAGCTTCTGCACACACTGATAGAAGTTTAGCTGATGACATAGGAAATGGAGGAATAATGGACATCATACCCTTCTGTTAACTGAATATCTGATATCATCTCACTGACTTGGGCATCAGCTTTACTCTGGCCTTGGTAAGGTGTGTACCAGGGACAAGGAAAACTGTTTTGCAGCCCTTACACCCTAATACATGTATGCAGAAAACCAGGGATTGTCTGGCCCACAGAAATTAACCTCTTTGCATTAGTCACTACAGTGTGCCCTAGTATTTGCAATAACATTCCCAGAGCTAACAGAAAACTAGCATACTCTATCCCCCCCCCCCCAAAAAAAAAAAGTTGTCATCCTCAAGCAAATAGCATTACAAGGACAATCACAAAGTTGAAGAGCCGGAAGACCAATGCAAACAAAAGAAAGTATCCACTTCTATTAATAGAGACAGGAGTGGTTCAGACCTTGTATTTGAGCATATTTGATTGAAAGTGTAAAGAGAGATGACTGAAAAATGAGGTGACAAAATGAAAGGAAATATAAAATCAAAGAAAGAAGGCTGAAGGAAGCCAAAGAACTGTGGATGATTTAATTGAAAACTCAAAGAGAAACAAGGGACAATGATATTCAAAAATTTCAAGGTCTACCTATGACCTATTAGCAATTCCTACTAATTTGTATTTGTAAAGTTTAAAAAGATGACAGCTGGATTTCATGAGGCAAGAAATCCAGCATAATCTCTCTCTTTAGGCATGCTTGAAAAAATACCACTTTCAAAAATAATGTCTGTAATGAAAGAGCTTTCAGGAAATTGAGAGTAGAATATTTTTAGAATTGAAAAGAAACATCATGTTAGTCTTACCAAAAATTATCCTGAAGCAACTAACTCAAGGTTCCCCAGTCATCAATGTGCACCCAAAATTCAGAATATTCAAAAGACTACATAGCAGTCATCAGTGTACTCCAAAGAAACCTTAAGTGAGGAAGCATCAGACAGATGTGTCACTGTGCATACATTGGGAAAGATATAATTGTACCAAGAAGAACACAACATAGGTTTGCTCCTGTGATGAACAGACTTCCTGCTCCCTGTCTTGAGATGATTTTAGCTGCTGCTCAGGGTCTGCTTGAGAATCAGAAAGACAGGAGAGAGAGATGAAACTGTATGACCCAAACATAACTTTAACAAATATATCTCTGTGCATATTTAAAATTAGAGAACTAAACCCTGAAAACATCTTAGCAAATAAACATATATCTAAAAATAACTAAAAACTAAGAACTTCAAAATGTATTAACAATGAGATGAACAGGACCACCATTCAAAAATCCCCTTTTAGAGAGGATGTGTAAATCATTAGGACCTGATCAACCTGAAATGTGTCCTTTCCAAAGTGTCAGAGGAGAAGAGAATGTCTTATGCTAATTATTCAGTGGGAGGGAGTACAGTGTGTATTGTTACCAAAGTAAAATCCAGCATCTTCTGGGATGGACATCATCTAGTGCACTTTTACAAAATACAAATTCCCTGAATTTCTGTCAAATTATTCATTTTGAAAATTAATTCATAATTTTACACTACATAATAATTTCTGAGTAGCTTCTGAAGACTTAAAGATCATAAAAGATTAGATGAAATAGTGCTGAGATAAAAGTAGTAAACAAGCTGAAGATCCTAGAGCCAAGGAGCAGCATAATGGGGACCCAGGTCTGTACTTTTAAAGAGAGCTTAAAAAGGCTTCTTTTCCCGTGTTCTCATCTCCGGTAAACAGCAAACTGTAGCTCTTTTAAGAGTATGACTCAGCTGTCAAAGAATAAAAGCTCTTGAATTAAAATATTTTAAAATCCAAATAAATATTGGTTATATTGAATAGCTGGGAAAGCATTTCGTTTCATTTAATAATCTCCTCTATTTTTCATAGAATTCAGGATTTCTATATTCCTATCAAAATATACCAAATCTAAATCCTCTCACGTTGCAAACATGGACTGTCAACTGCTGTATCCATGAAATATTGTAGAAAGGGCTTGATGTTTTTTTCATAAACTAATCCATTTTCCCATATGTATTTTATCTATCAAAGCGGCAGGGAAGATTGGAAAGAATCTATTCCATATTTGGAGTTTGGAAAAACAGCAATAACCAAACAGATTTAGTTTGCACTCTTCCAATTTTTAACAATGGTTGCAGGTAAGGCATCAGTGAATGGTTTCAATTTACCATATTTACTTTGTGTCATTTCCCACACTGTACCTCAAAATGAATAAGTTAAGAGACTGCCCAAAATGCATTTCATGACAACAGCCTACTAAAATGTTATTAGATTTCTAAAATAGTCCAAGAACATACTGCAGAGTTCCCTTTGGGCCTTGTAACAATCCTACATAGGGATGTAAATATAAGGATGCTGTTGGCCTCTGAGTAGAACATACTTTTATTTTTATTGTTGGCTCTTTCTCAATACGAGGAGAAGGGGGGCCTGTGGGGTGGAGCATGGGTGGGACCTCAGGGACAGGGGCAAAGAGGCCAAGCAGGGCCATGTTCTGAGGGTGGAATGGGAGGTCAGGCCATGGTCTGGGTGCCGAGGCTCACAAAATGATTAATCCAGCTCTGGAGTCACTTCCACTGCATGCATCCAACGAAATGGATATTAGCTCACGAAAGCTTATGCTTCAATACTTTAGTTAGTCTTTAAGGTGCCACAGAACTCTTTGTCACTTCTGCAATTCCAGACTAACACGGCTACCTCTCTGACTTTTGACATCATGCAAGGCACTATATTTAGCCATATGGAGTGGAAATCCATCAACCTCATATTTAGCTGGATACTTCATAGAATCATAGAATCATAGAATATCAGGGTTGGAAGAGACCTCTGGAGGTCATCTACTCCAACCTCCTGCCTAAAGCAGGACCAATCCCCAACGAAATCATCCCAGCCAGGGCTTTATCAAACCTGACCTTAAAAACCTCTAAGGAAGGTGATTCTACCACCTCCCTAGGCAACCCATTCCAATGCTTGACCACCCTCCTAGTGAAAAAGTTTTTCCTAATATCCAATCTAAACCTTCCCAACTGCAACTTGAGACCATTACTCCTTGTTCGGTCATCTGCTCCCACTGAGAACAGTCTAGATCCATCGTCTTTAGAACCCCCCTTTCAGGTAGTTGAAAACAGATATCAAATATCCCCTCAATCTTCTCTTCTGTAGACTAAACAATCCCAGTTCTCCCAGCCTCTCCTGGGTGCTCCAGGCCCCCAATCATTTTTGTTGTCCTTCTTTGGACTCTTTCCAATTTTTTCCACATCCTTCTTGTAGTGTGCGCCCCAGAACTGGACACAGTACTCCAGATGAGGCCTCACCAATGTTGAATAGAGGGGAACAATCACATTCCTTGATCTGCTGGCAATGCCCCTACTTATACAGCCCAAAATGCCATTAGCCTTTTTGGTAACAAGGGCACACTGTTGACTCATATCCAGCTTCTCATCCACTGTGATCCCTAGGTCCTTTTCTGCAGAATTGCTGCCTAGCCATTCAGTCCCTAGTCTGTAGCGGTGCATGGGATTCTTCCATCCTAAGTGCAGGACTCTGCACTTCTCCTTGTTGAACCTCATCAAATTTCTTTTGGCCCAGTCCTCTAATTTGTCTAGGTCCATCTAATTTGTCTAGGTGTATCTACCACTCCTCCCAGTTTAGTGTCTTCTGCAAACTTGCTGAGGGTGCAGTCCACAGCATCCTCCAGATCACTGATAAAGATATTGAATAGAACCGGCCCCAGGTCTGACCCTTGGGGAACTCAACTCGATACTGACTTCCACTGCATGCATCTGACAAAGTGGGTATTAGCCCACCAAAGCTTATGCTTCAATACTTTAGTTAGTCTTTAAGGTGTCACGGAACTCTTTGTCACATCAGAGAAAGAGATCCTTGAAGGCTAAATTCAAAGGGCAGGGAGATGGAAACTCGATCAGATGGTCAATACTGGGGAGAAGGGTCCCACCATCAAAAGTCTTAGGGCACATAGCCATGACCAGAGCAGATGTCTTACTCACAGTATCACCACAGTGCAGCCAGGTCTTTGGAATTCAGTGTGGGATGTGTAAGGAATAGGCTGTGAATATTCTTGAGCTCCAGACACTATCATTGACGTGGTTCCCTGTACCCATAGTGTGGGATTCCTTGATCATTTAAGCTTTTCAATTCACCACTTTTTTGTTTAAATTGTTGTTTAATAAATAGTATATGGTTTAAACTCAATGTAGTGATCACTGGGCAAAGGAAGTGGCCAGTGAGCAGAAAGTAGTCTGGAGTGGGGATACCCTAGTCTCTGACTTGACAGCCCTATGACAAGAATGGGGGGTTAAATCCTCCAGGTATCCGGGGACCCAGTCTTATTTAGATTATGAAAACTCCATTACATGAGAGAGAAAGAGGAGTCCCTGAGGACAAGCAGACAACTGGGAAAAGAGAGATGGGGTGGGGACTCAGATACATTTGCTATCCAGTTCCACTTGGGTAGTAGAAAAGTCAGGAAGTTTCCTCACAATAGTGGGTCCGTTCCTCTGCTTTGTGATGTGTAACTTCCTTCCAAAGCAGAGGAGTGGTGTCCCTCCAGTTTCCTCCGTAGTGTTCTATGACTCCAGGAGAGTAGGGATGGAACAGTTCCTACACGTGCTTGAGCTCAGAGGTTACAATTATGTTGTTTGTGTGCTGAGGAGGAGAAGAGGGAGGGATGCTTGGAAAAAACTGTTTCAGCATCCCCTCCACCTCTGCGATGTACTCTTGCATAAGGAAGAGATAAGATAAGTAAAAGCCATTATGTGCCCTTCTGTGGTTCCAATTGACTTCAGCAGTAGAATCTGATAACAGAATTTGGTCCCAAATATTTTAGATAGATCAGCATCTTAGGAAATTGCACTCTGTAAAATAAAATATTTACCTCTCACCACAGCTCCCCATCCCAATTAACACATCATTCATATTTTAAACAAATTAATAATCATCTTTCCCCAACCTTCACCTTTGGTTTTTGACCTTTTCTTAAAACTGGGCCTAGTGTTTGTTTATGGCATGCAGATCCTTTCCTCCCGAGTTCCTGGTCTAGGTCCAACTCTTGTCAGTAGTAGCCAAAAGTCATTACCCACTTTATAGAGAGAGAGCACATGACTGAGTGTGGGTAAGATAAACAAGACAAGGTTTTTAAAATAAACCACCCAACCAACCAAGAAAACCCATACCTGAAAAGAATGAAACCTCTCACATCCTAAAAAAACTCTCTCTCTGTTAGGGTAGAGACAGAATAGCAGGGCATTGTGCCAAATATAAATTACTTTTCTTCATATTCAAAGCCCTATCCATTGACCTATCACCTCTCATTCACTATTCAGATGTCAACTCCCACCTACAATCAGTCAATGGTGCCAGCTTCCATAGCAGTAAGACTGAGGAATGACTGATGCATACCTAGAAGTGCTGGCAATGCTTGAAATATTGCTGATAAAATAATTAAACATTTGGTGACTGCAGATATATTATACATATACATAAATAAACACACTTCTGAATTTCATATAAGGAAGAAGACTAGCTGAGTAGCAATTTGAGAATAAAGGCACTTAAAATATGCTAAATCATGAGCACATATGCTTAAGTACCATTCAAGTCAATGGGGCTTAAATATATGCTGAACTATAAATGAACTTGAGTGAATAGGTAAATCAGGGACAAAGACACCAAACATTACAGATTCTAATCCACCAAACTGTTGTATTCTTCCTTTGCTAAAGCCAGAGATTGTCCATTTTCAGATCTACATTAATATCAGCAGAAGATTTAATGAAGGTGTACTGAATTCTAATATTTTAAATGTCGACTAGAATGCCAAATGATTATCGGCCAGATTTCCAAAAGTTTTTAGGCACCAAAAGATACAAATAGGAGCCTAGTGAGAATTGCAAAAGTGCCTGAGTAGCTTAGGAACCTGAAAAAAAAGAGTAAATTCTCTATTATTTTCATGACTATCATATGAATCTCAGTTTACCTGTTTGATATTATCTTGTCTGACTACAAAGAGGCAAATCAAAAGGAGGCTGTTTGGAGAAAACAAACAGGAAATGAAACAATGGCAAAGAATATCATTGGAGAGAATATCAAGATCATCAAGGAAAGAGTGGGGCCGCTATTAATTAAAAAATGCCTATCTGCCTGATTCAAATCAGTCTAGTGGGCTAATTTTCCACAGGTCTAAACCTAGGATCAAAGGGGCACTAATCCATTGAAGACCCCTGGCCTAGAGTGAAAGGGAGGAGAGCAGCAGCTAGAGGTGAGACTCTGCTAGAGAGACATAGATTATTGCAGGGGCTGTCTGTCTGTATCCCAGCCCATGACTGGGCTGAGTGGAATTACCCAAAACTTGCAAGGAAGTGTAGGCAAGACCTTGGGCCTACTGTTGTTTTTTTGCCTTGTCTCTTCTTGCTATGTACTTTTGGGTGAATAAATAATATTTTGTTTTGAAGAATCAGTTTCTGAATCACTTTAAATCAGTGCTGATCATAGGCTACTGGAGGAAAAGGGCTTGCAGGTGCCACATACAGCTGGGCCTATGATGATACCACAGATGGACAACAGGAGGAAGGGGGGTTACAGAGACCTAGTCTGAGAGTGGCAGGACCATGTGGTTACACCCAAAAGGGAATGGATGTAGTGAAACTGATCACAAAAGATTTTCACTCACGAGGGATACAAAGGGCTCTAAAGGCTGTTCACCTGGTATCCATGACAGCATTTCACTTCCATTGATTAGGTACTTCAATACTTTTGAAAATTCCACTGGAATCCTATCTGCACTCTTAGGCATCTTAGTAAATGTAGCCCTATGTAAAAAGAGTAATCTTTACTAAGAAAGGGTATGTGCAACCTTTTTTTTTTTTTTTTTTTTTAAAAAAAGGAAATGTTTGCTCATCTAATTTCATATTTTTAAATGTTTGGTGTATGTGACTGTATACACATTTTTTATATCCATTTCTATATGTGGCTTCTTTATAAGAGTAATTAGCATTAGAAAGGAAGGAACTAGTCAGTCATCAAGCTGTTCCTCATAAATGTTTTCATTCCACTGTATAACTGTTCCCTTCTGAATAGAAATCTTCAATGATTCTTCAATTTAGTTGAATGCTGTAAATAATAGAAGCTTCATTTTTATACAAGAAAACTGGATTGCAATTTAGAGTTTTTCGTTATTGATTATAATGTGTTATCAAGAGAGTTTGTTCTGTGAAGATTTAAGTATGTACCAGTATTAATTCTCTTTTTTTCCCAACTCTTTTCTGTCGTTGACACAGTATCATTGTACTTTAAATAACAGTGTTCTCTCTTCCTGTAATACATTTTAAAAAATCTGATTGCTTTGAATTTATTTAAAAAAATCCCTTCTGAGATAGAGGTTGTAAAATGACAAGAATCAATGTGTAAATGCTGGGCCAGCCAAAAGACATGCACTGATAAATAACTTGAAAAATCTTTTTTTTTTAACTAATGAAATAGAATTGATTTAAAAAAAACTACACTTAATGGAAAGCTTATGTAAGAAGAGAGAGAGGAAGATTGCTGGATGCATATGTCCCCAATCAACCAGTCATACCCTAAGAAACTAAGTGTTCTAAATTCCCATTGAAGGCAATAAGAGTTGAGGGAACTCATCACCTCAAAAGATAGAGTCTAAGATCAGCAGGGGACCTCTTTTCTCCTTACCTCTTCTCCTTTTTGCCTCTTTTGTTATTGCCCATAACATATCATCTTTCTTTTAGTATCTCTCATCCTATGTCATTAATAATGTTCAGAATACCTCCTGCTTCATCAGAAGCAATGGCACTGATAAAGGATGTATTTTCTGCTATTCTATTTTCGAATGTAAACAAACATTTTCCAGTAAATAAATATTTTGTGCATATGTTAGGCCACCTATGAGTAAGTCCTCTAGTGTAAATGGAAGTCATCAAGAGTCGTCCCCCCTTTGGATTCTTCCTGTGAACCATTTTCCTCATAACATTTGCACAACTGTTTATAATAAGTCAAGAAAAAATAATATATCAAAGCAAGACAATCACCAGGACCACTAATTTGCATTGCATTATCCCACATTGAAGGCCTAAAGAATAATCGATTCATTTAAATCATCTTTATTTACATACAACTTTGTGTGTCAAAACATAGTCTACATTATTATTAAGATATTTGTCCATCCTATGTTATCTGTGATGGGGGAATATATACCAGGTCTAATAGCTAGAGATTCAAGATACACAGTATGTTTGTAGCCTTGAGGGTTCCAGGACATTAGAAAGACAAGGTGGGTGAGGTAATATCTGTTACTGGATCAGGTTCAGGTGACCTAAAGAAGAGCTATGTGTAAGCTAAAAAACTTGTCTCTTTTACTCACAGAAGTTGGTCTAATAAAGCTTGCCCATATTGTCTCTCTAGAGATGTAAGATGACATTTTCAAATTTTGGAGCTTAAATATGGATTTAGGTACTCAAGTCAGGCATCTAAATTAGCAGATATTTTTAGACATGCTGAGGATCTGCAAGTCATATTGAATTTGAAGTTTTTTATACTAATGGATAATAAAACAAAAACCCACTCTAGAATTAATAGTGCCAAACTACATACAAGAGCAGGCAGTAAAACCACCCTCTCCATTGCAAAACTAGCTGTAGTATAAAGATGCAAGAAACTAAAAACACCATAGAATTATCTATATGCTAGACACAGATTTAAAGCAAAGCCTTGTCAGTGGGTGTTATTGACACTACAGGGCTCAGACATCAGGCAAAATAAGATACTATGATTTTTCTAACTGGTTCAGATATAGTATACACATTCAATCCACCCACTCTCAGACCACAAAATACAATATCTGGAAAATGAAAATTACTAGTCTGATTTTGTCTATCAGGTGCACATAATGGAGCAGCTGATATGGGACTCAAAGGGGAAAATAGTTCCTGTAAAACTAACTCAATATCCTTCCTGGATGAGATTAGAAGCATGGTTGATAAAGGTAATAGTTTTGATGTTAGACTACTGTATGGCATTTAACTTAGTATCACATGATATTTTGATTAAAAAAACTAGAATGATATAATATTAATATGGCATATATTAAATGTATTTCCATTGGGGTCCTATGCTATTTAACAAATGTATTTCCATTGGGGTCCCTACGCTATTTAACATTTTTATCAGTAACCTGAAAGAAAACATAAAATCATCTTTGATAATTTTGCAGATGACACAAAAATTGGGAGAGTAGTAAATAATGAAAAGGCCATGTCACTGATTCAGAGGGATCTGGATTACTTGGGAAACTGGCCACAAGCAAACAATGCACATTTTAATACTGCTAAACATAAATGTATACATTTAGGAACAAAGAATGTAGGCCATACTCTACATTCTAAGGAGCTCTATCCTGAGAAGCAGTGAAGCAAAAAAAGATTTGGTGATTGCGGTGGTTAATCAGTTGAACATGAACTCACAATATAATACTGCGTTCTAAAGACCTAACATAATCATTGAATGCATAAACCGAAATCTCAGGTCAGAGTAAAGAGGGTATTTGATCTCTGTAATGGTGCAACCGCTGCTGGAATATCATATCCAGTTCTGATGCCCACAATTTAAGAAGGATGTCTTGAAAACAAAAACAAAAATTGAAATTTCAGGTGCTTTGTTTCCCCCCCATTCCCCGCCGTTGCCACTGAATGATGGAGAATGGGAAGGGTTAGGTTGTTTTCTGTCTGTTTTGCGTGTATACATCTTCACTTTTCTTTTTCTGTAACTGAAAACCTTTTCAAAATTACTCAACATTGGAAAATTTGAGAAGCTATACATGAAATTAAGGGGGGAATGGGGAAAAAACAGACTCCATTCATTCTATTGCATTTAGTGGCAAAGGAGGAAAGAAGGGAAAAAAACCAAAATTTCAGATTTTCAAACATCATACTTGTTTTAAAAAAGGAAACAAAAGTTTAAATTCAAAGTGAAACAAAAGTAAACAAAATTAAAATTTGAAATTGAATTCAGTTAGTTATATTTAATACTTTTCATGAAATAAATTGAACCAATGAATGAAATTTACTTTCAAACTATTTTTGGAGGAAAAAATATTTTCTTGACCAATTCTTCTTCAATCTTTCATATCTATGGAAATAAGTCCATATGTACCTATTGATCATCCTGAACAGGTGAGAACTTCAATCAACAATGAGACCTGAAGAAGGAACTTGAATCATATCACACTTCTATTGTATAACCAGTTCCAACTAAAAATTCAGAATGCCCATCATATAGCTGCCTCTTAGTTTTTGCTAATTCTAGCAAATAGACAATTCAAATTAATGTCTGACTTCAATTAAGAAAAAAATTATTAAAAGTTTGCCAACAAATTTTTTTATACAGAACACAACATGTTCGCAAGAGTTATGAACACTCAAAAATGGACATTTTTCACCATCTGTTGCACGGAATATTTCACACATTTCCATGAATGTGGAATAATATTGAAAATATTTGAGGTCATGTTTCTAATTTGAAAACAAAATAGTATTTTAATTGATCTATATTTCACCAACCACTGCTACTACCATTCTTTGGTGTATTTGAATTTAGATTTCACTACATCCTTTCATTTTAAGGTAAACAACTAGCATTTAGGTACCTAATAGTTTTATAGGTGTAGTATTTTTACTTAACTGCACCTATGAGACCTATATTTAGCTGTGGATATAGCAAATAAGGAGCCTTGGACTTGTGGATGAGAAAAAGGAAGAAACAGTTTGTAAGAGTGGGTGACCCAGTCTCTGTGCTCTTGAGTACAGAGAAAAGGACTCTTTATTGCCAGACCACTAACTTTAACTGCTCCCCAGCTTAAGTTAATTCTCTACACCCCCAGACTTCCACACTTTACCAGCTGGGAACTTGGGGATCCACGGCTGCCACAATCTGAGTAAATCTCCAAGGCCCTGGATTGGGGTACTCAGACTCCCCCCTTACCTCCGTCTGGTTCCCCTCCTCCCTCCCCCTTCTCGTATGAAGAGAGAGACAGACTTCGTTCCTCAACTCATACCCTGAGCTGGTCCGTTTACCTACTCCCCTCTCTCCTCTCTTCCCGGATTGGAAGCAGAGAAAACCTTAAGGGAAATAAACCAAACACTTTTTATAACTAACAAGATTTAATAAAGAAAAGAGATTAGAACATAGGCTCCAGTACAACTTACAATTTAGAGTTCCCTAATTCCCCCTCTGAAAAGGACAGAGACACCCCGAATAGGTACAGACTTTATGGAAAATCAAAATATTACTTACAGTCAGTTAATTAGGGATATAAGAAGAAAGGGGGGGAGGGATAGCTCAGTGGTTTGAGCATTGGCCTGCTAAACCCAGGGTTGTGAGTTCAATCCTTGAGGGGGCCATTTAGGGAACTGGGGCAAAAAATCTGTCAGGGGACAGTACTCGATCCTGCTAGTGTAGGCAGGGGACTGGACTCGATGACCTTCAAGGTCTTTCCAGTTCTAGGAGATTGGTATATCTCTATTTATTTTATTTATTTATTTTTTTTTAAAAGGTAGAGCCATTCTCAAAAGCCAGAGACGCTCCGGGACCCTTGCCAGCTACATGCAAGCCAAACTCGAACTGAAAACTCCCTCCCTCCCTCATGGCAGGGAAGCTCTTACGTCATTTGTTCTCAGGTAACATTAACCCTCTCCAGCACTTTACACTTATGACACAGCTAAAAGAGACCAATGAGGCTGGGATAAGGGTTAAGGAAAGAAAGCAGTAAATTGACTCATTTGCCATAGTTAAAGACTTCCCATTTCAGAAGGTACTGCTGAGTAGTCCAGAAGATAAAGCATTAGGACTAGGAGTCAGGAGACCTTTGTCCTATTCCCAACTCCACCACAGGCCTGATGTGTGTGTTTAGGCAAGTCATTTTATGCTTCTGTGGTTCAGTTTCCCCATCTGTAAAACAGGATAGTTATACTTACCTCTTTATGGATGAAGAGCAAAGAACGAAATATTTTTACAATGGAATATTAGACTGTATAATGTGGCATTGAAAAATGTACTCTATTGTTCAGAGTGTGGGTCCTCAGCTCCCTATGCATAAGAACTAGTTTTGCTTGAATCTAAGCCATGTACAATGTGTCTGGATATACAATGATTTGTGTCATAAAAATGGCTATAATACTAAATATATCATAAAATGAAGATTCATACTTATAAAAATAGCGAACCATATTAGAAAGTATTGCCCTATTAACAAGATCAATGATCTACTTAACAAGACACAGTTAAGTCTGGTTAGTTTCCCCCCCTCAAAAATTCTATGTGAACTGAGTCCTTACGGGTAAGTTCATAGGAAGGAAGGAACCGCAAGTTTGCCTTACTTATGTCTTGATTAACATTTATTCATAAAGTCAATCATGTGCTTAAATACATTGCTGAATTGGGATGGAAAGGAGGCATTTTGCTAAATCAGGGCAGATGAACCGGTCATTTTCTATTTTTTTAAAATGTATAAATATTCCTGATTAGATCATGTTGATTACTTTAGAAAGTGAACGTGCACACATATTGATACTTTTTGGAAGTAAAATACAGCATGTTGTCCAAAACTAATCATTGAAATTAGTTTAGGATAAAACTGACTTATAATTGCCTGTCTTTCCCTATTAATCCCATGTTTGTTTGCACTGTCCTAGTTATTTTGGAAAAGAAGGCAGCTATCAATCATTAAGCAAATAGAATGGTGCTTCCCTTCACAATTACAGCTTGGTCGGATGTATCTCCATTACAATTTTCTCCAGAGAGAAGTTGTCATTTTCACTTTACTTCCAAGACATCTATGAAAGATCACCTTCATTACAAGACTCCTGGCATCGCCTTTATGTTGTCATTCAGCATGATTGATGCATATGCTGAGTTCTCAATCCTAAAATATATTAAACATATTTTCCAAATGTATTTTTAAATTAACTGTTTACTTGTTATGCAACAAAGATATAAAATATGCCTACAAGTGAGAAACAGACGTGTTCCAGATTTTGAGCCTGATTCTCAGCTCACTTCCATCAGTGTTACTCCTTTGAAATCAGTGGAGTTACTCCTGATTTATTCTAGGATATATGTGGAGGGGTCCCACCACACACTACAGGTGCACTGCTTGTGGCTAGGTCTGGGAATTAGCTCTCACCCCATCTGGCACTCCCTTTCGTCAATTGCTCACACTGTGGGTCCCCTCCCTCTCTGTGCGACTCTGGGTGCTCCCCCTTCAAGCTCTGGCCTTAGGCTAGGTCACGGTATAGTCCTTCCCTACCAGGTGTGACAAAGCTCCAAGTCTATACTTGCGGGTCCTGCGTTTCCTGGTGGATTTCACTAGCCTCAGAGGCTCACTGTGACCATCCACGTAGCCCTTCTCTCTCTAGAGACAAGGTCACAGCCTATTGAGCCATTTTCATCATAAGCCAGTGAGAAGTTATCCTTCCTGGCACAGTCTCTGTTGTCTCCCTAGTCTCAGTGATTAAGTGGGGAAGGTAGGAAGGGCGGAGCCCGGGCCCGCCCTCTACTCCGGGCTTCAGCCCAGGGACCCTAATAGTATCAGCTAAGATGGCTGACCTTTTAACCACCAAACACAATACAATTCCCTGGGCTACTTCCCCACAGCAGTCCCTGCTTCTTTACACTCCACTTCACCCTTACCTCAGGGCCTCCTTCCAAATTGCTCTCTGCTCCAACACCTCCAAACCGCTCTCTGCTCCAAAGCCTCCCAAACTCCTGACACCCACACCCACCTGACTAAATGGGAGGGTTTTTACGTGGTTTCAGCCAGCCCCTGATTGGCTTCAGGTGTCCCAATCAGGCTAGCTGTTTCTGCTGCTTTCTAGAACCTTCTCTGTTTGGCTAGCCAGGGAACAGGGACCTGCTCATTCTGAGGCTGATATACTTCCCTTCCAGCACTCTCCTATACCCTTCTGGTCTGACTCCATCACATAGGGTAACAAAGACCCACCAGAAAAGCTGTCCAGAAGCTGTCTCAGACAGTCTTTGGTTTCAAGTCTCCAGTTCCTGCACAACTTTCCCAGTGGCTGGTAGGGGTACTTGGGCCCTTCCTCTATGCTAGGTTCCAGCCCAGCAACCCTAAAACCAGTAGCCAAGGTCAACACAATCCCACTTCTTGCTGCCCTTTCCCTGACCTTCTTTCTAGCCAGTCTCTCCCAGGCGGCTCTCTTTGACTTTAACTTCTCTGGGTTGACACTTCTTTCAGGGGTAGGTCCCAGAACTTATGCTCCTTCCTGTTCCCCTGATGGAAGGCTCCCTCCCTGCAGCCCTTTTCTTCTTGAACGTAATGGTGTAGCAGTCTAACATTCTGAGTCTACGACCACCAGGTGATGAATTTCATGTTGTATAGTTACTCTTTCTTTTCCCAGTATGTTTTTAAACTTGTAATATTGCTTCTATAATGCCCCATTTTTCTTATGCTCTTACCTGGTATATTGGTATAAACTCTTGTCACTTTTAAGCATCTGGGTTTCATACAAAACCCCGCTATGAATATTACACTCTTTGTATTCCCAGATTATGTGCTCAACCATTTTATTGACCTTCTAGGCCTCACACAGCCCATCTTTATGTTTGCTATTTAAGGCCAGGTTGCTGTTTAAGCCATACTGTCCTGTAAGGATTCAAAGTAGAGATACCTTACACTTTTTCTCAGATTCTTGCAGCATGTCAGAATTTTCGATTTGAGAGCATGCTTCATGAAACCTTTTCCCTTGATTTTCATTCCTACCTCTTGCCACTCCTCTCTTAGTTATATTTTAATTAGATTTTTAAATCCCATTTATTCCTGCAGCTCCCAGTGGCCGGGAACAGCAAACTGCAGCCAGTGGGAGCCGTGAGCGGCCATACCTGCAGATGCTCAGGTAAACAAAATGCTTTGCAGCCCGCCAGGGGCTTACCCTGAACAAACCACAAACCATGTTTTGGAACCCCTGATTTAGAGGGATCTCTGCGTCATTTTGTTTTTCATTTTTACAGCATTTTTTACACTGTCATGTTATGAGAGACCTGGACATGACATAATCCACAACCATCGTATGCACTTAGCCACCATAAGCTCGAAGCAAGGATGCCACATAGTCAAGAATTTGGCTTTGCTTAGGCAGACAAAAACATCCTCACAGCATCAGTGTTATTAATAAGGATAGGCAGAGTAAAATGACAGATTCATGAGAATAGAAGGGAGTGTGAATAGCTGACCTTGATCAAGTAAAAAAATGAGTTCTTTGCAGTCACCAGGGAAAATATAGTTTTTTTTTAAGAAATCTATAAAGAGTTTAGTGAGAGTGCATACTTTAGAGAAGTGTGGATTTTCTATGAGCCAAAAGACACTGACACTAATCTTCTCAGCAGCTAGGAAGAAGTCTGACTGCTGGAAACTCACTGCTGCCACTTGACACCACCTCAAACCTTGGCTAACAATACCCTGGAGTGCTCTAGACTATTGGTATTTTAGATATGTGCTTTGTACTCAATGAAACAGGGATTTGGGAATGGAAGCACTCATGTGTGTACCAATCCTTTATGAGAAGGAGGTCCTGTGTTCTCCACTGATTTATTTCCTGATGTTGCCCAGAAAACAGAGACTAGTTATCATCTGTTACCCCATCTGTCAGACTCATATTCTGCTATTCCTACATGCACTGGAATCCATGCTATTTCTACATTTACTTCAATCTGTGCCATTTCTGTTGTTAGTAATAATATTTCATTAATTATATAATTTCTGCTGTCTCAGTTCCCATTTTTGGTAGCCAGTAGTCCTGATAGTGAATCTCTCAAGTGAATCTATAAAGCCAACATTATTTCTGCAAGTTTTATCATAAATGCTGTAAAATTTGATTATCTAAAGGAATTATTTATTCCAAGTATTGGGATTCAGAATGCTGTCCCCACTCTGGTTTTTTTCCATCTTTAGATCCATCTCTAAATATCTTCCCCATTTATAACATGTAGTGATTTGCTAAAGTTAAGACATTTAGCTCTCGTTTTGCTCTTTTCATTTCATTGGATAGTTCCACATTTATATCCAAGGCATGATTTTCCACCCATAATGCATTTTACCAAAGGTATCTCTATGTTAATTTAATTTTAATTTATTTTTCCTAGTATCTTTGTCCACACTTTAATCCTATTCCCATGAGACATTTTTGGTTCCCTTACCTCCCATTTTGTCCACTGAATTCCCAGCATTCTTCATATATATTTGTTTAGTGTTCTCTCTTCCCTGTGTCACACAGCATTTGCCCAAAAGGTCAAGTTCAATAACTTCCTTCTTAACACTAGACACACTTCACCAGTGGCTATCTGCAGTACACACAAAGGTGTTGTGATAAAGGAACCACATGCAAAGTGTAATGCCTGAGCTTGGACTTAGTCTAGCATCCTTTATTTCAACATCAAATATGAACCTAAGGATTGGCATCCATATTGGTTTTATTCATCCTATATAATAAAAGACTAGAAAAGTGTGTGTGAAGCCATCATGAGCAGTAGAGATGGCCCTAGACGAACGGCATGCTGGGAGGTGTAGTTCAGCAGCACAAAATGGCCTCCACGCGTACGCCACTGAGAGGGAAGCAGGGTCTGGATCAGGGGCCTAGGGCATGAGGGTGGCTGGGTGCAATAGGCGCAGGCAGGGGGCTCTGGCCTGGTGGGGCATGGGAAGGGGGCGCTGGGCCGGCGGGGCAGAAGCGCACGGGCACAGCCTGGCCAGCTGCGCCCAGCCTAGCCGGGGCCTTGGAGTGGGTGGGAGGGGGGCTGAACAAGTGGGGGGGAGGGGAGGCTGAATGAGTGGGGGGAGGGGGGAGGGGAGGCTGAACGAGCAGGGGGGGCCTTGGAGTGGGGGGGCTGAGCGGGGGGGGGGGGGGCGTTACTGTTGGCCCATGTCCATGGGCTTTTACACTAGTGCTTTATAAAGCATTACCATTGGTTTCTGATCTGTGCCCGAAGTGGTTCCAGAAATACTTTTAAGTAGATTGAGTTTACCTTTACATTTACTGACAATATTTTCAGTGTGTTCCTTCCACTGTCACACCCAGGAAACTGTAGCTATACCTACTTGCTGTCCAGAGAGAGAGAAAGAGACAGAGTTTACAATCTTTTTAAATTTTCCTTTTAGTGGATATCATCCCTTTATTTTTGAGTACTGAAATCAAAAGCCCCACATTTCCTCATTCTGCACTTTCACTAAGGACTTCATTAATTTGCTTCTCAGCTATTTCCTAGTTTCTGTTTTCAGCCCATTTGGCACTATCATCTGCAGCCAAGAATTCATCTCTTTTGGGAGAACATTTATTATTATGTTGAATAAGGTAGGGCTGATGACACCCACCCATGGAGTGCCATTTGTGGTTCATATATATACATACACTAGAGTACATTTTCCCTATTCTGACCTGCATTGTTATTTTACTTTGTTTTCATTGCCCATGGATTATATTTTATGCAATAAGACCTCTCTCCTAGTGTATCACCTACTTATTCAATATCTAAGAAAGATATATTGTCTTTACTTCTCATACTTTATTGTGCCTCTTATTATATAATCAACTGCACTCCTTCCTTTCCTGAACCCACTTTGCACATTAGCTAGAAATCCATTTCTCTCTAGGAACTTTGTTAATCTTTCATTAGCCATTTTTTCCATGGCTTTACCCATACCCATACATAGGGGCAATTGACCTGTGTTCATCACCTCTTGTTTGCAGCTTCCCTGATTTCCACACTAGGACAACAACTGCTGGTTTGTTTCTACTCCATCAGTAGCTTGCCTATTTCCCATATGCTGCTGTTTAATTTTAACAGTATTTTCAGAGACCCTTCATCTTTGTGTTTTTAGCATTTTGTCATTAAGTCAGGGCTACAAAAGATTAAACCTAGTCACAAAATGGGGCAGAATTAATTGACTTTAGTAGCTACTGTTACGAGGGGGTACTTTCATCTCTATTGACCGAATACTACTGCAGAACCTGATGACATTCTATTCATAAGAAGTGGAATGAAATTAAATGCATTCTAACTTTCATTTCATTTAAGTCAGATAGATGCCCAAACTAAAATCCTAAATCCAAACTTGCAGGTGAAGGGAGCATTTTGAAGTCTGAAACCAGATCCAGATATGAATTTATAATAGACCTAACTAAAATCCTTGTTCTAAACCCACTAAAACTTTTTCCTGCTCAAAAATCTAGATATGAGTGTTGCAATTTATGCTCATTTCTACTGATATGGAAAAGTCAACATTGCTTATAAATAAATATACGTATGAACATTTACACATGTTAAATGCTTCTCTCCAAGATGTTTACAATCTCCCCATTTGATGAAGAAGTGAGGAAAATATGTTGCCTGTACACTCAGCCCAAAGGGACAAGGATTGCAGCCTTGTCTATACACAAACGTTGCACTGCTTTAATAACACTGTAGAAAGTGGCACAATTCCCCCTGCCACTCCACAGTTTGGGTGAACTTATACAACCAAGAAAGTGCATATAAATTATTCCTGTGCAGAAATGGGAATAGTGTGAGTAACTTATACTTGTAAAATTATGTTCAGAATAGGGGTTGTTCGGTTATAACTATACGTGGGGTGTGGAGAAGCACACCCCTAAGCCACATAGCTACCTGTACAGAAAAACTCTGTGTAAACAAAACCACAGTCTTCCTGAAGACTTCCCTCCACTTGCTGCAGGAGGAGACATTGAAAGCTTTGCTAAAGCAATTGGATATGAAGATGTGCTTTTCCTGGGGCCCCAGTAGCTGTATGTGGTGAAAATTTGTCTTACATAGATCGTCCCTCTGTACACAGGAAATGCTACCATTTACCTAGGGTTAAAGAGAGAGGGCCGAGGACCAAAGCCTTAAAGAAGTTAAACTCAAGTTGTAGTGAAACTTCAGCCATAGTTCTGTTTTGTGTAAAACAAATACATACTCAATTATCAAAGTGTTCCACTGAATTAGCATGGTTACCATTAAACCCATAGCAATGCTTTTTTTTCTTTTGCTATTTTCCCTAGCTTGGTAATGCCATGTTGAAACATTTTACTAGACTATAAAGAAACGTTTACAGAATTTTGAGTGCCAACAATCAGTGATATTATTGCAATTATACTAGAAGAGATGTGCAACATTGAAAATAAATTCTGATTTGAATTATGTATTTGAGAGGACTGATTGTATAACTTCACAATGCATTCAAGGAGAGCAGTGTAACCAGTCCATTTCATATGACAATTCAGTTATCTTTTACTTCAGTACCCTACTTAACATGTAAGCTGTGAGGGCAGAACTGGAGCTCACCAATGTAATGCTTCTTAAAAAACAAACAGAAAAACACAAATTAATCAATCAAATGAATTATGACTTTACACATGAAGCCAAATCTGGTTCCATCCAGACTAGGATTTTTTACTTTTCCCATGGATACACCCAGGATCAAACAAAACTTTAAAAGATTTAAACCAAAGAACAATCCAAGTGGCTAAAAGGTGCCCTGGAAGTATGGATGGGGGAAAGTTGTCAGAAAAGCTGGCCAGGTTGTGATAGGTTGACAGTCTGACTGAGACACAAAGATAAAGAGAGAAGCCAGCAAGCAGTGTAAACTGTTTCTCCCAACTCAGAAGGGGAATATACCAGATCCAGAGACAGGTTAATCTTAAGTAAGGGAGCAGGTGTGTAGAACATTTTGTTATTTTAAATCTCTCTCTCAAAGTGTTCTGTACCTTTTGCACAAATAATTTGTGGGTAGGGGGAGATTCTGTTTTTGAGTTGCTTTAATCAACTCCAATCACAGCTTCCAAATAGAAACCCTTGCAGGGTCCAAATGAAGTTGACTTGCTTGAGACCCAGTTGGACTGGCTGAATTAATCACAGCTGTACTCAGACAGCTGTGACCCAGATCCAAAGTCAGAGGATTTCCACCCAAGGAGAAGTGAAGATCTGAGAACCGACTCCCACTGGGGATGCATTTTGAGAGATCCCTGAGAAGAAACCGAGTTGTTTCTAGCCTGGTAACTATGATATCAGCTCCTTGGAAAAATCAAGCACAGGATATCTGAACTATGGCATCCAAAAATGGAGACTCAGAAAATTGTGGCCACAGAGATTTTCATTATATCTTTAAAACATCTTTCACAAGACTATATATAGTGGCATATATATATAATTGCATTACTCTAAAGAAAAGCTAGGCAGGTCCTCAAGTCTCTCTGCAATGTACTTGGCACAACATTAAGGAGTGGGCGAGTGACTCTAAGTCACTTTTCTACTTCCCAATTCTGGAGCTAGCCTCTGGTGTTACTTAGAGCAGCCTCAGAGATGCAAGATCTGGCTCTTAGTTTCTATGCAATTAAACTTTATAACTTTTCCTTTGTTTTTTGTTAATATTTATTATGGAATCTAAATCTCCCAGGACAAAGATCTTGAGGTCTAGAGACAAGGCTAAATACAGTGCCATATTTATTCTTCTAATTACCTATTCCCAGAATATATATAGACAATTCTACAGCACACATTCAAGTTCATTTTGGCTAGTATAGTGTCAGCAACTATCATTGGTACTTATGGCAGTCTTCAGTCTAGAATTCATTGGCCAGTATTTTCTGAATACTGTTCTGCAAGATCCATTTTCATCTCAGAGCAAGAGTGATTTAGAAATTTTAGAGGTTTACCTTTTCATTCTAGGATTTAGGGAAAACTCATCCTGGGAAGCAACCAGCTGCAGAATAGACATACCCTAAAAGAGGATGGCAGGAGGAACTGTCACCCAAATCAAATGGCTTTGCAAAAAAAATTCTGTGCATTGACTGCCACACTGAGATTCAAGCCCCGGGGATTTGATAGCACCTGGGGCCCATGACTGCCTCCTGGATAGACTGTGGGATGAATGCTTAAAACTGGGGATCCTGATAGTGGCTACTTCCCTGTCTATCCTCTACTCCAGAGGTTGTCAACCTACAGCACGTGAGCCAAAGGTGTCATGTGATCCAATTCCTCCTGGCACTCAGTGGAGGGCTCAGCCCGCTGCTGCTTTGGAGTCTCCCCCGCAGGCTCCTGTCAGCCGGGGTCTCAGCCTGCTGCTAGCCTAGGTTCCCTACACCCAGGCTAGCAGCGGAAGCTGAGTGGGGTAGGCGGCGGGACCCCAGCTGTCAGGAGTCTGCAGGGGAAACTCCAAAGCGGCAGAAGGCTGAGAGCTTACCCCGCCACTGCTCTGGGGTTTCCCTGTTGGCCCCTTGCCAACTGGGATATCGCTACCTGCCACACTCAGCTCCCGCTGCTAGCCTGGGTGTAGGGAACCCAGGCTGGCAGCGGCTGAGACCCCAACTGGCAAGAGCCTGCAGGGCAAAATCCAGAGCGGCCAGCTGAGCCGCTCAGCCCGCCCCCGCTCTGGGGTTCTCCCTGCTGGCCCCTTGCCAGCCGGGATCCCTGCCTGCCCCACTCACTTCCTGCTGCTAGCCTGGGTTTCCTTCACCCAGGCTCGCAGTGGGCTGAGACCGCAGCTGGCAGCAGCCTGCGGGGAAAATCCCAAAACGGGGCAGGCTGACCCCCATCAACCCCTCCCCTTCCACCCGAAGCCCCGCCCCTTTCAGACTGGCACACAAAGCCTTAAATTTAACTGAATAAATGAAGACTCAGCACACCACCGCTGAAAGGTTGCCAACCCCTGCTCTACTTCCCATCTACCTCTATGCAAAAAGAAAACATGGAACATGGGGCCATGTATGGAGCATGGTACTTTTACTGCTCCTATGGCCTTCCACATGCTTGGGAGTGGGAGGGAGCACTTGGCAATTATTCTCCACATTATAAATCAAGTCTTTGCTTCATTAGTTCATGTATCTATTTCATATTCATCTTATGACAGAGATATTTATAGAGGGTTGAAGCTGAACATTTGGTTGTAGTTAATAATTTTGGAAAAGATCATATTTCAGGTTTCTTCCAAATATTAACCCATTCCAAGCTTCCAATAACCTGAGTGGGCTTTTAATATAAACCAGGGAGAAAAGGTATCATCTGCCTAAGGCTAGTTCCCAGAAAAGAGCTCAAAAGGACAAGTCAGCTGTTTCGTGGCAATATACATCTGCAGAACCTGCAAGGTTAATAAAGTGCACCATTCTCGTCTCAGTCATTACTGATGCCTCATCTATTACAAGTCCAATTATTTTTGTTGATAAAACATCGTCTGCTGCTCTTTGTATGCAGGAGACTGAATGATGAATTGGGTATGGTTTCTTGATTACTTCCAGAGGACACATGGATGTGTTGTTGACATTTTTAATTACATTTTCTGAGTGGCAATAAAATACATGAGATCGGATTTATCAGAGAAAAAAACAGCCATAGCTTCAAGCTGCCAAAAAGCAAATTCTACCTGGGAAATGTTAACTACTGCTGATTTAGGGCCAAATCCAGACCCAATATAACACAAGAGAGAAGGTGCATTAGCTCTGCCCCTCCCCACCCCCCCCTTCCTGACTTTTCATCCATTCAGCATGATGGGCAGACTGGGAGTACATAAGACACCCGCATGTACAAACAGACATGAGTGTGTTCCCACTTGAGACAGTCTCTTGTCCTACGAATGCTTATCCCCTTCTCTCTCCACACAGGGCTTATGAAGTCTATTGCAGCCTCTGATCTGCTGCAGATTGAACCCAGACCAGGTCCCCACCCAAAAAAAAAAAGATAATTTACCTCTTGTGGGAGTGAGGGATAACACAGGAGGTCCTGCCCTCTGCCCCCTTTTTCTTCTCATCAGTGTGGTGAATCATTACTCACAAAAGCCCCATTTGTTCCCAGCTAACTCAGTGGCATCTCATGGCTTTCAGCTGTGCTAACCCACCCAGTGATCTTCCCAGATGTCATTAATCCAGGAAGAACCTATTCCCTTCCACCCCCCAAAATGGGCATCAGGTGACCCATAACCCTTCCCCCTGCCAAATAGTGCTGTGAACAGAGCAGAGTCCTGTAAGGGTATGGGTTGAGCTGCCATATCAAGACAGCACAGACATCCTGAAGGGTTGAGAGGAGCTGCTCATGATGTAGGTTTTGAATGCAGAGCACAGCCAGACCTCACAATGTCAACATTGCCAGCATTCGGTTCTTACTTTCTAATGCTCTCAATACATCATTATAGCTCCTGTGAGAACAATAGATAACTCCAGCTGCAGCAATTCTAACAAGATGTGGAAAACTAAAAGAAACTTCTTTTGGCCAATGAAGTTACATCTTGTTTCTGAAAACAGCTTTTTGAGCCCACTCTGTGTCTAGCACAAAAGCTTGCCAAAGTTCTTTATTCTCTTTTCTTCTCATCCTCTTTACAGAACTATATGCTTTAGAGTCAGAGTTCAGACTACATATCTTCTCTCACAATAATTTGAAGGTTTTTGATTTGACAGTAAAATGTATCTTTGCTGATGAGTAATGCTTCCCAGTCAGATATGCTTGCATATAAGGGCTCCATACATTCCCCCTATGTCAATATTCCAAATACCTCCTTTGTAATGAACCATGGGCAACAATTCTCATAGGCATGGGAACTATGGGTGTGGGCTGCAGGACCCATGCCCGGGACTCTGCTCACACCCGCAGCAGTGGTCTCAGCCTCCTTACCCCTGTCCATGTCCCCCACCCTCCCTGAGCCATGACCTAGTTCCAGCTCTAGGGAACACAGAAGTAAAAAGTTTAGGCATCACTGGTTTTTGGCACCCCCACTGTCAAAAAATTTCCAACACCATTGATTGTTCTTTTGATTGCATTGCATTCCTCCCTTTAGAAACAGAAGAATACTTCATGGTATTTTATTCCTTGTTTAACTGACATATGAACTCCAGCATCAAATGTTTTCCAGATATAAGGAGAGGAAAGTTTAAATTCTGTCTTTTTGACAGCTTACATATGGATGAACGTTTTACATACAGTAGATAGATAGATAGATAGATATGCATGTGTAGAGAAGCCTTAAATTGTTCCAATCTCTTCATTGCATCTTCCAATGGAAGTATTTTCTCACATTCCCTAAAGGATTGCATATATACACGCATATCATGCACAGTCCCTTAAGGAACTTGATAAAATACTTCTATGGGAACAGAGAATGAAAAGATTGGAAGAATTAGGGCTTGTCTACACAATGTGACAATCTATATTAAAGGAGTGTTAGTTCTACAGCGCAGCAACATGTTACACACTAAGTGGATAGTCTGAAATGAGACCACATAAATGGACATGAGGGAATTTTTATTCATGACAGCCCAGCAGGGTCTACAAAGACCAGCTGGTGTACAATACATTGGTGTGTTTTAGAAATTATACCCCTCTCCTGTGCATTGTCATGCCTTGTGGACAAGCCCTTAATTTAGAGAGGAGATAAATAAAAGGAGACATGTTAAAGACACACGAAATACTGATTCTTAGGATATCCTGATTCACTTTCTCTATTTCTCAAAATAATAAGAGCATATTCAATGAAATTGACAAGCAACATGTTTAAAACTGATTTTAAAAAATACTTTCCAACCCCCCCTGCAACACAAATACAAGTAGCCCAGGGATGAATTGCTACAAGACGTTACTGAGATGTTAATTTATCAGGGCTCAAAAGAAGAATTGTATATCATGAAAGATTCTGCATTTAAATCTGTTTACTGAGAAGATGTAAAAAAAGATAGCAAATCTTCATACTAACATGTAACATGCAAACAGATAGTGACCTGGACAAAAGGCCATATCAGACCTGCTTAACAGAACAAATGATTGCAAACAAAATATGCTAACGAATTGTAAAGCAACAAATAATTCATAACAGATCTCACAGTGTGTGTCTCATACAAGAAAATCTAGCACAGGTGATAAAATGGAGTTCAATAGGATTTGAAAATCTGTCTTAAATATTCAAGAAGGACAACATTACATCTTTTAGGAAGGCTGAACTGTCACAGCATGAAATCCTGGCCTTATTGAAGTCAATGGAAGTTTTGTCATTGAATTTAACACCCATTGTATTGAGTCTAAATTATCACAAAAACTGAATAGTATGAATGCATGAGTAAATGGATAGTGGTAAGAAGGATATTCTTTCCTAGTTAAGAGACATTATTATAGTATTATAACTTCATTACTATAAATATTTTCTTCACTTGACATGAAATTTTAGACATGATTTAGTTTATAAGAGAATGATGAGCTCATTAGATTTCAATAGCGTAAAACGTTTTACTCTTTTTATTTTAGAATTAAAAACTAATAATATGCCTACTGTGTTCATAATTATGGTAGATGATATGTAGCCAATATTGTGAAGCCAATATTGAGATGGCATTTGAAAGAGAAAAGCCAGGTCTGGTGCAAGTATTAAATGTTTTTCTATCATATTTGAAATTTGCATTTTATTTATTTATTTGAGCACTCTACATGCTGGTAGATAGCGACTCTTTTCACAAGTTTTAACTTTGCTTTTCTGAGGAAGGAACTCCACCAGTAACTGACCACGGTAAATACAGACACTTGAACAAATAAGGCAATGTCAGAGATTTTTTGTTTATTTTATAAAGAAATCTGTAACTATATATAGGTGAACCAAACCAGGTAAAAAAGAAAAACACTTTCTGAGGACAGAGGGAGGGATGGATGGGTGGGTGAGTGAAAGAGCGTGTATGCGCAAACCGTGGCTAGGTAAGATATTCATCTACTTATATACAACCTATGCATGACCAGTACTGTAGATTAAGTAGTCTGGAGTCCTAGTATGAATCAGTCTATTATAAGGAAGCAATGGTTATAGTCCAAATTAATGATCTCCCATGTTTCAGAAACCATAATGGACATTATTTGATTTTTCTGACACATCAGTCACCTTTAATTTGGCCTTTGACAAACATCAAATCCATATCAATTTTAAGAAAAAAAATCAAACTAAAATGCTTTATAAACTAGGAAAGTAACATGTTTTGTAAAAAAGTTGTGTGTTTATAGAACTTTCACATTATACAGTAAATAATTTAAAAGCAACTTTTTAAACATTCATGGATGTTCTTTTCCAGTATATTCACACTAATACAAAGTAGTAGTCATTTTCTGTCTGAAACTTTGTGCAGGCCAGGGGTTAGACAACCTATGGTACGGGTGCGAGCTGATTTTCAGTGGCACTTACATTACCCGGGTCCTGGCCACCTGTCCGGAGGGCTCTGCATTTTAATTTAATTTTAAATGAAGCTTCTTAAACATTTTAAAAATCTTATTTACTTTACATACAACAATAGTTTAGTTCTATATTATAGACTTATAGAAAGAGACCTTCTAAAAAGATTAAAATATATTACTGGCACACGGAACCTTAAATTAGAGTGAATAAATGAAGACTCGGCCCACCACTTCTGAAAGGCTGCTGACCCCTGGTGTGGGCCTTAAGTGTATAAAGCCATCATGGTAACTTTGCAGGTGCTTATATCTCATTTCAAATTCAAACACAGCAGGTCTGTTCAGAACAGCATCCTGATTTTGCTTATACTGTCAATGAAAGAGAACATGCTGAACACAGATTGGGTTTTACTACATCAGAATCTCCAGAGTTAGTCTAACAACCATAACCTGTCAGTCACTGGGCTTGATCCTCTGCTCAATGAAGTCAATGGCAAACATCCATTTTCTTTAATGGTGCAGGGTTACTATCATTTTCTTGTCTTCACTCTCCCGGGCTGGCTCCAGGTTATTTATATAGACTCTGATCCAGCAAAGTGTTTAAGCACACGCTTAAGCACTTTGCTGGATCAGAGTAGTCCCACTGAAGTCTGAACATGGACGGTACGCCTTAGTCTAGCAGACTTCTAAATCCAGAAAACCTATGTGCTTCAGTAAGACTTATGTATTTGGGTTGGCTCAAATATCAGTCCCAAAGATCAGGAAGGTCTATCACAAAGAAAGAGAAAATATGACCACACCCATTAGCATGGGTCCTCCTCCACCAATATCTTTCTCATTTCTGTTATGTAAAACAAGGTTTAGTTAGATACTGAATTCAAAGGCAGTTTTGCCTTCTTGTAGTTTTTGGCCTACACATTCACCCTAATTGTGAGTTTATCTGTGAGAAGTAAATGAAAGTTCATCAAATGTCACAATTACCTGTAACAATAGATGTTGATGGGAAAAGTTGCAAAGGGGAGACAAAGACTGAATTAGTCCAAATACAAAGGCCTACTGATATAATTCAAGGACTGTGTTAAGATCTCTTGTTTAGCAGGCATGAAGTCTGGAACTGGAAATTAATTAACTGAAATTGGTGTGTCAGAAATGAAGCCTAACTAGTGAACAAGATAAAGGGGGAGGGGGCATTCCCCCATCACATTCTTTTTGGGTCCTCAAAAGAAGAGACCCTGGGGGACAAACTGCAGGTGGTCTGACAACAACTGGCTGGGGAGGCCGGTGGGCTGAAAGGAATGAGCTTCACCATTATGGCTGCCATGCCACACCATTATATGGGACTCCAGGTTCCATTGTCACACCATCAGGCCTTCATCCGGAGAGATGATTTGACCAGACCAGCACAGAGGAGGGGTCCCAAAGGGCATCACCTTGTCTAGTGGCTTTGACTAAATCCCAAATACCTCCTGGGATTTGAGACTTTGTTTCCCCTTCCTTCATGTGCCCTTTTTTCCTCCCCACCTTATTTCTTCTCTGTCCAAATCCATTCTTTTTGTCTTCTGCTTAAGAGTCTAGCTTAGCCAGCCAAGATTGCAATGTCCCTATAGCTAAAAAGCAATACACTGAACAGTCTAATTTTAGTACAAGTTTGGGAGCTCTTGAAGTGACTAATAAGACCATGTGTCATTCCTGTGTCTTTCCAGCAATGAGGTTGCAAGTCAGAGTTAACACATCAGAAACAGAAGCTACATTTTCTCTCTTGTTTGTGTTTGTCTTGTTTTGTCTTTTAGGAAATAGGATTAAACTTTAACAACAACAGAAACAACAACTCATTCCCATTCCCCCAAAAGGACAGTTATCACCATATTTACACATATAAAACCAGTCAAATAGCAGGGTTTCCTTCTATAAAACCTCTCCAACAGAAGAGGAAGGAAAGGGATATTGTTACAATGAAAGCCTTATTTAATAATTCACATTTCAAATGCCAGAACTGTTTCCCTCCTTTTCTATACCTTTAATAAAAGGTTAAAAGAACTTTTTATGGTGTTTTCTCCATGGTACTAAGCAGGCTGAGGTCTCTGTATACCAAACCCAGAACTTTGTTTAAAACTTTTAATGCTGAACTCAACCACATCATATTCACACTCTTTGAGCCAATTTATTCCATCAAAATTAATAAATCCTTAGTGTTTAGAATAACATTTTTAGTCATGATTTAGAATGATTCTCCTCTAAGATTTCAGTCTTTGCTTCCACATCCTGCAGAAAAAGAAATGTTTTAGAGCTGAAATACAGATTTATGCATCCCACTGCTGATCCCAACTGTATACATTTATTGTTCTCACCCATACAATGGGTGCAATATTTGGTCAGGAAGTCTGCAGAGCAGTTGTTTCTTACTTATCATCTTGTATCATCTTCCCTTTACGTTTCAGAAGGTGCAGAGATTCTCTTTAATACTGGACTCCAAGGAGACTATATTTGTTCTCCTCCCAACCAATTATATTCTGAAAACTGTAGGTTTTTGATGACTCAGGAATTAACCAAAAACATATTTGTGAGATCCCTGGGGAAGCAGGTTACCTGTGATCTACTAGCCAACTTACTCCTGATTAAAATGAGCTCTAAAATACCATGAAGCAATGCACTGAGTATCAAACAAGAGTTGACAAACTCCTGAGTTCTAATCTCTACTGTACCACTGACTTTGTCATGTGATCTGTGGTAACCCTCCTTCACTCTCTGCCCTCATCCATAAAATGGGGAGAATAATGTTTTATAAAATGGGGTGTATTTATTATCTCATTTGTCAATTTCAAATTCAAGCATACTAAAATATTTAAGTACTCTAAAATAAAAGGTGAGTTGTCAGCCACTCTTACTTTGTGGACTTATCATAGGATTTTGTGTTCTATTCCATTTGTTCCTGGGTAGCCAACATTGCAATGATTTATTTTATTTCTATTGCAAGAATCCTTATAAGAGGCTTTTGGTCTATAAATAGTAAGGAAGCACTGTATCATCCAGCTAATACCTTAAATACATTTTTTTTTTGCTTTGTGGGACTATATATAAATACTCAAAATACTCATAATGAATAATCTATCCCCATTTTTAAATGACACCCAAACTTGAAAATACCACTGAAAACTGACAATAATTAAAGAGAATAAATATCACAGAAAGAAAATTACCACAATAGAAAAAAGAAAGGTTTTTTGATAAACTTCAAGAAACTAATGGAGAGAATCTGGTTAGGATGACAGATGGACATTAAGGCTTTCAGAATAAGTGTCCTCATTCTAGAATATTACAATGTTGGACCCTGAAGTCTGGAGAAACAGCCTCTTCTAAATGTAACAGAGTTTTTAAAGGTTTCTGTAAAGTTCAGTCTGGATTTAGGATGAAGAATTTCAAGCCTGCATGGCTATAAATAAAATATGTTCTTTAATGTTTGAACCAAGCATATTATTTTTCTTGTCAGCAGAAAAAAAAATGATCATTCAAAGAAAATGAAATATGACTGATAAGTTCAAACTCGTTTTCATCCATGTTATGCTATTTTATCACCAAACGTCAAAGCAATTATTATATTTTTGTACTTCTTTCTTTTATTTGAGGTTATCTGACACAGATTAAACTGTTTCGATTAGAAATCCTATTTTGGAATCTGGTGTCTAGAGTTAAGTTTTCTTACAATAGTTATATTTTTCCTCTTCTCTTTCCAAGGCTTCTTTTCTTGTAAACCCTCAATATATTAATTCGCTTGAAAATAAATAAAAAATACATAACATTAAATTCAGCTCTACCTGCTCAAGTGCACACAAAACAACTTGAAGATAAGACAAAATAAACAATTTTAAGAAGTGTAGAAAAAAAAAGGCAGATGGAGTGAAATAAAGGGCCAAGATTCCAAACCATTCTTTATAAATGGAAATCAACAGAAAATTCCACTTGCTAGAGCAGCTTTATATGTAAGCACTTAATTCACTGGCTTTCTTGGGACTACTTGGATAAGTGCTCACCAGGATGTGTAAGGGCTCCAGAATTAAGCCCTCAGTGAATACCGGTGAATGAATAATTCAGTTGCAGAAAGCAGGATTGATTTGCAAACAGAAAAACAGAGCTAAATTCAGAATGAATAGGGAAGCTTATTTTATTTGCCCTTAAACCAGTTTTACATCCTTGTAACTCCATTGGCTTCAGTAGAATAACTCCTGACACTCTAGGGAGGTGGTGGAATCTCCTTCTTTAGAGGTTTTTTAAAGTGGGCTTGACAAAGCCCTGGCTGGGATGATTCAGTTGGGGAATGGTCCTGCTTTGAGCAGGGGATTGGAGTAGATGACTTCCAACCCTTATATTCCATGATATCAGTGATGCCAACTTTTGCAAGTGATGTGCATCATGGGAAGTGATGGAACCCATAGATGGAAAATGAGGAACCCAGAATCACAACATTTTTTTTTATGTTTCTGAATTGATTTTGCTTTAAAACAAAGCTTTTCATTCTTTTCATTTTATGAAATGTTGCATTTAGTGAAAAGTTTTGATACTCATAATTTGGGATAAAAAAATTGATGATTTTTAAAAAAAAATTCTTGCCAGACAGAAATTTCATTTTTTCCATCAGTTCCACTGCAAAGGTGTAAAACTCCACTACTGAGTCCCTTCAAGGAGACCTTGTTGTTTATCCGAAATGATAAAGACCAATCCTCTTTCAACCAGGGTTCAGTCTTCCAAGACCATCCAAGCAGGTCGTGTTACTACATTTGGCTAAAATATATGTAGCTACTAGACCACAATCTGCTTCAGGAGCCTGGAAGAAAAACCAACAATGCAGGTACCCAGCATTCCACTTCTGTCTCACAAATACTTGTGCAATCCATTGCTATTGTGCATATTGTGTTTCCCTGTATGAGTTGTTCACATAGAATATAACAGTAGGTTTCTCACCTCACAAGTTATTCCTATTGATGAAATGGAACAATAATGTGCTATGGATCTGAAAGCTAATGTTCCAAAGAACAAAAAATGCATACAAATTAATATAAGAACCTTGGGCTGATTATCACAATGATTTTATATTGTGATTAGACAGAAATCTGTAGGTTATGTTAGTATTTGTTTTATACCGTTGTATTTTGGTTAATGGGAGTTGTCCTTTTAAGAACAGGGGTTGGGAAGCTGTGTCTGTTGGGACTGAGAGCAACATGTAGGAGATTTTTGCCTATGTATCCAGAAAGTAGAAAACTTTTGCATATGTAAATTCCAAAAGGTCAGACCTTGATGTAATACATGCGTCTTTCCCCAAAAAGCAAGTCTCATTCTCAGAGATGTAACATAGCACTTGTAGAGACCGGGTGCCTCAGGTCAGTACAAATGAGTTAGAGAGTTTTTATAGGTTTAAACCTTGCTCAGATCAGCAGAGATTGAGTTATTCCTGTGCAGTGGAAGTTTGATAGCTTCTATATTATATGAATCTGGGAAGTCCCACTCGCAGATCCCACATTGCAACCTCACAACTGCTCTTTGAAGTAGACTGTAAGCTTTTCAGAACAGGGACTGTTTCTTACTAAGTGTTGTTGCTAAGTGCTGTACAATGGGACCCAAGTCTTAGAGCTCCTGGGGCAAAACCACCTTACTCACTGTAAACTTGAGAGTGAGGAGACAAGTTAATCATCACATGCATTTGGGTACACAGGGAGTTCAAAAATTACAAAAAAGACACCAAACATAAACAAAACTCATAATTTGGGGGCAGCAGAAGGACGAGTCAAATTCATGATTAACTTTCAAGGCTGGCAGTAGCATGAAGTACACTAGTCCCCCCCCCCTCTTTTTTTTTTTTTACAAAGAATAATTCAACCAGCCATAGAGCTGGTTCAACATCTAAAACTTGAAAGCAACGGGAGTTTGGGGAACCTAGAAATGCAAGATTGGGCCCAATCTTTAGATCAGAGTAAATATATTTGGAGGAGGAGAGTCTTAAGTGAACAATTTTTCTTCTGTAAACTATTACAGAATTATTTTAAGATCCACTCCCACTTCTTGGCCTCCCTTTTACCTTGTCACTCTTAATTGCTTTTAACTTTTATTCAGCTGTCATATTTCTGTCGCTCGTTTTCTTTTTTTAAAAAACTTACCATCTGTCTGGATCAACAATATTTTCATTCCTACACCATTTTCTTTCCCAACATATGTCTTCAGTTTCTAATGCAGATCTGAATACTTGAAGAATGTTGTCAGCTACCATGCCACCAATTTGAATGAATCAGCTTCGACATTTTACCAATTATACTGCACAACATTTTGAAGAAAAATATAAATAGCACTTAGTTCGCTGAAGAATTCAGTTTAGCTTATTCACTTTGGAACATAAAACATTTACCAGTAGGGTGGTGGGTTTCTCTTTTCAGTGGGAGAGTAGGAAATTCAGTTTTGTCCATCGTCTCCTCTGAGTTAGTAACTGCATGTCATAATGCGACTGCCACTGAAATAGGGTGACCAGATGTCCCAATTTTATAGGAACAGTCCCGATTTTGGGGTTCTTTTCTTATATAGACTCCTATTACCCCCCACCTCGTCCCGATTTTTCACATTTGCTGTCTGGTCACCCTACACTGAAATATTTTTAAAATTATTTTTAAAACCTGTATGCTAAACTTTTTTATACCTTTGTAATTCTTCACTTAATATACTGCTTGAGGGAAAAAAGACATTCCGCCTTGCTATTGAAGCACTCTTTCCGCTAGTATTGGATAGAATAGTGATGTTATATTTTAGTGGAGTGACAGTCACTGATGCTGATGGTAATGTTGCCTACTTGTTTCCATTCAAATCCTCAGGTTTAAGTTACTCAAATTGCTGACATTTTCCTAGATTGAGATTTGAATGATGTTTCTTATTTTTAAAGGTGGAGCAGAAAGTTTTCAGCCATTTTTAAGTATAAACAGATTTAAAAATTTCATTTTCCCCTTTAATAAATCAATATCTATATAGGTGGATATATTCCAGTGCTCTTTCTGAAGTGAAAATGGAAGAGAATAGAAAGTTGAAACATAACTTGGAAATAGAACTTGCTGAAAAGTGACTGAGTATTCTGGTGAAAAATGGTTTCCGTTTGCTCAAGTTGTTAATCTTTGGGAGTAATGTACATGTGAAATACTTTCTACAACAGATATTTCACAGAGTTTGTAAACAGCTTGATCCTGCAAACTGATTCCCTTTAACTCCCATCAACTACAGAGGCAGTTGACGATGCTCAGTAGGGCTAGTCAAAAGTTTTCTGCCAAAACTGTTTTTAAAGGAAAATTTGGTTTTTGACTAAACAACGTTTTTCATAAGAACTGTCTTTTTTCCATATACAAAAATATTTTTTTGGCTAAACAACTTATGAAAACAAAAACTTTATTTGCCAAAAACTGCATCTTCTGAGGAAGACTATACTGTGCACTTGTGCTCTGCCAACTTAGCTGTCTAATGAAACATAGATCAAAAGTGCAAAGAATTAGGGAGGGCTGTTGAGCACCATGTGAGGTGCACAAGTAGAAGTCCTGCTCCGAGGCACCTTACAAGGTCTGCACTACAGCTGCTCATCCAGCCTACAGACTGCACTCTTCACAGCAAACCTTCACTACTAGGTGCATGATGTACTAGGACAACTGTACCTGCATAAACAAAGGTGTATCTACCCCCACACCACCTCTTGTCTCATTCCCATTCTATTTCCAGTTTGAACTTCCACAGCAGCGTATGATCTGCATCATGCAGGGAATGTGCAGGTAACCCAGTACTGCTATTGAGCCAATGATTTCTGCTATGTGTCTACCTTCATACCTGGGGTATGCTATCAGACAGCCACATGAAAGAACTCATCTCCTGCAAATCCCAGGAGACATGCAGCTGAGATGGTCTGTAAAGTAGACTGTAGAATAAAGTATGATATTGTATTGGTTGAGAACAATCATTTGATTCAGTCACATTTCGTTTCATGGGCTGTTTCTGGAGCACCCTTTATAAAGAACAAGATGTAAAGTTTTAATCTAACCTGATGCTATAATTTTCTTACATAAATTACATTGTATAATATCCTGAGCACTTCAGCAGTGAGGCATTTAGAAATACAATCAGGATGATGAATATTTTACTTTACATTTGTAGAAATCTTTGTATTTATAAAATAGATTAAACCAAGAAAGTAGCGACATGTGAAGACTTGGGGAAAAAAAGAAGCAAACTTCAGATCTCAAATGACATGTAGTTACTTCAGCAGAAAACAACCCCTGTCATTTAAAGGGGAGGGGAGGGGGAAGCATTACATGTCTATATTTCACTATAAAGTAAAGCTTGTGTCTATGACAGCATTACGGTGATCTGTTATGGTCTTGTATTTTTAAAAACTGAAACTCATCTGGTTTAAGGTTAAACTGATTTTGGCATAAATATCAAGGAGGCTCACAGGGTTTAAAAGCCAGGCTGAAACAGCTCAAGTGAGTTTCAAGTGAGGAAACCATTCTTCTCTGTAACACAGTGAGGCTACAGCATCAACAAGTCTTTGTGATGTTTGTTATGCTAAACAGCATGCTATTTTTTTTCTTTTTAAGTAGCACAACAGATTATGGTAAAATAGTTTATCCACAGGTGTGGATAACAACCAAACTGAGACATGTGGAATGAAATTTGCATTCTAGTGAATGGTTGTAGTGTATAATCAAGTACTGTATGCAGTTAAAGGAGTCTGTTGTCTCACTGTAATGAATATCTACATCCATCCTAACAGTTAATGAGGAATAAATGACTTATTATCAGGGAATGGCAGTATCTAAATAGCTCTGCAACAAAAAACAGAATATTAAAATGTGTAGCTAAAACAGATCTTAAATGATAATGAACTTATCCAAACAATTAATTATTTTAAAAGCCTCCAGGAAAGTTTACTGCTTTTGGATAGAATCAACACTAAACTTGTTTAAGTAGACTTGCACATTTGCAGACTCAGTTAATAATTGGCCTTTTAAAAAGTCACATACCAATTCTTAAACAGGAACAACACTGCAATAGTGTGGAAGTCACTCCGGTGCACCCAGTGTTAGTCAAGTATGGCATAGCTGCTGAGTCTTGTATCATTTCCCTTCACCCAGATTATCAGCAAATCCAGACAGACATTTTAAATTAAAAAGCACACGTCCTCCCATTTTCTAAAGCTCTCATTTAGTAACGCGACCCGTACGTTAAAAGTAAAAAAACTGAGTCTGTCTTGTCTTGAAAAAAGATGACTGATAGGGGAACTGATCGCAGTCTTCAAATATGTTAAACACTGTTATAAAGAGAATCAGGGTGGTAGCCGTGTTAGTCTGGATAAAAAGGATAAATGCACACAAATCAGATATTAGGAATGGCAATATACAAAAACCTGTAGGGGAACACTTCAACCTGCCTGGACACACTATTACAGATTTAAAAGTCACCATTCTGCAGAAAGGGAACTTCAGATCCAGACTGCAAAGAGAGACTGCAGAGCTTCAATTCATTTGCAAATTCAGCACACACACTTTGGGATTGAACCGAGATCTACAATGGTTGGCTCATTACAGACATTGTTTCTCGTCTCTCCATGTTCACACACCCCATTCAAATGCTAGACGAATAATCCACACTCCCTGATCGGAGATAACAAGCTGGCTCAGCTTAATTGGACTAACCTTTTCACCTCCCACCTGGCTCTTACCTACTTTTCTATAACTGCCTGTTTGTGAACACTTCTACTGCCTGCATCCGACGAAGTGGGTATTAGCCCACGAAAGCTCATGCTTCAAAACTTTATAGTTAGTCTTTAAGGTGCCACAGGACTTTGTTAACTCTGTTATAAAGAGGACGTTGATCAATTGTTCTCCATGTCCACTGAAGGTAGGACAAGAAGTAATGTGCAGGAAAAGAGATTTATGTTAGATATAAGGGAAAAAAACTTAACTACAGGGGTAGTTAAACTCTGGAAGGGGTTCTAAGGGAGGCTGTGGGATCCCCGTCACTGGAGGTTTTTAAGAACCAGTTGGACAAACACTGTCAGAGATGGTTTAAGTTTACGTCATTCTGCCACAGGGCAAGGGAATGAACCGGATGACTTGTTGACTGCCCTTTTAGCACAGCCCTACAGTTCTGTGTATAAGTAAGAGCTTACTCAGACATTTGTCATCCATGTCTCCTTGTTTCAGAAGACTTCTCTTCTTTCCTGTACCTGTAAGCGGTCTGGAACCCTTCCTAGTTCCTATCTGTCCCTCCTTAAGCAGAAGTCCCGAGCTCTCTTTTTTGGAGCTGGGCTGTATGAATTAGTCCTTCATTCTCTCCAGCTCTCCTCTCTGGACCTGGGTTCCACGGTCCTTAAGCAGTAGCCCTCAGCACTCTTCTCTGGAATTTAGTTCTACGTAAATATATTTCTCTCTCAGAAGCCTCTTTTCTTTAATCAGCCTCCAGGTTTCAGAGGGCTTAGCAGGCCAGATATTCCCTACTGATGTCTGTCCTGCTAAGAAGGAGGCAGCAGCAAGCATTAAAACTGATCTCCGTTTCCCAGCTCATCTTCAATTGATTGGGTGAGAGGCAAACTTTGCCCCACCCTCTCTGCAAGGCTCGTGGCTGCAGACCCTTAAAGAAATAGATTTTCCTCTCCAACACTTCTTACTCCGGGACCACTTCCCCTCTTCCAAAGTTTCTGAGGTCTCTGTGTGTATATTATCATACCTTCCAAACTTTAAAAATGGACCTTTTCCAAAAGGGCCATGGACTAATAATTAGGTCTCATTACCCCATCACAGGCATCTTTCTAAACACAGAAATTGCCATGCCAAATTAGATCACCTAATTCCACCAGTGACACTTTTTCAGTCAGGACAAAACTGTGGGTCACCATGTTATCCCTCTGCCTCAAGAGAGAGACTTGCTGGTGCTAAACTGGATGACACCTCCCTATCCCCCCAGGACCACTCAGAGCCAAAGTGTTGCTGGATAGCTGCAGCAGACAGAGACATAGCGGGGAGTGACTTGCATCCTGGAGGCTATCTGTGAGCAGTGTAGGCTGGAGGCTATAGGATCAAACCAGTGTAAAGGGCACCACTGGTTACAGGGCAGGGGTGACGGCTACTCAGTAGCTGGATTGTACCTATTATATCTCAATCGTCTTTAAACCATGAAATTGCAGCTAGTGCAGAGAGAGGTGACCTGCCTGTTAAGCAGCATTCTAGCAGAGAATAGATTACACCAACACTCTTTATCTGCACTGGTTAACAGTTGACTTTGGAGTGAGGTTTAAATTGTTGGTTTTTTATTTGTAAAACCCTACCTAATTTGGGTTCTGACTGATGGAGAAAGCTGCTCTATCAATAACTGCTGTGGTATCACAGGAGATCTTCCTCTCACTAATATATTGCACAGAGGATGGTTCTTTCACCCTAGAATTTGCTTTTCCCTTTGGTTCAGCAATGCCTGGCTTAAATGACCTGCAGGATACACTGCAAGGCCCACCCATGTTCCCACAATCTTCCTTTGAGAATGAGGGATGCATGTGAAATCAAGTGGGAGAGAGGTGGAGTTTATGTCTATGACAGTGAATACCTTTTTAGGAGTGTTTTGTTATTGAAGAACTTTTCATGAGTGTGTTAAAAGTCTGCTGCCATAGCAAAGGAAGTGTTTGCCCTAGTCAGGATACCAAAAGAGATTCTGACAGAGTGGAGTGCCAACTTTTTATCCCCACTAAGAGAAGAGCTTTGCAAGCTACTAAAAATCCAGGCCCTGAAGACTTCTGTCTACCACCCTCAGACCGACAGCTTAGTCAAGAAATTTAATGGGACCTTGAAATTGATGCAAATAAAATTTGTAGAGGATGATCCATGGTATTGGTATAAATTGTTGCCTGCCTTGATATTCATTATATGGGAGGTACCCCAATTGTCTACTGGGTTCTCCCTGTTGAACTGTTGTTCAAAAGGCAACCCAGGGGGATCCTAGACCCCTTCATGAGACCTGAGAGGAACAAGAATCCTGGGTTACTAGGTCCATCCCATATATATTACAACTGCGAGAGCACCTTAAAAGAGTTGGAGGGTTTGTCTGTGAGAACTTAGTGACAGCACAAAAGACCCAACCCAGGGCACCTGTCTGAGGATCTTCGAACCAGGTGCTCATGTCCTGTTGCACTCCCATCATCTGAGTCCAAACTGTTATCCAACTACAATGACTCATCCAGTCATCCAGTCTTGCCTGGGTAGAAGGGGAAGGGAGTGAGGGATGACCACCATCTAATCTGGACTTGAGGGGGAGGTGGGGTGATGAGGTGTGCCACCCCCACATTGGGTGGCCAGAGACGGACCATCATTGTGGGCCCAGGTGGCCATGCCCCTTCTTCCCTGCTGCACATGCTCCAAGTGGAGAACTCAGATAAAAGGAGGCAGCTCAGGCCAGTCTGGGGAAGGGATGAAGGGAGCACACTGCAAGCTCTTGCAGAGGTACCTACAGCATCCCTGGAGGTAAAGCCCAGGAACCGGGACTTCTGGCCAAATGACCCACTGGCTGTGGAGACCGCTACGGAAGACAGGCTCCTGCCCTCTGAGGAACCTGCCTAAATTACAGCCCAGACCCGAGAGATTCTT
Source organism: Sternotherus odoratus (assembly GCA_032164245.1). Taxonomy (NCBI): domain Eukaryota; kingdom Metazoa; phylum Chordata; order Testudines; family Kinosternidae; genus Sternotherus; species Sternotherus odoratus. The sequence goes on from JAVMKO010000002.1 coordinate 109,035,432, forward strand.
GCTTTGCCCTGCCCAGAAGGCTAATTCCTCAGACTGGCTATTTGTTTGTTGCTCCAACCAGGGGGCTGCCGGGCTATAGACTAATTGCTTACTTTTCCCCACCCGGGGACTGCAGCCTGCTTGCTGCTTCACCCAGACCTGGGAGCTAATTCCACAGACTGTTTGATTGTTTTGCCACTTAGAATGCATGGATTACCCATTTAGGTGACCCGGTCGGGGGCCGGACCACAGTTGTCAGAAATCACCCGCTTAACAGGGAAGCCCATTACCGAGTGGTGGAGCAGACCAGTCCATACTGGATTGATGGGGGGGGGGGACACGCCCTAGCTCGACTACCCAGACCCTGCCTGTCACAGGCCCAAGAGATTGATTTTGCAAACTCAATGTTTTCCACAGAAAGCAAACACTTTTTATGAAAAATATATTCCAATTTTCCATCAAAAACAGTTTAAGCAGAAAATTTTCAACCAGCTATTAAAAAAAAAAAAAAAGAAGGAGAAATAAGCTGAAATTCAGAAAGCCCAACATTTTTGTTTGTTTTAGAGCGAGATGGGCTCTTCCCAAATCTTTGAATGCATTTTGCAAAAGTCAGATAAGTTATAGTTACACCACAACTCAACAGATTTGCTTCAGCTACTCTTAAAAACAAAAAAGTTTATTCTCTGGCCTATATAAGCGTGAGAATTTTCTAGGTAAAGAGATTGTGTGGGGAAGGAGGAGGGAGTACCTGAAGAGGAGAAAGGCTGGATAATTTGGACGGTGAGAAATTAAAAGAAGGCTTTTAATGGAATGCTGGTTGTGGCCTTTAATGTGGAACAGCTGAAGTGGTAATAATAAAATAAATTAAATTTACAGTGTATTGCATTAGTGTTTACAATGAACAAACTGAATATACTCGATAAATGTTATCCAAATTTCCCGTTTCATAAATTCTCTTTGCACCTAATGTTTATGAGAATGAAAGGTTACATTATTGTGCTAGTCAGAGAGAATGTCATGGTCAAAGCAATCTGCAAGCACAGCAGTGCTTTGACTGTAACCTGAAAGCAATTTTCAATGGAAGTGTTACAGTATCTCACATAAAAATTGATTTAAGTGTAAAGGCATGCTTTTAGGTTGCCTCAAGTAAGCAAAAGAATATGCAGAGTTGGTAATGTATATAAAACTTACAACCTGTTATGTCCACTTATTGTCAGATGGTAACACACATTGCTGCTTTTAGAATGAAGTCACCTTGATCTCTCTAAAATAATAAAGAGAAAAGGTTTGGTGAAATCATACCATGGAGTTCTTTAATGTTGTGCAAGATGAATAAACATTTTATTTATGATCTGTAGCAAGCATTAGGGAATCTAACTTACTTGTTTGCTAAGGACATAGATCTTGAAACATACTTTTTATGGTGAAATCCATTTAAACTTCCTTTCCATATTTGGTTGTCAGTCACTATCAATCAGTAAAATCTTTTTAAAGCAAAGCACAGGAGAATTCACTGGTTCCCTTACGTTGTAACTCTTCAAAGGAATCATATGGGAAATGTGAATATGTTCAATCAATCATACAATGTTTCATAAAATTAAATATACTTTTTAGCTGCATTGAATATTTATTTTATACAGTATGCCATTTTTGTTTTCAACTGGGTTGGAAATATGTGATGTTGCTTTTCAAACATAGCCATATAAAAAGATTCAGTATCTAGAAGACTGGATATATGTTATGATTACAAAAGCAGACCTTGCATTTTTGGAATTTTCCACTGAAGTCAGCAGATCATAGGCAGTTTTCAGCTATACTTGTGTAAATTTGAAATAGCTGTATTGACATCAGTAAAGTTACCCAAAGTTTCTACCTCTTCAACAAAGCAAGATTTGTCATCTGGATAGACCACCGTTTTTTTTCTAAACTGTAGCACAGTATTATGTCATTAAAGTCGGATCAATCAAACCTTACTTATGCAAACCGTTGATGTCATTGGGATTTTTCGATGAGCAAGGTTTGCAGGATCACCCATAAATTGGATAGGCATTTTTTTTTAATATTGTGATTGTAGCAGTATGTGCCTATACCACCACACCCATTTCACCCATTGTACACGGAGGGATAAAATGTTGCCAGTGACCTAGTTGTTCACTCCAGACAGAGGGCATCCTTCATAATCCAACACCAGGTTTTTGGATTGGATAACACCGCATTATTACAGCACCTTCACCATAATCATGTGAGAGGACACCCTCCTCAGTGAAGAGTAAGGAAAAGAGAAGGAACTGATCCTTGGTCTTACCTAAGAAAAGGGCGGGAGGAAGGAGTCTGAAATGCGGAAAAACAGAACTGCCCCAATGGAATCGGCAAAATTTCAATTCTAATGGAAGTAAATAGGACTTAGGCTCTTAAAGATCAATTAGGTTCTTTTGAAAAGAATTATTTAAGAGCCTAATTCCCAGAGAATTTCAATGAGACTTTAGCTACTAAATACATAAATCACTATTGAAAATGGGACTAAGGGGCTTTTGAAAATTTTACCCCTAGTAAAATTGATATACTTAGAATAAAACAAATCTCTAACATAAAAACACAAGTTTAGACATCTGTCAAAATTATATTAGTGATGAATTAGAGGTCAGTGATAGCACTCACTAGCACAATCCTCCTTACCACTCAGTCCCCTAAATCACTTCAGCTGGCTCTCAAAAGTAATAGTAAAAATTCATATTTTAAAAAGTGTATTTGTTTCTATAATGCTGGCAAAATACAAACATCTTAAACTTAACAGGATGTCCTAATGTCAGTGTTTCTAATACATATATACATGCATGCGATTCCTGGTTTCCAGTAGAATCAAGACATTCTCACCATTGTTTTCACTCTGAACTTTGTAGATTCTGCTGGGTACCACGTCCTTCACCCCTCTGCTGTCATAAGCCCAAGTAGTGGCTCATCAGTGAGATACAGGTGTGACATGCTTTCCAATACTGTACTATATTTAGAATTCAGTGATGCATTTCTATTTTTCCCATTTGAAGTTTTATCTTTTAAGTCATGCCCTGATTCTGAAATAAAAAAAACACATGTTGCAAAAACCCATTTCCTGGGGAAATTATTTAGAATTGCTTACATGTTTTCTATAGTTTTTAAATATCTATTTTGTAACATGAATAAAACCAATGAAAGTAAAGCCAGCTCCATATTCACAGACTCAGGATGAACATAGCTCTTTATTGAATCTTGTGGAGGTTCTCTTTGGCCTTTGCTTGCTTGCTTCTCTTTCCATTGGTTTTCGCCAAACCTCTGTCTGACCTAAGTGTCCATCCCAGGTGAAATGACCCATTTTACTACTCGGCAACTATATATATATATATATATATATATATATATATATATATATATATATATACTACCTCCTCTACTTCCTCCATCCAGCAGATGTATTGTAAAAAATATGTCCTCAGTCTTTCAAATACATCACCTCTGCCATACATCCCTTTTCCCTGATTCAACTAAAAGCTCCTTGCACAAAGCCAAACTGAAGACTATATCCCAGGAACAGAAGGCTATTTTTTTCTCAGATTCTCTAAATAATACATATGATTAATTACAACAATGAGTGTCCTTCCATAAAAGTCTGATTGTGTTATTCATTGCAAATGAAATAACCAAGAATTTACCTCTTTTTAGCTGGGATTTATTTTTTCTGATTGCTGCTAATATATCTACTGTTCATAAGCATTTGCCCAAAAGTGTGAATGAATGCTTTCCCTTATATGGATTATAACAGTTAGTCTAACTGACCAGTTTAAGTATTAAATATGGACAAAATCCACTCCTGTACAGAGGGTCCACAGAAGCACCGTGCAGTGTAGCTAACTCATGATTTTACTGAGTTTTGCACAATCTTGTTTTTTTTGTTAAAGTCTCAGCTCCTAGTGTGTTGCCATTCCATCTGTAACTCAGCTTTCATATATAAAACAGGCTCCCAGGTTTCATGGTTGGAGAGATAAGCTTGAAAGTGTTACCGCTAAAGGTTCAACACTCAAAAGGCAAATACAAACAATTCATTTTAAAATTCAATTTTTTAAAAAAAGTCTAATGATCTTTGGACTGGGATCATGATTTTTTAATACAATACATACCATGCACCAAAATACATTCCCTTATAAACCAATTTTAAGGGGAATTTATGTGGTGCAAAGACTTTGTGAGATACCTCTGCATGAGATCAATTCTTCAGTGAAAGTCATGTGGTATTCTCTCTGCTCACTGAGTGGAAGGTTAAAACATTTTAGAACAATTATGAATAGCCAGGGCCGGCGACAGGAATTTGGGGCCCCCGTACGCAGATCGTACGGGGCCCCCCCGGCTGGTCTCCTGCTGCCCGTGGGGGGCCCCTCCCGCCGGTCTCCCGCCACCCGTGGGGGGGCCCCCCCGACCGGTCTCCCGCCGACCGCACCCCCCCCCGGCCGGCGACAAGGGGGTACAGCAGCGTACCAGGCCCGCCCCGGATTTAAGGGGGCCCCCCTTAAGTCCGGGGCCCGGTGCAGCTGTACCCATTGTACCCCCCTGTCGCCGGCCCTGTGAATAGCAAATAAATATACACCTGTTCTCTCACAAACAACACTGATCACATTCCATCCCAAATTAAGCAAATACAAACTTGCTCTCCATGAATGCTCACAAACAGAAATAAAAAAGTGGCCTGAAGCATGCCATTACAAGTGACCTATGCAAAGACTTATTACACGTTGTGGAACATCTTTAATAGTTTCTTTGTGTGTATGTTTGTTTCTTGGCATAATATGGGCATTATGAAGTAAGGGATTTGATTATCTAGTGAAGCTTCCAACAGCAAGAAGACCCTATATAACAATTACACGGATCAGAATTAATGTAACTAATGGCCTAATCAGTCTTTTTTTCTGCTTCAGTTCTCAGACCACATACTACATCTTGATTATTAGATGGCTAAGCACCTTTAGTGTAAATGAAACAGGAAAGGTGATAGATTTCATTGACTATAACCATTTGTTTACAAAATCTGCAGCTAAACTGGAACAGGTCAAATACAAAGCCTACCTCCACAGCCAAGTTAAAAGCACAGGATTCATCATGTAAATCAAAGCTTAGCTTTAGGTTTTATTGGAAAAGCAGGTTCAATTTCATTTGTTTTTGCTTGTTGTCTGTATGAGACTCATTGAAGCTGCTTCCATGAGTGCTATCTCATTATTTTATCTTTCACTGTAAAGAATTTTAAGGTACTTTGTATGAGGAATGCCTTATAAAAATAAATTGATTTGAATTTTGCATAGAAGAGTGGAAAAACTTTTTACCTTTCAACTGCCTCAGATTTTTTCATTAAAAAGTTATCACAGTGGCTCTTCAATGTACTGATGCTTCACTGTACAGGCTGTGAAGAAGAAATAGAAAACAATGTCAGATTTTAGATAAATTGTTCACCTTTCTTTTAGAGAATTTCTTTTTTTCCTTTCACAGCAACCTCTTTATTATAAGCACTGAAGTCAGTACACCCCACCCTTTTCCAAAGCATGTTTTATTCACAACATATATAATTATATTTAATGTTGACCAATTTCTAAGGCAGTTAGTAAATAATATCAGCAACACATTTTAAGATTAATGAAGTTTCAAGCAATCTGGTTAATATACAGAGCTATAACTCCTTTTAAAAGGCTTATATATACACAATTTCATCACTCAAAAATTTCCTTATGTTTCTGTTTTGCTTTTTATTTTAATCGTATAAAGCTAAATTCCCTGGGGAGTAGAGGCTGGCTGAAGCTAATGGCCCTCAGCTGTGCCTTGTGCTTTCAACTCTTCTCAGCCAGTCATTAATCCCCAGGAAATGACCTGCACCTTGATCATTATTGCTTTAAAAAGTCACTAAGGATGTTAATGAAATCTAAGTAGTATCTAGGTTACCCCCAGAGCGCACAACTTCTGTAATATATGGAGAATAATGTTAGATGAGCTACAATATTTCATATTTATGAGTAAAAAAGAAAGTTAAGGAGGCTGACTGTGCCACTCCTAACTGAACAGGCAATGTCATCAAGTGCCTATAAGGAAATATTTATTGTAATGAGACCTGCTGGTATTAAAGTGACAGGAGAAAGAGGGCAATACTTCTAATTCATGGAATTTATGTACCAAAAGATACATGCAAATCCGAATAGGGCATGCAGAATCAAAGTTAATACAAAGTCTGAATTTGTCTAACTCCTACCAGTAGTAAAAGCAAGTGTCACTCTTCACAAACATTTAATATTGTCACTATAACAATGGCACTGTGGAAGGCTTGCTATGCAAAGTGACAGCTATTTTCACTCCCTACTGCAGGACATCTGCCCCTACATTTTCAAATCAACACACAGAGATTTAGTTTTGTGACTCCCATTACGGTCAAAAGGAGCTTCTGCCAAGCTAACCCTCCCACCCCGCGCCCACCAGTCCCAGTACTTTGAATCTGTGTCCTGTAAAATCTGGGGTGCATTTTGAAAATGCTATACCCAAGTATGAAGAGCAGACATAGTCTGCTGAAAAAATAATAGTTTGTCTATGAAACACCTTTTGTGCACAAATTAAATATCTCTATCTGTCCTAACATGTGGTTGAAAGAGCAAATACTGCTGCATTTATTAGGAACAGTGAAGAAAACTTGCTGCATAATAAATAATTCTTATTTTGAGTAACCTTAACCTTGCTGATGAAGAATTAATCCCACAATATCAGTAAAGTGACTACATTATATTTTGCATACCCCAGAACTTGACACTCCTTTACTTCACGTAATTTTACTCTATGAAATGTTGGTAAAAATGTTCCCATTATCATCAGGATTTGCGGTCTTTCTCAGCATTGAACAAAACAATTCTCAATTACCCTTCTGGTGTGAATGCTATTGACTACAGCAGAGGAGGGACTGGTAATTTTGTAACCACCCAAGTATCCCTTCTTGGCCAGAAGGCACTTTGTGACACCCTGCCTCTTTCTCTCCTCCCTCTTCTTACCCTCAGTCCAAAGGTAATTTAGACACCCCCCCTTCTGGCATCCACTTTATTCAGTTATCTGGGTACACACTAACCCCCGCCCTCCAAGCTTCAACCCCACTTCAGAATCTCTCTCACATTACTTGAAGTAGGGAGCCCTCAGCTCCCCTTGCTGCATTTTGAATCCCATCCCAATTCAAGGTCTCACTCTTCAAGCAGGAGTTTGGCACTGCAGGCCCCAGCCAACTATTCAATGTCTTTCTCCCTCCATACGTAGGGAGCCTTCACCCGGCCTTCCCAGAGCTGGGTTCAAGCCCAGTCACCTCTCCGAGGTTTTATCTCTCTGGAGTTCATCCTACATGCTCCTGCCTCCATGGACTATTTCCAGCTCTCCTGACTAGGGCAATTTACTTGTAAAATCAGAGTCTTTCCTGGAGAATCCTCTCTCACTTCATAATCTTTGCCACTGCATACCTCCACCCCAGATTCCTGCTGTTCTGATAGGATGCACCTATCTTCTATTAAATGGTCTTTATTTCCTCCACATAGTGAGACAAGTTTAATTTGTAACAGGTGAAATGCAGCCTCTCTCCCCTTAAGAGGCCCACACCCTGTGACTGTCAATGTTGTGTAAAGTTGGTGACTGATTTTGCATACTTTGGAGATGTGAAAGAGGAAAAATTCACAGTCAAGGATGCTGCTGTAATTATACACAGAGGAAGCAAATGAAAGCTCCAACTACAAAAGGAAAGATATGAAGAAAATGGTATTCTCTTGGGACAATATTACTGCTGCCCTAAGAAACATGTCTGTCCCTGCAAATATTTAGATGAAGGAAAGGGATAGGACACAAATTTATTTGGCCTAAACAAGCAGCAAGGGGAAGCACTAAGGCACCATTAAACGTGTCTATAGTTATATACAGCTGTGTATTTATCAGTACAGAACTGGTTTCTAAGGTTGAGAGTGGTATATTTGAGAAGTATATTAGAAATATTTACCTAATAAAGTATACACCTATGATCTCAGACAAGGTTGTACTGGGACAGCTAGCCTGGTCTGCCGTAGCCACACTGCTAGCACATGTACCTCTCCCCAAGATGGAAATTATGATTTGCAGCTACAGAGTAGGTACAGCCTAAGTGCCTATTTGAACATTCAGGAACCTAAATACATCTAAAGTTCTGGCCATCCCTGAAGAGACCTCACTATTGTAAACCACTTTTACCTCTGCCCAAAAAGCCACTGCCACTTGTCTATACCCAGGGTGCAGCTAAGGAGCCACACCTCCCAGGAGTCATCAGTAATTAGTCAGCATTTTCTTGCAGGATCTGAAATCTTGCTAACACAGGAGGTCCAATAGAGGAACTACCCTTTACAATGGCAAATTTTAAAAGTACTTTGCATGATACACAGCTATGAAATTATACCAAATGGCAACATTTTTCTGCATATTATTTTTTCTATTTTTTCTCCAATTTTTTCCCTGAGTGACTTGGTCTTCCTAATAGCCAGTATTTCAGGCAGCATCTGCTTTCTTTGTTAAATAAGAATAATGATGAATAGTTCAAGTCAATTGATTTTGGTTACAAAAGTTCAGAATTTTGACCTTAAGCAAATTGCAGTTTTACAAAGGATTGTATTTCAGTCCCTTCATCTTAGGTCATGGCTAGCCTGATGTAACATGATGTGATCAAAACCACCACAAGTTAATCAGACAGCTGCATTTTCATTTGTTAACCTTACATATCTATTCTAATTTACAGTTTCATATGGGGAGGGGCAGAGGGAATGATAAAATCAACACAGAGGTTTTGTGCAAAGCTTCAGAAATATTACCTAGAGATGAACTATGTTTTTTGTTTAAAGGTTTGTACAATCAGTTACAATTATCTTCTTTCCAAATCAAAAGCTGCTATTTTGATCATCTCTGTACATATTTTCTCAGCAAAGGTAATGGAAAAAATGAACAAAATTATATTCACTGGCACTTGTGTAAATTCTGGAATCAAAAGAAACAGAGAACGTCATATTTGCTCCTGTAACACTTTTGCAGTTTGGGGGGAAAAAAGCAAAAGTTATAAACTAAAATAATGACAGCTGGTGCCTCCAAAATGAAAACTTTGAAGTGAACTACGAATATTCATTTGGGCTGTTAGAGTGCAGGCCAGGTGTGGTGGGTGTGTCTAAGCAAATCAGGTGTTATTTTCCAAAAGTTACTGCAATTCCTGCAATTCACCACTGGATACCACTCATCCTGACACTGCTTACATTTGATTTCAGGTAGAATGTTTTAACAGATCTCTGTGTTCACTCTCTCTAGGACACTATACTTTTTTTGTTGTTATTTTCTTTACTCAAAGGAAAAAATGTGTGAAAAATATGTTTTGCTCTGTTGCAAATATTATTAATTATTTGTATTATTGAAGTGCCTAGGAACCCTGATGATGGACCATGATCCCATTGTGTTAAGTAGCATACAAACACAGAACAAAAAGACAATCCCGAAATTACAACACCTAGTAGCAGCATTGAGTTCCACTCTCCACTGTGTAAGCTTCACTGGAAAGGAGTCAGGGTATAATCCTAGCCCCGAAGCAATCAATGGCAAAAGACTCACAAAGTCTTGGTACAATAAGGGTCTTGAGACTGTTGTGGTTTCTGAAGAAATAGAAGCCTAGGTCTGAGCACTGGAGAGGCTTCCACTCTCACAGGTGTTCTAGGATTAGTGGGGCTGGCACCATAATTCTTTGTAGATCCATAAACTCCCTATGGTTGGGAAGTCCTATCTACTCCTGGCTTGCACTAGCCCCTTGCTTACGTACATGATTCAGACTCCAGGAGTCAAACCCAAGGAGTTCAGCATGAGCTTCCCCTCAGATAATGTAATGATTAGAATTATATAATTTAACTCATTTAAGTTGCATCTAGTTACCACAGTGGTAAAGAATTATTACAAGTTGTGCCACAGGGATATTTATGTCTGAGGAATAAAGATCTGAAAGAAAAAAAGACTTGCCAATCAAAATGCTAGACTCTAGAGCCTAGTGAGAACTATTAAGTTTCAATTGCTAGAGTGTACATTTTTGACCTAAAAGGCCATCTGTGAATACTTCTGTGACCACCCATCCCTTATTTTAAAAGACTATCCCTTATTTCATTGATTTGGCCCTGTGAGTGACCACCCATTCCTTATTTTATGAGGTACTGAAATGTATTAAAACTGATAAGTAGCATTATAAACATTAAATTGAATTTTATGATAATTCCATTGCATACTTGAAATTAATAGAAAAATGCAATTGAGAGAAAAATACATAATATCCTAAGGTAAATGGTATTTCCCTAAAACATCCCTTATAGTAAAGTGTTGTCGCTTATTCTTTGTATTTTCCCCTTATTTCCATCCTGAAAAAAACTGGGGGTTTTGCACAGCCTTAATACTAACTTGCTTTTACATTTACTTACTTTATGTCCTCCCAATGTCACATTGCAGAATCTGCACAGTAACTACGTAATATGAATATGTAAATATGCCAAATATACTTTAAGCTCCATTCTGACATGTTGATAAAACAGGAACTTATTGTACGCTTTGAAACTAAGCATTAAGGCTCTCCACATTTACTAACGTTAATCAAAACGGCTGCATGTACAGGAGCTTGAAAGATGTTCAATTAAAACTCATTCTGCCTGGTATAAATTACTATTATTATTTCATGAAAGGAATCCTAGAAATACCTGCTAACTTGTTATGTGTCACTGCCCTTACACTCACCTCACCTTCCAGACAGTGATTTCAGAAAATTGCTTTTAGTTATTTAAAATTCTGTCAAAAGCTGGCTTAAGAAAAAACAACGAAGAGCTGAGTAGATGCATAAATTCTTTTGAAAATGTAGTGCTCTAGGCTATCAAATAATACCAGTGGCTATCTCTGTAGTTTGAACATGCATTGTCATTTTCAGCGTGGGTAAGCTTATATATTTGTAGACTGATATTCATTTGTACAGGCCATTGATCTGTCTTGCAGTGTACCAAGAACAATTTAATACAGAGTGACTTTAGGAACCCGAATAATAAGAATATTTTATTTAGGTATTATCATGGTGATAAAAAATATTGAAGCAATGCCATTTTTCGTAATAATATACATTAAATTCAACTAAGCAGGTTAACTATCCAGACATGAAATTGTATGTCCAAAAGGGACACATGTAAATGTCTGAAGAGTAGTCAAATCCACACATTAAAAACAAATATTTCATTCTTAAGATGCCCATTCATTTTAAGGACTGTTTATTTTTATGTTCAAAACTTATGGCATAATATTTTAAATTAAAATATTCTTTTCTATTGGTAAATAAGTTTGGCAGAATGGGATTAATTTTTTTTTTATAATTTTATGAATAATATCAAAATTTTCATAACTTTTCTTAAAGTTGTACGTTAATTGAGATTACTCCCAAAGCAGAACCAGATTCTAAACTCAGTCATATCAGATATACATCATGGTAAATGTGATCAGAACCTGAGCCCGGTGTAACTAAGAGTGAGAGAATCTGGACTATGTTGATTATGGACATGATTTTGCAGCCTTTGCACTCACCAAACTCCCACTGACTTCACTGGGAAGTATGATTATGGAAGGCTGCAAGCTCATGTAAACTTTTCTGTGTGCTTCGAAAATCCTTCTGGATTAAAGCTGTTATACACATACATGGAGATGTTCCCAGGATAATCACCACTGTGATGCTGGATCTCCTAGTTACAAAAAAAGATATAGGGCAGCTGGCAGGGAATTCTCTCTCACGGCTCTGGAACTGTATGATTTCTTAACCCTTTTGGGGTTTGCTGCTGAAAGGGTCTGCTTGAAAGGGCTCTTTGAGAAGATTGTGTGGAAGCTTCCTACATGAAGGATAGAAAGGTGTTAAACTGACTGAGCTCCTGCTGAATGGATCATTTAGTGTTGAGTTTTAAATTGTATTGTTAATGCATGTTAGAACACACAGAGCCTTGAATATATGTGGTTTTAGTTATTTTAAAAAACTACATCTTTATATTTTTCAATAATTTTAAAATGAACAAATACTCTTCTGTAAATTAGTGTATAATTTCATTCCAGTGTAACACAAGGGTTTGAAATATGACCTATTTAAGACATAAAATTGCCAAATTGGAAATAAAATAAATTTTAATGTTGTAGTTGGTACCTCTTCTGGATTATGAATGAGTAAATTTATTTCCCTAATGGACCTCCGTCATGCAGATGTGTTTAGTCAGGCCCACGCTAATCATGAACTTTATTCTTCCCCATAATGCTGAGTGATACAAGTTGTGAAAATTAAGGATCTGAAGAAAAAAATAATTTACCCAGTAGACCCAGAGTTTATACTGGCAGATATATTGTTCCCTTTAATTTGCATTTTAATTACTTCAAGGACATTTATCCATCTATAAGGATCACATTAGCTACTAAGAGATCAAGGGAAAACAAATTACCTCAGATACTACCAACTGCCAGATTAATGAACAAAGGTTCCAACTTTACAGATCTGGGACGTGTTGTATAATGGCACTTATCTACCTCCAGAACGCATGGGAAATTAGTAAATAATAATAATGATATGTTGTTTTCTTCAAACTGGCAAATCAACATGTACATCATGTATTGTTCACATTTTCTGTATGGAAGAAAACATTGATTGATTGGTTGATTGGTCTTTTATGAATGTGAACTGATCTCTTTGTTTGTGGTGTTTCCCAGAGACCTATTTTCCATAACTGGAAAAACTTCACTAAGCAATTCATAATCAGTAGCAGTTCTCTTTATAGATTACCCTTTATTCCATTATTGACATCTTCCTTTATTTTAATAAATGGCTACTAATCTTAGCCCTTTAAACTCGAGTAAGCCATCCATACTCTCTACGGTATACACTGCAGTTAGACAACAACAGCTAGCCCATGCCAGCTGATTGCAGATTCAGGGGGCTCAGGCTTGAGGGGCTATTTAATTTCAGTGTAGACATTCTGTCTTGGGACATTCTGTCCTGGGCTTGTGCCTAAATTCTGGGATCCTCCCATCTAGGGTAACCAGATGTCGCAATTTTATAGGGTCAGTTCTAATAGTTGGGGCTGTGTCTTATATAGGTGCCAATTACCCGCTACCCCATGTCCCGATTTTTCACAGCCTACTCCCCCTAATGACCCAAGTCCTATCCCTCTTAATCCCACTAAGTCAAATTTTCAGAACTGCCTAAATATCTTAGAAGCCCAACCCCCTTTTGATTTTAAATAGAATTTAGGCTCTTAAGTAACCAAGGCACTTTTGAAAAGGGGATTTAGGCTCCTAGGATGGGATTCACAAAGGTATTTAAGCACACAACTCCCAATGATTTCAGTGGCAGCTAGGCACCCAAGTATTTAGGAAGCACAGCCTTAAATCCCTTGGTTGCCTTTGACAGTTTTACCCACTGACACAGAGTAGTCATTTATTATATGAGTAGCCCCACTGGAATCACTAGTACCCTGAACCTAGTCTGATTGAGTGAATCTGAGGTAATAATGGAATCCTTCATACATACTTAAACATCTTAATGTCACTAATATAGTCTCATAATATATTGTATGTAAATATTAAATATCAACCATTTTGTAGTGTTATAGGCTACAGTACATCAAACACAATTATGTTCAAATTATTAAGAGGGACCAGGTTGTATTCAGGATTAAATGCATGAAGTGTTTTTAAACATGTCAATCATGTTAGGTTGAAGATGTAATAAGAAAGCCTTCTGAAACAGATGTAACTATAAATTAGCTTCAGTATATTATTGAGAGTGAGTTGTTTAAAAATGGTGTGAAAAATCCTACTACTATGTTCAGTAGTTGAGTATATGATGTTTTTATAGTCCATTTTCTAATTACCACATCTTTTTTTCTTCATTGAGGACTAGAAACGTAACCCCACCACTATCGTCCATTTTGATGAGCTGAGTGGCCATTTTAACATCTTACTGTGCCAGGTGTGTGTGTGGCCCACCTGGTAGGAGCATCATCCCTTACTCCAACCTGAGACAGTCCTTGTCGGTATTAGGTAGTCTAAGGGTAAGCCCCTATAAAAATTGGGAGGAAGAGAAGCACATATTTTCCATTGCTAGGTCCTGCTCCACTAATCACCAAGAACTTCACATGGCTTCTGAGTCCATGGATGTTAGAGAATGCTATATCATGGCCTCCAGAACAAGACTCTGGGAATGATGAAATCAACTTTGAGAATTGGCAAGGGGTGAATCAGACCCCACCATAAAAGATAGTCAGGTTTGGCTTACTGCAATCTTCTGCTCAGAATCACTCGAAGTCTAGTTCAGCCAATACTTATCCACACACAGGATGTCAATATATTTGGTTTCTCCAAATCAATATCTACATTCATTTTTCGGTGAAGAGATATGATTGACATGTACAATATCAGCAGGGAAAGAATTAGAGAGTGTTAATAAGATGAGAAACAAAGGGACTGCCTAGTCCAATATATAGGACACTGAACTGACTCTCAGGAGTCTGGTGTTCTATTTATGGGTCCGCCATTGATCTGCTATATGAACGCAAGCAAGTCAGTTTACCCTGCTCTTCTTCCTCTCCAGTTTTTGTCTGTCTTGTCTTCCTAGATAGTGACTTCCCTGAAAAGCTTATGGTCTCCTACTAGGAGTCTGTAGAGCGCCAAGCACAATGAGACCCTATCTCAATTGTGGTGTCTAGGTACTATAATAAGACACATAATGAGTGACAATGGTGAACATTTTTTAACACGATTAAGTGAATTATAAGCCTAAATCCCATTTTCTTTCAGTGGAATATATATGCATCTGACAGACTGATAACCTACCCAATAATAATCAATAGCCCAGGGGTTAGAGTGCTCACAAGGTTTGTAGGAAACCCCAGGATCAAGTCCCTACTCTGAAACAATGTCCTAACACTGACCTACAACATCAGTCTCTCTTTGACCCAATGAATATTTAATGATTTACATATATTTGATCAGTTGTAAGATCTCTTGTAAGAGAGACTGACTCTTTAACTTGGTTTGTCAGAAAATGGAATTAGTGTTTTCCAGCCAGCCGTAATAATCACATGTATAAACAAATAGGCAAATCTTCAGTATGTATAAGGTAGTATACCCTCCAGGATACTCTGAGAACAGAATGATGACTTCTTATGAACTTGATGGGAACAACGGTGTCTACACAACTGGAGATGAGACCTGTTATAGAAACAGTGCAAATATCTATGCTTCAGAAATTGATTTCAGACTTACAGCATTGCAGCATGAAAGCAATGCCATTCATTCTGAGACAAGCTAACACTAGGAGGAGGAATAGTAGTGACAGCAGACACAGTCATAATATCTGTGTCTATGAAAAATTAGATAAGCTAGTGCATATTGGGGACATTTAAGAACTGAAAACACATCCAAGCTGTTTCCACCAAATCCAAATAAAAGCACCAAACCGATGAGAGGGAATTGAAGTGTTTGTATGAAATATCATTGCCATGAGTATAATTACAGGGTGGCATGGTGGAGAGGTGTTTCCTAAAATTTTTACCTAGGAAGGTAATAGTAGCTCTCTAGAGTCAGTGATACTGACCCTTGCCATCTGTGTAACCCTTTGTAACTCTGACCCCTGTTATACGATTAGGGCTAGGAAATAAAGATTAGTGTTTTCCCAGCACTCCTGTGTGTCACTTTTTTATGTGCATAATGTCAGTGTAAACTGAAAAACTGCCAAAACTGGAGCAAAGGAAGCTTCCCAATTCCTGGGAAGGGAATCTGGCAGAGAACTGAAAAGGTGATTGCAGATATTGCATACATTCCTGGTAATGAAGAGAAGTCAGAGACGATAGAATCCTCCCACATAGTTACTTATGGTGGGAACAAAGAGGCTTTGTACAGACATGCTAAGTGTAGCATAATTGGTTCAAATTGTGGCATCTTTTTAAAAAGCAGGTTAAAAAAGTATCAGTCATTAACAAAACACATTTGGATTTATGGGCTCTTTATGTATTGTAAATGGAATCTAGTATCGGGGGTAGCCGTGTTAGTTTGGATCTGCAAAAGTGACAAGGAGTCTTGCAGCACCTTATAGACTAACAGAGATGTTTGGGACCATGAGCTTTCATGGGCTAAGACCGACTTCATCAGATGAATGTTGTGGAAATCTCCAGAGGCAGGTATAAATATGCAGGCAAGATAGCAAGGTAAATTCAATGAGGGAGGGTGAGGCCCACTTGTAAATGGGATGTATATTCTTTCCTGCAGAGGTGTCAATAAAATGAAAATTTATACCAATAAGACCTGACCAGCAGTTGAACCTGCCCTAAACAATCAGGGATTTAAAATGCAACAGAAGAAATGCTGATGAGTCAGCCTATCATTTTGTAACAGTAATGCACCAGAATATTGCAGATTGTGGATAAGAGAATTTCCACTTCGGAACTCAGATATGAAGTAGGCTTCTGAAGGCACTAACTCCTACATCTTTAAATGCCATATTACCAGATATAAAAATCTTCTTTAGCAAGATCAGAACACATCTTCAGGAAACTGAAGCATTTGAGTATCTGCCAGGCATAAATACAGGTATGACACACCCAACTGGACAGTGTTTAAAGGAGATGGGATATGAGCCAGAGCATACAAAGTCAATACCAGATGTTGAAAAAAATGAGATGTGACAGGGAACAATGAAAGACAATTGAAACTAACAAGGAGGCTGATAAACATATACAGTAAAACACTATAGCAGATTCTAATCTGTTATGGCAATGCAAATTAGTAATGTCTATGGAGCTACTTCTGTTTTACACTGGTCTCTGACCCAATATATCCATCTTTGGCACCTCAGAAGGTCAAAGTGCAGTATTGTTGTCATAACCATACAAATAGCCTAGAATTCCTCCTTACCTGTAAGGGGTTAAGAAGCTAAGATAACCTGGTTGGCACCTCACTAAAAGGACCAATGGGGACAGAAGATGCTTTCAGATCTGAGGGAGGGAAGCCTTTGTTCTGTGTGCCTTTGTTTGTGAGTTGTTCACTCTGGGGATTTCAGAGGAATCAGACAGCCATTTCTTCCCTCCACCTAATTCTATATCAGTCTTTAAATATCACAAAAATAGTAAGTAATAGCCAGGCAAGCGTGTTAGCTTATTTTTGTTTCTCACATGTGAATTTCTCTTGCTAGAGGGAGATATCCCTGGGTTTTCTTTGTAACTTTGAAACTATCTAGAGGGGATTCTTCTGTGTTGTTTTTTAATATTTTGTGACTCTGTACAAGTACTTCCATCCTGATTTTATAGAGGTAACATTTTTTTTCTTTTATTTAATTAAAATTCTCCTTTTAAGAATCTGACTGATTTTTTCCATTGTTTTAGACCTAGGGTTTTGGATCGGGCTCACCTGAAGGATTGGTGAGGGGTTTATCTCAAGCATTTCCCAGGAAGGGGGTGTAGACTTGGGAAATATTTTGGGGAATTAAGAATGCCAAGTGGTTCTTCCCTGATTCTTTGTTTTACACTTTGTGGTGGCAGCTTATCACCCAGGTACAAAAGAAGCTTGTGCCTTGGGGAAGTTTTAACCTAAGCTGGTAAAATAAGTGTAGGGGGTCCCCACATCTGTACCCCTGAGTTCAGAGTGGTAAGGGAACTTTGACAACTGTAGAATCCAAATTAGTGGAATTCATAAATAAATAATTAAGAGCTAAAAGAGTGAAAATATTGCATGTTGTTGACTGACTGATTTAGATGTGTTTGATTTTCTTGTATAGAATGGGAAAACAGGGATACAATGATATACTGAAAAAGGCTACTGTGGTTAATGTGTGTTGTAATATAATCTTCCAAATGATTTAAGGTGAAGCACAAAGTCTCTCTTTTATTCTACTGTTCTACATGACTGACCACAGATTTTCCAAAAACCCTCCTTCTTCCAGATGAAATTGAGATGAAGGGGTTTTGCCAGGTCCATTTCACACACAAAGAAACTACTGACAGTATTAGGTTATTCTGAAAAAATAGTTTATTATGGGCTACTGCAGTAAAACACTCTGCGTGAAAACTGTTCTATTGCATATGAAAAATCATATTCACTAGCCACAAGAGCACCATCTTACAATGATTGACACATAATTCTTGGACTGTTTCTCTGGCTCTTTAGTAACAAAGAATTAGCAGGACTTAAAAACAGAGGCATAGTCACAGATCTGTTTAATATGGAGCTGTACAAATAACTGATTTTTGGTTTTCTGCCCAAAAAGAATAGTTTCAGATCACCCAAAAAAACTTCTCTCACTTTTTTTCCCCCAGCAAACTATTTTTTTGTTTTTATTTGTTTTGGGTCAAACCATATTTCATTGACTTGAAAAAAAAGGCCTTTTGTTTTCTTAAACCTTTTAAAAAACATTTTAAAATAAATTGGAGCACATTTTGACATGAAAAGTTTCAAATTTGTCAAAACATTTCATTTGAAAATGTCAAAATGAAATGTTTCAGTATATTCTTTATTTTTAGGGGGGGTTCACAACAATTTGGTGACTTCAACATGAATTTGCCAAATGTTTCATGCCCCCCAAATCTGCATTTTTCAGCCAAAAAATTCACCCCGCTCTACTTTAATAAAATATTTTGGTCACCATTTACTGACCTAAAAGTTGATATCAGTACTGCCTACAGATAGGGGCAATATTTTCATCATCCAATTTAAATTGCAGGAAAACAACAAAGCCAAGTCTCCATTCCATGGACCACAAGGGATCCAGATGATTTACTAGGGGGAAAAAACCCTGCCTTCCTTAAAGTTCATATTGAAAGATGTTTGTTCTTTCAAAATAAGATACAAAGGGCTTCTAAAAATATTCTCAACATCAAGATGGATAAACTGTATTGGAAAACTTACATTTCAGGGTATAATTTTTTAATACCATAACTGATGGTCCAGAGGCAAGAAGAATGCAAAATGAAAGAATTCTAGCAATGCAGATAATTGAATTACCTTTTCACACAATAATGGAAGCCACCTTCATTTTGTACTTGCATATTTATTTGTATTTAGTTAGAGTTATATCATCTCTTGGTATATATTTGCTCCAAAGAGCAGTTTCCAATTAATTTTGTTCATTGTTACTGTATGTTCCCAGTTAAATACCTTGATGTGTAAAGTAAATGAATGGTAATGGAAGTTAACTTTACTAATTTGTTATGATAATTAACTAAAGTCATAAATACCTATAAATATTTTTCTATGTTTCGTTTTCTTTGAATCACCAACTGGATGATAGAAACACCTAGAGCTTCAAGCAACAAACCATTCTGCTCTGCATAACAACTCATCTGGCCTGAAATGCCAGCCAACCAAAGTTGAGAAATAAAATATCTCCCAGCAAAACAAAAAATTCACATCACCCCACCTTAAAAAAAGAATTGGATTCTGCCAGCTTTACTCACACAGAGTATCATCTTATTCCTAACCAATGAATATTCCCACTGGGATCAATGAGTATTTGCTTCCTACTTTGCCCACTCAGCTGTACTGATCTGTGTGGATGCAAGATGGGGCCATTGTTCCTTTTGAATATGCCATGTATATTAACTTCCTACGGTTCTTATCCTCCGGGAGTGCAAGAACTATAATGATGAAATTAGTAAATTCCAATCTGGGTATACCTGTTCCACAGTCAGAACTTCCTTTCACAGTTAAAGGCTCTATCTTCATGAAAATACACATAACTTTCCAGCATGCGTGACCTCTGAAAGGAATTAATCTTCAGAACAAGGCCAGAGAGGTAAAACAGTTCTACACTAGGGATTTGTAAAACTCTCTAGAGCCCTTTTGCTCACTGAAAATTCCTGCATTAAGTGAAGTCCAGTCCTTTTTCTCTCCACTACTGAAATTATGCAGCCCACAAAAATTTCCAAAACCACTAAGACGGGAATAACTCCAGTAGGTATCCCCATTCCCATAGTGGAATGAGAATTGGCTCCCGCCGTTAAGTGAGGAGGAGGAAAAGAGCTTTTTGATTCACAATCGAGTAATCTATTAGGAGGTGAGGTTCGGTCCCATACTTTTTTACCAGTACTTGCAAGTTCACAAATGTAGAATTTTTGGGATCCCATTTAAGTCTCCTAGATGATCAGATTAACTCATCTTTTCTTTAACAGCTCCTTGCCACAGCAGTCAATCAGAGAAGAACTTACATCAACTAGTGCATTGATAGCTATGCATGGTGCCTTATACTCACTTTGACCAAGTCTTCAATCAAACTGAAAGTGAAAAAGTAGAGCCTGATTTTGTTATAGATATAGCCACCAGGGGCATAACATGTTAAAGTGACTACAGGGATATTTTCAAAAGAGTAAACGCTCCACTTGCACACAAATTACATTGAAGAAGCCAGCCCATGTTTTATACAAAACACTTTCAATAAGTCAGCTAATAACTGCAACCTATTTTTATCAGCATGGATTTTCTAATACCCAAAATTTGAATGTGATTAATACAGCTATTACCCCCTTGTTTTATTTTGAGTACAAATGATTTGGTCCCCAAGATTTGATCAAATAAAATGGAGAATATTGTTAAGCAGCAATGAAGGACTGAAATAGAAGTGACTCTGTTTATAGTTTCTTTCTTCATTTTCCCTTCTTTCATTCATTTGTTTAGAAAAAGATTTTTTCTGACTAACTAGCCTGTCATTTGACTTACAGGGTAACTCTCATCTGATACTAGATACAGGGCTGGCCTTAGCATTAGGCGAACGGAAGCGATCACCTCATGTGCCAGATTGCAGGGTGGGGAGTGTAGAAAATTGTGTCTGCTGCTGGTGAATATGTATTCTCTCTGCTCTAGATGCATAGAGATGGTGGAGTGCTGTGCTGGAGAAAGGAGGGCACAAGAGACATAAGAGGCAGGTAGGAGAAAAGGGGAATAACAGAAAGCATCAGGAGCTGCAGGAAGAGAGAGGAGGAGGAGGAGCCTCTCACGTACCTCTATAGCACCCCCAGGAGCCTGGACTGATTTACACCAGCTTCTCAGGGAGATTCCTGTTTCCTGCTGCTTCTCTGAACCCACTTGAGAAGAACAGGCAGTCAACTGAAGTAGTAGGAGCCAGTTAGGCCTTAAGATGCTGATATCTTCCCTCACTCAGGCCCTGCTACCAGCCTGCTTATCTGTCCCCTTCAACTAAGGTTGAGGGCCACTGTATCTGGCACAGAACAGCAGTCCTGAGTGAAAGAAGAAAATGCCGCTCTGGGGCAGCATTCAGACAAAGAAAGAAAACAAAGGAAGTTTTCTATCTAAGCAGGAAGGAACTCTCCTGAGATACATAGACACAAAATGTTCAAGCCCCAGTGAGGATGTGAGTGGTGAGGAGATGCCTGATCTTCCAGTTAGAGTGCAGGTGACCTGGCAGCTACTGCAGCAACCATATTGCCATCTGAAATGAATGTAACCATGCACATTCCTGAAGAAAAGTATACACCAGAGAAGAGTGTGGTGGAGGCACAATAAACAGCTCCTTGAAAGTTTAGTTCCTAAGTCTAGATGATCCAGGACTGTGGACCCACTTGAGCAGTAGCCTGAGGGACTTTCTTGTACTGCACAGGCCACAGCAAGTGAAAAAATTCACATTCCCCCAAACCAATGAAAATAGAAGTTTCCATCCAAGACATTACTGGTGTGAAATCCCCAAGGGTGACAAAGTAGAGAGGCCATGGCTTATGTACTCAAAAAACCAGACTGCTGCGTACAGTTTTTAGTGCAAACTCTTCCAGCCTAATGATTCAGCCACATTGGGTTATACAGGAACAAATGACTGGAAAAATCTGGCTAGAAATCTGGCATGCCATGAGAAGGCAGCAAATCACCAGGGAGCATTCCATAGGTAGAAAGAGCTTGAGATGAGACTAAGGTTAAAGGC
This sequence comes from Sternotherus odoratus, assembly GCA_032164245.1. NCBI lineage: Eukaryota > Metazoa > Chordata > Testudines > Kinosternidae > Sternotherus > Sternotherus odoratus. The sequence continues at coordinate 109,057,405 of JAVMKO010000002.1, forward strand.
CATCATAGATTATTAGCATCAAGAGAAGACTGCATCAGTGTCTCTTTACTGGCAAAATGTTCTGAAAAGGCTCACTGCCATTGTGAGAATGCTTGCTACCTAGCACTGCAAGGCACTTCAGATCAGCTGTATGTGCCAAACAATGGAAACTTCCTTAAAATTGTGGAGCTAATGGCCAGGTTTGAGGCTGTTCTCCAGGAGCATCTAAGAAGAGTCACTACCCAAGAAGTGTACGCACATCACTACCTTGGAAAAACAATTCAAAATGAGATAATACAGTTACTGGCAATAAAAGTCAAACAGAAGATTGTTCTAGATCTGAAGTCAGCAAGATATGACTCTGTTATTCTCGAGACTGTACTCCTGACATCAGCCATATGGAACAAATTACTTCAATGGTGCATTTTGTAACGACAGACTTTAGTGAAAATGTCCCTTCAATGGTGATGGTCAGAGAGCATTTTCTAGAATGTATTGACATTGATGATAGTAGAGAAGCTGGTATGACAAATATGCTTCTTAAAAAGCTGGAAAACAGGGGAATTGCAATAGCTGACATGAGAGGTCAGGGCTACAATAGTGGTACCAACATGAAAGGAAAGAACCGAGGAGCACAGACACGGATCCAAGAGTTAAACCCTTGAGCTTTTTTTTTTTTTGTCCCATGCAGTTTTCATTCATTGAACTTGGTAGTCAGTGATGCAGTGTCATCTTCTAGTGAGGCTGCTGAATTTTTTAATCTAATTCAAAGCATCTACGTATTTGTCTCTGCATCAATGCATTGATGGCAAATTTTGAAGCAACATCTGGGAACATCCTCTCTCACACTGAAACCACTGAGTGCCACATGATGAGAAAGTCGAGTGGAGAAGATAAAGTGTATCAAACACCAAATTGGGAAGAGAGATGATGCCATAGTCATAGGAGAACAGTGGCAGAGGGAAATGGAATCACCAGAAACATACAGAACTTCAAATTTATGTGTGGCATGACATGCTATTTGAAATAAATGTAAGCAAAAGACTCCAAGGTCTTGACCTTGATATATCTGGAACAAACAAACAACTAGACAAAGCAAAGTTATACCTACCATCTTACCGGTCAGTTGAGGGATTTCAAAACATTCTGAAAAAGTGCACAGATGTTGGCAGAGGAACTTCACACTGAAGCTATTTTCCAACTCATTCAAGAATACAAGAGTCACCGAAGATGACAGTTTGATTACAAGGAACAGGGGTAATCCCATAAGAGACCCCGAACAACAATTCAAAATTGAATTCTTTAACTAGAAGCTAGATTGTGCAATACAGTCAATTGTAGAACATTTCATGCAGCTCAAGGACCACAGCACTATATTCCTCACTATACCTGAAGAATACCTATGCAGGGCACTAGAGACAGTGTTGACACATGATGACATGTGCGATATTGATGCAAGTGATTTAGGTGATGAATTGAAAGCCCTTTCAAGATACATTTCTTAGCAGGATCAACTCCAAAGGTTGTTCTGGAATATATATTTGCACAAATAAGATTACCACATTTGATTGACAGATGCTTATCTTTATCTTTTCAAATGCTTGTGTTGCACTGTGTATACTTCTAACACTTCCTGTAAGAGTTGCCCATGGAGAATGCTGCTTCTCCAAGATGAAGTTAAAAACACATCTATGCTGCACAATAACACAGGAGAGGCTGGTCGGCCTTGCAACCATCTTAGTGAGTAGAGCATGGGCTGGCTAGACTGTGGACCTTCAGGAAGCAGTTCAAAACTTTGCAACCAAGAAGGCACAGAAAGCACCACTTTGATTATTCAACAGATAAAAATGCCAGTGTTTACTATGCAGACAAGAAAAGTTATGTTTGATATTCAGGTGTTTGAAAGTTAAGTGTTACTTAACATTTTTGAACAAGGCATTTAAGTTTTTGGTTCTCCTTTATTGGGGTAGGTAGCAGAGCACTACCAGGAGAGGAGTAGAACAGGAAGAAGACAGAATTGAGAACTTTCAAAATTTTGGCCCAAGTGAGGGGACATGGAGGCATTATTTCAGCTCCCTGTCTCAGGTGCCAAAATGTTGTGGCTGGCCCTGAGTGCATAAAAACTGGATGGTATCCATAAATATATCTTTGTTATCACTTAGTTTTCAGAAAAGCTGTGTAAAGATCTTAGCTTTCTCTTTGATAAACACTGCATCTAAATAATTTATCACAACCTAATGTTTGAAGTTTTAAAATATATAGAGTGAACAGATTTGTTTGTTCAAAAACTTTTAAACTTTCATTTTAACACTTTTGTACAAGAATAAAACAGCATTGGTGTATCAGACTCACTAGAACGTATTAAAATGCTCCAGATCATCTCAAATTCCTCAAAGAGATGCACTAGTTCCCTTGAACTGAAGATTGCATATTTCTCCTATTCAACACTATATAGGTACATGCCTGACAATGAAGAGAGACAAACGATCTCAAATAAAAGTGCTGGCATCCAGAAATGCATTCCAAACACTTCTTTTTTCTTCCCATAGATATAATCACTGAAAAAGGATAAGCAGTAATTATAGTATTATATACACACAGGTAGTGTAAACAACTATTAAATATATTGTATTCATATCGCTTATGATTCCCACCTTCAAATCAAGCATTAATCCTGGCAACAATAAAGTTTTAGAATTCTTCCAAGGGTGTGAGAATACCTTCTATTGGTGTCTCTAATGTTACCCAATGATGGAAAATTCCCATCAATTGTTCTAAGAGGCAACTATTTTGCCTTCACTATGGTCCACCTTATAAAAAGTGTATATGTAAAAGTCTACATGCACCTTTATACATATGTGGCTTTCATGTGCAAAAAAACTTTGCTTGGTGCATGCAAACCTGGATTTGTTTATCAACAGATGTATATGCTAGAGCTGGGTATATCAGTGATTTTACAGTTTGATGACTGAACTAAAAGATCAGCCAAAAAATTTGCTTTGGAGCAAAGTAAACATTTAATTTGACCTGAAACAAAATGTTTGTTTTATTTTTGGATTGTAATTTACCTCTTAGTTAAACCTAGCTAAAATTAGAAACAAAAAATTGTTTCAAAATGAAAAATTAAAACATTTTAAAATGACAGCCATTTTTTTGTTTCGTTTTGTTTTTTTGACTGAAGCTGTTTGGCAAAAGTGACAAACTCACAAACAGTTTGGTCAAGCCAAAGCTGTCTTTTAGTGAATAAACTTTGCCCAGCTATACTGTAAACAGGTCTGGAAATCATAACATGCCTGGAACCTTATTTTGTAATTATTATGTTGCACAATCTCAATGATTTAGGTGTTCTCCAAGCACTTCACACAATCCATATTAATTCTGCTATTAGAAATGGCCATATTGAAGTCATATAAACTTCTCTAGCCTGCAGCTCTACAACTTTGTTAACTGATCCCATCAGCTTTGGTAAACTAAATACAATGGGGGCTAAGCCAGTGTGGCACCTAATATGGTAAATGCTATAATGAGTGATGCTGCTCATTCCGTAGGTATAAATATTCCTTGTGACTCATCATTACACCAACAATCCAGCAGGCTTTTGGAGTATTCAGAAAGCATAAAGATATCATAAAACTGAAATCCTACTGTGACCAGACTGCTCTTCATGCCAGCTGGCAAAGGGCTCACCCAATGGTGTTGCCATAATATTTAGCCAAACAATGTCTTGTAAGGTATCATATGATAACGAATGACATGGTCATTGATATTATAATTTGATGCATATATAATTTGTGTGTAAAGAGTTATGCATTCTGAAACATGTTCCTAAAATACAGTCTTTGGAGACAGCAAACAATGTCTGAGTGTCCAGTGGAAGGGACTGAACATTACAGCAATACACATTTTTGGAGAACTTGGGAACTGGGGTTCACTGAATAAGTCCTGGAAGGGAAGGTTTAGACTGGTAGAGTCTTAAATTTTCTAGTAAGGCAGATAGATTGGTGTGGCAGGGAGCTTTAGCAAAGCTCTCACTTGGTAAAGCAGAGAGGTAACAGAGATTTTCCACTCTGAGCTTCCTGAGGAGAATATCACAACTCCTTACCAGTTAGGGTGAAGGGAGGATGGTCTTGTTAACCCACAGGTCAGGCAATTGAAAGACCTGGTTTCTGTAGTCAGTTCTATTAAACTTTGTCCAATCTTAAACAAGTCACTAAGGGCTAGAATTTTAAAGGTGTTTAGGTGCCTACTGAACCTTTAAAAACCTCAGTGCCTAATACTCATGTATTTCAGTGAGTGTTGGCCACCTAGATGGTTCTGAAAATGCACTAGACAGCTAACTATTTTTAAAAATCTTTCTCAATCTCTGTGCTTTCGCATAGTCTCAGTTTGCCATGGGGCAACTATCTGCCTAATTCTCCAGTTTTCAATAATGGGATTAATGTATATTTCAATATTCAACTTGCTTAAGAACAGAGCAGATAGGCAAAGTTGTAGTACAGTTATGTGCCTTTGTAACTATGAACAAAACAGTTTTTAGATCTTATTGTAAGTCTAAAGGTATGAACTTTTGTGCATGTTTGATTTGAAGCTACAACAATCCTATCAGTTTCATATTACACACATGAATACCTGTCTAGGAAGAGAAAGTAAATATTATAGCTGATAGTAACAAGTCAATTGTGCCATTCATATGACCTATTACCCCCACTGGTGTTACTGAAACCTCTGTATATGCATTGCACGGAGAATAAGTTCCCAAGAAGAACACAATTTTAGATATCACTGAATTCCTATTTTCTCATACAGAAATATTATAAAGATTAATTGCTACAATATTGACTTTCTTCAATTGAGTTTAAAGCTTTCAATCCAGAAATATGTGATAGAAAGAAATGCACTGTATGTATTGAGATTAAATCCTAATATACACACTTTTGGAACTGGTCAGAAAGACCTCAGTGAAATAGTATTCTGTTGGAAAATGTACTTCTGTCAAAATTAAAACTTTGTAAAATTTAGTCAATTTCACTGAAAAAATTGGTCAGTGAGAGAGGGGAAAAAGTTCTTACAATATCAAAGTCTCATTCTGACATTTCCAAATTGAAACATTTTGATTGTTCCGTAGGAAAATAACTTGATCTCTTCCCCCCCCCCCCCCCGATTTTTCCAGGAAGCCAAGAAGAGAAATATGATCAACACTTGAAGAGCTACTTAAAGAGATGTTCTCTCCAGTATTTTGGGAGAAAAGGTTTATAACACAAATTACTAGACAGAAGAGTCAGAATGTTTCAGAAATGAATTTTTAACTGCACCTGAAAATTATAATATTTGTGTTAGAGATGAAAAATACATGATCACATGTATAATTCACTTGTTTGGCTGTCTACATTTCCCTTTAGGCATATATTTATTTGCAAGGTCTACAGTGTCCCCCATGTTTATTGCCTTCTGGTATGATACCTCTTTTTAGGTATGGTCTCCCTGGAGGATATAGAAAATGGCTTTGACGTTGGCTTCCATGATTTTACAGTATCAAAAGCAGGCAAAATTAATGATAATAGTGGAGTAAACAGCAAAGCACAGTTTCTAGAGACCTGAATTTCATATTCCTTAAGCACATGCCTGAACGGATTGCCTCTGTGAGTGCCAGTGATAGTTAGAGAATAACTTGATGGTTTATTTCTTTTATATAGAAAGAAATATAACATTTTATACTAGCTCTGTCACTAATGGGAAGCCTTTAAACAATTGAGTACCTAATGGGAGATATTCACAGTTTTCATCTAGCTAAACTGTGAATTGCAATGCTCAGAAGAAGGGGACACTAAAAGAATTGTAAAACTTACCTGGCAAGTAAGCTATTTCTTGTTTTTACCCTTATGGAGTTATCCAGGCTTCAGAGCATAGACCAAACTAATTAAAGTTAGAGAGTTTAGAAGGGAGAAAACACTAGAGACTCTCTTTTTATGTTAAGAAACCCTCTTTCACCCCACCTCCTAAAAAAAAATCCAAAACAAAGCAACGCATCAGGTCTGAATATGAGCTTGTGCTAAAATACACTGAATGGAAAGCTAGCTAAGATCTGGGTGCAAACTCTATCTGTAATGGACTGAACCAGACCCTGAGATTACAAACACGACCACATCGATGGAACATTTGAATCCAGATCTGAGCTTCACAATTCACAACCATCTCCAACATCTTCCTCCAATATGTTGCGACTTATCACAGGTTCTAATAAGTAAATGGTGCAGAGGAAAAAACAGTGGATATGGCTATGGCAAGCCCATAAGGGTTAATTCAGAAACAGGTAAACGATCATGACATATGTGAAATGCAACCTTTGGAGTTCTGTAATGTTATCTGAGATTGCTGTCATCCTGACTCTGGAGATTGGGCACAGCATGTGATTCTCTATTTTGAGCTGTGCTGTCTAGATCAGTGTTCCTCAACACCTAGTCCATGAGATCTCCCCGACACAGTTTAGGAAGGCAGCAAGCTGGTCCCTGGTATGAGAGATACTGGTTTAGATGTTTTCCAATTTTGATGTGTAAACCCGTTGGACCACAGCTCCCTCTAAAGAAAGAGATGGTTAAAATCTGTTCCAGTTTATGAAAATTAGCTTCAGCCACAGGCTTCTGGTAGGTTTTCAATGTGGCCTACAGTCAGGCAAAGTCTGGGTACATCTGTTAGCCCAAGATGAAATCTTAAATATCTTTTTTTGTATATTTACCTGTTCTCAATTTGCTTCCAACAGAAAAGGTTCATTCCAGTTGCTAGTTATTCACAGTTGCCAGCACGCTAATTGTTTGACTTTCAAACATTGGGAATAATGGCATTTTTAATTCAATGTCTTCAGCTATTTTTGCCTGCCTTTCTCTGAAAGGACTCTCCAAGTCTTCCAGAACACATTAGTATTGAGGCAGCATGTATGGCATTTATCTTGCTTGATGATGAACAGCAGGGTAGAGCTCTCTATGTTGTTTTGATGAAATCCCACAAAGTGAAATTTAAATAGAAAATAACGCAGTTGCAGAGCTTTCAAAGAGAAATAAACAAAACGTGAAGAAAGACTTGGAGCTTGCCTTTGAAAATCTTTGAAGAAAAGCATCATTGTTGCCTCTAAGTCTCGGGAAGATGACAGAAGCTTTTACAAAACATTTAATTATGAGTTCATTAAGACAGTGGTTTAGAATGGTGCCTGCAATCTCCTAATTCACTTAACTTGGAATCCCACCATTTAGAAAACAGTATTAAGGAGAAAAAAAAGTTTAAATATGCCAAATAGCTTTATGACAGCATATGGGGGAAAATTATGTACCTTAGGTTGCTGTAGGAATTTAGACATTGTCATTTAACAAAAACGGAGATGCCAGACAGTAGTAGAAGATGATGGAATGTGCTCAAAGTGCATAGAAATCTTACACTTCCCCCTGCAAACCACACATGAGAGTCAATAGTGTTTTGTCTCAAAGACTACATGATCTGGCACTAAGTGTGCATCAGTTTATCATCATTGATCAAGCAATACTAATTACCATAGAATAATGGTTTATCTGTCTTACAATTGGTAAGCCAGACCCTAAGAATGTCAGGAACATAAATGGCCAAGTTCACAGTAACAAGGAGTGACTTATGGTCAGGAAACCACATTCCCTCTCGGGTGAGTGAGCCACAATCATCTTTGTCCTCTTGCTCTGCCCTCACTGACTGAAAATCTGTAGAGCTTTATCTGACTTTCCGACTTTTGCTTTCAGAGATGTTGATTAAACTCTGTTGAGACTGTGCATGTCATGAAACACTCTGTGGGAGCAGCAGTATGTCACATAGTGTATAGAAGAGAACAGTGCACAGTGACATTTCTGATGCTTAGCTATGAGATATACTTAGCGCTTTACGTAATCAGTGTTAAATCTTTAAAAAGAAAGGTGAGCATGAGCAACACATTTCAGACAATGTAAAAGGCGTGCAGAAGACCAGAATACAAAAGGGGATTTAAAGATTAGATCACTTAGAATGGGTATGTTTTTAAATGCCATTGAACTGACATTCTAATCTAATTGTTTGCCTCAGGCAACAGAAAAACTTAGAAGTTTTACTGAGTTTTATATTGACCTCTTCAAGCACAAGCAGTGAAAAAAAGACAAAAACAAAAACTCCAGACAAAGACATTCTGTAAAATCTCCATCAGAAAGCCAAGAAAAGTAAAACTGGCCATTTGGGGATGGTATAGAAAATTAGTCTGTAGTTCCAAAGTATGGTTGTGCCAGGTCGAGAACAGTAACAGAAATAAATTTGAGAAAATCCTGCTGCCCCATAGAGAGGAAACTGCTGTCAGCTTCTTGTAGATAATTCATATTTGTACAACTAAGGTGGCTGAGAACTCCTTTTGATATACACAGCATTATTCCCATTTCTGAATCTCATTGTATTAATACTAATGTGTGATGATGTACAAAGTGTTGAAACAAACATCTTTTCCCATCCCGTTGTGCATTATCAGCCATTTATTTTCGTGTTTTTTTGTGCCGTCAGCATTTCAACCAACAACTCTTTTTCATTTTTAATATTGTCATCGCATAAACAAGAACAAACTGTATTAACGGTTGAGTTTTAGAAACAGCATTAATCTTCATTTAGTTGGGAACGTGCACAGTTGTGTCTGAACCACTTGTGTTTTATGCTCTATTCTTCATCACCTAAATCATGAATCATATATCTAAAAATAAACTATCACTATTTGTGTTTGGGGTTGGGGATATATGTGTGCATATAACTTGTGAGGACAGACTCTGGGATCCTGGTCTTGGTTAGATAAGGAAGGATTTTAAAAGATTTATGATTATTTTGTTTTTAGGGCCAACAAAATCCACTTCAAATGATAAGGGTTAGGGTCAAACATACATTAACAAATGAACCCTTGTGTATGTGTCTACCACTGCTTTTTATTACATGGAATAAGAGCTGTTTACGTCTGTCATGGGCTCTCTACTGTTAAATGCTAATGGAGAGGTTCACCTTTAGTCCAGGTGGTAGAGACTTGTGTTGATGAAGTAGAAGGGCCTCAGCACTATCTCTGGTGATGCTGTAAATCTCCATGTGGCCTTGTGGTGCAACATAATGCCAACCATCAAGTTCTAGTCGGCCCTAGATTAGTTATGATATTCTGGCTTAATTCTTCTTATTGCCTACTCTGAAAATGAGTGATGCAGGGTTGCTCACCGTGTAGCTCAATGAAACGAACACACAGTACAGGGTAACCTTCATGTTGTAGCAACACATTTAGAAGAAAAAAAAAGCTGTATTTGAGATATTACACAACTAAGGCCTGATCCTAAAATGTGCTGAATACCCTTAATGGGAGTTGAGGGGACTCATCTTTCAGGATATATTCAAGACACTATAGGATCTGGCCCCTTCTGTAGCTTTTGTGGTATATTTCCTTGTCCTTCGATTGTTTGAATCTCCCCAATAGCTCTATCTGTGAAAGCTGCTGTGCACTGGCTAGTCACACAAAGAATTAGAATAATTACATAAAGGAATATTTTTGTAACCAACAGGACGTTCCATTCACCTTGATTTGGAATGAGATCATTTGGATTAAGGTGTTTGCTCAGGAGTCACTCTGTTTTTTTGCCAGACCATGCCCATATCACAAAAATCTGATTCCTGCATACATACCATGCACAGAGAGTGAGTAGGCCACCCAAACAGAAATAGTTTCCACCTGGAAACTGAGCAATTGACATTCAGTCACAATCTCAGTTCAGATTAAATGTGGGGATTTTGCTCATGGAGTTTTAACTCAAATGACAGGAGTTTTGATTAAAATGGAGCTAACTGTTTGGATGGATCCCCCATCAAAAATGCAACTTTGATTGAATATATTTTGCTTAGGGGAAAGGATCGCTCGCACCCAATGTGAACTGAGTTTCTCTTCATAAACAGTTTTGTATTATGGTGAAGATGAACTTCTGGCAACTATATACCATGGTTTAAGTAACGCAGACAGACAGGAAACAACATCAACACTTAGCGATTTTCATCCAGAAATCTCAAAACACTCTGAAATTGTTATTATGCATTATTTGCATTGCAGGAGCCCCATTCATACACCAGGACCACACAATACTAGGTGCTGTACAAACACAGGATAAAGAGGATAGTCTGTGGCGTAAAGAATTTGCTATCTAATTATAAGCGAATAAGTATTATTATCCAATCATCCACAAGAGCCAAGTCCCCATAGCATCTGGGAAGATTAGGAGGCAGCCAGCACCTACTTGTGCATGATTATACAGCCTACAATAGCTTATGTTGCAAAGAGTGCATATCTCTTACAGTAGCTACTTAGGAGAGAATGCCTCTTTATTGTTCTTCTCTTCCATAATATTTTTTTTAAAACACACACTATTTAGTAAATAACGTATTACAACTTCTAAATTAGCTTTCCTTGTTTTTCAGGTTACAGAGGTTTGTTCCTTTGTTTTGGAAGAAGAGGCAATACTGGGAAAGAATTTGGAGATTTCAGAACAGGAAGCATGGAGTGACAGATTTGGAAATATTACCTGCAATATCCTGAAAATACCTTATTTTATTAAGTTTATATATTATTGTGGGTCGGGATTGTACGTCACCTGGGATGGAAGGAGACATAACAGATATTGCATCCTTGTGCGGTATCTATGGGTTTCTGGGTTTTTTTAAATGAGTGGTTCATGTAGGACTGTGTTCTGTTCCTCCTGCAGTTCCTCCGGGAACTAAAAACAGCAGGTGGTGATTAATGCAAATCAGCCAGGTTGAAACACCTCACCCCTGCAAGAGGTTCAACTCCATGAGGAAGATCATGTACATTAGTTCAACTGGATTCTCTAGAGGCAAACAAACAAGGGAAGAACTTTTGGATAAATAGCCTAGATTTAATCTGACTCAGGGCCTTTTTTCCAATGCAGCAAATGAACATGAATTTCTTTCCGAGGGAGAACCCCCGATCTCTGCAGAAGGATTGGACTGATTTGACCTATTAGGGGCCTATAAGACTGATGGGTGACCTCTGGTAAGCACTCTAGCATACTTATAGCTTATTTTATTGTTTTCAATATGTTTCCTCTGTAACACATTCACCTTAAGAATAAATGTGCTTACATAGAAGGAGCTGTGTGGTAATTTATAACTGCAGACAATTATGCTGTTCATAGCCTCTGCAAGAAACCAGAGGAGACACTGGCTTTTTAGGCAGTCTGTCTTACTGGGGATATTACCTTATAGTTGGTGGGGGAAAAAACAGTCAGGAGGGAATTAAACGTGGGTCTTTACCTAATACAGGTGATTGCTGGGAGCCAGAAACCTTTAGTTGTGTGTCCTCAACAGAATGGAAATAAAGATTCTGTTACCCTGAAACTGACACATGGTACCAAATTCTCAGTAACATTCCCCTATCAGAAATCTTAAGGAAAACAGAATGACTATGAATAATGACGTACAAGAGTACACACACAAATTATAGTTTAAACTTTGGCATGTTAATAAAAGGTGACAGGAGCATATTATGCTGCTAGATGAAGTTTCAGCCTTTTATTATATGATTTGAATTTCTTGAGATCCATGCAGATAAACAGAAATATTTAGTAACAACCAATTTTTTTTACTGCCTTCTTCTCAGACACAGATCAAAGAAAGCAGGCCTTCAGTTTATTGTATTTGGCACCCTAATAAAATTCTGAATATTTGCATGATTGAATCACTTTATGAGTTCCAGTGGTTTCTTACCTATCAAAATTAGTTGTTCATAGCTCTGGGTAAACAAAATATCCACAAAATTAAACAAAAATATAAATATGACATTGAGAAAGAAATGGAATGAATACATTAGAGACCAATGCCAGTGCCAGCACTATGGTTAATGTTCTGTCAATGTGTCCATTTTCTGGGGGTTTACAACTTAGCTGTAAAAATTCACACTGAACTGTCAACTATCAAAACACTAAAATGAGGAACATTTGGATTTTGTTTATTTGACTGGCATTTTTAAAATGTTATTGATCCATAACAAGCTTTCATTTCTCACTTAATTTAAATGATTTAAAAAACAAATGTGGTGATTCTGTGCTATATTTTAAGTGTTCTACTTTTTAAAAAGCCAGTTAAATTAATAATGTAGGTGCCTTTAGAATATAAAAAATGATATGACTGCTAAATTATTTAACCTTGGAATAGTAACTTCTTATTATTTTCCTTGTGCTTATGTAAAGTGATAAAAAGTATTGAGAGAAGATATTTATGGTAAGCAGCGCAGAGTTAGTTTTAAACTGTTCCCTCCCCCCCCTTTGCTGTAGCCATGAGTGTGTTAGGTGCTGTACGGAAGCAAAAATGTAATATTTCTGCTGTGAAGAATTTAAAGTCTAATTTTTATTTTATCACAATTATATGGTAACCAACAATCAGAGAGGAGAGATGGAAGAAGAGCCTGTGTTACAATACTAAGATCATGAGGGCACTCAATTTTGGTGCAGACACATGTGGAAGATCTGTTAATTGTATTGTTTCTTTTTATTAACTGACTCATACTGCAAGAGTGAGTGAGTTTTAAGGAGTTCATGGTGCCTGCCTATTACGTAAAGTCTATACTTGAGGGAGTTTAGTTAATATTATTACTAGAGATAAAGCTCAACCTGCAAAATTCACATCCTGATCTGAATTCTGCTAGAGTGTAGGGGTCTGTAGAGTTCAGATCCAGGTTTTTAACATTCAACTTCTTATAGACACAGGGTTTGATCCTGTGAATCAATCCTGCACATAGTTTTACTCACATGAGCAGGATCATTGTAGTCAAAATTAATATAGAGGCGATGAACGGGTATTTATAAGTATTTATAGGATCAAATCTGTGGTGGCAAGCCAGGAAGAGACCTGGATCCAAATTTACCACCTAGTTTGGAGGTGTTCAAAACAGAGGATTACCGTATTTTTCGTCTTATAGGACGCTCCGGCCTATAAGACGCCCCCTCGTTTTTTAATAAAAAATCCGGACCAAAAAAAAAAAAAAAAAAAAAAAAGCGCCTCGCTCTCCTGTCCCCGCCGCACGGGCAGGCTGCCGAGGTTTCCCCCTCCCCGCCGCGGGCGGGCTGCCGGGAGCGTCCCGGTTCCCCCCTCCCCGCCGCGGGCGGGCTGCCGGGAGCGTCCCGGTTCCCCCCTCCCCGCCGAGGGCGGGCTGCCGGGAGCGCTCCCGGAAGCCCGCCCGCGGCGGGGAGGGGGGAACCGGGACGCTCCCGGCAGCCCGCCCGCGGCGGGGAGGGGGGAACCTCGGCAGCCCGCCCGCGCGGCGGGGACGGGAGAGCGAGGCGCTTTTTTGTTTGTTTGTTTGTTTGTTTTTTTGTTTTTTTGTTTTTTTGTTTGCCCTATAAGACATTCGCCCTATAAGACGCACCAACTTTCCCCCCCCCCGTTTTGGGGAAGAAAAAGTGTGTCTTATAGGGCGAAAAATACGGTAGATTTGGATTCTGACACATCTAACTTATAACATAAAAATGTATCGATGTAACTTCAGGTCTTGCTCACTTGTAGTATCCATGGCTTTACTGCCATTCATGGATACACATAAATCCCTTTCCATTATTCTTTAGCTTCACTGAATTGGGTCTATTGCAATGATGTTAATGGCAAAACTCCCATTGTCTTTAGTGGAGAGAGACTAGGTCCTCTATTATCAGTGAGACAATAGTGAACAGGTCTCTCTAACACCTTTCATGAACAAAATGCTATTGTTTTCTTGTGCCCTAGTGTTCCGTGGGCAGGGAGCATCATGTGACATGAATGTAATATGCCATTCAGCTTGAATGCAGCAAATGGAGGGCACTACCATATGTTATGTCAGCATATCTTGCACAAATGCATTCACTAATCACTTTACTTTTTCCAAGTTTAAATATAGCAAAGGGATTTAACGTCACTTTTAGTTCAAGCTTCCTCTCCAAGAATGATAAATTAAGTTTTACTAGAGTCGGGATGTAACAATGTATGAAATTTATTTACCCAGTGGACCAGAACAAATTCTTTGCAGCAATTTAAATCTGGGTGGATAAGTAAATCTTATTCCCAAATAAATTAAATGGCTTGGCAACCTAGAAGGAACACAATGCACAAATGCAAGGGGATGAGCGCATAGGATATTGTTGTCATCATGATTATTAATATTGTAGTAGCTGGCCCCATTGCACTGTACAGACATGTCACAGCCAGACAATGGTTGATGCCAGTGCCTCACAATCTAGGACTATATCAAGACACAACAGGTGGTTGAAACAGAGATGGAGGGAAAGGAAACAAATGACAAGACAATAACCCCATTTTTCATAAGCAGCTTGTTAAGTGCCTAGCAATTTATTTGAGCTTGAACCTTTACAGCTGCTGCTCTAAGGAATACTCGTCACTCTCCTCTGTGATCAACTCAGGCAGCAACATTAATATGCTGTAGTAGGAGTCATGTTCACCCTCCTCAATTCTAAGTGTTATGCAGAGGCAAGCTTATAGATGGCACAGTAAAATAAAATAAATAGGAATTGACCTGGGGAGATCTTGAGAGCGATGACAGGGAAGAGGATGGTCCTCTCCATGGGAAAGAGTTGTATTTAACTGATAAACTGAAACCGCCACAAAGGAAAGGGAAGAATGTGAATCATCATTTTTCACAGCTATCATTCAGTTTTTTGTCTATGTGGAGAGACGGTATTCTGTGTGTTTTACCCAATACCATTGAGAGCTTACCTCTAGAAAAAGTGGGGGACGGAGGTGTTCTTCTGTTCCATCATTTAAATAAATTCTAAATTTTGTTACTTGGATACTAATGCACGGTGGGAGGGCTCTCTTTTTCTCCTTTGTTAATTGTCAGTGAAAATCCTTTGGGTGCTTTTATTTCCAGCAGATTCCTTTTGAGTGAGAATGTTATGTACATCACTTATCTACTGTAAAAAAAAAAAAAAAAAAAAAAAAAAAAGCATAAGGCTCTTTAATACCTGGCAACTAAAGTGCTAGATGTTTTCCCTTGAGGAATATAGATTTTCTTGACATTTGCCTATATTGTGTCCTTCTGTAGAGGAAGAGAATCTTCCAACACATTCCTAGCAAATGACAAGATGACATTGTTTTAGATCAGTGGTTCTCAAACTTTTTCTATTGGTGACCCCTTTTGGAGACCAGGCCTCTGAGCACGACCCCCCCTTAGGGGGTGGGGCAGGGCTGGGGGGGTGCCAGCAGCCCCCGGGGCAGAGGCTGGACTCGAGTGGTGGGGGCGCCAGCAGCCCCCCGGAGCAGGGGCTGAGCTGGGGTGTGTGTGGTGTAGGGGTGCCAGCCCCCCAGGGCAGGGGCCGGGCTCAGGGGATGGTGCCAACAACCCCCCGGGTCAGGGGACAGGGACAGGGCTGCCGCCGGCAGCCTGCCATGGTAGGGCCTGGGGTTCGGGTCGCTGCCGACAGCCCACTGCAGCAGGGGCCGGGGCTCCGGGCGCTGCTGGCAGCCCGCCGCACCATGGGCCAGGTCTGGGGTTCGGAGTGCCGCCAGCAGCCCGCTGCCAGCCCGCTGCAGCAGGGACCAAGGCCCAGAGCACCACCAGCAGCCCGCCACAGCAGGGGCCGGGTCCGGGACTCAGGGCACCGCTGGCAGGGGTCGGGGCCGGCAGCCGGCAGCAGGGGCTCGTGACCCCCACATAATCGGGTTGCAACCCCTCGAGGGGTCCTGACCCCCACCTTGAAAACCAATGTTTTAGATAAATACAACCTCTTATTTTCTAATAATCACTTAGGTATAGGGTCATTTGTTTAAAACAACAACCAGGATAGAGTTGTTCTAAATTTGTTTAAAATCTGGTTGTTGTCTATTTAGGTGACAACTCATTTAAAACTGACTTAAGTACATGGTAGTAATGAGACTCAGAACTAATAAAGGTGACATACAGAGATTTACTAACAAAGATTTTCTCCCTACAGACCTGGTAGAGCAGTTCTGATGAAGATAAGTAGTAGAGTTACAAGAATGGACTACAGAAAACCAATTCCACGTGTGCATATCCCTATTAAATCAATGAGCATCACTCCTTTTAATCCAAGGGCAGCATTAAGTTCTAAAGTCCCCTCACCAAAGACTCTTAAGTTACTGATTGCACTTTTAACAAAGAATTTTTAGTTCATGTTAAAGATCTGTCTGTCTTAAATCAGCGGAAGAAGGAAAATTAACAGACTGTGATTCCATCCTTAATTCACACCAGTATTGCTGTATAACTGGAACGTAAAATTTCCAACCATAGTTTACAGTCTCTGCAATGTCTAAGCACAAGAGTAAGGATAGAGTTGAAATATTAATTCAGAGTGTCCTAAGTCTAAGGTAAGAACTTTAGCTCTACTGGAAAGTGTTCATATTTCACTAGCTGCTAGAACCAACGTCCAGAGGACAAATGACGAGGAACCCCTGGCCCTGCAAAAGACTTGTGACCCAGGAATCCCTCAATACCAACTGCTTAGTGTGTTTGGAAGAGGGAGAGGAAGTTACAAAAGTAACCTGATTTTGTGGTGTATGCATTCTCATTCACCAAATAATGAATATAATGTGAGGTCTTAAATTAAAGCTAGCATCACACTGGTCATTAATATTTTTGTATCGTATATGTACAGATGGTTTTAGGGAGTTAGGCATGTGTACTAAAAAAATATGCTCTAAAGTCTGCATCAAGGCAGAGTTCTCTCTCAGTAAAAAATATGTTTATTCACCTCTCTCTCTAAGCATATAAATTAAGCATTGTAGAGAACACAGGCAGAGTCAACAAGAAAGAAAAAAAGAAAAGAAAGGAGCCCAAAGGGGAAAAACAAACAAGAGGTGGTAGTGAGGGGTTGTTAATCCAGCAACATGCAAAAACCATGACTTTGGGGGAATATATATAGGAGGCAGAGATAACACTCCATCATCCTGCAACTATGGAGTAATTGGGCAAGGCAATTACATTCAAGAAAATGGAAAACACAACCATGGTTGAAAAATCGTAAAGAACATTTGGTAATAAACCTTCTTTAGACTGAAGGCTAGACTAAATTAAGGTCAGTCTTTTGAGATTATGTTATGCTTTTGTTTTATATGTAACCTTTTGTTTTTATTATTCTGACTTCCATATCTTGAATCTTTGATAATAAACTTACTGCTGTTTTAATTATAAATATCTCTCCATGCCGTGGTATTATACAAGGAGTGCTCTTGAATTGAAACATACAGACTAGTGTGTACACCGTTTCCTTTGGAACAAGGGACCTAGTATTTCTGAGGGTTCAGCGGAGAAGAGGCTGGACACTGCATGGAGATGCTTCAAAGGGGCTCTGTAATTGGGGTGTACCTGTTAACC
Source organism: Sternotherus odoratus (assembly GCA_032164245.1). Lineage (NCBI taxonomy): Eukaryota > Metazoa > Chordata > Testudines > Kinosternidae > Sternotherus > Sternotherus odoratus. Next base: position 109,074,764 of record JAVMKO010000002.1, read on the forward strand.
TTCAAAGCAAAGGAAGGGCTGGTACATCCCAAGAGGAGATTACTTAGGTCTCCCTTTCACAGAGGCTCAGGGGAGGGAAGCTAACAAGGTGAGACAGTACTGGGTATCCCAAGAACTGTCACACAACCATCTTACCTCCCCCCCCCCACCTCTTTAAGGGTTGGATTGTAGTGTTCATGCCACAGCTCAAAATAGGGAGCAGGTCAGAACCTCAGTATTCCAGGAGGGGAACTGGCATAATTGTGCCTCTGGCTTGCACTATTCCTCCTGGAGCTGGTCCATGAATATGGAAAGCACACAGTCTGCTTGATTCATTATGATGGACCAGGCTGCTTCCTCCCAGGAACCCAACAGGCAAAATGATCGGGGCCATGCTCCTGCCCCCTTTTTGTTTACTTACTCTCCAGAGGAAGGTAGAGGACGACAAGCTGTAAACAGTCCCTGGACTCCTCAGGGAAGAGGCTATTATAGTCGGAGGTCTCGTGCATCACCTTGAAGGCAGGGAGAAGCCTTCTTACACACTTCCCCCTTCTCTGCTCTAGGAAGTGGCGGAAGGGCCATCATAATCTGGCTCTATACACATAGTACATTAAGACAAATATTTATAACCTTGTAATTAAGAAGTCACAGAACCACAGGCACCAACTCCATGGATGCTCCAGGGCTGGGTGCTGAGTGCCCATGGAAAAAAATAAGTGGGTGCTGAGCACTCACCAGTTACTCACTCATCTGCTGTTTGGCAGCAGGCATAGGGTGGAAAAGGGCAGAGTGGAGGTAAGAAGAGAGGGAGTGAGGATAGGGCTTTGAGGTGAAATAGGGCTAGAGCAATCACCCCGAAAAATGAAAGCCAGCACTAGTGCACATAACTATCACCTTTATCACTTTGCTTGTAGGTTGTATCCCGTTACACACCCTTAAATGTCTCTGTTTAGTCTGTCAGATCTTTGGGGAAATGTCCATGTCTTCTGATGTGTTTATACAGTATCCACCCGCCCACACACACACACACACACCTTTTCCGCTGTTGATCCTGCTTGTGCCTTGTGGATACTAGCAAACCCTAATATAATTAATCATCATAACATATCAGTTCCTTCAGAATTGATTGCCTTCTAGCCATTTGCCCTCTGCTATTTGCCCTCTGCTACCCCTTTAAATCATTTTACTTCATTTTGATGTGATCTGGGACATGGCATCCTACTCTATTCGTAGTGTAAAAATTATGGTTGCAGTGGGGACCACCAGCAAATATCTTTGATAGAAGCTTGACACCCAGTGATTAGGAAACCCTGACTTTGTCATATAATTAAGCTTCCTGAAGACTAAAAGGCAAGGCTTCTAGCTGGACTTCCACACTGCACTTGGAGGATGGCATAGGCATATAGGTCTTCTCATGCTAACAAATGAGCACTCAACTTTATTTTAAGTGTTGCAACTTGTAGGGGAATACAATAAGACAAGATGTACAAATTTTACAAAATGAAATATATTTTATAAGAGGCACAGAGCTAGATTAATTATACCCCTTTATAGTACAGAAAAGTGCACAACTTCTTACTTCTTTACATAACCTGTGTGGTGAGAGACATTTCTAAAGTCAAAGTGTGATAGAAAATAAAAATGTTGCCTAGTGTAACATCCCATACAGTGAGTGTTAGGATAGCACTAAGGTTGCAAAGTGAAGCACTCAAACCCAGGAAATGCCAAAGATGAGGTATCACATTTATGTTGAAATCTGGCTCTTTGTACATTATAAATTAGTCTTTAATTAGATGACCATAAGAAATAATGTTACCACCTAGAGACTGTATTGTAATATACATGCCCAGGGGTAGAGTCAACATTAAATAATCAAAAGGTTGGTAATGCTAGAGTTAAACAGTCTAGCAACATACTGTTCAGAGTTTTTTAGCATTGAATTGTACATTGTATTTGGGGAATGAATTTGTTTCCCTTTTGCTTTATTTTGTGGTGGCTCTAGGATTCATTTGGGAGATATTGCCCATATGTATTAATTAAAATGCACATCAGCCTTTGAGTATTTGACATAAAAAATAGTTAAAAAGAAAATTTTCTTTCCCCCATGCCCACACACAGAGTCTCTCACCCAAATGTATTTTTCTGGAATATAAAAATCTAGATTTTACATACAAATTCCCTACGGAGTGCAAGGCTCAGAGCACTAGTGTTTGATTTCCAGTTCTTTTATCTCTGATTGTAGATACAGAGATTTCAACAGTACCGAGTCTCCTTTTAATTGAGGCTTCATATGAAATTTCACTTCCTTTGAAACAAGATTTCAAAGTTATCACAAGAGGTTCTGGGGGTGCAATTGAAGGGTCATGACTGGGGAGGACCCTCGAGTATCAGAGTGTTCCTGGTTATGCGTATCAGAGTGATCCTCCTTTAACTAACAGACTGACAAGAGCAAGGCTGAAGTTCTTGTAATGTACGTGTTTGATTTTGCAGCACTTAAAGACAATGCCAAAACTCAGCTGGACTTTAATAGGTACAGGGGCAGGTCCATGATAGGCTAAATTTTCTCCATATTGCAGAGGTGTCTGATCTACAGATCAAGGAGATGGATTCATCACAGGTTTTGGTAAACATATTGCTCTATAGTGCAAGAATACACTTACCCCGCGCAATGCTGCCACATCTCTAACTCCTCTACTCCTTTCATGTAACAATTCTATATCTTAGCTCAACCCAGGGTCGGCTCCATGCACCAGCGAAGGAAGCAGGTGCTTGGGCGGCCAAAATTGGAGGGAGGCACTCTGTCCGTTATTGGGGCAGCGTTCCACTTCTTTCTTTAGTGGCTTTTCGGTGGCAGGTGCCTCTCTCGCTCTTCATCCTTCAGAAGCATTTCAGCAGCAGCTCTTGTGGCATGACTTGGGGGTTTTCTCTCCCCCCCCCCCTTCTTTTCTTCACTGCTTGGGGTGGCAAAAAAAAGCTGGAGGCAGTCCTGGCTCAATTTGCCCTGCTTTAACATTTCATTCTTATTAGCCACATTCTTGGATCCCTGGAATGGAATGTGAGTGGAGTAGGTTTAGAAATGTCCTGCCATCACACTTCTAATATGAATAAGAGTTTCCAAATGATGTTATTTTTAAAGTGTATGCATTGTTTTAATAGCATTTGCTGATTTTTCAAGATTTTGCCGACTTCTTCAAAACCACAGTGCTGATAATGCAAACACAGAAGTCTGTGAGCTTCATATATAAACACATTCATAAAGCCCAGCTTTGTCACTGTGCTGACAGGTAGGAGCATTAGAAATCTAACCAGTAATAGGCAAGCTGCAGAACGGATCTGTATGAAAGGTGCCCAAGGGTGTCGATACTTAGCCAGACATCAAAATTCTCTTGCCTTTTTGGAGACTTTAAATAGCCCTTATCTCCCTGTCTCCATGAAATTGGACCCTTGACCTCCCCTTCTGATAAAATTTGTCCATGAGAAAATCAGGGTACTTAGTCACATACCTAAATCTAGACTAAGGAAAAGAAAAGAAAATAACTTTAAGCACCAGCTTTAGAAAATCTTGGTCTAAATTGATATTTGTTAGATTCAACCAGACTGGTCCCAGTGTGGAGAAAGAGGGTCTGGATTGTATCAGGAGACTGCAGGAGGTTAGCCATGTAGAAATAAGGTAGTCTGTGTGAGATTTGATGAGGGCTTTGAAAGGGGTGGCAAAGTCACAGAATAAGAAAATTCCCTTGGAAACTGACAGAAGAATGTATTCTATATCCTTAAGAAATCTTAATATTCTATAAGAACTTCTACAGAAATGATTTAGTAAAACAGAAATCAATTAACTGTTATTTAAAGTGACTATGTGTAGTGCTACTCCACTCTGCTTAGTAAGAACATGGTTCAGCAGGATGAACACTCAGTCTCCATTCTACTGAAAGAGCTGCCTTATTAGATTCATTGACATCAGAAGTTTCCTTCCCTAGAAACATTGTATTCTATGGAGCGCCAATACACTTTGGCCTATTCATTTGTTGCTTTCTTCAGTAAGATTATATATAACCCAGGGACAGATGCAGCCTTGTCAACCAAAGTGAAATGAAATGCTGAAAGGATACAGAAGCCAGAAAAAAGCTACTCATTTATATATAAGCCATTACAGAAGAACATATTTTTTCTGCGTCCCCATTTATCACACCAGTGTCTGAGTGAACCAATTAAAACATAACATTTTTAAAAAGACACATAGAGAATATTTGCTACACCTGACCTGACCAATGAACCATCAACTCCAATACTATATTGTGCCTGAAACACAGACACAGAGCTTAGGATACAAGAGCTATTGTATAACTTCATTTTCAGCATAGCCAGGAATATAATCAGAATTACTTTGCTATCTGACATCCTGTGTCCATTTAACAAAAATCAGACCTACTCCTTTGTGTCAGCAACTTTTGTCAGGCCTGACAAACTCAATAAACCTAACACACAGTGGTCATGATATACACCCAGAACGTTGCCTGTAATATATCACTGGAAAAAATAACTCACTGATCATTAATATTCTTGCATGATGTATATATGGGAAGTACAAAGTTACGAACATTTGCTAGAATAATATTCTTGGAAAGCACTGCATAAGCACAGTCTCCCTTAGACAAAGGAATGCATATTTGTTGTCAGACAAAGACAATGAAGGCCCATTTAATTAAAAGGTAAACAAACCCACCAATCTATTGTGTGTGCGAGATAGACTATAAAAGGGGCAGAAGGATCTGAACCTCAAAATGAGAAATAATGTAATAAAAAACATTGATTCAAATATTACAGCAATTTAAAATGTAGATGCATGATTGGACAGATATGATGGGTTGGAGCTAATATGGGTCCTTTCAATGAAGTGGGTTGAAGTCTCTTGGAACAGATTATAGACAAAGACATTTCACTTAGTTAGACAAGGGAAACCATCACCTTGTACTTCTGTAGAAATCCCTGATGGAGAGAAAGTTAGCCATTTCTGGAATGAAGGGATTGATAAAAAATTAACTTTGAACCAAGGCTGTAGCTTGTTAGGTTTTAGCTATTTTAAAATGTATTTTACTTTTATGCAATTATAACCATCCTGTCTTTATCCTGCCTACTTGAATTTACTCAAAATCTCTCTTTGTTAATCTTGCTTTACTTTGAATCTAAACCAGCCAGTGCTATCTGTGAACTGAAGTGATTGTTAACTCCAGTTAAAGCAATACACTGCTCCTTTAAAGACACTAAAACACAGCAACTGACGTAATTACAGCTCTAAACATTCCAGAGGAGGTCTGGACATTTCAGTGCATACATTTTTGATAAAAGTTGGAGTGTGTATTGGAGTCACTTGGCTACTCGTAATGAAGGCTAGTGAAGACCAAAGCATGCCGTAGTGTAAGAAGCAGGCTGCTGGAACCAGAGTTGCTGAACAATGGCTACTTAATATAGAAACTACTGAATATTTTAGGAGGAGACCCAAGAAGATACATTCTATTCATGGTATTTTTTGGCACTTCTTAACTATAGTTTCTGACAATCTTTAATGTATTTATCCCTAATACAGCCCTGGTGAGCTAGGGAATAATTATCTCATTGTACAGCTACGGAACTGAGACACAGGGATGTTAAGTGGCACATACAAAGTCATAGAGGAAGTCTGAGATACAGCAAAGATTTGAATTTAGGTCTCAGGTTCTAGGCTAGCACTCTGACCGTGAGATTATCCTTCTCTCTTCAGTAGGAATTGGTAGATCAGAGCTGTGGTCTCTTTGATACAATATCTTGACTCTAAGAATGGTCTTGAGTCTAGATGCTTGAGAGGACAGTCTAATACACACCTAGTAGTTAGCAATTGGCTCATGATCTAAACTGGGAGCAGATATGCCTTATTTTTTATTCTGGCTAGTCTAACCTTAGGACTTTTTACTGTTCATGAAATTGTTTAAACCTTTGAAAGCTACATGTATAATATTTTATATCTCACATCATGTTGGGAAGCAGCCCTATGCTGTAGGACTCAGTGCAGTAGGGCACTGGAGCATCTGTATTTCCTCATTTTGCCTTCATGAAAGATTATATGCAAAATGGTAGATTTTAGTGTAATTTAAACATATCCTGCAAATGCAATGCTCTTGAGAATTGATTACTGATGTAGACACTCTGCCCCCTGTTTATCCTAACATAAGGTGCACACAGAGAGAATCAGCATAAGCTGCCCTCCCATTACCCTGGTGATTGCAAGGAGGAACCCATCTCTGGCAGTGAGGCAGAGGCACCTTGATCGATTGGTCGGTCCATTATCCCTGAGACAGAGAGCACACCTATCACAATATGTCATTTGTGTTGTTATAGCCAGTCCTTCAGCCACCCACTGACAGCAGCACCTGACAGCCAATCAGCATAGTGCACCACTGACCAGAACCCTTGAGTGATCTGCCAGCCTCAGCTTCCCAAGCAGCTAGGATTAAAGGCATCCTGCACCATGCCCAACCAAGACTTCATACCTGTTCAATATTACCCTTTCTGCTGAGATTGCTAAAAAGGCTATGAAACAGCACAAAGGGTTTTGATGAGAACACCTGTCCAGTAGCCACTGGACTCACACAGAACATTAAAACAGATATGACACCAGGAGGTTTGGTCATTAATAACATATTTTGGATTTGAACTCATGAGCTAACCTTTTTCATTTTTGAGAAAACACATCAATAATAGTTTGGTTGGTTTTTTTTCCCAGTTTTCTGAAGCCTTTATATTGGCTTATAGTGAAGCCAGTGAGCTAAAACCAACATTTGGTGGTGTCCATTGAGCTCACTTTTAAAACTCAAGCCATTTACTTAGATACTTAAATATGGATTTGAGTCTGTTTTGCTGCTGTGTTCCAAGTTTGGCCAGTATATCTATAATTTTGTATTTAGCAAAAGAAAAAAAAATGTTTAAAGAAACCAAAGAAAAAGGCAAAGTGATCTAGTAGATAGGGTACTAGACTGGGACTCAGGAGATCTGGATTCTGTTCTTGGCTCTGTCTCAAATCTACTGTCAGACCTAGGGCAAGTTACTTCACTTTGAAATGTCTGTGTTCTTCCTCACACTTGTTGTGGGTATTTAGACTGTAAGATCTTCCACATGCTCTTTCTCTTTCCCTCTTTCTCCGTTTGTAGAGTTACCAGCATAATGGGAACCCAATTTCACAAAGGACCTAAAGTTACATAAATTGTATAATTTTATATAGGTATACAATTATAATAAAGCTCATCTGTTAATACACAGGTTAAGAAAGGAAATAACTGAACATCTATTTGACCATTTCATTTAAAGACAAAACTGAACAATGGGTGTGTTGTTTTTGGACTGGTTTTATATTCTAAGAGAGCTATTACTTCCAGGAAGAAACTTCTAGCTCTCTCTTTATACATTATTATCTGCCAGTTTAGCATTCTAGAACACCAGGTCTATATTCCACTGTAGAGATTATCACTGCAAAGTGTGTAGGTGATTTTTTGAAAAAACTAAAACTTGTCTTAGCTCGGGAAGCTGGCATCCAATATGAATTTTTGAATATACTTCAGGAATCAGATTTTTGTGAAATTCAAATGATTGAATTTGCAGGTTGCAAACTGAAATCCTCTGCTAATAATGAATCAAGAATCGCAGTGTTACAGAACTCCCATGTCAGCTGATAAAAATTCAAACTTGATTTTAATATTTTACTCCTGTTTCCACCAAATATAGTCCTCCAATGCCCTTTCTGAATACATTTGAGCCATGGCAGAAAAGGACTGAATGAACAAATTTGTCAACATTGTTCAAAGCTGACATTCAGGATGCCCTTCAGAAGCCTCATATGGCAATTTTTCCCACACTGCTGATTTTAAGGATTCTCATGTGTTTTCATGATTGGTGATAATCCTCTCTCGTGTTCATTTTAAAAGTTGAATCTCTAATTCCTTAAATACAGTAATTTTCAGAACTGAACCTTGTGAAATTAATTTTGCAGATTAAGTTGCATCAGGCAGTCCCCACTCAAGCAAAACATGAATAGTGCTGCCTCAAAGTAGTTTAGCAACGTGACCTAAATACCTTCCTGATAAAATTTGTGCACCAGTATCCACCACTTTGTTAATAAATACTAATGAACTTTTGAGGTATAGTAACAGGAAAATTAAGTGTGAATCACATTTGTCAAATGCTTACTACATGGAAAACTGATTGTATACATATATGTATACACAAACACATAACTGAGAGAAATAGTTTGACCTAGATATTTTAAACTTAGTATACTCATTAATTATGTGCATTGCTGAACATTGGATGGGGCAAATAGGATTTTGACAACATGGCAAAACAAAGACGATGTTAAACCCCATGCCAGAATCCTGATATTAACATATTTAAATAAGAATATATGATCTCTCTCCTCCCCTTTGGGGGGGGGGGGAGAACAAAACCACTCTGACTAGTCATCTAGCACTGTTAATTAAATAAGCAAGAATAAACACATGGTTTGGACTTGCACTCAAACACAAATGCAACTATTTTGTGTGTATAATGAGGAAATACATCAATTTTAAATGTGGCCCAAGTTGATAGTATTAAAATGAACCAGGTTTGTTTGCTTGCCTTGGGGGGGAGAGGGGAATTTAAGAGTGATATTTTAGGCATCATGATCATCATCATAGCATATCCCCAAGGGACATAGCCTCCTTGAAGATCAAACTCCATCCAGGTCATTAAGATGCCTGGATGTTCAATTTATATTCAACATTGGTGAATTTATGCCACTCATGATTGCTGGCAGCGTAGCAAGCAGCATTCCTTGGAAAATATGCTTGTAATTCTTTGGTCTTCTGTCCTAATAATATGCCCCCACCAAGAAAGCTGTTGAAACTGAACCAGTGCAAATGGTTTGACTATGAATATCCTCATAATTCATAGATCCTCATTATATAGATATATCCTCATAGTTCATAGATCTTATCCTGTCACTTAATATGGAGTGGCAAAGTGACTTAAAAACTTTTTTGACCATGCAAGGGCCCAGAAAATAAAGCATTCTAATTTTATTGGCCCATTTCCTTTTAACATCTGAACCGTTCTCACCCTATCCCTAAGCAAATTAAAGATCCAGTGATACAAGATAAAATTTTCAAAAGCTCCTAAGTAACTTCAAAGCACAAATCCCATTTTCAAAATTCATTTAGGCACATAAGTCTCTTTTGAAAATGAGACTTACAAGCTTTTGAAACTTTTACCCTTAATGACACCCTCTAACATTCAGTAGTCATATAGGGAAGAGATACAATACCCCATTTCCAATGCTTCGAATCACACAGCTACAAAAAATATACATGAACACAATGAATGAACAATCTATAGGTTTAAATTGGTTTCCTATCCACTAAACCTTCATGAAGTAATTTCAACCAAAGTTATAACAGAGCCCATTCATGAACAATTCTGAAAGAGAAAAGAGTGAAATGTAATAGTTAAACTGTTTGCTATGAAGAGCCTGTCCAACTCCAGTCATCTTGCCTGATTTTAAGAGGTTCTGAGCTTCCACAACTCCCACTGATTTTCAACTGCAATTTTGCTTGCTCAGTACTTCTGAAAAGATCAGACCATGAGTCATTTCCTAGAATTGCTGGACAGATTGTCCACAGTAAATAACTGATATGAGAAATCACCATTAGGGACACTCGCAAGAAACATAACATGCTATATTCCTTATATAGTTTACAATTAAGTCAGACAAGGATTGTTATCTCAAGAACAGTGTGTGTGTGTGTGTGTGTGTGTTGGGATAAGAGGTGCACTAGCACCAAAGAAGAGTCAGACACGACCCCTCCAATTAAGCTAAAATTTTAGCATATTTTTCCCCGGTGGAAAGCTATGTAAAAATGTAACCGTTTTAACTCAACCAACCAACTTACTCCCTATGTGTAATCAGTCATACCTTTTTACTGTGGTGATTTAAAAAATGTTTTACTTCTATTAGCCCTGCAGATCCTACACAGCTAAGAGAGAGAGAGTTGGACTCTCTTCTTTCCAATGTGCCAATGACTTTATATTGGATTGAGGCCTATGTAACTGAAAGCAGATTTTTGACCATTGTTTAAAGTTGAAATCTAATTTGCTAAAAGGGAAAAGTTCCATTTCTAAACATCTAGCCTTCACACACTCAGTGTAGGCAATTAAAGAAATAGTCAAAGGATCTACAAGGTACATGAATGCTCAGTAGCAAAATATCAATGAGGTGGAAAATATGGTTTTGGCACATGGTAACGTAATTACAATGCTTATCAAGGACAATATGAGGCTCTCCAGGAAAGTTGACAAACTCTAGAATTAATCCAGGATTAAGCATTTAAGGATTACTGGTGTCCCGGGGAGGGAAAGAGACAGGGATTTAGTAGTCTTTTTGGCAGTGGTTCATAACAATTAAGGGGGTGAGGGGGGGAACATGTCCAGAATGACATTTTGCTGCCTGTCCCTTCTCAACTCTGTCCAATCTTCCTTTCGTGGCCATTGCTGGAGTTGGTCGAATGCCTCTATTAACCAACAAGCAAAGAGCAGATGCATTACAAATTAAGAAGGGTCACTGCCATACGAGAGTAAATGTATGCCGAATTTGGACACACACATTTAGATGCATTTATTCCTCCCACTAGTCATGCACGTGAACACACACACTAAATGCTTACCTAAGTAGCTATAAGAATATGAAAAGGAGGGTTATGTGCCATCACTCATACAACTCTGTCTGTGGAAACATAATTGGGCCTTTTGTGCTTCATTATTACACACTTTTATCCTTCTGATTTGGTTAAATGATGAAAATTAGAAATATAAAATGTGCACATAATTTGAATACCAGATCTTAGATGCAAGCCAGCTCATTATGATTCTTTCCCTATTAAAAGAGCCACTACATGAATTGATGGCTACATTCCCAGATGAACATAACTTTTTATTACATTGAACTTTGCCATGAAGCATCATTTTATCATTTCATCTTGTTGCTTGTTACACAGAAAACGAGGCTGACAAATGGCACAAGTCTAATAAACCAGCATCCTTCACATATCTAACACCTCCTGCCCCCGCCACTCTCCCCCTCCCCCCCACAAACCGCACCACAGAAAGAAAGTTCCTGCACCACAGAAAATGTGAAAGGAGTTTTACCTATGTTCAGCTAGGACAAGCAAAGCTAATTTATACTGTGTTGACATGTGTTACTGAGAAATTACATGATTGCATTCTAGCGGATAGACATAAGCTGTCACTTTTTGTTGCTGTGAAGGCCTAAACCTGAGTGACATGCCAACTTGACATAACTGCTGTATCACATCTGACTGATGTCCTTTGCCTAATGAAAAATGGCAAACAGCCACTGCAAAAATTGTTTCTGTTTCAGAGTATATTTATCCTAATAGTAAGACGCTGGAGATGAGCAATATAAAATTTGTCTATAACTTGCAAAATGCTGGTGGAAAACTAAAGATAGGGATGCTACTTCTTCCTCTCTGAATACGTCAGTCCTGGTTTTCTGTATAACCTGGGACATAAATTCAGAAGAGCTAATTATGTTTTAATTTACACCTATAGGGTTGGCTTTAGGACTACCCTACAGAATTAAATTGAGGAAGTAGATAGAAGAGGAGATAAGCAAGCCACGTTTAAAAATAAACAGCTTTTGATTGTCAACAAGGAAGTCAAGGACAATTGTATAAAACAACATTACTCAATCTTTAAAGTATCAGGGTTTTCTTGTTTTTTTTAAATGGTTAGGGGAGAGAGACACGAGACCTTATTTGTCATGTCCTGGATTATAGATGGTCAGGCCTAGAGTAGTGTTGTTGCATAGAGTATCTTGCAGCCCTGGCAGGATCAGTGAAACACCTGAGCCCAGTGGGGGATGGTAGTCATCTGGCCTGGGCCTTGCTCAGGGATATATTGCTGCAGCATGCTGGGGGGGGGAATCACCACAGACTATTTAGGACAGGGGTGGGGAACCTCCGGCCCACGGGACTTATACGGCCCGCCAAAGCCTTCCATCCGGCCCGCGGCCAGGGACGGCTCCGCGCTGGGGCCAGGACGCGCCGCGTGGTCCGCTGCCGCCGCCAGCCGGGAAGGAGCCGTGGGGAGCCGACGGTCGGGGGGGGGGGAAGAGACCAGGCTGGGTGGGTCAGTTGGGGGGGGTGGGAGGGAAGGAGGCTGGGGGGGGGAGAGACCGGGCTGGGTGGGTCAGTTGGGGGGGGTGGGAGGGAAGGAGGTTGGAGGGGGGAGAGACTGGGCTGGGTGGATCAGGCAGGTGGCAGGACCCTGGCTGGCAAGGGGCCAGTGGGGGAAACCCCAAAGCAGTGCAAGGCTAAGGACTCCACCTGCCACTGCTTTGGGATTTCCCCTGCTGGCCCCTTGCCAGCTGGGGTCTCAGCTCTCGTTGCCAGCCTGGGCTTCGGGGTGGGGGGGAGGGAGGGGAGCGGCCCGCGGATGACTTTACAAGGGTCAAAAAGGTTCCCCACCCCTGATTTAGGAAATTAGTCTGTTGCTGCCTTATGCTTGAGTGATGAGTTACTACAGGTCTGCCTCACATTATTAGGTAACGTTAACAGAAAGGATTTTTCCATGCTATTAGCATATCTTACCAGAAAAGTAATGCTGAACTTGAATAATTCAATATCTTTTATAAACCCCAGCATTAAAATTTAAATTTTAAAATTAGGAACATTATGGTATTAAGAATCAGTGGCTGCAATAGGAGTTCAGGACACCTCAGACTTTTCAGAAATCATGTAGGGCCTCCCAAGATGGAGTATTAAACTCCTACACAGACATTGTAGGAGGAAATACCACTATGAATCTACATGAAAATGTCTCTTCTCTTCAACTATAAACAAAGGAAAGCTAGAGGAAAACATAAAATGTACTTTTCCTCAATCTAAAGTGAAAGAGTTAATAAAACAAGGAAAGAGGAGAACAAGGTAACCGTGAAATAACTGTAATCAATGTGATGAGCAGGGGTCACAACACATCAGCTATCTAACCATTATCAAGTGGTTTATAATCATCTAAGCAGAAGAAAGTTTTAAGAAGGGATTTGAAGGAAGACTAATGCCTTACCAGATTTTTGTGGGGTACTATTTTCATCCACAAGAAGCAGCACACATGAAGGAAAATGTGACAAGCATTTTTATTGAAGCAGTCAGGCAATGTACACTGACATTGTTGACAAAGAGTAGGTGGGAGTCAACTATATGAGACACGATAGGTTGGGCCGGGATAGGCCATACAAGGCTTTAAATGTGAAGGCAAGCAGTTTATGCTTGACGTAATAGAGAAAGGAAAGCAGCAGGGGGGAAGCAAAAAAGGGGATTAGTAATAGCTAATCCTAGTTATGAAGGCTTGGGTGGTTTATGTAGATTTCCCCATACATAGAAATGGATTTGTTGCAGAATGGCACCCAAATGTGTTTATTTTCCTGCAAATTATAAAGTTAAACCTGTCAAGCTGTTTTTGAGTTACAAGCACTCAGAATACAGAGCTACTCCAAAACAGCCCAGTAGCATAGTCAAGATTACAAGCAGGGTTCTGGTATAAACCACTATGTTCAGTCCCTTTTTATTTTTCACACACAAATTATTTTTGTGATTGCTTTCAGAGAATACTGAGAAGTTCTTTGCACAATTTTAAGGCAATTGCTCCAGCTATTAAGTTAGGTGCTTTAAAATAGCCCCTTCTGACATTTTATAGAACCATGAAATGTTAAGTACCTTTAACTTAAAAGAAAAAAATATGATCACAACTTCAGATTTCAGAACCAGTTAGATAACACTAAAACTTAAGAAATAAAACTGACCTTTTTAAAAATAGGTCTATCACTTGGTATAGTAACACACATTTTATGAAGTCCCTACAAAGAATTTCAGCGTAGGGAGAAGTAAAGCAGATGAGAAATAGCAACCCAGGCATTGCTACATGGAGTGCACACACACACCTTGAAATCTGCAGGACTCCAGTTCTCCACAATGAGGTGGGAGGAAAGAGAAATTGGGCTGCATAGCCTGGTAGAGCTATATTCTAACTGGGGACAAAATAGGCAACTATGCCCAATTCCACTTTTACCTTTCATCCAGGCTTTTGTATTCTTCTGCCACCCACCAAAAAACATGGAAAAGTAATACAGTAGTTCTGATCTAGACCAATACTGCACTATCCTCTTCATCCCAGGAGCTCAAGGTTCAAAGCTTTCTTTTGGCTTCAGAGGAATCATAGGGGCTACTTGTTCTGTTATAAACATTGCAGCCCTACCTTCTCATTGAAAGCTGGGTCTTCACTTTTATCTTTCTGCTGGGAAACAAAGCTAATCATTAGCTTCTGTTTAGCTGGATCTGCCTATTCCCAACACCTGCCTGCTAGGCTGTTCCTTAGGCCAGGGCTTGATGCTCCCTTTTCCCACAGGCCCTTAAAGGGGAAGATTGCCCTGCTACAGTCTTCATGGCAGTTTTAGTTAGGGAGATCCAGGAACTCTGGAGAGCAGATAAGTTCCACATGACAGTGACAGCAGAAACCCTGCAGAGCTCTTAAATTGAAGAGCAGAAAAAATGGAAAGGGTAGCTAGAAATCTGTGCTGCTCCTAAACTCCATGCTGCAAGAGAAATAGGAGAACTGGAGATGCTGTGGCACTCCTAGCAGAAATTGTCAGAGAACTACGATATATGGTGTAAACTGGCATTAACTGTTTCTTGTTAATAATTATTAGAAAATGAGGACAAAGAAGGACATTTATAATCTGTGAATGCCTCTTTATAAATCCACCCCCAAAACAAGGAAGGCTGTAGCAAAGAAATTTGCTAGTAATGAAAGGTTTGGAACTGTGTGTTCCTTTTATACCCCAAGAATAAATGGGTGCCTGCTTATTTATTATCCATTTAGTAGCTGTTCCTGAGATCAATGTAGTTTAATCATGTGTTTTATTTAATAGGCTATTGGTAAAGTTTCCTCCCTGCAGAGATTATATTAACTAAAAAAAATGCTCTTAAACTTCAAGTGGGTCTATGTTCTACTGAATTAATGGTTGTATTTGTTCCTCTACCACATAATGCTTTTGAATGCCTTGAATATTTACACAGTGATGTATCGGAGAACCATTCAATAAAATACTAGTTACAGAAATGGAGAACACCAATGTTGAATAGTAGAATGTGAATCCGCACTTCTCATGAGCAAGCCCTAGATCAGCAGCGTCCAATAGAAATTTAATGCTAGCCACATTTGTGGTTTTGATTTTTTATTAGCCACATTATGAAAAAGCCACATGCATTAGCCACAGTTCAATAGCCTATTAGCCACATGTTATTTTGACACCTAATTATTTTATCTACCATTAAGAAACCTGATATGGTTTAACACTTCTACTCTCCCTCTCCCCAGCTCTCACCCACTGAGTCAATTATATTACCACAGTGATGGACCATTGCTAAACCTTGATCAGTAGTTTTGGAATGGGATGACCAATTATAAACACAATTACTCTGCTTTGCAAGGTTAGTTTATACAGGGTTGCTTCAGAAGGAGAAATGGCTGGTAAGCTGGGCCCACTCCTAAAGAAAATTCTGGTTGCACCCTTAAGAGGGTGATGAGCCAACTTCTAATACAAAGCACAGCCCATAAACTCTACACGATCTTGCCCATCCCCACCACTGGGAATACCCCATATTCTTCTATTTCTCACTTATTTGCTGTCATAAAGTCTCCATTTTGTAGCCATATTACTATAAGCTTTAAATACACAGCAAATGCTCTGCAATCTTGGTCTCTCTTTTCCAAGGGGAAAAAAAAAAGCCATGATAGGTAGTAGCCACATCCCTGCAGAGTCCTCCTGTCCCTGCTGGACTGAGAAAATCACACAGAGACCTGTAAGTGCAGTACCCACCTAGTGCTTTTATTTAAAGTCTGTGCTCCCATCACCTTTCCACCATACAAATAGTTCCCTTCTTGCAGTCCACCAGTAGAAGAGAGAAGACAAGTGCACTCTCATTACATTTCCTCTACTGCCTCTTTCCATATCCCCCTTAGCTTCCTTCCCCTGGGGCTATTATCCAGCCCCTGCCTGAAGAGGCAGCAGCTGTTCCTGCTTCCCCAATCAGGGCCAGGTGGTCTACCCAGCTCCAATTCACCTCCCTTAGTTGGAGCTGGAGTGACAGTTTTCTGCTTAGCACCCTGTCACCTGAGTATTAACCATTCACTTCTCTGCAAATGCCACTCTAATCTCCAGCCTACTGAGTTTTCTGCATTGTTCTTCTCCTTCCCCTTCCCAACATTATCTCACTTTCTTAAAAATAGTGATTTTACTACATGTCAATGAAAGAGGCTGGGTTGGCTGCAGTGGAAAAAATATTTACAGAATAGAAACAGCTGGTACACAGCAATGCAGGCTACCCACTCTGCAAGCAAAATGCCATGACTAAAGGCTCTAACTATGAAGGTGAGATAATAACTCCTCATTAAATCCTTGGGGCCTGATTCTTCTTTAACTGATTTTACATTGTCTAAAGTCACACAGCAGGTCAGCAGCAGAACCCAAAATAAAACACAGGTGTTCTGAGTCACAGTGCAGAGCCCCATCCACAGAAAGAGTGATGCCACCCAACCCCAATTAGATAACCAACACATATCACAATGGATCACATGAGAAATAATTTCTGTTACTAATGCTTGAATTAGTGATCTAGCCACCGTGCAGCTCCTGTTACTCCCTTAGTTCTTCAGTAGTATCATTCTGCTGAAAAGTAGTTTTGACTTCATTCCAGGAATAGGAGTTTTGTTAAAAGCTTAAATGCTGCAATTATTAAACTAAGTAGTGAACATCAAGTACTTAACACTGTGCCATCAAGTATATAACATCATATACCATTTTTGTTTTGAAAACAAAACTACATAATGCACTGAACTCTAGATGGCTGTCAGTGTATATAATTTAGCAGTGTAATGAAAATATTCCCTCACAACAAATGCTTTTTGGCTACAAATCCAATGTGTGTACATAATGATGCTTTTAGATGTAATGAATTAGCAGTGCTAATGCAATTTTTTTGAGGGGGAGGGGAGACATAAATTGATGGTTTTAATTTTCCTTTAACAGACATTATTAATCATAGTGGTTTTGCAACTAAATGTGCTCAGTCAGTCCAATTTACAAGTAAAGTATACATTCCTAACATGCAGGATGCAAGGTTAAAGATGTGGCTATACATTTATTTGATACAACACAACCTTTAATATATATATATATATATATATATAAATACAGACTCAATTATACTTATTAAGCATTAGGCATCTGTCCTGGTGAGAGCTTTGGAGAACCACAGTACCTCTTGAGTTCCTTAGGTACCGAGGGCCTATGAATACAACTATACATCCTATGAAAATCCATGGCATGTCAGCTCTGAAGGTGGCTGTAGATGGGGACATGACCATGGTTTCCTTTCTTCTTCAGCACTTAGTGGCAGCTAGCATGCATGGCAGTGCTAACCAGGGACATCCCCTGCACTCAGAAGAGCCCAAGGGGTAACACTTTCAAAAGCATCTAAGGGCATGTCTACACTGCAATGTAAGCCCAGGGTTCAAATACAGACTCAAGCCTAAAATCCTTCCATCTGTACACAAATTGTGTAACATAGAACTTAGGAGGTGGGGGGCTGAGCCTGAGTCAAGCCAGTATCAAGGGGTTTAAGCACTATTTCTCTGCAGTGTAGATGCAGCCTGTGGTGGAGAGAGTCTATACCTTCCCACACCCCAAACTCTAGAGTAACAGAGTGTGGTTCTCTCCTTCCTTGCAGACCACTAACTTTAAGCTATTTTCCCAGCCTAAGTTAAATCCTGTCTCCCCAAACCCTCCAAACTTGACTAGTTAGGACTTGGGGTCTGCTGCCACCATTTGTGTAAATCTCCAAGACCCTGGAGTGGGGTACACGAATACCCCAAACTCCCTCTCTCTCTCCCTGAGAGATTGGGACACTTACAGACTGCTCCCCCCTCCCCTTCTAGCCTTAAGGAAGAGAGAGTGAGACGCAGCCCACCGGCTCACACCGTGAGCCTGCCACATCCAATGCTATGACAACTTTAAGCTAATGCAACTTTACAGATATGAAGCTTCTAACCCCTCCCCCTCTGGGAAAGTCAGTGACACTCCAAATCAGGTACAAAAAACTTAGGAAATCAACTTTACTTACAGTTCAGCTACTTATGAATACAGGAAGGAAAAGTAGAAGATTTTTCTCCATAGCTAGAGAGAGAAGAAGATGGGTGTTGCCCAAAGCTGGGACGGAAGGAAACTGAAACTAAACCTCCCTCCCTCCTGCCTCGTGGAATGGGGCTTTTATGTCACCCTCTCTCAGGTAAAGTTAACCCCATACAGGCAAAACAGCACTCCACACTTATGACACAGCCCCACTGCATTTGGACTCTGGGAGTCCTCCAAAGGTCTTCCACAATCCTATGGGCTGATGTTCTTTGTCCTTTTGACAATCACATTTGGTGGACAGTCAAGTTTTCCCACTCTGAACCATGAACAAAGTGCTAGAGTGTCCACATTTTGGAAGGGCTCTATGAAGTCTGGGATAGGGGGTGGTTGGATGTAGGCCTGCAAAATGCAGGTGTAGATTCTGATGCCCCAGATTGGGATCCAGTGTTCAGCAATTCCTTACCTGAGGTTACAAATGAATATAGATGCTCTAGCCCTAGTTTAACAAACCCAGGGTCTGCCAATTCACGTTCTACTAACCCTGGGCTTATGTTGCAGTGTAGACATACCCTAAGCCTAAGGGATGTAGGAGCTTAAGTACCACTGAAACTTTTAGGAAAGTTATGACAGGCCAGCCCATAGGAGGGTACAAAAGAGAAGAAGAGAAACATTGTGTTCGCTCACTGGGAGCACCCATTCCGGAACCAGCTTCAATCTGTCTCTTTAGTAATTAAATGAACATGACATACAGCAGAATGAAATTCACTAATGAACCACACCTTCAAAATGGTGCCACTGAAGCAATACTCCTAACACACAAAGGGAGCTCTAAAAGTTGTCAGCTTTATTTTGATTAGAATGCAAAAGACAAAATGAAACACTGCTTTCATTTCTCAGCATAGTTCCCATCCAGTGCACTAGTTTCCTGAGTTGAACACATGATCTATCTTTGCAGGACATTCTCCTACCCATAATCCCTCAGTTGCTCATAAACCTCAAAAGCACATTTTAACTACAGCAATCACCATTAGAATGTCAATTCTCACTGTGTTTGTTACTTCATGTTATCAGAGACATGACAATGATTTCCTATTCAAAGGGCTGGTCCCCACTAGGGCTTAACGTTGACTTTAGCGACGTTAAGTCGATATAAATATGTACCCGTCCTCACATGCATGCCATTTGAGTCGATTTAAAGGGACCTCAAAATCAACTTCTGTACTCCTCCCTAACGAGAGGAGTAGCACTGAAATTGACCTCGCTGGGTCGATTGTGAACTAGTGAGGATGCATGTGACAACTAGCCTCTGACCTTCCACAATGCCTGTTTACTCCCCAGGGGACCAGCCACCACTCCGAGCAGCTCGGCCCCCCCCCCCCCGTGCCCGCCTGAGTAGCTAGCTCCGCGCCGGACCCCCCCCCCCCCCGCCACCCGAGCAGCTAGCTCCGTGCCGGACCCCCCCCCCCCGAGCAGCTCCGCAGACCCCCCGTGCCCGCCCGAGCACCTCCGCGCCGCCCCCTCCCCCCCTGTGCCCAGCTGCCCCGAAATGGTGCCTGCTCGGGACTCCCGGAACGGTGGGATATCTACCCACAGTGCAACACTCCCTATGTTGACGCTTGCAACAGTTGTGGGGACAGACACTGCCGACTTGCTGTGCTTAGTGGGGACGCACAAAATCGACTCTATACAGTCTGCTTTAAAAAATCGACTTAAGGGAAATCGACCTACTGCTGTAGTGAAGACATACCGAAAGTAAAGTAATAATTGCATTATATTGGATAATACTGTGAACACTGGGTGATAACTAAGAAAATACTCATTGTTTGTTGGACCTAGTAGATACAATAGTACTGGAGACAGGTGAAAAATCTCTGATCAGTGAGTAGTTCATGACTTTCCTGAATGTATTTGTTGTTTAAAATTATTTGCCAAATATTTCTTTATTTGCTGATTGCTCATGAGGAGTACTCTCTGATATTTTGGTCTATGAAATTCAGGCTTTTTAGATTGGACACCTAGCCAATATGTTTCTGTTTCCTGATGGTTTGGGGGAATACATTAATGAATATGAAGGTTAAGTTCAGTTTCTGTGGATACTCCTCCATAATAGCTTAAGATATAGTGTTTGGCAAACAATCCTACAAGTAACTTTGTTTTGACATGTTTTAGTTTGTAACAAAGCAATCTAAGAGATACAAACATAGTTAATGTGATTTCATTTTTTAAAAATTATAAATTAGGCATTGAAATGTGCATGGCAAATATTCAGTTACTAAACTCTAACAGGCTTGTCAATTCTCTTTAATTGCTCAGAACTTTTTATGAAGGAAAAGAAGAATAGCACAGGATTACAAAGTGGTTTATCAAAAGCTAAGGAATTGTCTCCGGGCAGCATTTACCAGCGGGGGGAAAAAGTCTTCATTCTCGTTTTGGCCTGTGTTGAAAACCCAAAGTAAAAATAAGCTATCTGGTTTACTAATGCACGTTGTTTCAGAACATGATCTTAACTGAGTGAAAATCTGCTCTGAACAAAGTCACCAGTCTAAGGCTATGGAATTGTTTATTCATTTATCTAGACTGGGTTAATTACAATTTCAACTAATTGGTGACTTCCATGTGGATTCAAAAGATCACAAATAAAAACCTGTTCACTCCCAAGTTTTCACTCAATAAAATGAGCTATCCCTTTTTCCCCTTGTTCAATGCATCAGACATAGGCTATACACACTGGGCAACAAGCCAAGTCAACTCCTGTTCCATTTAATTAGGTGACAAAATGAGTCTAGCTCTATCAAGGCACTTAAAGATAAAATGGGTTGATATTTCATGAAACTAAAGTGTGTGTGGGGGGGGAAGATAATTAGAGAGTTTTATCATGCCCTGGAAGAAATTGTGGATTCAACTGCATTGTAGAGTAATGTAAAATAAACTTAGAAATATTATCCAAACCCAATTTAATACTTTGATTATAGTTAAATCACTGGCAAACTTTTTTTATTTAAAAACATTAGCACATTTTTCCAATTATCTTCAGACTTTTATAAAAAAAATAGGTCCAGTAAATAAGAAATAAAAGGATTTGAAAATAACATTTGAGCTGTCTGAAAATGTGTTAGTCAAAGAAAGCACTTCTGAAACTCCTAGGATGTGTGTTGTCATTGTGATGTTGTATGAATGAAGATGACCACTTAAATCATTGTTGCTACCACTGTTGCACAATTGTGCTAAATTTGATATGAAGTATGTCATGTAAGATATCACTAGAAAAGTTATGAATTGTTAAATGTGATTATACTGTTTATGCATGTTTCATATTTGTATTTGATGTTGTGAATATTGGCTATGCATTGGTTTCTGAAACATCCATTGTGTTTCTGGGTGACACTCCAAAGGTAAGTTTTAGCCATGTGTTGATGGCCCATTAAGGACATCCACTCTCATAATGGACCATTGAAGAAATTCATCCCATCCAGTAGACCTTTCCTATGGATGCCTTGCACAGTGAGGGGACAATGGCCACTACAGTAATTCAGGAAACCATGTAAGGACATGAGATGAGGATACCTGACCTAAGACTCCATATTTTACCAGTAATTTTCCATGCTCATGTGACTCTGGACTCCATCTTGGGCCAGTATCTTTCCATTCAGCTGGGCTGTTTTAATTGCAAGCTGTGACATCTCTGTTTTTCCTCTTTCCTACTCCAACTTTTCTAGATTGTGGACTTTCAACTAAAAGAAGTATTGTGAAATATAGCCTGAGAACCTTCCAATCTTTTGAGGGTTATCAGAGAGACTTTTGCAAAACAGCAGTTTATTCCATCACTGCTACAAACCTGACATAAGGATTTTGTAATCAATGGCATGTATATGATCTATTAACCATTTTAAACTCTTCTATTCCTTTATTAATAAATCATTTGTTAGTTTACTGAAGACTGGCTGACAGTATGACCTTTGTGTAAGATCTAAGATAGATACTGACCTGGTGATAAGTGTATGATCCTTTGGAATTAGTAGAACCTCACATATGGTGAATTGGGTTTTCAGTGATCTCCTCACTATATTAGACTTATTTGGAAGGGAACAAAGGGATGAATGCCTAAGAAGGACTGTGTTTGGCTTCTAGTTAATCAGTGTGGTAAAGAAAAGCTCTTGGTAGTGCCTTGGTGAATCTAATTAGAATAAACCACCAGTTCTGGGGATTGTCTGTCCTGATTCTTGCAGTTTGCCCTAAGTGGGGCATTCTCAGTGTGGTACAGTCATTAATTGCATTTATACAGTGTTAACTTTTTCCTTAAGGATTGTAATGCTTTTTATTATTTATAGGTCCATTTCTCAGTCATGGCCTATTCCAGCTTCCATGGGAGTGAAATGAAAGACTCCTGTATGATAACTCCAGTGGAAATTGGATCAGGATCTCAATTTTTACACAATGGCACAATGTACTTCAGGGAATAATTCTGTAATGCAGTGCAAACACCCGTACATATTTAAACTTATGCTTATGTTACCCTGAAAACAGATTTAGAGTGCCCCCCAGAATAGCCCATTTATTGCCCCCCTCTTGGGTTTACAGAGGGTTCCCTCAGAAACAGTCCACCTCTTATAAAACAACTGTTCTCATCAGGTATGGGTTTCAATGTTGACTAAGGAAATATCTGGAGGGCATGGATACAGACTTCCATTAAATAAATGATTGACACAAGCATATTCTTCCAAAACAAGGCACCTTTTATTGGTGCAAACTTAATCCCTGATGCAATAATCTAAAGCACAAATACCTTGAAAGTTATAGGTCCCCTAAACCACAATAACATACAGTTGAGGTTATTCTAATAGGCTGTACCCTGTTATAGATGACCAGACTATCACAGGTTGCTGAAGGCAATTCTTAAATGGTTTAAATCCTATACATTTCTTTCACTATCAACATACATACACACTAACACTTTCCAGTTCTATACTATAATTATAACTGACAGGCTTACTCTGTCTGCTGACTTTGCATCAGTGGCAGGATTCCCTTTGGTGCTGGTTCTGCTATTGCTGCTTGCTCCTTTGCCATTAGCCAGCAGTTGCTCTGTTCCGCTCTGTTGCTTCTTGGTGCCTCATCTCCTTGTCTCTTTTCCCCTGACCTCTCAACTCCCTAACTGCCCACTGAGACACTGGCTTTTATACAATCTTGTCAGAACTTTCTAGATACTTTAGATAATATATTTCTGTTAGATCTTTATTGCACATGCTCAGTACCAACATTTAAAGGATACCCACTGCCAATTCTATTTTAGCCTGTAACTGTTGTTTACCTCAGAGTTATGAGCTGCTGACATCTCCCTTGCTTTTGATGACACTTGCTCAGTAAATATCATGTGACCTGCATCTTCCAATGATGGTGTGGCTCTTGCTTATTCAAAATGGAGATCAGGAATGCAAAGTGGAATCTGGGAAACTTCTCTTGTATTATTATGTCTTTGCCAGATTGTGTATTCTTGTTTACCTCTGTGTGCTCTCCTTTCCTAGTGCTTCTTTAAAACTGTGAAACATACTGTAAGAGTGGGGTACCCCAGCCTCTGTGCTCTTGAGTGCAAAGACTGGGACTCTTTTTTAGCTAAACCACTCAACTTAGCGGCTTCCCAGCTAAACTAAGTCCCTACACCCAAGACTGCCCCCCTTTTACTAGTGGGGTTCTTGGGGTACCATGGATGCCACCATCTGGGTGTACTTCTAAAACCTTGGAGGGGCCCCCGGACTTCCCCAAAACCCTAACTCCATCCCCTTACCTGAGAGCCAGAGTCAGACACCTGGAGGCTGCTTCCTCTCTCCCTTCACCCTTCTCGGCTGAAGGCAGAGACAGGCTCTACTCCATAGCTCCTACCCTGAACTGGTCTGTTTATCTACCCCCTCTCCCTCCTCTCTTCCCAGTGAAGAGAGAGAGAGACCTTACGGTAATTAAACCAGATGGTTTTTATAACTAACAAGATTTAATAAAGAAAGAGAATAAAACAGAGATACAGTACACTTCACAATCTCGGGTTCCCTAACTCCCCTCTAAAAAAGACCGAGACACCCCAATAGGCACAGGCTTATAATATCAAAAGATCACTTACACTCAGCTAAGTAGAAATATAAGAGAAGAGCAGAGTCATCTTAATAGCCAAAGATGCTCCAAGACCCGTTTCCAGCTACATTGCCAGCAAAACGAACTGAACTAAAAACTCCTCCCTCTCTCCCTCGTGGCAGGGAGCTCTTACGTCTCTTGTTCTCAGATAACATTAACCCTCTCCAGCCCTTTACACTTATGACACATACCGTTACTAGTTTTCCTAAAAAGTCTTTCATTCATGACAACAGGTTTGCCCTTTTATCATTTCAGCAGGCCTAGTTTTATCATGTGGCCCTAGTACTCTTATTTCTGTCCAGCTGGGGAAGTGGGCTAAGCCTGGCAAAGTTGAAGCAGAACCCCAGCTCTCATAAAAGGTCACTAGGATTGCAAGTGGTAAAGACAAGACTGAAAAACACAAATTAAACAGTATGAGAAACAAAACATTGAAAGCAATGATGATTACTAAAATCAGGATAAAGGAATGCAGATATGCATCCTGCATTTCTTGTTTTCTGCTTTCTGACAAAAGATAGGTGCACTGAAAAGAACATGCTCACTACTTATATTTGTTACATATGTATTTTATGAAATGTTTCATGTAATGCATGAAACTTCTTATAGAAGAAGTGAAAGCAATTTACAATTTTCTTACAGAGTACCTTTGCTTTGAGGAACATCACATTCTGCAGTCATTAACTAAGCCTTGCAAAATCTTGGTCAAGGAATGATGTATTTTCTCCATTTTTTAAATGTAGTTTGATGGGGATGGGGGGCTGGAACATACGTATCCTGTTCAAGGCCATGAAGACAGAGAAGAAATCCAGAATAGAACCCATGCATCTGTCTCCTGGTCCCCTGCTTTAAGCACTGTCTTGTGAGCCGTCTCTGAAAACGCTATTGCTTTGATGTAAATAGAGTGAGGGTGTGGACTGTTTGGATTTCAGAGTATCCCATATTAGGCCAAGGATAGATTTAGTTACTGAGGGCAATGGATATTTGCATCAGAAGTAGTTTTCCAGTGGAGAACAAAGTTCATCTAAAATTGATTAAATTTGATTAATATAGATGCTAAAAAGATCACTAGAAATCTGAAAGATGTACTGCTTTCATTGATCCTCAATTATAAATGTTAATTGCCTTCTACCCATGATTGAATACCAAAAAAATTAAGTTAAATATAAAGCTGACTTCATCTTGTTGAATGAACAGAAAATATGATATGTCTCTTGTTCACATTAATTTATTGGAAATATCGAAAACCTTTATTTGTATGCATCCAAAATTTGAAGGAAACAGTCAAAATTACATTTAATATCAACTCTCTGTATTTGGCACAGAAGTTGATCATGCAGCTTGTACTGAATCTCTATAAGGGCAAATTTCTTGATATGCAGATAGCTATTTTTAACTGCATACTTCTGCATTTACAAAAGAAAGCCAATACCCCTACTTGTAGATATTTATACCACACTCATCACCATAGTAGCTAAGCACTCTACTGAGTATTGGCGAGTCCACACAATAATTGCTGTGGAGGCTCAACTGTACCAGTGTAACTGTGCCACTGTAGTGCTGCTAGTGCAGATACTATATGCCAATGGGAGAGCTCCTTCTGCCAACATAGCACTGTTGACACCAGTGGTTAAGTCTGTATAACTTATGTCATTCAGGGTGGTGTCTTTTTCACACCCCTGAGCCACTTAATATCAAAATAATTCCTACTGTATACAAGTTCCAAGTCAAGTATACTTTTAAATCTGTAATTGTGTGTCCAGGCAGGTTGAAGTGTTCTCCTACAGGTTTGTCATATATGCCATCAATGTCCCTCTGCTATGTACATCGGCCAAACTGGATAAATGCACACAAATCAGATATTAGGAATGGCAATATACAAAAACCTGTAGGAGAACACTTCAACCTGCCTGGACACACAATTACAGATTTAAAAGTCACCATACTGCAGCAAAAAAAACTTCAAGTCCAGACTGCAAAGGGAAACTGCAGAGCTGCAATTCATTTGCAAATTTAACACAATCAATCTGGGACTGAACAAATACCTTGAGTGGCTTGCTAATTACAAAAATAGCTTCTCCTCTCTCTGAGTTCACACCCCCTATTCAACTGCTAGAAGAATAACCCACCCTCTCTGATTGGAGATAACAAGCTGGTTCAGCCTAATTGGACTAACCTTGTTACCTCCTACCTGGTTCTTGCCTACTTTTCTATACCTGCCCCTGGACACTTCCACTGCTTGCATCTGACGAAGTGGGTATTAGCCCACGAAAGCTTATGCTCCAATACTTTAGTTAGTCTTTAAGGTGCCACAGGACTCTTTGTTACCTCTGCTATTCCAGACTAACACGGCTACCTCTCTGATTCTTTCCACAGAGAATGTCCTATCCCCAACTGGTGTAAATGTCTTTGTGTCAGAGAGCAAGGTGCTTTTGTTGAGTATAGTTGAGAGAAAGGGTAAACCAGAGAAGGGTAAAAGTGACCTCCTTTATTGTATTAAAAAGGGGGGGGGGGGTTCCAAGTTGCCTAGAGAGAGAGAGAGGCCCAGCTACATTATGTTGAAGATGTCTAACCTAGAGATATCACTGAGACTTGGTGTATACTGTAAGTTATTTATTGTCGTATACTCATGAAAAACAGTTTGGGGCTATTGCTGTTATCACAATTCAAAGCAACTGCAAGTGTATTTCCCCTCAGTGGTCCAGCAAGACTTCCAGCACCCCAACCATTGCCTTTGTGGGGGAGACCCGCCTGACCGGTATATTTCCAATGCTGCACAGTTCTCTGCCTTCACTGTGTATTTCCCAGAACAGACAGGTTGCCCTTGTTTTGTCTTTAGAGACAAACAACAGGTATAATAGCTACAGATATATGTTACCACACAAACTTCCTATGCAAACCTATTTTATTCTTAAGAAAAAGCACTACAAATAAAACAATAAAATAACCTACATGCATGCTAATAAGCTTCTCCTAATTAATCTAAGACTCATTTGGATTCTGGTAGGAGCAATCCTGCAACCCCTCACTTTAAGGGAGTCTGTGTGGTTACCATTTCATCACAGAATCAGCTCAGAACAAGCACCCTACTAACATGATTAGTTACCTTTATATAGTATAAGGGTCTTTGATCTGAGTTTCCAGAAGCAAGTAATTAATACACAATGGTTTTCTCTCCCCAGTGCTTATATTCAAAAGGTTGACTCAGAGGGGGAGAATTTGCATTCCCCTCATTCCATGGTACTTCCCAAGAACTCCACTTCACATATTGTTCCAAAAAAGCAGGGCCGGCTCAAGGCACCAGCACTCCAAGAGCATGCCTGGGGTGGCAAGCCGGGGGAGGAGGGGCGGGGGGCGGCCTGACTTTCGCCATCAGGGCAGCAGTCAGACTGTCTTCGGCAGCATTTCAGCAGGGACGACGAGGCCGTGGGACCCGTGAACTTCCTGCAGAAACGCCGCCGAATCTGCGGCAGTTGCGGACCTTCCTCAGTCGTGCCGTGGAACTTCCGCACTTGGGGCAGCAAAAACCTTAGACTCGTCCCTGGAAAAAATCATTTTCTAATACCTTCCAGAGACTGCTGTCATCTTGTCTCCTGCTCAAGAAATTCCATACAATCTCACAACAGTACATAAACATTCGCATTTCTAGTACAATGTACCTCAATGGTTTTAACATTAATTCAGAAAGGTTTGATTTAACTCATCAAAGTTAATTTGGGATATTACATGTTATTGTCAGTCTGTCATAGGCTCTGTCTAGTAATCAAGAAGGAGAGATCAGTTTTATAAGATTCCAAGACTACAAATCAATGACACTCCGTAGACAGAAACCCACTGCTGAAAGTAGAGCTGACTAGGAAACAGAATTGGATGGGGGATTTTTTTGGGTTTTTTGGGTTTTTTTGCACTGTAAAGTAGCTTACATTTAAAAAGAAAAGTCATGGAAAAAATGAAATTTTCATTTTGCAAATGTTAAAATAGGATTTTTATTTTTACAATTTCAAGACTTAAATTCTGTTTTTTTCCAGTGTGAAATTTGTCAAAACTGATCCTTTCACACAGTTTCATTTTAGACAAATCAGCATTTTCTTGGCGGGGGGATAAAATATTCAATGTAAAATGCAGTTTCTGCAAAGTAGAAATTTTAATTGATCATTTTTGATTTAGCCAAAAGATATTTTCCATTGAAAAATCATTTTTAAATGGAATAAACATATATTTTCTTTCAGGAAAATAAAACTATTTCATGGCAGATTGGTTTGACATAAATAAGAGCATATTTTGCTTTTGGTTTTTCAACTGACCCAAAATGTTTCATTTCAAGTCAGCTAAATCATTAGATTGCATTTTCCTATAATGGTGCATTATTTTAAGGAATTATAATTTAGTCTTCATTCTGTGTTATGGGCCTGACTTCTAAAAGGCAATGCACTGATTTTACTCTGACCAGGCTGCAAGGTATGTCACAGGAATTACCTTATTCTAGTTGCATTATGGAAGGTGTGGTCTGGCCAGTGGCCCTAACCTATATGGGAAAATATGGCATCAGGCTCCCAAATTACAACTCCCAGAATTCATGAAGTCACGTGACTCCCATGATGCAACACCATAACAAAAGGCAGTTTAATGTTGAAGTGACACAAAACCAAGCATTTCAGGACATTTCAACAAACTGAAATGAAATTTTTAAATTTTTAAATTGAAATTTGAAATTTTTCACATATTTGCAGAGAACTCTTCCCATCTAAAAATAACAACATTCTCATATGTTCAAACAACAAATATGTTTGGGTTTCTGGAAATGCTGATGCATTGGCAAATATTCTGCAAAAAGGGAAAAAGAAAGTAATTGGCACCAATTACTCACTTCAATCAGCTTCACCCAGCATAACCTTCCTAGAATCCCTTCAAAAGGCAAGTGTGATGTCACCTTAAGACAACTCCACAACCTGCCATGAGAGACTTATTAATATTAGTGTTGTCACTCATCAATCTAACATCAGCATAGAATCCAGATACTGTTGCCCTCAAATGATCATTGGCTTCAGATATTAATGTTTTTCCCATGCCATGCCTAGTTCTGAAGCCATATTGATTAAGATCCTAACATATAGAGAATGTTAGAAGTTGCTAGACTTGGCCTTTCATTATTTTCTCAATAACCTTCTCCAGGAAGGAAAGATGATAGACTGGGTGATAGGTAGGAAGGTTGTTGATGATGAGTGATTATTTCTTGAGCAAGGGATCAACCACTACATGTTTAAGAGTCATTGGAAGCTTCCCCTTACTTTGAGGGAGCCTTAAGAAGACATTCTATCCTGGCTATCACTGACCAAAAGTGGTCAGGGGCCAGCTCAAGTGGCTAGCAGACATTTCCCAGTACATTGCTGAAACTTCATTCAGAAACAATTTGTTCCCCTCCCTTTTTTCACACTATATTGGGGAGAACACCTCAAATGTAACTCTTCTTGTCTGCAAACTCTAATACTTGGTATTACTCTTCTCCAAACTGCCTTCCAAAACTTATTATCGGTTGGACATTGAAAAGAGAATCATTACTTTCCCAACAGTCAGAGGGATTCAGCACTCCATATCTAATTGGCAGTAACAGATAGCGCCAACCAATCAGCAGATTCATTTCTGAAACTCTGTATCTCTGCCAATGTAACTTTTCAATATTTCCTTAACTTTGGAAAAGTTGCAGAGTTACTTTTTCCTATTATCAATCTCCAGCCTTTCCAAAATTGAAGAATTTTTAAACTAAATTCCCAAAGTATTTCAGCCAAGAATTTTCAGCCAGCTCCAATCATCATTTAAGTACAATAAGAGTTTTGATTTTGCTACGGCTGTCATCCACATGTACAATTAGACTGCACCAAGCTGGTGTGTGAATCTACCCCACACTAATCTCCTGTGGTCTGAACTGTTGATTTGCACCCTGCTGATGTGTACTAATGTGCTAGTGCAGTTTCAAAGGGGATAAGACAGGGGTGGGAAAACTATGGCTCGTGGACCATAGGTGGCCCACCGGACATTTTTATCCGGCCCATGGGCTCGGGCTAGGGAAGCGGTGCCAGAGGCCCCTCGCTCCCAGGCCAGGGCACTGGCTCAGCATGGCAAGCCGCAGGGCCCCTCACTCCCGGGCCAGGGTGCCAGGCCGAGTGCAGCAAGCCTTGAGGCGCTGCACTCCCAGGCCTGGCATAGGGGCCATGCAAACAGATGGCAATAATCTAGTACAGGTAGATTCACACCCTAGGGTGTTATGGTCTAATTGTTCATGTAGAGAAGCTTTAATTTGAAGATTTGGGGACCAGATTTAGCAAGGTATTTAGGCACCTATGATACAAGTGGACATCTACTGGGATTTTTTCAAATTTGCATAAGTGAGATAGGTGTCCAAGTCCCATTGATTTCCATGGGACTTAGGCCTCTATGGTGCTTTGTGTTGTTTGTAAATCTCATTAGGCATCTATGTAACCTATATCCTTTACACTACAGCATGTAACTTTGTTTCTCCCAGGAAAGGGGAGAGAAGCAGTGGAGAGGAGATCTACATTTTAGTTAAATATTCTGTGCCTCTCCCCACATGCGGAGGGCAAGGCAACTCAGAATAGGGTATGGCAGTTACCTGCCATGTTCTATGTAGGCAGTTTCTGCTCCTGGGGGAACCTAGCTGTCAGAACACTCAGAATTTTGCCTGAGTATTCCCAGCTCCTCTGACCCCACACACCTATATGTACCCTTAGGTGCCTAAAAAGCTGTGCAGATTTGACCCTAGCATCTTAACTAGTACACTTCCTGTGGAAGTGAAAACACTGAATGTTTTCATTCCATTAATGTTGAGTTATTAGCGGAAAAAGAGAAAGGTCACTTTTTAAAAATTGGAATATTCATATGTATTTTATTTACTTCCCCATACATCAAAATAATTCAAGATATTTTCCTGAAATTTCCCTGCTAAAATATCTATGTTTGGGATGAGAGCATGTGTAACCTATACGTGCTTTATATGTCCAATATTTGGTTCTCTGCTCTGCATTTGGCTCTCAAAGAAACGGGGGGTAGCAATAGGAGGGAGATGTCGATTTTTGTCCCTGCACACATGCAGAATGCAGGGAGGGTAAGAAGGACACAAAAGCATCCAAAAATAAGTTATTAGAGATGTTCAGTCTCCACTTCTGAAGGTTGATAAGAAATTTTCATTTAAATCAAACAGCCTTGCTTGTCACATTCATGCTGAGAGCTATCTGAGAGCTGGGGTCAAAAGGAGGAAGAGTCTAAATAAGGGAGTCAAAGACAGCCCTGTGTACACAGCAGATGAATGATACAGTATCAAGAGCTGGATCTGCTGTTGAGGGTGTGGCTCGGTATCTGTGCCACTTCAGCTAGAGGTTACAGATTGCCCTTTCATCAGAAATTGAGGAGATCAGTCAACTCTTAACCCAAGGGCAGAAATTTTGCTAGTTGTAAGGATCTCCTGGCTTGGGTTTACCGACAAAGCTCAGAAGTGTTTGCAAAGGGACTGAGAGGCTCCCATTCTTCTCGAGGTCTAACAAATCCACCTTGCTACATATTATGACCACATCACAGAGACTAAGAAATCTTCTCTGCCAGATCAGAAAGGAAGGTGGGTGGGTGAGCATGTGCACTGAAGTTTAGTAGTGGAAATATTATGTTGGAACCCTGTATTTAAATATGCATAGCAGCAACTGATGTGAGGAATGTTGTACTGTATAATGATCAGTAGATTTACTCCCTAGTAGCTTTTGTTGGGAAATTATTCATAAGTATTCCAAGTGCTATTTACAATAGTTGGTTAGTAATGTTTGTTTACTAATAAATTGTGTGGTACTCTCTCTCTGAAGCTGATTAGGAACTATTATTAACAGCTACATTCAGGATTTTACATACACTAGCCCTGTCTCCTTGTAATGCTTTCTGTCATATCCTGAAAAGACAGAACTCTGGCCTTTGCTTCAACAAAAGTTAAGCTGAGATTCAAGAA
Source organism: Sternotherus odoratus (assembly GCA_032164245.1). Classification (NCBI taxonomy): domain Eukaryota; kingdom Metazoa; phylum Chordata; order Testudines; family Kinosternidae; genus Sternotherus; species Sternotherus odoratus. The sequence goes on from JAVMKO010000002.1 coordinate 109,107,133, forward strand.
AAAGGGAAATGTAATAGAGTTAAGCATTATTTAATCTGCTATATGAGCACTGAAAATTTCAGCCCTAAAGGAACATTTTTTGAGAAACCTCTGAGCATGTGAAATAAATTTAGTTCATTTCCAGACGTTATACAATTCCTCACAATCCCCAAGCACGTGTTAGAGTTTTCTAACTCAACTCTTACATTTCTAGCATTTAGTTGAATCCCTTGAAGCTTACTGAGCTGCTGATGTGTCCAGTATATTTTATAATATTATCTTAAATGCATATGGTGCTTTGATACCACTCTTTTCAAATATATAGACATACATTTGTGCCATTTTAAATTGCTATAGCTTTAAATCTCTCTCTCTCTCTCTTTTTTTTTACCAGCGAATAGCTCTTTCCACAGAGTCTAGTCTATTATATTTCTATTTACCATCTTCTCCCCATTTCTGCCTACCAGGATATTTTGAGTCACCTTGCAGGACTGGACTATTTTGAATATAAAATCTGTATAAGCAAGAAGTTTCTTGTCACCAGAATCTAATTTCCATTAACAGAGTTGCACATTTGCCACCAGGAGACTTTTGGAGCAGAGACCTACTGCTTACAGCATTTTGGCTCTTAGTTGCAGCTATTGCAAGAAATCTGTTTCACATGAGCACCTGGCTTTTTGTAACTACTGGACAGAGAAATACCTGTTGTTTTCAAAGTGATTTTTGATTCAGAGAACCTGTTTCTTACTCCATCACTGATAGTTTAATATTGAACCCTTAATTGAAGTGTTCGTCTATGTTAATATTTGAGATGAGGTATTTATATTATTATTTTTCTAATTGACCCAATATCACTTTTCCAGGACTCACTCGGGAAGGAGGAGAGGAAGAGGTGGAACTCCCCGCAGTGTCTGCCCACAGCCCATGAGTCACCCACTGAAGACTTCAAAGTGAGATGTGTGCAATAGGAAACAGGTACAAACTGGATGTTTTTGAGTTTAAAAAAACCTGCTCAGGCCTCTTGAAAACTCCTGGAAAGGTCACAGGTTGACATGACAATGAGCTGCTAGGAATCTAGAAATGAAAGGAAATGTGTGCATTTTAATGGATTTGTTTTAATGGTATTGTGGTAAACCCAGGGCTAGAGACTGCCAAAGAAGGTTGTGGAGAGAGGGGAACTGCAGGCTAAAATAGGTCCAGCTGAGCAAGCTGCCACAGTCAGAAGCAGGGCCAGCTGAGACCGGTTAAGGAGGCTGCCAGAGCCCTTTAAAGAGAGTCCTCCCCAGAGAAGGGTGTGGGAGTTGAGGAGTGCGGTTGGAGGCAGGAGGAGTTAGAAGAGCGAGTTTTTGTGGAAGCAGAAGAAAGTGAGGGAGAGTGAGGGTCAAACCTAGAAAGGCTGCCAGCAGGCAGAGCAGCCGGAAGGAGCCCCTTCCCAGGAGGGAGTTCGCCCTCCCTAGCCAGGCGAGGAGCCAAACTTAGCCAGAGAGAGCTGCTCGAGAACCTGAATCTGGGGTGCCCAGGGGGCCACCTTGCCACATGTGGTGTCAGAGGTGGGATCGAGTGAGTAGACTTGGTGGCAAGTCCTCTCGGGCAGGGCGAAAAGCCCCCCGCCCCTTTTTCAAAAAAAAAAAGAAAAAGAGAAAAAAAAGAGAGGAAAATGGAGGAGGTGGTGAAGGCACTGGTCCAGGCCACGGCGGCCCAACAGGAGGCTGTTCGGGTACAGCAAGAGACCAACCAATTGCTGATGTCCCAGGCAGCCCAAGACCGAGCCACGCTGCAGGAGCTAGTAAAACAGGTGAAAGTCCTGGGCACCATGGCCCGTGGGGGCCCCGACGCCCGGCCGCTGCGGGCAAGCAATTACTTACAGAAAATGACGGCAGACGACGATACCGAGGCCTACCTCCTCGCATTCGAGACGACAGCCCTGCGAGAGGCCTGGCCCCGGGAGCAGTGGGCCAGCATACTGGCCCCTTTCCTGTGTGGAGAGGCTCAGAAGGCCTACTTTGATTTGGCAACCGAGGCCGCTACGGATTATCCCCAGCTAAAGGCCGAAATCCTGGCAAGGGCGGGAGTGACGCCAGCCCTGAGGGCCCAGCAGTTCCACGAGTGGAGGTACAAGGCCGACAAGGCACCCAGGACTCAGCTATTCAACTTGATCCACCTCGCCCGGAAGTGGCCGCGGCCCGAGACCCACGGCCCCGAGAAGGTGGTGGAAATCCTAGTCCGGGACAGGTATATGCGTATAAGTATATAGGTATATGCGTATAGGTATATGCGTATATGCGTATAGGTATATAGGTATATGCGTATATATGCGTATATGCGTATAGGTATATAGGTATATGCGTATAGGTATATACCTATATACGTATATACGCATATAGGTATATGCGTATAGGTATATAGGTATATGCGTATAGGTATATAGGTATATAGGTATATGCGTATAGGTATATGCGGGACAGGTATATGCGTAAGAACGATCCCTCCTCCTATGACGAACTAGTAGCCCTCGTGGAGAGACACCTAGCCTCCCAAGAGCTGCCTCGGACTACCAAAGAAGGACTGCACCCGAGTAGGAGGCAGGGCCTAGGGCCAAAACCCCGGGTTACCATGACCCCAACCCGATATATGGAAGGAGGAAAAGAGGCTGGGGATCAGCCTGGGAACATGGAGAAGCTTGGGGACTGGGGGAACGAGACTCGGGGGGTGAGGCCTAACAGCCCGAAAACCAGGGCATTATCCCGAGCGGGTATATGCTGTTACGCCTGTGGGGAAGTAGGGCACATAGCTGCCCAGTGCCCAAACCAGGCAGAACCCATGCAGTGCGACCTGGGGAGGATAGAAGGTCCATGTGACCTAATAAGTCAGGTGGGGGTCGCGGTGGCCCCCCATAGATACACCCGCCCCGTTAAGATGAACGGCATTAGCACCACCGCATTAGTAGACTCCGGGAGTGCGGTCACGTTGGTCTCAGGGAAGCTGGTCGGGCGGGACCAACTCGCCCGGGCCAAGCGCTCAGGAGTATCCTACTTGCACGGGGATGTTAACTATTACCCCACCATCCCCGTAAGCATAGACATCCGGGGAAACCCCACGAAGGTAATGGTGGGGTAGTCCCAAAACTCCCCTACCCAGTCCTTATTGGCCGAGACTTCCCGGGGTTCGATAGCCTGCTTCCCGGAGGGCAGGCAGAAGGGGCTAGCGCCGAGAGCCAGGAGATGGCACCGAGGGTGCACAGACCCCCGGCCTTTCGAGAATTTGACCAAGAGCTATTTTCCATGCTGGGGGGACCCAAGAAGTCTCGGAGGGAGAGAAGGGCAGCGAAGGAGTTGAGAACAAATATTTTGACCCAGTACCGGAGGGTTGCACTGGTAGGAGAACAAGTAAGCCCCAGGGGGAAGAGGGCTCGGCGAGCTGCGGGGGAGCCAGACGCCGGACCTAGTACCCCTCAGACTGACCCCGAGAGGGAGTCAGGGGTAGATCCCCCAGAGTTGGGGCCAATTGGCCCCTCAATGGAAAGTTTTGGGCAGGATCAAGCCAATGATCCAGCCTACCACAATATCCAGAGGGAGGTAATTGAGGTGAATGGAGTCCCGGTAGAAGGGAAGGTTAAGGGCCGAGAGCCGTATTATATAATAAAAGGGGACCTGTTATACAGAGTAGCCCGGGTATCAGACCAGACCATTGAGCAACTCTTGGTACCGCAGAAGCACCAGAGATGCGTGATGGACCTAGCCCATAGCCACCTCTTCGGGGGCCACCTAGGGGTAGATAAAACCCTCGATCGGGTCCTGAAAAGATTTTTTTGGCCTGGAGTTTACGCGGCTGTCCGGCGGTATTGTGCCTCCTGCCCGGACTGCCAATTGCATGCCCCCCGGCCACACTTACGGGGCCCGTTGGTATCTCTACCCATCATTGAAGTCCCGTTTGAGAGGATCGCTATGGACCTGGTAGGCCCATTAGAGAAATCTGCCCAGGGCCACCAGCACATACTGGTTGTGCTAGACTACGCCACCCGATACCCGGAGGCCGTGCCCCTACGGAACACGATGTCTAAGACCATAGCCCGGGAGTTGGTGCAGATTTTCTCCCGAGTGGGGATACCCAAGGAGATCCTAACCGATCAAGGGACCCCCTTTGTATCTAAACTAATGAAGGACTTATGCAGCATGCTCCAAGTGCGGGCCCTAAGGACGTCGGTTTACCATCCTCAGACTGACGGCCTGGTCGAACGCTTCAATAGGACCTTGAAGAGCATGCTACGGAAGGTAGTGAGCCGGGACGGGAAGGATTGGGATACCCTGCTCCCCTACCTACTGTTTGCCGTGAGGGAGGTGCCGCAGGCCTCAACGGGATTCTCCCCATTTGAGTTGTTATATGGGCGCCACCCTCGGGGCATCCTCGACATAGCCAAAGAGGGTTGGGAAGAACAGCCGAATCCGGGGAGAAATGTCATTGAACATGTGTCACAGATGAGAGAGAGGATAGCTCAGGTCACCCCCATCGTGTGAGAGCATATGAAGAAGGCCCAAGAGGCCCAGCGGACGTACTACGATCTCCGGGCGTTGAGCCGGAAGTTCCAGGTGGGGGACCGGGTAATGGTGCTGGTACCCACGGCTGAAAGTAAACTGCTGGCCCAATGGCAAGGGCCTTATGAGGTGATCGAAGCCGTGGGGAGTGTAGACTATAAGGTCCGACAGCCTGGACGCCGGAAGCCGGAGCAGATCTACCATGTGAACCTACTGAAGCCTTGGCAGGATAGAGAGGCCCAAGTAGTCGCGCTGAGCGCAACCCCCCAGAAAGGGGACCAGCCTAGCCAGGTACGGATATCCCCCGAGCTGACCCCAAACCAAAGAGAAGAAGCAGTCAGCATGATCGAACGCCACCCGGACGTGTTCTCAGAGACACCAGGCCGAACCAGGGAAGTATGCCACCACATCCACACGGAGCCGGGGGTAAAGGTATATGTCAAGCCATACCGGATCCCTGAGGCCAAGAGGGAAGTGATTGGGGCAGAAGTCCGGAAAATGTTAAGATTAGGGGTCATAGAGGAGTCCCATAGCCAGTGGTCCAGTCCCGTGGTCTTGGTACCCAAGCCAGATGGCAGTGTACGATTCTGCAACGACTTCCGGAGGCTAAATGACGTCTCCCAGTTCGATGCATATCCGTTACCCCGAGTAGACGAGCTGATTGACAGACTAGGAACAGCGCGGTTCCTTTCCACCCTGGACCTAACCAAAGGCTACTGGCAAATTCCCCTGGACCCGGCGGATAAGGAGAAGACGGCCTTCGCCACTCCAGAGGGATTGTTCCAGTACACGGTCCTCCCCTTTGGGTTGCACGGGGCCCCCGCCACCTTCCAGAGGCTGATGGACAAACTGCTGCGGCCGCATCGTAAGTACGCAGCCGCTTACTTAGATGATGTAATTATCCATAGCCCCGACTCGGAGACACACTTGGGGAAGGTGGAGGCAGTGCTAGACACCCTGAGGAAGGCCGGCTTGACTGCGAATCCTGCCAAGTGCGCAATCGGACTAGCAGAAGCCAAATACCTCGGGTACATAGTGGGGAGAGGACTGGTAAGACCCCAGCTCAACAAGCTAGAGGCGATCCAGAAGTGGCCACGACCAGTCCGGAAGAGGCAGGTCAGGGCATTCCTGGGGTTGGTTGGGTATTATCGACGGTTTATTACCCATTTCGCCGCCCGGGCATGCCCACTAACTAACCTCACGAGAGCCCGTGGCCCGGACATCGTGAAATGGTCAGATTCAGCAGAAGAGGCGTTTAGGGATCTGCGGACGGCCCTCTGCACTGACCCCGTGCTAATAGCCCCGAATTGGGAGAAGGAGTTTTTATTACAGACGGATCCCTCTGAAGTAGGGCTAGGAGCGGTGCTGTCCCAGATGATAGATGGAGAAGACCACCTGATCCTATATCTCAGTCGGAAGCTCCTACCCAGGGAACAGAAATACGCCGTGGTAGAGAAGGAGTGCCTGGCGGTAAAGTGGGCCGTGGAAAGCCTCCGCTACTACTTGCTTGGAAGACGGTTTACCCTGGTCACGGACCATGCTCCGCTGAAGTGGATGCACCAGAATAAGGACAAAAACGCAAGGGTCACCAGATGGTTCCTCTCGCTACAATCCTTCCACTTCCGCGTGCACCATAGATCCGGCCTCCTGCATGGAAATGCGGACGGCCTGTCAAGGGTACACTGTGCAGCGACCCAAGTAGCCCAACCCCATGGTGTTGAGCGGGGGGGGAGGGGGGGGGATGTGTGGTAAACCCAGGGCTAGAGACTGCCAAAGAAGGTTGTGGAGAGAGGGGAACTGCAGGCTAAAATAGGTCCAGCTGAGCAAGCTGCCACAGTCAGAAGCAGGGCCAGCTGAGACCAGTTAAGGAGGCTGCCAGAGCCCTTTAAAGAGAGTCCTCCCCAGAGAAGGGTGTGGGAGTTGAGGAGTGCGGTTGGAGGCAGGAGGAGTTAGAAGAGCGAGTTTTTGTGGAAGCAGAAGAAAGTGAGGGAGAGTGAGGGTCAAACCTAGAAAGGCTGCCAGCAGGCAGAGCAGCCGGAAGGAGCCCCTTCCCAGGAGGGAGTTCGCCCTCCCTAGCCAGGCGAGGAGCCAAACTTAGCCAGAGAGAGCTGCTCGAGAACCTGAATCTGGGGTGCCCGGGGGGCCACCTTGCCACAGTATGAGGTTGCCACCTCCTTCTGAGCTTTGCTTATGTAGGGGCATTGGAGAGCTAAGTGGGGCAGGCAGATTGGAATGAGCACAACTGCCCTATCATGGCTCCTATTACCTGTAGTATCTGCTGGGATGCCTCGATCTGCAGCGATACACCTGGCCTTAATTTTCCTAATTATGAAAGGTGTTGTGACAAAAGGAAGCAAGGGAATATAAACCATCTGGCATCAGCACCTCCCTCAAGATCAGGTAAATCCTGAACACCACTTTACTTTGAACCTGAGGATCCTGCTACCACTCCCTTTCTTTCCTTCCCCAGCTTATTTCTCCACTTTCCTATCTTTTTCCTTTTTGATTTCTGTCTAGTCATAATCTGCAGCATTGATGCAAGCTTATGATAAGAAAAGTTAGTTAAAAACAAAGCCTTAAGAAGTCTGGCATTGGTAAATTATCCAACTGGAATAATGGCTTATAAAACTATGATGTGCTTGTAGTAGGTCAGCAGCCATTTGCAAGAATGAAAGTGTCTGATCCCTTTGTGTGGGTTTGTTTTGTTTTATCTTAAAGGGGACAAGATTGGATTTCAATAAAAACAAAAACCCAAGATCTAATTATCCACTTGTGAGGTCTTACTTGGGGACTCCAGAATTGTGAGACTCGTGTGTTATTCCTGTTAGCCTTGGCCATGAGAGTTTTCCTGCTGTTAAGCTATGTATCAGCTCGCTGACAAACCAGCTTGTCTGTATTGCCATCAAACTCTTGAAAACTCTGCCAGTCAAAACTTTGACTTGCAAGTAATAGTCAGTGAACCCTACTTCCAGAGTTGCTCAGAGACGTCTCACTTCAGTGTCCAGTCCCTCTCACTGGAGGCTCACAGACATTATTAAGTTTGCTGCCTCTAAAGAGACAGAACACACACCAGTCTGTTTGGCTAGCTGAGGACTTGCCTGCCAGTTTCAGACACCTTACTGAGATGGTTTTGTAAGAGGAGGATATGTTTATTAACAAAGACTAGAAAGCTTAATGATATGAACCAAGAATGAAAGAGACAGGCATTACAAGCAAAACAAAGACATGACTTTCTCATGACTAAAACTTAATTTCAACCAGTTACAATCTTTGTCTAAGCAGGTTTCTCACTTACATCAAGATTCCAGCAGCTCTTGCCTTCCAGAACAAAAAGATCCAGATTTCATAGGCTCTGCCTGATGAGCAAGCTGGTGAGACAAATACTCCTTTGTCTAAAGCAGACTGTGCTTATACATTGCTTGTCAGACATATTTGAAGAACATAATTCTATCTAATATTAATAATTCTTTGTACACACTTCATATATACCACATGCAAGAATATTAATGACCCAAAATGGGCCTTTATATCATGGCTCATCATGTTTCAAATAGATGATGTACTGGAAACTGGCCACCTGACATACCCTAAGCTACATCCCATTATAAATTCCCTTTCTCAAGTAGTCTTGTAGAAGGGAATGGAGGAAACAAGAGCCAAACTATGGCCATGCATAGGAAATATCCAAATTATTATAATAGATCACCTTTGACTTAATCAGGAGATCTTCAATGACCTAAAACTCAAAGAAGAGTCATACAAAAAGTGGAAAATAGGTCATATATATATTATATATATACATACACACACACATACACACACACATTTAAGGGGGGAAAATTAGAAAGGCTAAGGCACAGTACAGATTAAACCAGCGAGGGATATAAAGAGTAATAAGAAAATATTTATAAATAAATTAGAAGCAAGAGGAACACCAAGGACATGGTAGGCCCAGTATTCAATGAGGAGGGAAAGTCAAAAAGAGAAAATGCAGCAGTGGCTGAAGCATTAAATGCCTTTTTTGTTTCACTCAATTTGGGTGATTAATGTAGTGAACATCAGTGAGATGGGGTAGGATCTGAGGCTAAAACAAGGAAAGAACAAGTTAAGAATTACTTAGATAAATTAGAAATCTTCAAGTTGGCAGGGCCTAATGAAATACATCCTAGAATGTTTAGGAACTGGCTGAAGAAATCTTTGAGCCATTAATGAATATCTTTGAGAACTCATGGAGGACAGGACAGATCCCAGAGGACTGGAAAAGGGAAAACATAGTAACTATCCATAAAAAACAGAGTAAGGACAACCCAGGGAATTATAAATCAGTCAGCTTAATTTCAGTACACAGACAGATAATGGAGCAAATAATCAAACAATCCATTTGAAAGCACTAGAAAATAATAAGGTGATAAGTAACAGTCAACATGGATTTGTCAAGAACAAATCATGTCAAAATAACCTGATATCCTTCTTTGACCAGGGTAACAAGCCTTGTGGATGTGGTGGAAGCAGTAGGTGTGATACATTTCAACTTCAGTAAAGCTTTTGCTATTTTCTCACATGACTCTCTCATAAAGAAACAAGGGAAATAAAGAATAGATGAACCGACTATAAGGTGGATGAACAACTGATTGAAAAACCATACTCCCAGAGTAATTATCACAGTTAAGTTGGAATAGGGTGACCAGATGACAAGAAAAAAATATTGGGACACATGGGGGAGGGGGGAAGTAAGTGGGGGGGAAAGAGGGAGAGGGGGAGGGGGGACAGGAGGCAGGAGGGGGAAGTGGAGGGGGAAGAGGGAGAGGGGTGGGGGGATGGGAGGAGGGAAGGAGAAGTAGAGGGGAGAGTGCCACAGGCTTCCCCCCCCCCTTGCCACTGGGGCAGAGTCTGAGGAAGCCACAGGTCAGGGTGCAGGGGCCTGGCTCCAGGTGTAGGGGTGCAGGGCCCTGGTTCCAGGCGCAGCCCCACCGCTGGTTGGGGATCCAGGGCCCCAGCTGCTTACCCCAGGGAACTGTTCTCAGCTGGGGGGCAGCCGGCAGGTGGGTCAGGGGCTGGTTTGGGGGGGGTGTTGAGCTGGGTTGGGAAGGGGCGTCGTCTGGGCGCTCTCTGTAACCACCCTCTTCACTGCCCCATGGCAAGCAGCCCTCCTTCCCCCGCCCCTGCAGCATGTGTGGCGGCAGAGAGCCTCTGCCTGGGGCAGTGAGGCTTGCTGTCTGCTCCTGCCGTCAGGAGGGTGCTGTGGCCACCCCGAAAGGAGCGGTTAGTGAGGAATGAGTCTGGCTCCGGCCTCTGAAGGTCCCTATATTGGGACAAAGGGCGTCCCGACCAAAGTATGATCGGGACGCGGGACAAGTCTCCGAAACTCGGGACTGTCCCAATAAAATCGGGACGTCTGGTCACCCTAAGTTGGGAGGACATACTGAGTGGGCTCATGCAAGTCCAGTTCTATTAAATATCTTTATAAATGGTTTGGATAATAGTATAGAGAGTGCACTTATAAAGTTTGTGGTCAATACCAAGGTGAGGCAGGGTTGGGAGGAGATGGTTTGCAAGAACTTTGGAGGACATAACTAGAATTCAAAATGATCTTGCAAACTGGAGAAATGGTCTGAAATAAATAGGATGCAATTCAATAAGGACAAATGCAATGTACTGCACTTGGGAAAGAATAATCAAATACACTAATACAATAAGAGAAATGACTTCCTAGGAAGAAACACTTCAGGAAAAAAAAATCTGAGGATTATAGTGAATCACAAACTAAATGTGAGTCAACAATGTAACACTGTTGCAAAAAACCTGATCATCCTGGGTTGTATTAGCAGGAGTGTTTTAAGCAAAAAACAAGAAGAAATACTTCCGCTCTACTCTGATTTGGCATCAACTGGATTATTGTGTCCAGTTCTAGGCACCATATTTCAGGAAAGACGTGAACAAATTGAAGAAAGTCCAGAGGTGAGCAATAAAAATTATTAAAGGTCTAGAAAACATGACCTGTGAGGAATGATTGAAAAAAGTGTTCGTTTATGTATTTGTTTGTTTAAGTCTGGAGAAGAGAAGACTGAGGGGTGACATGGTAACACTCCTCAAGTGCACAAAAGGTTGTTCTAAAGAGGAGGGTGATAAATTGTTCTTCTGATCCATTGAAGACAGAACAAGAAGTATTGGGCTTAAATCACAGTAAGGGAGATTTAGCTTAGACATTTGGAAAAACTTCCTACCTGTATGGGTAATTAAGCACTAGAATAAATTACATAGAGAGGTTACAGAATCTCCATCTTTGGAGATTTTTAAGAACAAGTTAGACCAGCGGTCGCAAACCAGTGGTCCGTGGACCACTGGTGGTCCGCGAGAAAATTTTGGTGGTCCCTGGAGAAATTTGGACATTATTTGCAATTTTTAGGAAGATAAGTCCCTAGTAAAGGCTTCTTATTTGATAGCACTTCAAATCGCGAAAAGTAGAAAGCCGTATATGATTGGAGAAGAATTAATTAAGCCTTGCTTGTTACAAGTCTGTGAAGAGGTTTTGGGGAAACAGGCTGTCCATAAACTGAAAGTAATTCCTATGTCCGCTAACACTGTGAAGCGCAGAACTGAAGACATGGCCGAAGATATTGAAAATCAAGTGATTGTAATGGTGAAAAATTCAACGTTTTATTCAATTCAACTCAACGAATCAAGAGACATAACTAACAAAGGCAGTTCTCCTTTGTTTTGTGAGGTTTGAGTGTCAAGGAGAGCTAAAGGAAGAACTCCTCTGTTTGCTCAACTTGCTGGGTAGAACAACCGACTCTGAGATTTTCGATGCACTTAATGGTTATTTCCTGAGATACAGTATTGAATGGAAGAAATGTGTTGGGATATGCACAGACGGTGCCGCAAGCATGACCGGGGTTTCGTTTAGGAGTTGTTACAAAAGTGAAAGATGTTGGACACCCAGACATCTTGTTCACTCATTGTATTATACATCGTGAGCAACTTGTGGCGAAAAGAATGTCTCCAGAACTGCACGAAGTACTCTCTGATGTAATTAAAATTGTAAATGAAATTCGGCACAAAGCACTCAATTCTCGAATATTTGAGGCACTTTGTGAAGAAATGGGCTCTCAATATACTCATCTTCTTCTTCATGCTGAGGTGAGATGGCTGTTGAGGGGCAAAATACTAACCCGATTGTTCGACCTGCGCCAAGAAGTCAAGTTATTCTTCCAGCAGCAAAATAATTCGAAATTCCAAGATCTCTTGTCCGACGATGATTGGCTAGCCAAGCTTGCATACCTGGCAGATATTTTTTCACTGTTAAACGAGCTAAACACATCCTTGCAAGGACAGCTTACAGGTGTGTTCACACTGCGAGGTAAAATGGATGCATTTCAAAAGAAAATATTGCTGTGGCAAATGTGGTTGGCTAAAGAAGATCTGCAAATGTTCCCAAATCTTGATGAGTATATGAAAGAGGAGGATGTCAACCGACAGGTAATAACCATTGTTCAACAGCACTTACGGTCGCTCACAGAATCTTTTGGCCGTTATTACCCAAAGGAAGAGGACCCCAGACATGGCAATATGTGGGTAATGGATCCATTTTCGGCGAAAATTGGAGATAGCAATTTGAGCATGAAAGAAAAAGAAAGCCTAATCGATCTATCATCCGACGACAGTCTCAAAGCTAAATTCCACTCGTCCTCATCAAGACATCATTTTTGGCCCTCCGTAAAAAGTGAGTACCCAGTGCTGAGTGAAAAAGCCATCAAATTTTGATTCCATTTGCAACAACCTATCTGTGTGAAAAGACATTCTCATCTGTTACAGCAATCAAAAACAAGTACCACTGTTGGCTTGAAATATAAACGGCTCTCCGTGTTGCAGTGATGTCATTGGAGCCAAGAATCCATAAACTTATTTCAAACAAGCAGCAACAAATATCACACTAATAATTTTGTTATAATTAAACAAGTGCATTTCATATTAATAAAATGGAACTTTTATGATCATTATTTTATAGATGTTTGTACCTTTTAAAAAAAATTCATGTTAGTGGTCCGCGGGATTCAAAATTGTGAGTTTAGTGGTCCGTGAGGTCTGAAAGGTTGGCGACCACTGCGTTAGACAAATACCTATCAGGGTTGGTCTAGATAATACTTAGTCCTGTCTCAGTGTATGGAGCTCTATCAAAGTCCCTTACAGTTTTACTTTTCTATAATGCTGTTTAATTATGCAGATATCCCTTAAACCTTCCTGCATAACAAGATCTGTTTGAGTTACATTAATTGCACTTGCTCAGGGATAATAGGCCTCTTTGTTATTTCCTATATTTAAAAAAAAATATGGAAACTTAATATATATTGTGTTTACCTGTGAAGAAAGGTGCTGTGGAAATTTATAATTGTTTTGCAATTAAAAAGTCATCAATCTGGGTTTGTTGGACTAGTTTCTGAAAATGTTTTCCTGATTAAAACTCAGATACAATTAACATAATTTGAATCAGAATACAGTTTGGTTTGCTCAGTGAAATTATTTCAAGACTACAGTGACTTATATGCCTTATTTTAGTAACAATAAGGTTCAGCATGTTTCATTTCCATGGTTCCAAATTGTTGATTATGATTTGCTTTATAAGATGATTGTAGTACTTTAAGACTTCTCCAACAAAAAGAAAAGCACTGGTTTGCATTGTGTATGTATGAATAACATCTGTGACTAACACTTCCATTGTCAAGAAGGTTCTGTGTAGGATGCTAAAGAATGATCTAGCCACCTCAGTGCTTGTGGTTGGTAAAGTGCTTTAAAACCCTTTATTTTGATTTCATTTACAGAGGCTGAGGGCAGCAGGTCACAATGACACCAACAGTTAACAATGGCAGAACAGGCAAGCTGCCTGCAGCCATCTCTTCTGAAATACTGATTGTCCTTGATGTTCATGTCTGGTGGTTTGCTATTGCTGAAGCAGCAGATAATATGTTGCAGAAAATGGTGGCAGCACAGTGCCTTAATATATTGAATTATTCCTCTATCCAGTGGCTGACTCTGGGAAGCTTTAAACATCTAAATTGTTACACTGGAGTGAGGAGAAGCATTATCAATCAATAAAATCACCTTGCATTTTAAGATACTTATGGAGCGGAAAAACACGAGGGCAGAAGAAATAATTCACAGTGAAGAATTTACTTGTCAAAGTTAGCCTCTTTTTCTCCTTGTGTAATGTCCATGGGAGGATTGTAACTTCCTCACACACATGCATTATATGAATGTACTTGTCAAATATTTTTCCCAATTTCTGTCTTTATGTATTAGTCACAATTTGCTGCAAGTACTGTATTCTCAAAGTAAGATGTGTTAGTACATTGCTCAGAAGTCACATGATATTGTTTCTGTACCCTCTGTGGAGAAACGTGACCCCTGTAATAAGGAATAGAACTTGAAAAAACTCATTGAGGTTTTCTTTGTCAATTTATCAAAATTTTATCATGAGACTTGCACTTTTTGCTGTTTTTCTTAAAATTCAGATTCAGATTATTACCTAAGAACCTCAGCTTTCTTGCTTTCCTTTTTTTTTTATAAAGGTAACTTTTTAACTGTCTTGGTTACATAGAAAAGACTGAAAATATGTATCACCCAGTTTTGAGTGTCTCACGACTGAGCGCCTACCTCAGGGCAGACTGTCAAAAACAGGGCTGATACCCCAAACTGGTGGTGTGTTTTACAAACAGATTTCACTAAACCAGTAAAAATGTGAACTCCTGGATCACTATTACAGTCCTACCATGGAGTCACAGACAGACACCTTAGACTCTCCTGTTTATCTTGCCACCTAGACAAACTGGACTTTGAGATTAATTGTCACTTACACCAAAAATTAAATCACATTAAGATTGTTTCCACTCCCAAGAGATAAGTCACTTACCCCAGATCAATTGCTACCCTAGTTCTTGCACTAATGACAATGCCTGTAGCCAATCCAGTAATAAACAACCTAAAGTTTTATTAATTAGGGAAAAAAAAGAAATGAGAATTATTTGCTGGTTAAAGAAAGCAACCAAACACACATACAAATGAGTTATATTCTAAATCCTAAGAGTGACAGAGTTGCAGTAATCCTTCAATTCAAACTATCTTTGAAAGCTGACCCAGGGGGCAGCTTCTGTGGATCTCTGGCCCCTGTTTGGTTTATCTATAACAGTTCAAACAGCCAAAAAGATGAATTTTTGTCCTGTAACTTTGTTTTATTTCCTTAATTCATCATCCAAAACCATCTCCCAGGTGGGATAGGTTCATTACAATATTCTGTGATGATCCATGTGATTTTGATAGTCCTTCTCGATAGGTGGGAGGTTGATTTTCAATAACCCAGGGAAGAGTGACTATTTACAGAGAGCTATCAGATAAATTGGATTAGGAAATTTTGGCAAACAGGAGACCTTTTCTTATCTGAATCACCATACATTGCCTGATAGAATCACTCATGGAAAAATTAGGCTATTAACATTTATTGGTTGAGTATACATTTAATTTGTCTCATCCCAGTAATAAACCATGTGCCCACGCTTAATGGTGTGACCAAATCCTGACCTTGCTTGTTGGCCTCTGTATTAGAGGTCTACCAAGGAGTTTGGGAACCTTTTCTCGCTATGCTAAATAGTAAAGCATCCCCCATAAAATACACCTTTCCCAGCACAAATAGTCAATCCTGTGACCTTGAAATGATCTTTTCATGAGCATTTATCAGTAAAATCCAAGAGCAAGAATGTTTGGATCATAAACAAAGGAGTATTTACACTAGGCTCTTTTGCCAAAAATCTGCTGTCACTAACTTTGATGGTAGCAGTGACCAGAATGCAAGTGGCTTTGGACAGCCTCAGCTTGATTACTCATTGCTGCACTCTCATCGTTTACCCTGACTAATTGCGGGTATGCATGCATCAGCACTGGCATCTGGGTTTGGAATACCATTCTTCTCCTTAACACCTCACTGGTTTTCATTCTAAAGTTATGAGAAAAATGAGCTAGATCTATAAACTGGGTTCCTGAAGCAGATGTTATCAGAATGACTAATATCTGTAAGGGGACACAAGGGGGAAAGGTTTATTGCACAGCGTAAGGACCTAATCCACAAAACTAAATGGATGGCTATAGTAGTAATGGGTAGCTGAATGTATAATGTAAAGTATAATGTAAAAAGAGACCACCACTCAGATTGAAGCAGAAGTGCAGTACAGATAATGTTCTCAGAAGTTCAGTCTCAATACAGCAATCACACCTGAAGATAGATTGAAATCTATCTTTAAAAGAATCAGGGGTTAGCTACGTTTATAACTATAGCACAACAATTCCCCACCTCTCATCCTCAATACATAGAGCAAAAGGAGATAAAACTAGAGGAGAACTCAAAGAGGCATCAATTAGAGGTAATGGTGACCTGCCACAGAGTTAGACTAGCAGCCAGAGTTTACATAATACAGTACAATGCCAGCTCCTAAGAAAGCTTCAGTGGATAGTAATGACGGAAATAATAAAAATTATAATTATAATCATCAGTTATGATAAGATAAGATAGGATTATCACATATAGTGAGGAATAAAATAGTAGTAATGATCACAGACAAAACAGGTCAAATTCTAATCTCAGTTATACTGGTGTCAGATGTTATCAGGAAGGTCTCTGGATTGTCCTCAGGCCCTGTCTTTATGAATTTCTCTGGCACATGCAGAACCAGTAGACCCAGGTCTAATGCCCCCAAGAAGAACTGAAAGTTGCATCAAGATCTTTACCTGATTGAACAATCTTTACTATTGTTCATGCTGTTGTGCCACTAAGTCCTGGTCCAGCAGTTGCTGCTGTGCAGCCATTTGCTTCAGGAAAAGTTGTTGCTGCTGCTAAGCTACCTGTTGTGTTGCTGGTTCTCAGTCACTCATTTTAGAAAACACTCTAGGTCCTTGTTGTCTGACCTAACAACTCACCTCTCTAGTTTGAGTGTGTTTGACTACTTGGTCAGTCAGTCCTTCCCCCACTTCAAAGGCTAGAAAGGTGCCTGAATTTTCCACCAGTTGTGAGAGGGAGTCAGCTCACTATTGGCACCTCCATGTGGCTTGGCATGGCAACTCTCTCTTCACTGGGGTCTGTGGCCACTGGCTGTTCTGAATCCGCAATGGCCTGCCTCTTCTGGTGACTTGCCCCTCCAGCCAGGTCATTTCCAAGTCTCTCCCCTTCTGGAGTAGTCCATAAACAGAAAGCCAGGGGAATTAACAAGAACAGACTTAGTATGAGAGAGAGGGAAACACCTCCCTCTCAGGATGTATCAACAATGTAATATGGTATTGCGGAAAAGAAAAAAAAGAAAAGAAAAGAAAATGCCATTCTGCAATGTATTGGCAGGAGTGTTGTAACCAAGAATGACAAGAAATTCTTGCACTCTATTCAGCACGGATAAGGTCTCAACTGGAGTATTGTGGCCAGTTCTGAGTACCATACTTCAAGAAAGATGTGGACAGTGGAGAGCAACAAAAATGATTAAAGGTCTAAAAAAAAGCATGATCTATGAGGTAAGATTGAAAAAAATCTGGGTTTGTTTACTGTGGAGAAGAGAAGTCTGGGGTAGGGGCCCACAATAACAATCTTCAAGTACGTAGAAAGCTGTTATAAAGAGGAGGGTGATAAATAGGGGTCAATTGTAGAGAAATGATATTTTTCACGGGTTGTCACATCATAAATAGCAAATTTTACGGCTATGTTCATACAGTGTATTTAAAACAAGTATTGTACTATACTACTGTTACATTTGTAAGTTGCTCTGGATAGGGAGAGTCTGCTAAATCAGGGGTTCTCAAACTTTTTTTTTGCTGGGACCCCCTTTGATAATGTTTCATACTGTGATGACTCCCTTCCACCCTGCTACTGGCAGTGATGCTACTTTCAGAGCTGGCACCTGGCCAACAGCTGCCATTCTCTGGTCACCCAGCTCTGAAGGCAGAGCAGAAGTAAGTGTGGCAATACCATGACCATTCTAGAACAGCCAGATTTCATGGGGACACGAGATTTCTATTGTCACCATGGTCTGTCACACATTTTTCATGGCCATGAATTTGGTAAGACCCTAGTGATAAACTGTTCTCCTTAACCACTGAGGACAGGACAAGAAATAACGAGCTTAGAGTACAACAAGGGAGATTTAGATTAGATAGCAGGAAAAACTTTGTAACTGCAAGGGTAGCTAAGCACAGAAACAAGTTATCTAGGGAGGTTGTAACTGGAGGTTTTTAAGAACAGGTTAGACAACTCTCTCTCTTGGATGGTCTAGGTTGGGGTTTCTCAAACTGGAGGTCATGACCTCCTTTGGGGTCGCCGAGCGCTCTCAGGGGGGGCCACGAGCTCCCGGCGCCGCTTAAAAGCTGCCGAATGAATTACTTCCGCATTTGGCGGCTTTTCCGAGCTACTTTGGGAGCGCTCAGCACATCCGCCCAAAATAGCCTTTGAATGCAGAAGTAATTCATTTGGCAGCTTTTCGGCAGACATATAAGGATCTGCAGCGGCAACCGAAGAATGAAAAAGGGGTCACGGTTCTCAGTAGTTTGAGAACTACTGGTCTAGGTAATACTTAGTCCTGCCTCAGTGCAGACTATATGACCTATCGAGGTCCCTTCCAGTCCTACAGTTCTATGTTTCTATTACCTCAAGAAGGGAATTTCAGTCAGTGGTTGTCAAGGAAACTCATGTCTTCCATCAGCCCTTTCCTAAGAAGCTGAAAGGTAAAGGTCTGTTCTCTTCCCTAGTCTGCCCCAAAGTGATACCTCCTCCTACAACCTATGCATGCCTTGTGGTGACAGGGCTGGCTGTCCCCAAGGCAGTTCATTAACCTCTTGTTTTCCAGTATGGGGTTTGTATACCACATCACGTGGTGTAAAACAGAAATAGAAATGAGAGGAGAGTTTGGCCCAGTAGGCCTAATTCAGACCTAGTGCAAATGTTTGCAAGTCTGCCTGTCATGATGGATCAGATCAGTTGTCCATCAATATAGAAACCTGTTTCTAGCAGTAGCTAGAGTACACAGTCAAAGAATTGTTCTAAGAGATCAGTGAGACATGATTTTCCTACATGGCCCACTCTATCAGGCACCCTTACAAACTTAATCAGTATATTACCACAAGTGGAAGAGACAACAGAAGATAGGTTCTAGGATTTTAATGACATTGATTTGAAGTTATTAAGAGGAAGTTGCAAGAGACTTAACACACCTAATTATTTTTGCCAAAGTGGGAGACAACCTCCAAACTACATAGCTATTAATAGATAGATGAAGAAGAAGGTTAAGAAATCCAATATTCCTAGAGGAGTAACTCAATCAATTAACTGAACTTTATTGAACACCAGATGCTCAGATGTCCTTCCTGCTTACTATAAACTGAGGGTTTGATCCTGTAATCTCTATTTACAAGAGCCATCCCGATGATTTAACAAGACTGCTCATGTAAGAATTACTCATGTGGGTAAATATGAAGAAGCCAACTCCCAACAGAAAAAAAGAGAGGAAAGTTTGGACCCTATATTACATATTGCTGAATTTCCCCAGCTCACATGGAAATCAATGAGATGAAGTCAATAATCCAGGAGACACTAACTTTTCTGAAGGGGCTATGTACTTTGAAATATTTGTTAAATCTTATTTTCAATATTTCCTTTTGAAAGCAGAATGAATTTTTAAAAAATAGTAGTATTAAAATAACTAATACAAAAAGACCTGTGCATTCGTCCATTAAAATTCTGTAAATATAGATACATAAATTGTATCTGTCCTTCGTTTGGTGAACCTAACTCCATATAATGCATACCCTAAAATGTATAGTTTACTTTAATTTCTGGCAAACCATTAACCTTACATCATGGTTAATACAGATTCCAATAATGCTTTAAAATCTGTTTTATTCATCCTAGTTTTCTTTGTGTTTGCAACATCAGAATATATATTTTAGGGGTAACTTAAAATATACAGTAAAACCTCCATTTAACGGACTAATTCAGGCGAGGGGGTGTCCGTTAAATCAAAAAGTCCGTTATTTAATAATAAGAAAAAAATGAGCTGTCGGAGCAGCAGCCCGGCCACCACAGGGTCGGGGCGACAGCTCCACAGCCCGCCTGCTGCCTGGATCCGGGCGGGAGCCGGCAGCCAGCCCGCCCGCTGCCGTGACCTGGGCGGGAGCCGGGAGCCGGCAGCCAGCCCGCCAGAAATGGATCAGGAATGCATCAGACTTGCTCAGAAATTTTGTCCGTTGCATCCGAAGTCCGTTAAATCGAGGTCCGTTAAATCGAGGGTTTACTGTATATACATACATATTATGTTACAAAAAATTTCTTGAGATTAACTGGAATACTTTAGATTTAATTTGGTTAGGGAAACATTCACAATGGCAACAGGTAAATTACATGTAAGTACATATGACAGTAATCTTTTTTTCGGTGAAGATACCTGAAGAATAAATATTAATGGACTTGACTTATTGTCACTGGGAAGGTTACCATGGCCAATACATGTCATATGAAGATAAAAATACACCTTCCACATCAAGAGTTCTCTCTTTACATTTCTTTTTCTTTTTGGTACAGTTATCTAAAAGATATGTTATGCCTTTGCAGCAAAATATTGTGCCAAATGCTATAATGAAATGGGCTGTCCTCAACCTATACACATCAGCTTTATAAGCTACAAGAAGCTCCATTATTATTTTACCCTTCCCAAACAAACCTCCAACACAGTTATGTCTTTTCACAGAATGCAATTGTAAGCTTTTTGAGGCAGGGAATATGCTTTTTTAAACATGGGGTGCATATTGATTTAGATTGGAATTTCTTTGTACACTACAGTAAAATAAGTTTTAAGATAGATTTTAAAGTACATGATTGTGACTAATGTAAAGTTTTAATTAAAAAGTAGCAATACTACAGTAATTAATTATCTTATTTGATATTTTGTAGTGACTCTTTCTGAGGTTGGAGCTCTTGCACTACAGAATTAGTAAGACCGATTCTGAATGGTAAGTTACATCTGAAAAGCCATTGACTGAAAAAAATCAGTCTTAAAAAGAAACTAAACATGTTCAAGTATCTCTGTCTCCTATCAGAGAGACAGGTTCAAGAATAGCAGCCGTTCTAGTCTGTATCCGTAAAGAAAACGAGGAATACTTGTAGCACCTTTGAGACTAACCAGTTTATTTCAGCATAAGCTTTCGTGGGCTATAGCTCACTTCATCGGATGCATAGAATGGAACAGAAGTAAGATGCATTTATGCACACAGAAAGAAAGAAAAAAAATTGTATATTAGCATACCAATTCTAAGAGGGCTGTTAAATGTAGATGGCCCATTATCATTAGGAGAAAAAAAATACCTTTTGAAATGGATTTCTGTGTCAGGTAAATTAACTCAGGAAATGCAGTCAGAGAGAGTGAGACTATTTTTCCACTTGGTATAATGTGCTTTTTCTTCTGATCTGTATTTGGCAGGGGCTCTCATTTCCAAGATAAGTCTGAACAACTACTTTATGTCTTTGCTCCTAAATGCTCAGGGGATAATCCCAAATGGAGGTTTGCCATTAAAGGATGTTTTGACAGATCTCTAAGGCAGTGAGCACTTGCCTGTTCCAGATGATATTCTGCAAAAATGGATTTGAATTTATTTGTGGGAATGCAGAATGGTTCTTTATTATGGACATTAGGACAAGATATATGTTTGGTCAGAGGATTTGGCTGAGTGTGTTTCAGTATCTACATAGAATATGAGATAAGAGATGAAGTATGTGAGCAGACATTAGACAGGTTTCATATAACATGTTTACCATTGTGATATACAACTTCATAACTTAGTAAAAGGGAGATATACATTTAATATCAAACACCATCTCACCATTTCTACCTGCATATAATAGAATAATACTTGAAATTCTGGATAAGTGCTTCTTGCAACTCTCTCTGAATTAATAAAGCGAAAAGGTAAGTCCATCACAGATATTACATAGCACACCCCAAGTACTACCCCAGGGGAGACTCTAGTAGCTTTATTTCCCAATGTGATTTTTGCCCAGACAGACTCTGTCTTATCCATTCCATCACTTCATATTTCTTTACAGTCTACCTCATCATCGATATACAATGCTACTCCACCACTTTTACCTTTATTTCTGTCTTTTCTAAACAACACATACCCTTCAAAACTTATACTCCAGTTATGACTACTATTCCACCATGTTTCTGTTATCCCTATAATATCTGGTTTCACTTCTTGCACCGGTAGCTCTATTTCCTCCATTTTGTTGCCTGGGCTCCTCACATTGGTGTACAAACATCTAATTTTTGCTGTTTGGCTTTGTTCACATTCTTTTCCTGATTAGGCACAGACATTCTATGGACATTATCACCTATTAGACTGGTATCTACACTACCATTTCTCCTATGTCCATTCTCCTAACCACAGCTGTATCCTTTCTTGCTTTGTTTTCTTCCCTTGCAGTGTTAAAATCTGGCATGGAGTTTACCTGTACATCTCCCAACCATTTTTCCCAAATTCCTTTTTTAAAGCTCTCTTAATCAGTTGTGCCAATGTCCATACAAGAAGTCTATTTCCCTCCCTACTTAGGTCTAGTTCTCTGTCCAGGAATGCCTCCCAGTGGCCCTACATCCCATTAGGATCCTCTTCAGCATCAGGTCCACATCCCATATCTTAGCACCCGGCAGACAGCTCACCCTTCTGTTCTCTGGGTCAGCTCTGGTTACAGGCCTGTCTATTCTTCTTAGTAAGTAGTCCTCAATCACGTAGACTTGCCCTTTCCAGGTGATAGTGCAATTCTCCAGTCAATCCCCTGTTCCCTCTGGCTCCAAGTCCTTTCGATTCCTATTCTCCCTTGCAAGCCTCCGCAATCCATCCTGTATTCTCCTGGGGCTCATATTGTGTTATCTCCATTGACTCTGCTCCTCTTTCTATAGGACTAGCTGATCTTCTCTTCTTCCTTGCTTTCACACCTTCAGTGACTACCTTCTGTGCTCCTTCCTCATTTTCAAACTCCACAAACCTGTTCCTGAGCTCTATTTCTCCTTCACTAGCCCCCTTTTCCTCTGGTAAGGATAGTCTATACTACCCACTGGATCGGCAGGTAGTGGCCAATGATATATACCTCCTTTGTAAAATGTAAGTTCTACAAGTGCAATGCACTATTCAACAGCTAGTTGTTATTACCATAGATGTGTTTTTCTGTGTTGAGGCCTATATTAAGTATTACTAGGATAAACAGAAAAGGTTTGTGTGAGCTCAGTTCTATGCATCTGAACAAAGGATATTCAAAGTAAGTAGTACAAATTCTAGAGTATTAATTCATCAGCTAATGTATATGTTTTGTGGGTATGCTGAAAGATGGACGAAGGCCTTTAATGCAATCAAAGTACATATACATTGGCTAACAAAAAACATGGAGCAGCACCATCAAACTCATTATTTAGACTTAGCAGGTATTAACATTAATATTTATGTTTATAACCCTTTCAGCATTCAGTTTATTTGTAAGAACTCATTTATCTTACAGCTCATATAAGCTGTGCTCAGAATAAACATACAAGTACTAAACAAAATGCTACCAATGGAACAATTTGCGTAATGGTACTACACAACATGAATGAGGGTGGGAGAATTAAATTCTTGGGGCGCTCCAAGAATGAAGGCCAATATATGTGGCTATCTGCTTTCTTGGTCACAAATCATCATCCAAAATCTACCCAACCCCTCTCCTTATCCCCATAATATTTCTCATTTTTCTATTTGAATCTAATACAAAATGTTCTTGAATTTCTAAAAAAAACAACGAGGAGTCCTTGTGGTTCTGAAACTTGAATTTCTAAGGGAACCACAACAGCTAATTTCACTCCTGTAAAACTGACTTAAACAAAAGCACAATCTATATATATAAAAGTCAAATGGTGTATGCGTGTATGTTCCCTTACTACTTCCACACCGTTTCAGCTAGATACTTGAAATTTGGTACAGTTATAGGCTTTAGGGTCCTAATCAGGGTAAGAATCGAAAAAAATTAAAATCTCACCTCTTACACCCCCTAGGGGTGAAATTCTTTAAAGCTCATTAACATCAACTACACAGCTCACATAACATCATCTGGGCAGCCGGTTAACACATGCTGCTGTCTGTGACATAGTTATGATGTAATATAGATAAAGATAACCAGAGAGCTTAGTGTTGTGTAGCGCAAACATAATTAAATACACTGATTTTTTTCTTTAAAAGAACCCTATTCGTTATGCCGTGTAGAAAGCGAAAATGCTTAGAATCAAGTGTACTTCCAGAAAAATATAAGAGCAGAGGATCTGGAGGCTGAATTAAAGGTGGTAATTTAATTTGATAGTAATTTATGGAATGTACTGATATACAATAAAAACAAAATTTGTATTAATAAAAAACATTGTAGTCTTTTTACATCCCAGTTTCCAATTACAAATACTCCGAGCAACGCTGGGTATTTCAGCTAGTACTTTATTAAAAATGGAGAATGTAGAGTATTTTCATGACATTAGTACATAATTTTGCCAGTAGTAAACTTTAATATGCCTCAGAGTATTAGCTTAATGAAATATGAAGACAGTTTAGCTTCATAATAATCTTTTCATTCACATGTAGTTTTTATTGCCTAGTTTCCACTGTGCCATTTGGTTAATAATTGTGGTTGGGATTGATTTTAATTGAGTTATTGGCATATAGAATTTGTTGAATACTAGAATATAGTAGTATTTAAATAATTTATTTGAATATTATTCATTGAACAATGTGATTGTGAAGGAAATGGATTCCATACCGTGTAGAGTCAAGCACAGGAGTTTATTATGCACAGCGCTGGTGGAGTGGCACTTTGCTTATTAGGCTCAGAGACACTGCAGAACCATTCATTATAATAGATTATATATGGGCAGAGAGAAGAAACTGGGATGGTTTTTCCATTGCCCTGGGATAGGTTCTGACAGCAAGATAAGATAAGCACAATAAGGTCTAAAAGATTACATAATGGACCAAATTAATTGTCAATGGACCAAATTAACATATTTCTGACACACAGGTAATTACCCCCAAACTATGTAACTATGTCTATTATGTGTAGTTTACATTTTAATTTTGAGGTCATGGGGAATGAGGTAGCAGTTCTCCTGGTTGACCAACAGGTGCATTCCTACAGATTTAAAGCAAGAAGACAGTAATTAGTGCTTAACAATAACAATTGTTTAGAAGTTTACCCTTGCATTTCTACGCACTGGGATTAGCATTCATCTGTGAGGGGAGGGTGTCATGACTCATATCAATTATATTAGGTCTCTCCCCAAACACTGTCTGAGATCTGAGCGGTATTGTATCACTATCTCCTTCCTGTATTAGGGAGTTAACTTTGAGGTCGTTCTCAGCGCTTCATGTGTCTATAACTTGTGATAAGGATGCTCTATTACATTCAGAGTGATGCTGACTCCACTCACTGCCTTGAAACACACACATGTTCACCCCAGCTTTCTCTTAGGCATGTATTGTTTTCTGTTGGCTAGCCCTAATACCCAGGCCAAACTGTGGACTCTGGGCCTATATGAAAAGTTCTTAACAGAAACTGCAGTTATGATCTTACATCCACAGCAAATGGCTTTGGGCCCTTTAATTGACAATTAGTATCCGGCCTTTTCCAGTGGCATTTGAGCTGCAAAATGGATTTCACTATTTATGACATATTGGTCTGGCACCACTGTAACTGGCATCAGAATCTTCCCTTGTGCACCTGTGCTACAATTGTTTTAACATTTGTTTTTACATGCTGAATAGTCTAATTACAAATTTTCAATTTAAAAATTAACCCCCTAAGTAATGCTTTTGCAGCCAGAAGTTGGCAGCTGACAGGGCCAATATTCTATTTCCACAAGCAAACTGACATGAAATCAGAATATCAAAGGGAAATTGTTCAGCTGGACTCAGGTCAACTTGCTGGAGCTGACTGGACCATCTTGCTACACATCAGAATTCTTGGGGAGGGAGACTGTGCCTCCAAGAGCTATCCATGAAGTTATGCAGCTTCCCTCCACAGTCTGTTCAGGCCAGTGGCTAAATGCCACAATTTACTCCTTGAGGTCACAGATTTCTTTCCTAACGGAAAAACAACATTCTCCTGAAATCCCAAGTTCTTTAACTGCTTGGAAGTTGGGATAATAGCAAGATGTTATCAGAGATCCATAGAGTAGCACATTGTAATGTGTGTGAAACTTTTATTGACACCAGCGGGAGAGCAGATCTTTGGATCAAAATCCACTTCCCTTCAGATCTGACAGGTGATTTTTTTTTTAAGCTGAGGTTGTAACATTTCTCCAGTAACTTGGGGTGAATAATATTGTTAGGAAGGGGGAAATAGAAAAACTGGTGCTCACACTTGTTTTATTTTCGTGGAATTATTTCTATAGTATTTTAAATATGAAACAGTAGCATACAGTGCTGGACCTAAGCCATGGAGCAGACATATAGGCCTGAATTTCTCCAAAGTTAAAACAGGTTGAGATAGAACTGTGTACAAAATCAGTCCAGAATTCCATCTATTAGAGATCCTGTCTCTGATGGTAATACATACCAGATGTTTTAGACGAAGGTGTGAGAAACATCCTAATGGAATAAATTGCTAATAGAAATAGGTTTATTCCAGCTCCTGTCAGTGAGTGTATGGCTTATTCCCTGAAGCACACAGGTTTACATTGTTTTACATATTTATTATGTCATTTCTAATATAACTGTAGATGCTATTCTTATTCATATAAATTTCTAATCTTTGTTTTAATTCTGCTACACTCCAACATATTTTTGAAATACAGTATGAAGATGAATACATTCCCTCCTATAAAATGTCACCTATTTTTGATCCTAATACAAATGTTGTTACAGAATACTGTTGTTGTAAAACTTTTACAAACATTTGTACTCTTCTATCATTTATATAACAGTTATTATATTTTTAAGGGAAACTTCAGAGTAATTGAACAGACTTTGAGTATGTCTGTGAGATTCCAGGACTATAGCTAAAGAGCTGGCGAAAGTCCAACAACTGGACATAGAATTATTACAACGTAGGACTGGAAGGGACCGCAAGATCTCATCCACGCCCCTGCACCAAGGCAGGACCAAGTAAACTTAGACTATTCTCTGATAGTTGTTTGTCTAACCTGTTCTTAAAAACCTCCAAGGATGAAGATTCCACAGCCTCTCTTTGGAAGCCTATTCCAAAGCTCAACTACATGTATCACAGGTGGGCAAACTACAGCCCATGGGTCACATCCGGCCAGTGGGACCATCCTGCCTGGACCTTGAGCTCCCAGCTGGGGAGGCTAGCCCCCAGCCCCCACCCTGAAGCTCCCCACACTCCGGCAGCCTCACTGCATGCTGCTCCTGCCTGGTAGCCTGGTGGGGTGGCTGGCTCTGGTGGGTGGTGGGGCTGTGAGCTCCTGCCGCTCTGAGCATCATTATAAGGGGGAAGGGAGTGGGGGGCAGTCAGAGGACAGGGATCAAGGGGTGGTTGGATGGGGGGGGGATCAGGGAACGGGAAGCAGGGGGTGACTGGATGGGGTGGACGTTTGGGACGGTCAGGGAATGGGGAGCAGGAGGAGGTTGGATGGGGGGATTCCAGGGGGTGGCTAGGGAGGGGGTGTGGATAGGAGTTGGAGCAGTCATGGGACAGGCAGGGTTGGATAGGCATTGGAGTCCAAGGGGGCCTGTCAAGGGACAGGGGTGTGGATAGGGGTTGGGGAAGTCAGGGGACAGGAAGTGGTGGGGTTGGATGGGAGTGGAGTCTCAGGGGGTGGTTAGTGGCAGGGAGGAGGCAGTCAGGGGAAAAGGAGTGGGAGGGGGGTTGGATGGGTCAGAGGTTCTCAGGGGGGCAGTCAGGGGGGGTGGGAAGTGCAAGGGGGTAGACAGGAAATGGGGTCCAGGCTGTTGGGGAGGCCCAGCCTTACTTACCTGGCCCTCCATAAAGTTTTGCAAACCCGATGTGGCTTGTGGGCAAAAAAGTTTCCAAACCTCTGACCTATATAGTTAGAACAGGGGTGGGGAACCTCCGGCCCGCGGGCCTTATAAGGCCCGCCAAAGCCTTCCGTCCGGCCCGCGCGTGTCCCTGGCCGGCAGCTCCCCCAGGCGCTTCCCGGCCCCTTTGCCGAACGCGGAGACGCCCCCACCTGGTGGCACGGGGCGGCTCCGTGCTCGGCGAAGAGGCTGGAAGCGCCTGGGGGAGCCGCCGGCCAGGGACGCGCGGGGGCGGCTCTGTGCTCCGGCCAGCAGGGGGCATGGCTCTGCACTGGGGCAGGCAAGAGCCTGCGGGAGCTGCCGGCCAGGGACGCGCGCGTGCCGCCAGGTGCTTCCCGGCCCCTTCGCTGAACGCGGAGCCGCACCTGCCTGGCGTCCCAGGGCGGCTCCGCGCTCGGCAAAGAGGCCGGAAGCGCCTCAGGGAGCCACCGGCCAGGGATGCGTGGGGGCCGCCAGGCGGGGGCGGCGCCATCAACGGTAATTGGGGGCGTGAGGGGGAGGCCGGGGTAGCCGAGGTGTGGGTGCGGGAGGGAAGGAGGTTTGGTGGGGGGAGCCTGGGCTGGGTGGGTCAGGCATGGGGGGGCAGGAGGCTGGGTTGGGAGGGGGGAGGAGGTTAGCTTCGGTGGGGTTGACCGGGCCAGGCAGAGGTGGGGGAGGGAAGGCGGTTAGATGGGGGGGGGGTAAATGAAGATCACCCCCTATACCCAGGCTGACAGCGGGAGCTGACTGGGGCAGGCGGCAGGACCCCGGCTGGCAAAGGGCCAGCGGGGAAACCCCAAAGCAGTGCAGGGCTAAGCACTCTGCTTACCACTGCTTTGGGGTTTCCCCCACTGGCCCCTTGCCAGCTGGGGTCTCAGCTCCCGTTGCCAGCCTGGGCTTCCTCGGGGGGGGGGAGGGGGGAGCGGCCCGCGAAGGACATTATAAATGTCCAAATGGCCCTCTGCACAAAAAAGGTTCCCCACCCCTGAGTTAGAAAGTGTTTCCTAATATCTAACTAAATCTCTCTTGTTGCAGACTAAGTCCATTATTTCATGTCTTAACTGCAGGGGACATAGAGAATAACTGATCACAGTGCTCTTTAAAACAGCCCTTAACCCTATCATCAGGT
The DNA here is from genome assembly GCA_032164245.1 of Sternotherus odoratus. NCBI lineage: Eukaryota > Metazoa > Chordata > Testudines > Kinosternidae > Sternotherus > Sternotherus odoratus. The sequence continues at coordinate 109,135,825 of JAVMKO010000002.1, forward strand.
CTCCCTTTATTCTTTTTTTCTCAAGACTAAACATTGCTAGTTTATTAAACCTTTCCTCACACGTAATGCTTTCTAATTCTTTTACCATTTTTGTTGCTCTCCAGACTCTGCAATTTTCCCACTTATTCCTGGACATGTGGTGCCCAGAATTGAACCTGGCACTCCAGCTGACACCTCACCAGTGCCGAGTGTAGTGGGTCAATGACTTCCCATGTCTTACATACAACATTCCTCTAATATACCCAAGAGTGATAAAAGCCTTTTTCACAACTGCATCACATTGTTGACTCATATTCAGTTTACTAACCACAATAACCCTCAGCTCTTTTTCAGCACTACTAGCACCTAACCACTCATTTCCCCTTTTGCAGTTGGGCATTTGATTTTTCCTTCCTAACTGTAGTATTTTGCTTTTGTTTTTTATTGAATTTCATATTGTTGATTTCAGATAAATTCTTTGGTTTGTCAAGGTTTATCTAGCAATTGTGAATGATGATGGTTCGGACTTAGGCAAATTTGGAAAAAAATGAACATTTATGTAGAATGCAGAGGAGACTTATTGAACCAGTAATTCCTTTTGTAACAGTTTTGCTGTTATTTCAGAGGTTTGAGCTTGGCTAAGAGCTTATTACGGAACAATCCAGTCTCTTCTTGATCCTGTAGTGAAGTCATAATAATCCTATTGGCAACTTCGCAGTCAGTTGCTCTGGAAATTAATATATTCTCTCAGGGAAATGACCGATGGGGAATTAGATAATTCCCCAGGTGGATGACACTTGGGGAATTATCTAATTTATAAAGCTTTCTTGAAGCCATAGGAGAAAGCTGTACTGCCGAGGAGAGAGAATATCAAAAGTTAGGAATCTTGGCTGGAAAGTGTTCAACTCTTCCTGTGTCCTGAAACCACTCATTCCCCTTCTGGTGTGGTCTACTTCCCCTTCTGGTGTGGTCTACTTCCCCTTGTTACTTGTCCCAGGCCACTGAAGCAGGTCAGCGGGGACAGTGATAGAGTCTGTGGGTTTCATCACTGTGGTGAACATAGCTACAAAACAAAAATAAGAGTTTGGTTGAGCTAGTTTCTACTCATTCTATGAACTATCCCTTTAAATTCAGAATAACCCATGCTCTTATGCACTAAGCTCCAGAACCCCACCTTCAGTCCCACCCAACTACGACTGGGGTCTGTCCATGTTACACATAGCTGAGGCTCCAATGTTTCAGCAGACAACACTGAGGATTAGGATATTTGTTCTCAGTGCTCTTAGGGTTAATATCCTCAATCACTAGAAGACATTGGGAAAGATATGAAAAACAAAATACCCAAGGTGTGTAAATGGCTTCCATTCCCAGGGTATCAGAACACCTAACAATTGGTCATGTACTTTTCTTTCACAATTCCCCAGTGAGATAAAGAAGTGCTATCTCTCCATTTTACAAATGGGGAACTGAGGCACAAGGAGATTAAATGACTTTCACAAGGTCACACAGCAGGGATTTCAATCCATGGCCCCAGAGTCGTAAGCTAGCATGCTAGCCCTTGCACCACCTTTCCTCTCTAAAGAAAATAATATATAAAATAATAAACGCTGTTATGAAAGTCTATTTTTCAGGTATCATTCAAAGTGTTCCAGCAAAAACAAAACAGAGGCCATACCGTTATACACTAACATGAATAACTGTCGTCCCCAAACACGGTTCATGTGTGACATCCACCTTGCAAGAGCACACATCATGCTCTTTGCTACCCTGTACTATTTTTAAAGTAAAGTTAATCAAATGGATATAAGGACATTAACTTTTGCAGTTCTATTGAAGCATCTGGTGGGGACATAAGTGAGTAAGGGAGAATGAGTCCCAATAGACTGCTGCTGTTTGCTGTTAGGTGAAAGTCATGGATAAGTCAGAACCATTATGAACACATAATAATGCTCTCATTTCATAACGAGGAAAGCTGCCTAAAAATAGTAGATTTGAGGAGTAATGTATATATATACATTATATAATGACCTGTCCTCTTTTTGATACTTCCTTTTTCAATAGAGAATCACTTTGATTCACTGCTTTTATAGAGGTTGAATTATTGGCAAGTAGAGCAAGGCTAACACGAGTGATAATGCTTAAATTGGATTTGTAATTTCTGTTTCAATAGATATACTATGGCTATTTGGTTTTAACTGGGAGGCTCAAATGATTGAATCCTTGTGATCAAATTAGGGATTAATTAGTTCCTGTACTTCCTGGGAGACACTGTTCATGTCATATGTTTGAAGATGGGATTAGGGTTTATGATGTGATGACAAACATTAAGAGCACAGATGAATGCACTGAGAGAAGGAGATGCTAGGAGGCAATGAGCTAGTGCCAGAGGTCTTGTGGTTCTGAGTGGAGTCTTGTAAAAAAAACTTCACCCCTCAGGTATTCCAAAGGCAACTTTTACTGTGATATCTGAGTGCCAATAAATAAATTAATAAACAAACTTTAATTTCCCTTTAAAAATTGAACTAAACTAGCACTAAAGATTGGTTATTTAACTTACAGTAATTGTGGTTCTGTGCGATGTTGTAGTCTGTGTGGATCCCACTGTAGGTGTCCATGAGCCTCATTTGTATAAGACTGGATGTTCTTGACCAGCAGCGGCCGTCAGGACTGGACATGTACCCTGGGCTTCCTCATGTTACACTATGGGGTCATAAAAGGTGGGATGGTCACCACACTTTCTCAGTTCTATCATTTCGAAGTCTGTTTTGCTGAGCATTCAAAAAGTAAGGGTGGAGGGTGGGTCACAGGATGCACACTGACTACAAAATCTCAAAGGACCACAGTTATTGCGCTCTGCTGTCATGAGGAAGCTTTGTAAGGAAGGGGCTCACCTGTCTGATGTCAGGCAGGCATACTTGGCCAGGAGGGCCTGGAAGTTAGCTTCTTGTACTTGTAGCAATGCTGAAAAGTATGATTTCTGCTCAAACAGACCAAGGTCTTTTTTCCTTTGGCATTCTTTTGTTTGATCTTGACTTTTCTCGTATGGCTGAGACAACTCAGGAGGCAGGGCTGGAGGGGTTGTAAAAGTACTCAAACCCTGAATCGAATACTTGGCAACCTTTTCTCTTCACTGTTGGTTTTGTAGTATTTTCCACAGAGCTTTTGCAGAGACTATCAGTTTCTAATTAATGAAAAGGGTGATTGTGGCAGAACAGAAGCTGACAGGATGTTGAACAGCTTGTAGGACTTCTCTGGGATGACCAGAGTCTCAGGGCAAAGTTATAGCGCTGGCAGTTACAACGCTGCTCAGAGAGCACCAAAGGAAAACCACTGTTGTGTGTTCACAATGACAGCTGCCTGCGCAATAGAGTGTTCACACTTGCGGCACTTGTGGCACTATTCAGACCTGTGCATTTTCTGGGCAGCTATCCCACAGAAATCTCTTTCTCTTTTGCCACTAAGACTTGTGGGAAGGCAGAAGGGGCCATGGAGTATCCTGAGCCCTGTCCCAATGGCCCATGATGCATTGCTTCACAACCCAGCAATCCCTGTGCTTCTGTCTGCATTTGGTGCCATCTTTCAATGGTTTGTGTACTGTGCACCCTAGCCTGCCTTTCTGGCTGCAGGAATGGATCCCGAGCTGTTGACAAGAATGCTGTTCACACTGACCAACACGTCACAAGTGGCAGTGGAATTATTCTTTAAACTACAAAGACAAGAGGAATGTGACTTGGTCTCGCCACACATAGTAGCTATGACACGAGAATGCTTGTGGCTGACCCTTGTGGAACGCTGCTTTTGAGGTCAGGAAACAAGCACTGAGTGGTGGGATCACATCACGATGCACGTCTGGGATGACAAGCAGTGGCTGCAGAACTTTCGCATGAGGAAAGCCACATTCATGGGACTGTGTGATGAGCTCACACCAGCCCTGCAGCACAAGCAGATGAGATTAAGAGCTGCGCTGTCGCTGGAGAAGCACGTGGTTATTGCACTGTGGAGGCTGGCTACTCCATACTGCTACTGATCGGTTGCTAACCAGTTCTGAGTAGAAAAGTTGATTATTGGAGTCATGTGGATGCAAGTGTGCAGGGCCATTAATCACATCCTGCTCCGAAAGACCATGACTCTGGGCAACGTGCATGAGATTGGGGGGGGGGGAGGGTGGGGATCAACTGCAAATACGCAACTTCAGCTATGTGAATCATATAGCTGAAGTTTGCGTACCTGCAGCTGACTTACCTGCCGTCCTCAAGCTGGAGTTCCGGAGTCGACGGGGGCACCGCGGGAGATCAATTTCTCGCGTCTTCACAAGATGCGAGAAATCGATCGCCAAAAGATCGATCGCTACCCGCCAATCCGGTGGGTAGTGAAGACAAGCCCTTAGTGTTCAGAGCACAAGTCTGGCCTAGCAGCGGAGGAGGAGGTCATTGTCTCACTGCCAGAACCAATGGTTGAGGCAGAGTCAAAACTAGTTATCAAAGCCAAGGGTTAGAGCCAGGTTACAGGGAGTCAGGGAAGGCAGGAGCAGGGCTAGTTCTGAGGCAGGAGTGAGGCTAGGACAGGACTGGAACAAAACAAGGTTCCGGGGAGGGTCTAGACTGGAGCAGGGCAAGTAGCGAGGTTGAGCACAAGAAGGCAGAGACCCCCACAGGCATTAGAATTGAGCAGCTGGTTGCTCTGTTGGTGGTGGTGGTCATATACATCAGGCTGCTGATGCTGTAGCCAATCAGGCTCTGTGATTAATGAGTCAGTTCCCAGACAATACAGCCAAGTTTGCATGGGAGCAGGCCAATAGCTAGTCTGACAGCATTTGATATCTATCCTATAATTTATGCTCCCTTTTGCCACATGCTCCCACCACACAAACCCCACAATATGGTCCTCAGACGCTTACAGGAACATAGTGTACATGACTGTTTTCAAATACATACATTTATATACATGAAGCTCAGGAAAGCAGTAGCTTGATAGCACAGAGCACACAGAGATTTTAAAAATGGAAATAACTGACTTAGGGCTTTATCCAACTTGTATTGGCTTCAGAATTGGACTGGGCTGATAGTTGGAAAGCTGTAGGAATGTATGATTTTTGTTATTGCTGGTATTAATGACTTCGCAATTTCCTTTATTATTGGGTTTGTACATGCTCCTTTAAGGATATAAAATGTCTCCTCCATGGTAATTAGCACAGGAAGCTGAAGATTCTCTTTTGAATGCCTCGGGCATGATGATTAACTTCCCTGATTGGGCTCCTCAGCAAAACTTTTGTCTTTCAGGGGTGTTAAAAGAAACCCACATCCCAAATGACAAAAGTTTTACTGACAAAAAGTGTCAGTGTGAACAGTGCTCCTGCTGACAAACAGCAGCTACACTTCACAGCTTTTGGTGGCACTGCTGAGCAGCAAAGCCCTGTTGCTAAAATCTGCATAGTGTAATTCTGCTCCTCTGAACCCTGGAATAGAACTGCACCTTGAAGATAGAGAACCATTTTATCTAGGGCAGTGCATGAACACATGGGACTCATTTTACAATTGGCCTCAGCCACTGTGGCACTGCTGATTACATGTCTTATATATCTGCTGCAGAAACCATAGTACTGAGACACACAAATGAAGAGAATGGAAAATATATCAACCCATCCAAGCCCCACCCCCCATTTAGTTGGACCAAGCAACCTGGATAATTATTTAGAGAAAACGTTCCTGAGAAATATTGGATTTGGTCTGTGAATCCATAGGCTTCTTCCATCACAAATTTCTCACTATATAATATTCTTTCATGAAACAAATGCTCTCTATATAGGAATTACATAATGGTGAGGTATAAATGTTTTCTTGTCAAGGCTACAAGTGTACATGTATAGGAATTGTAGATAAATACAAAATAACATACAGTAGACTCTCCATTATCCAGGTTGATAGGGAAAAAAATAATCCTGGTTAATAAAATCCTGGATAATCACGATCCATAGGAAATATGGGGAGATGGGGTTGGTTCACCAGCCATCCTGCACCAGGGAGAGGGTGTGTTGGTTCACTGGCTGCCCTGCACCCTGGTGGGGTTTTCTTGTGTGTGTGCTTGGAGCGGCAACAAAGCCAGAGCCGGTCCTGCGACTTATGCATATTTTTTTGACATCCTGGTTAATCCACATTCTGGTTAACCCACTTCTGGATAATCGAGAGTCTACTGTACTTGCAATACCAACATCTGAAAAGTTAATATCTAATACAGACTACATTTATATATAATTCATACAAATACTTAATGATCTAAATTATTTTTAAAAGTATGTTGTGCTGTGAATTGTGTTTCAAATATATTATCAACATGACCAAAATGCTATCCCTTATACCATGTACAATTCAATAAAATATCAGCTCAAAACACAAAAATTGGACTTGGAGCATGATTACAAATATTCATAGATCAAGCATATTCAGATTCATTGTGTTGATTCAGCCAATTATAAAGATAGGTATAATTTGCATAATTCAGAACAGGATTTTTTAAAATTATTTTAAACACCTATAAGTTCGATCTGCTCATTCCTTCAAAGACTGCCTCCTCTCTGGTTAGGACTATGGGTGTAGGAATGACAATTTCTGAGATGGGTAGTCTAGAGTTACTTCACTACAGGTATACCATATAATCAAAATTTGTTATCACATGTTTGGCTTGTCATATTGATAGTTATACCTGACAGGTTACCTAATGCAGTATGATGCATAGAATAATAGAATAGAGCGATAACCCCCTGCCAAGATGCACGATTTGTTGTGTTTAAGTCATGTAATCAGATAGCTATCCAACCTCTTTGAAAACCTCCAGTAAAGCATATTCTGTAACTTCCCTAGGAAGTTCCATTCTCCTATACTTCTTGTGGTTAGGAAGTTTTTCCTGAGATTTAATCTAAATCTGCTATATTGTAGTTTGAACCCATTGTGTCTTGCCCTGTTCTCTGTGGCAAAAGAGAATAACTTCTCTCCATCCTTTTTATATCATCCTTTCAAGTATCTGAAGATTGTTATCATGTCCAATCCCTTAAGATCCTCCTTTCCAGACTAAATATACACAGTTCCTTCAGCATTTGCTCATATGGATTGCATTCCATCCCATTGATCATTTTTGTCACTCACCTTTGGTTCATTTCTAGTTTCGCTACATCCTTTTTATACAGTGGTAACCAAAATTGGGCACAATACTCCAGCCGTTAACCAGAGCTAACCAGCTCAGACTAGAGAGGTGATATTACCTCCATGACTTGCACCCTATACCTCTGGTAATGCAACTCAAAATTTCAAAAAAAATTGCAACAGTAGTACATTGTTAACTCATTTTGAGGTTGTGATCCACCCAATGCCCAGATCTTTCTTATTAGTGCTGCTGCTGCCGAGCCAGTTATCCCCCCTTCTATATCTGTGCATTTGTTTTTTCTTCCCCTAGTGTAGGACCTTACATTGTCTTCGTTGAATTTCATTTTGTTTATAGCCCAGTTCTCCGGTTTGTCTATATTAATTTGAATGGTAGTTCTGTCCTCCAAAGTGTTTGCAATCCCTCCATTGTAAACCAGTAGCATATTCACTTGGGCTACACCTTATTCTCCTACTAATTATCTAAAGGTTGCAGTAAAAAATGGAATGGTGTTATAGTACATTGAATTATTTGAGAAATAATCTGTGACCATGTTAAGACAGACTAGAATGTAATACATATGCACAGGGAGGAAGAATTAAAGTTGCACATTCATCCTTAACATTCACATTTCTTGACTTTAAATTAATAAGATTAATATTTATTCATGCAAGTTTTACAGTTATTTTAAAGTCAGAACAAACAATTATGAAAAAAGAGGATTCCCCATGCATGACTGATGAAGACATAGATTGTTCAAACAACACAGCAGGACTAGCTAGCACTGACAGATTTTTAGAGTAATTCATCATTATGGGTAGACTTTACAGAATATTCAAACAATTTCAACAAATTTTACAATATTAATTATCTAATTAAGCAGAACAGACACACCAATTATAAATCCTACATTCACCCTAGGAGCATAATTATTTTTAAACTATTAGCTTGACTTTACACCTTTGACTGTAGTGTTGATTATTTTTACTTGCTAATTAGTCATTGTAGGGTGAATGTGGCCTTCATTAATGGTTTTATCTCTGATATTAACTACTATGTGTGTTTGTAATGCCAGAGGTATACTACCACATACATTCTGTAAGGTTCAAAATATAGGGTCTATCTTCCCTGCAAAGTTAACTCAGGCTCTTATTTGGGTATTGTCCATAATCCAACTCCTGTTGAATTTAATGGTACTTGTCACATCCTGGAGTACAATCCAGACCAGTGACGGGTTGTCTCATCACCTGCCCTATAAACAGGAGTACCTTAAAATGATCTGTTGCTCCCAGCCAGCATACAAGTATGCACTGAATGTCCATGTGATACGCAGCCCTTGAACAGCAGCTCTGACTCCAACAGCCAGCTTGTTACACTAAAGCCACACTGTGACCTCCACCAGCCTTCGTTACACCTGTCAGAATGACCCCAACACCCTTGAGTTGGAAATTGTCCCAAGACCCTGTGCTTTGCAATGTCCATCCCTCTCCTGGACCATTCAGTTTCATTTACTTCTCTAAAGAGACAAACTTCTCCATTTATCACTTTAACTGGGGTTAACAATCACTTCAATTCAAAAACAGCATTAGACTGGTTTAGATGAAATAAAACAATTTATTAATAACGGGAAATAGGATTTTAAGTGACTTCAAGTACAAGGATAGAGCTAGAACTGGTTACAAATGAGTGAAAAATAGTTTCCAGTGACTATGACTTAAAACAACATTATTTTCATACCTTTCCAGCAAGATGACTGACACCTTCTCCCACCTTGGTTAGGATCTCCCATAAAGCCCAAAGTGCATGGTTCCTTTGTCTTCTTAGGTGAAAAATTAGATGGGTTCTTTGCCCCTCTCTTTTATAGTCCAATAAAACTTTGAAATGGATTCTTCTGAAGGTTAACCTCCAAACATAAGTTCTGAGGAAGGAGTTATAGAGTCTCTTGGTGAATGGTGTTCCATGTTGGTTTATTCAGCACTGTTGTTTTCAAAAATGAAAAAAAAAAAGATCTACCCCTTTCCTCTCAAATGCAAATGAATGGCCGTTCAACTTGTCATTGCTACTTGAATCTGATGACACCTGGCTGGATGTTGTGACCAGTCCTTTGTCTATGGGACTACTATTTACCCACTCCCCAGACTTGCCTGGTAAATACATTTTAGTTCCATATTTCCTTCATATATGTACAATCCCTTCAGTTTTTACTGTATATACACCTCACAATAATGATCTGTGTGTTCTTTGTTTCCCAATGATAATTTACATGACATATATCAGATACAGTTTATGACATTAATAAATTGTGGTACACTGAACTTGTCAGTTCAGCTGAAACTCACTACCAGATACCAGTGAGCCTCTTTCATGGGGATGCTATTAGGGTCACTGTGCTTTATACCCAGACTAGGTGGCCATCCTGGAGTATAGACTAAAGCACCTACACGGCTTTTATTCCAGCTGGTAATCTAACCACTTTGCAGTGAGGATGCAGACTAAACCATTCATGTTCTGATAGTCCTGCAGTCCCTTCCCACTATTCTCGTTGTGCACCCAGAAAAATAGAGAACTTGTCCCACAACTCACTGGAATCAAAGCAGATCATATAGCCATGGGATAAGCCCCTAAATTTCCTAGCAAGACATACAAGTGGTTGTGACAATTAGGGAGGACATAATAACTTAGGTGTAGATTTGCAGTATGGCTGCTCATACCTGGTCAACTGAGTTAACCGTGCAGTGAAGACAAAGCCTTGAGATGTATCATTTTGTTTCTGAAAATGATGATTGATGGGCTCTTGAGCCAGTTAATATAAGTCATTTGGTATTAGGCAACCCTTACAAACTCAGAGAAACTTTGACTTTGGAACACTTCCTGTAATAAAAATCTGTTGGCCACCGTGTTGGAAATTACCTTTTTTAGTTGCAATATTACAACTGTTCTGGCTTGCTGATTTGGTAATTTCTTTGTCGCAAATAGTAAGTGGACAATATGTACCCAGTGGTTTATGTTCTACATACCATTTTAAAAAGCCACTGGTGTTTTTAGATAATTCACAATTGTCTAGCATCATTATTTCTCTCTCCCTCCCTCTCAGACTGTCACCTTCCTCTTCTCTTCCATCTGCTAAAGCATATATATGCACATAGTGTACACAAATGTTTGAAAGCAAAAGTTTTGCAAAGACAGCAATTTGAACAAAAAAGATGCACCATAAAGCCCTGTGGGTTTTTTTTCTAAAAAGGTTTATGATGATTATCAAAACATTATTTTCTGATCCCAAAATAGACTTTTTGAAACATATTCCAGAAAAAAAATTACTCACTAAATGTACCTGATTTTATGCACTTTGATTCCCAATGGCATTAACACTCATTTATATTTATAATGTTACAAACTGTACCATCTGTTTCACTAACAGTAGAAGGCCAGCTTATTGTGGCCATAATAATTCATTTTTAAATAAAAATCACTTCTAGTTAATTATAATGTGAAGTGTCTCCTGGAAATGGAGCAGTTATTTGACTGGTATGTTTAACGCAGGTAAACCTGAAATACCATATGTTTGTCTTAAATGTTGCTGAAAAAAGCACAATATGAACCAAAAGTAGCATTTATCATTTAATAAACCAAACACAAAAATACACAAAAACCTAAACAAAAATCAAGCTTCAAAAGATGAGCTGTTTTACCTTCATGCCAACATGGAGTATCTTCATCTGCTACCAATGTCTCTCATTATCTCTCTACTGAGGAGTCCTACATCTAACTGTCTAACTCTCTCCTGATATCAGTGTCACCTCTGTTCTTGTCTCTCCAATATCTTCTCATAGGTGCCCTGCAACATGAAGTTTCTAAAAAGCAGCAATAATAGAATTTTGCAACTTTCTTCTTAATGACTCTCCCCTCCATCACCTTTGACACTTTTCTTCTCATTTCTCAGCCTTATCATTTATAAAATATTATACTTTGTGCTAGATGCATCACAGAACTTGGAGTAAAACAGGACCCTGCTGAACAGCCACGGTCTAGGCCTTGCCTATGTATTTAATTATATGGGTTTAACAAAAGGTGTTATTTAAACCAGTTTAGTTAAATAGTTGCAGACCCAGTATGGACATTTGTAATTTGATTTAAGCCCACCTATTGTAATGTTAGTATATATTTGGTGAGGAATCAATTGAAATTACATTGATAAAAGCCAGATTTTAAATCAAATTAAGACTTCATATTGTTCCATGCATTGGTTTAACTAAAATAGCTTTTAAAACAGTTTAAAGTCAAACCAACTTTGGAAATAGACAAGACATAAGTAAACAAGATGTAACTAAAGACCAAACAAACAAAAAACCAAAGTGTCAAGGAAGGAAGGGAGAATAAACAGTAAGATTATGTGGTTACTTAGATGTGTCTTTAGACAGCTTTTCATGAGACTGGGTTGTAAATGGATGAAGAGAATGACCGGAAAGGAAAAAAGACTGAAGGGAGGAAGAGAGGGAGAAGGGAAAGAGGATAAATAGGAATGGAAGTGGAGGGAAGGGGAAAGAGAGTGGTGAGAGAAAGAAGAATGATGAAAAACATGGTTGCTAGGGTCAAGGAAGTTAAAGAGCCATGAAGTGGTGCCATTAGTAGGAGAGGTGGGCTGAGGGAATGAGTAAGCACTAACAGGAAAGCAACAAATGTAGAGTTGTAGTTTCAGAACTGCAGAAACACTGATACCATGATTGGAGTGGAAAGCTGGGATGGTGAGAGAACAGAGAAAATCAGCAAGCCATGCTTTACAGGCCTGAGGCTCTGCTGGACCTGTCAGTGCTGGTGAGTGTCGGGGTACCTAGAGGCTGACGCTCTTTACATAGCACCCTGAATCTCCTCCTGGATGGTCTGGCTCCCCAGACAGAAGGAGGTGCAACCTCTAGGACCTTGCTTCTTTATGTGGACTAGGTTGATTCCACTGGAAGAGTTACAAGGAGAAATTGCATAAATAATATCCTGTATTGATTTTTTAAAAAAGGATACAAAAAACAATTTAATATATAGGAAATTAGCATTCTTACTTGAGAATGAGTAATTACCCCTTGTTCAGAAGTAACCATAATCATACGGAAATGTTTATAATACCTTATTTAGCTCCTAATTATTGCTTCCCATCATTCAATTATACTTCTTTGATATGCTTTAATTTAATGTTTCCTTTATATGCAATTTCTTTGAAGATTGTCTGTTAATACTGCTTGAAGCATGTGTCAGCTTTCACTTTCTGCTTTTGCTGCTGTTGCTGCCCAGGGCATCGCAGGAGATTATTTATGGATCTGTGAATTATTTTCCCTTTTTAAGTTTTTGTTTCCAATAATTCAGTTTTAATGGGCTGTTAGGTAGTGGATGAGCAACCTAGCAGATTAAATTGAAAACTTTAGAATCATTAATAGGAATGAGTCTGTGGCTGATCTTTGCCTAGGAGGACAGCTGAATTCCTCTCCTAAGGCAGATGTCACACTGAGTGCTCACCAGTACATGGTGCCCCTAGAGGAGCGGCACAATTATTTGTCAGGGAAGTATGTCCATGCATTGCCCAGCCCCCCAAAATTTGTTAAATGAAGAGTACAAAATCTCCTAATTGCATCATTTTCTCTATATTGCAATAGGAGTCTACTACCAAGAAAGCATGGAGACCTGTTATTATTAGTGGATATTATCATTTACTGGTAACAGAACTGGCGTTTCATGACAATATTTTTTTAATTGGTTGCCAAAGCTGGGCATCTCCTATACTTCCATATTTGGGCATCTGACTAGAAGTGGCCCTATTTTCAAAAGTGCTCACTCATCATATCCGTGTTGGTCTCAATAATAAATGATTCACTCTGCAACCATGATTCTACATAAAAAACAAGAATGAGAGCATCTTAAAATGAAAGGATGGGATTTTCAAAGGAGCCTAATAGAGTTAGGCACTCAACGCTTTTAGGTGCTTTGGAAAAAATCTCAGCTCAAAGGTCTTGTAGGCAAAACTAGAAATGTTTTATTAATTTCTTTGTAGGAAGGAACAAACCTGCAGAGATCTGGACTTTCCTCATTCAAAGCATCTACATGATTCAGTCAATTGGCTCACTCTTTCTCAGACATGTGAGAAGACTAGTCATTGAGCAGCATTTCTTCCCCCTTCCCTCATATTCCACATCATGGAATAGTCTAGAAGACAGGCAGCTCCTGCCCTACTTGGTATTTTCAACAGTGGTATGTTAGAAGTTTTAAAACAGCAGGATCTAAGTATATTATAGAACAGTCCAGGGTGCACTGGGCTGCTTTAGCCCAAGAAAGCTTTACAACCCTTAGGGCAATCAGTAGATGTAGATTAAGACAAAAAGGACTGTTTCCAGAACCTTCCCACCTTTCAAGACATGTTTATTGTCTTTCTCCCCCACCAACAAACAAAAAGCCCTCATCTTTTCCTGCTATCTTGTCACCCCATAAATTGCCTGATGCTGCAAGAGGTGTTTGAGCAAAAACTGTTCAGGGTCGGTGGTAGAATAGGAAGTGGTTGGTCATCTTCATTCCGCCCCTGGAAGACAGGCAGGTCAGCGAGACTTCAGCTGAACTTTCCTAGACTGCTAAAAGGAGGAGTGAAAGAGCAGGTTTTTTTTATTCTGAACCAGTTCACCTTTCCTAGTTTAGCTCTTGAACATCTGACCAACAGATATTTTCTCCTGCTTCCTCTTGCCCTCAGTGAGGCTCCAATCCTTAAATAGGTAAGCATGTGTTTAACTGTATCCATGTGAATAGTTCAATTCACTTGAATTGCATTACATTGAGCAGATGCTTAAGGGTTTTTCTGGATCATGGCTATCCTAGTTTTTATTTGAAGTCTATTGCATTACAAAAGGGCTCTGGCCTTCCGAAGATTTTTGTACCATTTTGAACTTTTCTCTCCACTCTCACATGTTTAATAGTTTCTTGATCTCCACTCCCTCATTTAACATCAAGACCCTGGAGCCATTACGTACAAGCTGTATTGTTATGACTTTCATATTGCTATTTACAATGGAGTTAAATGGAAGGCTTGTTGAGAACATAGTAGTTTATTTTCCATCTTAACATCCACTCTCCCCCTGCCCTGCCCACTTCCTTAAAGACTTTCCTGAAGGAGGACATTTATTAACAGAAACACTGACTTAGAGATGCTGTATGATCCCTACATTAATTATTAATGTCAGCATTCGTGCGTAGGAGTGTTCCAGAGAGTGCTATTGTTCAAACAAATGTATACTACAGTAACACCACCTACAATAAACACATTTTTCACATACTCCCTTACATCCAAGTGTCTTCATATTCTGAGATGAGATCAATAGCGTCAAGTCTCTTTCATGCTCTTCAATTGCTGTAGTGTTAATGGCAATAAGCCAAAACCTAGACATAGATCTGAGCATTTAGCCTAGTTTATCATGTCAAATATCAGCATCATGAAACAGATAACATTGTATTTTCTTCTTCTTTAAGATTGCTTGTTCTTGTTCAAGTAGATTCCTGTCAGCATAAACTGAGAGGAAGCTAATTTGAGATGTGGGTTTCCATTCAGTAGTAGTTCTCTCAGCAAATAAAGAGCTGAAACAAGATTACTTTCTGTTCTCAAAGCATTTTTTGGGTGTGTGGATTACATGCTCTCTGCTCTCATGTGAAATTTAACTAGCCACTGATTTTAAGCAGATTTTGGCAGAGTTAATCCTGAGACAAAAAGAACATATATTTCTTCATTAGGCCAAATATTTGCAACACTAGCAGTGACTCAGTATTCTTTTTATTTAATCCTATTTGTTAAGTGAGAGGAACCCTACTCACAGGTCAAATATCAAAGAGGCAAGCTGATGTTAACATGTAGTAAATATTCTATCCAACTGGTCTAAATGAATTGTTTTAGTCAAGACTGACTTGGAGCTGATTAACAAGGATTATATTTTGATTTGTAGTGATTAGAAAATATAAATGAGTTCCTGCCAACCTTTGGACCTTTTAACTAAAATGTAAGGTGATTCAAAGGGACAGTGTAGACATATAGGGGAATTGTCCCTTGTTTTTGAATATATATCTTTTTTTATGGTCCTGGGGCAGACTGCCCCTTCTAAACATGGTTTAAAAAGAGAACTGGATAAATTCATGGAGGTTAAGGCCATTAATGGCTATTAGCCAGGATGGGTAAGGAATGGTGTCCCTAGCCTGTTTCTCAGAGGGGGGGTGATGGATGGCAGAAGAGAGATCACTTTATCATTACCTGTTAGGTTCACTCAGGGCTGGTCTTCACTGGGGGTGACATCAACTGAAGATACGCAACTTCAGCTATGTTAATAACGTAGCTGAAGTTAGCGTATCTTCAGCCGACTTACCTGCCGTCCTCATGGTGGCGGCAGTCAGCGGCGCGCTCCCCTGTCGACACCAGCTTGAACCTTGCATCAAGCTGGAGTTCCAGAGTCGACGAGGGCACTGCGGGCGATCGAGTTCTCGCGTCTTAATGAGACATGAGAAATTGATCGCTAAAAGAGCGATTGCTACCCGCCAATCCAGCGGGTAGTGAAGACCTACCCTCACTCCGGGGCATCTGGCAACGGCTACTGTCAGTAGACAGGATACTAGAATGGATGGACCTTTGGTCTGACCCAGTATGGCTATTCTTATGTTCTGAGATATTTTCCTGCCATTAACTTTGTTATGAGAGAGTATAGTTGGATACAACACAGGCAATGCATAGCTCAGCAACAGTGCACTAGAAAAATTAGTTTTACTTACATTGCTCTAAGTGGCATTTCAAGCCACATGGAAGTCCAAACAACTGTACAGAATTGCATCTGATTAAAAAAAAAAAAAAAAAACCTAATGAGAACCCTCTGAGAATGCAAAGTAACACAGGGGCTGTGTCAATTTACATACCCAATAGCTTGCATGTTATTGCCAAGGTATGTCCAGAAGTAAATATGTCTCAAATTGGCAGGCAGCAGCTGTATTCACCAGCTTAAACAAGATTTGGTCATCAGAACATCTACAATTTAAAAGCCCAAACTATGAATCTTCAATTCAAATGTTATTTACACCTTAACATATGGATGTGAAAACTGGAATCCACCAAAGTTAGACAGATGTCTGAATGCCTTTCCACCTCAGGAAAATAGCAGATATTAAATGGAATAAATATGTATATCAAAAAATCAAGAGTTTAACAACTTCTTATTGCTAAAGTCAATCAAAAGATGGAAATAGCTGGGATGTGTGTTAAGAATAAAGCCATAGCTGCTGGAAGAACATGTAAAATGTGCTGAACATAAAGACTCCCTCCCACAAACACTAGAGAGGGAAAGTTTATGGGATTTAACATAGGTCATGAAAAGAGTAGTCCATGATACACAGGGCTGACAGAACAACATTCATACTGTAAGTGACTTCTAATGGCAAAGGAGGGATTTAGATTCAGTGTAACAGAATAATTAGGACTGGTCTTCACTAGGGGGGAAGATTGGCTGTAGATACGCAAATTTAGCTACATTAGTAACATAGCTGAAGTCGCTGTATCTACAGCCGACTTACCTGCTGTCCTCACGGTGTTGGCGGTTGGCGGCATGCTCCTCCGTCGACTCCAGCTGGTGCCTTTTGTCGAGCTGGAGTTCTGGAGTCGACGGGGGCACCGCTGGTGATTGATTTATCGCATCTTGACGAGACGCGATAAATCGATCGCCAAAAGATTGATCCCTCCCCGCTGTAGTGAAGACAAGCCCTTAGACTCACTGTCTCTTTAAAAACTGACTATGCAAACAAAAGTTAATATAGCAAAGACACAACTAAGGCTCTCCCTGTGTAACGTAAAGCAGCATAATGCAATACCCCTACTGCATTTCCATGTGGACTCGGTGGTTCTATCCACCCATGGCTGAAATCTGCCTAGCCACAAGCCTATGTAAACAATGCCTCTGGCAATTATGGCAGGAACTGTTAGTCATGTTAACAAATATGTGCTACAAGTATCTTTCTATATACTCTATAGCATAGATTAGATTTATATGAGTGTAACTGGAAGCGGAAATTATACTCACCAGACCAAATTCTCTCTCCCCCGGCATGTGGAGTAGGTGCTGGCAAAGCATTAGGCATTGATATCTGCTAAGTGACTTTGAACATCCCATCCTCTTTGCCACATATTATGACCTTTAAACAATACACTCCTCCCCCCAGGGGTGAATGTTAGAACTGATCTCTTACCGGTATGGGGCTGGGGCCCCCAGAAGGAGCAGGGCTTCGGGTCAAAGGGGCAGGGCTGGGATCAGCATCCCCCAGCCAGCCCATCTGCACTTCCTGGGGCTCCAGCACCGATTTACAAGGGTCGAGGGCTCTGGCCGTGCAGCTGGAACCCCGGGTCCTTTTAAATCATGACCTCTGTGCAGCTACTTCTTTTGCCACTCTGCCACTCCCTTCCCCCATCGGCCGAAGAGGGGGGAAAGGGGCAATGACATTAAAGTGCTGCTGCAACAGCACCTTAAGCTGGGTCCTTAAAGTGCTGCAGTGACAGCGCTTTAAAGTCAGTGGTACGGGCTGGTACTGGAGGCTACATTTTACCAGTATGCAGTACCAGCCTGTACCACCTTACTTTCACCCTTGCATCCCTGATTAGAAAAAAAAAAAGGTGTGTGCATTGTAACAGAAAATGTTAAGCCTGTTGTTCATTATCAGATGTAGAAAAATGTTTTAAAAAATCCTGTTTACCATAGAAAGATTTCAGGAAAAGACAAACCAGCCTATTGGACTCTCAAATTAATAGCTATCTACAACTGATTTGGCTATTCAAGAAGTACCTAACAATAAATGTAAATTCATCCTCGAAATCTCTGGTATAAAGCCAAGTGATGTTATAGAGAAGAAATACAATACATTTTGTGCTAACGCCTCCTGAACCATTGGCCTTTTCTTTAGCTATTGATTTAGCACAAATCTTGCCATTAGTTGACATAATCTCCACACACAAAGGGCTGATACTTTTTAAACATGTCAGTGCTTTGTCTTCATTAGATCTGTTAATTGTTCTTATACAACTCTGGTCTTTGTAGGGCCACCATTTACACTGATATAAGAACTTATTTCAAATAAAAGGAAGCAATTCAATTATGTTTTTTGTCTGTCTAATTCTGCTGACAACAATGTATCCTTCTAAGGTTTAATTCTGGATGGCATGGGATGATTTGATTAGCCAGTATGTATATTTTTTCAATTGGTTTGACAATGCTCATTAAGCTTCCAAGTTTCCTTTTTAAATAATGTAACGCCAATATTTTAAAAGGGCTCTAGAGGTGATCCTGGCAATTACAGACCAGTCAGTCTAACGTCCGTACTGGGAAAATTAGTTGAAACAATAGTAAAGAATAAAATTGTCAGACACATAGAAGAGCATAAATTGTTGGGCAAAAGTCAACATGGTTTCTGCAAAGGGAAATCGTGTCTTACTAATCTATTAGAGTTCTTTGAAGGGGTCAGCAAACATGTGGACAAGGGGGATCCGGTGGACACAGTGTACTTAGATTTCCAGAAAGCCTTTGACAAGGTCCCTCACCAAAGGCTCTTACGTAAATTAAGCTGCCATGGGATAAGAGGGAAGATCTTATCATGGATTGAAAACTGGTTAAAAGACAGGGAACAAAGGGTAGGAATAAATGGAACTTTTTCAGAATGGAGAGGGGTAACTAGTGGTGTTCCCCAAGGGTCAGTCCTGGGACCGATCCTATTCAACTTATTTATAAATGATTTGGAGGAAGGAGTAAACAGTGATGTGGCAAAGTTTGCAGATGATACTAAACTGCTCAAAGTAGTAAGGACCAAAGCAGACTGTGAAGAACTTCAAAAAGATCTCACTAAACTAAGTGATTGGGCAACAAAATGGCAAATGAAATTTAATGTGGATAAATGTAAAGTAATGCACATTGGAAAAAATAACCCCAACTATACATACAATATGATGGGGGCTAATTTAGCTACAACCAATCAGGAAAAAGACCTGGGAGTCATTGTGGATAGTTCTCTGAAGGCATCCACGCAGTGTGCAGCGGCAGTCAAAAAAGCAAACAGGATGTTAGGAATCATTAAAAAAGGGATAGAGAATAAGTCGGAGAATATCTTATTGCCCTTATACAAATCCATGGTGCGCCCACATCTTGAATACTGCGTACAAATGTGGTCTCCTCATCTCAAAAAGGATATAGTGGCACTAGAAAAGGTTCAGAGAAGGGCAACTAAAATGATTAGGGGTTTGGAACGGGTCCCATATGAAGAGAGATTAAAGAGGCTAGGACTTTTTAGCTTGGAAAAGAGGAGACTAAGGGGGGATATGATAGAGGTATATAAAATTATGAGTGGAGTGGAGGAAGTGAATAAGGAAAAGTTATTTACTTGTTCCCAAAATAGAAGAACTAGGGGCCATTCAATGAAATTGGCGTGCAGCAGGTTTAAAACAAATAAAAGGAAGTTCTTCTTCACACTGCACACAGTCAACCTGTGGAACTCCTTACCTGAGGAGGCTGTGAAGGCTAGGACTATAACAGGGTTTAAAAGAGAGCTGGATAAATTCATGGAAGCTAAGTCCATAAATGGCTATTAGCCGGGATGGGTAATGAATGGTGTCCCTAGCCTCTGTCTGTCAGAGGGGGGTGATGGATGGCAGGAGAGAGATCGCTCGATCATACCTGTTAGGTTCACTCACTCCGGGGCACCTGGCATTGGCCACTGTCGGTAGACAGGATGCTGGGCTAGATGGACCTTTGGTCTGACCCAGTATAGGGTCTCTGGTGTAGCAAACATGCTCCTTGATCCACTATCTTCAGATAAGACTTTCCACTAAATGAGATGGATCTGCTTAAGAAACTTTCACTGATTTTTAATATGTCAATACTCAACCCAGATTTAGATTAAAATCTAAAAGAGTTAAAAAATGTTATCAAGACTTCTGGAATCTTGTAAAGGATTGGGATGAAAGGTTTAGTCTTGGACCTTTTCTAATGCATGTTGAAATATCATTGTAGTTTAGAATGATAGAGGAAGGGTTTATTTAGAAAATGCAGTTTTCCAAGGCTATCACTATTATGTTTTCAATGTTGACTAGCCAATAAGTTTAGTTTTTACATAACTTCTGAATTAATTTTTTTTCATTGTGTTCTCAGTAGATATCCTGCTGCAGTGTTTTGGGGAAAGAACTCTATAGATAATCAAGGATTTCCCTGTATGCAGCTCACTTAAACTCTTCTTAAAACTTAGTTGGGACTGATTCTCCTTTCATTTATAAAAGTTTTACTCCAAAAATTACTCCACTGACTTGATGGAATAACTCTCAATTCATACAAAACTAGTCCCATTTATCTTTATATCTTGCCTTCAGAGTCTTAAATACCATTATGCCAAGCACAACAATGGTAAGGCAATATTATGAAGAGTTTTATGTTCTTAGAACCAGAAGTAGAAGATGACCAAAAGCTAATTCTTTCTTAACAAATTGAGAGCTTAAGTAACAAGGTAGTTTGGTAATAATAGCCACAAACTATTGAAATTCATCATCATAGAGGCTGAGAAAATGCAAAAAAAACCATCAAAACCCACCAAAAAACAAACAAAAAAACCCAAAACACAACCCCAAAATGTATTAGATTTCACATAATAAAATTCCAAACAGTTAAGATATCTAGTAATAAGTACAATGGGTGAAGGAATTAAAGTCCACAATATGTAGAAAATGCATAATAGAAGGATTAAATCGACATTGGACATATTCTTTCATTGCCTTGCACAACATGTAATCATTCACTCCTGGGTTTATGAGTGCATATGTATGAGCACAGACAACAACACCACTTGGTGCAATGTTGTGATTCCTAGTTCATGTAAACACACTTGCACTAGCTCTTATTGAGTTAGCATGCTAAAAATAGCCATGTAGCATGGGCAGCAGAAACTGTTAGCGCAGGCTAGCCACCACAAGTATGTACCCACAAGGGCAGTGAAATTGTACATAGGGTGGCTAACACAGTAGCTTGACGAGAGCTAGGATGGGTAGGTCTAGTGAGCTAGGAAATACACCTCTAGCTCCAAATGTGGACATATTCCCAATGTATACATGAGTACAGCCTTCCCAAAGTATATGGTTACTTGTGAAGATATAGGTCTTAAATCAGTTTAAAAAATGGCACTGTATGTTACAATGTTCTTACCTTTGATTATGGTAAATTTGCAATGTTCCACTGTATATCATTTAAGGACTGAAATGTTTTTTCATTCAAATTCGAAGGCTGAAGTTTTAAAAGGAAATGAATTTAGCAAGAGCAATTAAAACAGTCTGCTAATTATCTGAGGGCCTTATCCTATTCTAAATGAAGTCAATATGATATTTCAACAAGAGAGAAAAGAATTGGATCTTGTCACGTTTCAGGGCAACTAAACCTGTATTACTACTCCATGGTCCAACAAACACATCCCCTTTTAAGCTTTTGGCTCCCCAGCCCTCACCTCTCTTGGGCAGAGGCCCATCTCTCTCCCTTGTGACTGGGATATTTCTAGGCTGGACAATCAGATTGCCTCAACAAGCCTGCTTTCCCTCCCTTCTTCAGAAACTATTAAACAACATAAATATCCATAGTAACAAGTTACCACAGAGCTCTAAGAAAGCACGTTTATTCTCAAAGTGAAAGCATTACAGAGAAAACATTAAAAACTGCCATGCGTGCTAATAAGCTTACCCAAGATCATTCCACCTCCAACACAGGCAGCTGAACAGTCCTTCAAATGCCACCAAAGGGCTTTTCTGTGGTTACAAATTCATAAACAACTTGGCTCAGAACACGTATTAATGAGAAGTTCAGTCCTTCTTTCATACAGCCTAAATCACTAATGTGGAAATAGGTAATTCAATGGGCTTCTCCCTGTAACCGGAAGAGTTACATTTGCTTACACCTTCCCCTAGAGATTTCATGGGAAACCCACTTAACTTTAAATTTCACATGGTTTCAAATAGCTGATTCCCAGGGTTTGCATTATTCTAGTTGCTCTCCCCTCTCCTCCTCCCCTCCACGAGCCTTTACACAGAATCCCACAATAATACATTTGCATTTTTTAATACAATGAATTCCTGAGATACTTAAAGTTAATTCAGTACGGTTTGTTTCACTGATATTTTAAATAGGAACACAAAATAAAATCAATGTGCTGGCATTCCAATAAGCAACTGAAGGCTAGGAAGACAGTAAGAGAATTTATTTCAGTGCAATTTCACATCTAGCAGTTATAAGCTTATTTACTGAATGTGGGTTGACTTTACCATTGTAATTCATTTGACAAACATCTGTACTTTATTTGATAAAAATATTTCTACCTGATTGTCCAGCAGATATAAAGGATGACAGTGTGGTGGCATGTGGACGAGGTATGAGTTAGGAAGCAACTGATCATTGTTTTTGGTTTTGTTGTACTTTCAGCTTGAATAACTGGTCATTTTCTTGACTCCTTTAGCAGTCATTCAGTTTATTTTCTCATTATGTCCCCACATTTTCTTTACATTGATGGACTAGAAGGGAGAGAGACTTTATTTAAACCCTCAGTGCTGACACTCAATTTTAAAAATCTGCTCCTTGAAACATTATATACATATTTGTCTTCACACACTAATCAACACTGGTTTAGCATTTCTACCATCATATATGAAGCTGGCAGGCAATCGTTGAAATTGTGCTTTTGCTGCTGTGTGTGCTGCAGTGTAGGCATGCAGGTATCATTCTGAGGGGCATGGTATAAATGCCTTAACAGACAGATGGATCTCCCATCTCTTTGAAATCCATTTGAGTGCATCCATCCCACTTGAAAGAGATTTCTGTTGGAGACACTGCCAGAGAGTCAGACTCGGAGAGTACACAAAAGCCCAGTGTGGAGGTCTCCAACAGGCCAGTCATTGCCTTCAAGCAGATGGCAAAGATTCTGGATAGATCTAAAAAAAAATCTTTAGAATCTGGGGAAAGAATGCCTTATCCCTTCCATGAGCTGAGGAAAGTCACTCCCACCTTCCCAATATAACTCTCTGCTGAAAACTCCACAAAGTGGTACCTTGCAGAGATTTCCTTCCCCTGGTCCTCTAGCTGGACTATTTGGGAGGACAACTGTTTAGTCTAAACTGCATTTAACATTTTGCTGATTTATATGGTTGTTTCATAGGTATACAGTTCAAAGTGAGACTCTCACTTGTATTATTTAATTTCCAAAAAATATGTGTTGTCAGTTTTGATTAAACAATATTGTGTTTGTATAGTTTACAGGTGTGCAGTTTGAAAGAGTGAGGCCTGAAGAAAAGCTCTGTATGATTTCAAAAGCTTGTCCCTCTCACCAACAGAAGTTAGTCAATAAAAGATGTTTCTTAATTGTTAAACAGAGATGTGTCTCTGTTTTCATGTAGTTAGGAGAACATAATACATTTAAAAAGATGAACTAATCACAATGTCTTGTCACATGTCTAGCCTTCTCTATTGGAAACCCTTCTTCTTATGCTGTATATTATTCTGTAAAGCATTGCAACTCTCTCAGCAAATCCCTCCCCCCATTCTCGTTTCCCAAGCATTCATAGTTTTTATAATCCCATAGAAAAGCACACCAGCCAGGATTTAACTAGTGGCTCCAATTATTAAAATCAACATTTATCCATAGTCACTCACTTCTTGTTTGAAGTAAACTGAAAACTGCAACATCTTAGATATCACTGTGTAATAACCATGTTGACTTTTTAAATGTTAACCTCCAATAATGGTTCTCCACACATACTTTAGCACTTATAAACTATTTGTAGTTTGTGTACAGAATGATGGCAATAAAGCAATGACACTCATTTCGTTTGAGTGCACGGGGCATATATGGCTCCCAGGCTGCTGATTATGTGCCTTGGCCCTGACAGTCTCAGAATTCAATTGGTGATGTGGGAGCTCTTTATCTCTGTATACTACACTCAACCAAATATTATAGATTAATTAAACTGATAGATGAAGAGGAGATTTGTCATTCTACCAGTACAACATATTGTCACAAATACGGGATTATCTATTATTGCAGGTAGAGCAACTGTTATATTTCCCTAATGCCTGAATGACAAGAACTCCCTTTTCAAAAAAGAAAAAAAAAGCAATATATTCTCAGAAAAGGCTAAAAATAGCTTTGGAAAAACTAAAGAGATATCTTTTGCTCTACAAAGGAAGAAAATTTATGGACCAAACTGCAAACTGAAGAGCCACCCTGAATGCCTTTAAAACTCAACAGGAGTTTAGTGGGGGCCAGCACCTTACGGTTAGCACAACACTGAAATTTCAAATGCTGGGAGAAAGCCCTAAACCTGAACTTTAGGGAGAGTCACCTAAGGATTGTCATTCTATTGATATGCTAAATTCTATACTTGAGAGGGAGTGTGGTCTAGCAGCTAGAGCTCAAGAGGAGGACTCAGGAGATGTGGGTTCTATTCTAAATTATGCCACTGGTCCACTGAATGACTTTACTTCTCAGTCGCTTTACTTTTGTGCCTAATGGGGATATCTATTTGCCTTCTTTGTAATGAGAGAATTAGGCAGTTTTAATGTGTGTACAAGGACTAGGCAATGCTAGTTTGTTTTCTTTCCAATTTAATTGGAAAGTAGCCTGCATTCTCAGAGTCCAGCATGGTAATCTGGTGTAGGACACCTTGCAACAAAGGCTGATATGTGGAGTGTAGATAGAGTACAACCTTGCTTCCAGAAAAGTCAAAGGGAGTTTTGTATTTGTTCCACAGCACAGGGTTGTATTCTAGCTCTCTGCAGTATGATTGCTCTGGATTACACAAGTGGTCTTGGTTTCAGGTTTGGAGGTAGAAGTGGCCTCCAGAAAGATAAGGGAGAATATCCTCATTTAAGGTCTGATTCTGAATCATGGTAATCAGTGGAAGAACAGGAGCAAGCTTCTAAAGGATTCAGGAGCATCTCTGATGGAGTTTATATACCTGGACCCCCGTTGGATAAAGGGTGAATTGCCTTCACTGGGAAGATAGATCGCAGAGTGAATTAGCAAAAGAGCAGAAGGAAAGGCTTTAGGCAATTTCTGGTAAAGCCCCAACCTTGTAAGCACTGAGCATTCATGAAGCACAAAGCATTTGAGAACAGGCATAACTTTAAGCATGTGCATAAGTACCATGGATCTCAGTAAGAATTAAGCATGTGCTTAAAGCTAAATCAAAACCCATCCCATTATTGCCACAATGACAAAAGTAAGGTTTCTTTTATCACATTTTAAAATGTAATTCAGAATGTATACAATTTTCTATCACATTTTAAGTTAGTACAATTTCTGTCAAATATTTTATATTCTTAGATTACCCTTACTATTGAAAGTAACCTGACATCTCCATTGTTTGCTCACAGCTATTTCACATGCCCTTGACATATGTTTTAAAATGATCTTTTCTAATGTGATTTGGAACCACATTCTCTTTGACATTAATACTATTGTTTTCCATCAAAAAGGTTTATCCTTTGCATAAAGCAGAGACTCTTCATTGCATTATCTGCAAACATAAAAGAACGAGTAAGCCTTGGAAGTCTGTTTATTCATAAACGGTACTGACTTACTTTTTTATTGTTTTTCATTTGCTTGTAGGCTTTAGGACAAGGCACAATCAATTTTAAATTATATTTGCTTATTTTTCCTATTCTAGAGTTTTTATATTCTCTATATTTTTCCCTGTTTGATAGTTAGAATGGGAGATACTGCATATATAGCCATAATGCACCTGGCATAGCTGTTTAATGTTCTTAAAGACCATACCATACTTTCTTGGAAGGTTGATAGTAACCATTTTCCTCCCATGTGACCAAATATATCAATAAATAAAGATGACCTTTCCTACTCAGGCAGAACTATAATGAAAGCAAAAACTTCAGTCTACAAACATTCAGAAAAAATCCTACAAACCACAGTATACCTAGCTCTTGTAATTTTGTGCAACAGAATTTATTTGTTATGAGATTTTATAAGTGCAAAGAGGAAATGTTTCTCATAACCCATATATTACTTTAAACGCATTTATAAAAGTAAGGCAATCTCCGAGTAAATCAGACAGACAAGTGATTTCATGGGTTAGTCAAGGTAAAAATGGCAATTTTAACAGTTTGTTGTAAATTAATGACAAAAAAAGTCTTTAAAAAACCAAATAACCTCAATATGTTAATGGCTCTTGGATGTCTGATTTTAGTTTGTTTCTAATTAATATTAATTGCAAAAAATGAAAGTCACCCTATGAACAAGACTTGACATTTCTATTTTAAAATAAGAGTCTACAACATAATGCCAGTTCAAAATAATCTTCAGACAGTCTTTTTATAAAGAAACAATACATGCATGAACATCTGCACCTCTAATGAAGCCAAAAATATTACTACATGAGCTGTTTTTCAATTCAGATGTTATGCTTCGAGAAACAGTCTGTTTTGTTATATAGCTTTTTGAATTTAAATAATGTGACATCCTAATTTATATAGTTGAGCATATTGTAATAATACTCAGATATTCATTTAGGGGCCTGATAAAAAAGTCAGTACGAGTTTTGATGGGAATCTCAAAGGAAGTTGGATCAGGTTTTTAGCATTAGATTAAGGTCCTGATTCAGGAAAGCATTTCTGTTCAAGACAGCACTTAAGTGCTTAACTTGAAGCAAAGTGTTAAATCTGCATGTTTAAGTAGTTATATGTTGACTTATTTTGGAGATTGCATTGTGATTATATATTCATACCGATTTCCATAAACAAAACAAAGGTGAAGAAGGGAGGCCATAGCCCTTTAAAAGCAGAGATTTTATGGGTAGAAGAAGAAAGCAGTAGCGTGGAGAGAAGCTCCAGAGTCTTCCAGTAGCCTGGCTACCTGAGGTACTTCACTTTCCTTGCCAGTCCTCACATTCCAAGACTTCACTCCCTCCATGTACACACCCAGCCACTCAAAGCTGATTCTACAGAGCCAGCATGAAGCAGCACACATTTCTGTGTTCTACAAGCAGTGGCAGCCCATTAGGAAGGTCTTTGGCCATCTCTCCCTTTGGTGCTGTTCTAATGACTATAGGCTATATTGTATATTATACCTCATGAAAGCAGCACCAGCAACCCATACCTTCAGCCTGGAAATCACACAGGGACTGTGAGGTTAGAAGACAGGATAGTGAATACTTAAAATGTATAAGTTGCTTTTGGATCAAAAATAATTATACCCTACCTTTAAAGGAATTATAAGGAAGGAGAGAACAAAAGAAATACACCAGGTAATAACTAAGTTGAGCTGTATGGGTATTCATCTTCAGAGTTTAGGTATAGTTTAACAAATAGATAAAACACAGGCTATTTTAAACCAGGAGATACATGGTTTACATGCTCTACATAAAACATTAGATATGATTTGCCATGACTAACTTGATTTTGTTACTTGCAACACTTCAGTTTGTTTCGTTTCTACTTGTCACTTTGTGAATTAACTGACTCCGTCAAGACTGTCAGAGAGCTGTGAGATGTGTTCAGTAAGCTCATAAGGGGGTAATTCATAACTCAATCAAGCCAAAGGAACTTATGACTCATGTCCTTAAATAATCTTTGTCCCTCTATTGAGAATTATCTGGTATGTTGCCAAAATCTTTTAATCAGGTTATTTATGGAAACTTCTGCAATATGCAGTCAAACACTGTTAGAAGTATATTTTTGGATGTCTCATTTTTCAGTTATGAGTTACCCACTGGCCTGATTGTTTCATTTTCCTGTATTTCAAGTGCAAGATATACTCCAAAAAATGGTCAATGTAAATACACATGATTTACAGTCACTGCTCATCCCTCCAGTATTTTTAACCTTTCACTTGTTACTATTTTACAAGGATCATGCCTCAAAGCCCAGGAGATTTCTCTATGTCTTCCTGTATTGTGGGAGCAATATTGAAGACAATGCCCCCATACAAAAGCATGGTTGTGCAATATATCCCTTACACGTACTAGTGACAGACTGAGGATTGGTTACAACACAAAATGGGCCTCTCTTATTCACTACCCCCCACCCATTATTGCAAAACTTGTCATAGGTGTGTGAGATAGAGTTCACACTCACTGCCGGGGTGCTTCTTATGGCTACACCTGTGGATTAGCACTCTTCCAGTCTGGCACCCCCTCTCTCAGTTACTCACCCCATGATCTCTCTCTCTCTTGACTGAGGATACGACCACTTCATGATTCAGCCCTCTCGCCAGGTCACTGTAGTCCTTCCCTCCAGGGTTTCAATGTTCCCTTGGACAAACTGCCTATCTGCAACCTCAGGAAGTCATCAGAACTGCAACCAAATGTGTGCCATATTACCAGCAGTCAGCAAGGGAACCCTGCTCTGCCTCCCAACTCCACATTTCAGACCAGGGACCCTTTTTGGGGGGAGGGGGGGAGGAGGGAGAATAACTCATCCTCCTGCAAAAGGCTATGAGGTAGAAGAAAGAAACAGGCTTTTGTACCTTGTAAAGTTGGAGACTACAGCAAGTTCTTTAAAGTGATTTCCTCTTCTTACGAGCTTCACTTCAGTCATCCCTGGGTTTAGTTGTAGAAAACTGCTCTTCATCGTGGTGCTGATTTCATCTAGGCACCGAGAAATCTAGATTACAGTGCTGTTTATGTTTGTCCTCTGCATACACAACTAATCCAGTTACAGTTATATATACACATATTAAACAACTCTTGGCACTAAATACATACTTTTTGACCTAATGCTAATTAACTAGAGTTGCATAAATAATGTATAGGTAATTAGAGTTACAGGACATGAGAGGCTATAGCAACAACAGGTCAATATAGTTACATTAGTACACATCAAATAGGATGTAGATGATAAAGACAAATAGAAACATATTTTAGCAACTTTACATTTCCTTTTAATCAGATCTAACAAAGGAATTGTCTAGATACTCAACAACAGCTTTGAACATTCCTTTGAAGTTCACCCACCAGTGAACTGCCCAAGGGCTCTGATTTTAGCTAATCCATCAAGTGCAAGACCTGGCCTAAAGCCTAAATCAGAGGGGCCCAGGATACTGGTAGCTTTCACTGGAGACTACTTTTTGCTAGCTTCTCCAAAGTTTTTCACGTGAATTATATCTTCTGTAAGTACTGCTCAGACCAATTCATATTTCAGAGTGGGTGGTAGATTCCCATGGGCAGAGAAAATATTGTTAGTCTCCATCACTGGCCATTTTTAAATCGAAGGTTGGATATTTTTTTTAAAAAAAAAGATATGCTCTAGTTCAAAAAAAAATATTTTTGGAGAGTTCTATGGGCTGCATTATATGGGAGGTTAGACAAGATGATCACCATGGTTCTTTCAGGCCTTGGAATCTATGAATCTTCATTAATAGGTGTTCTCTATTCATTTATCATCCAGGAAAAGCTGGGACAGAGTTAAAGAGGCCCTTGCAGTTCTCCTCGTTTCCATGGTTTCCTATCTGAATTCATGGAAGGAAGGTGTTGTGCTTCTAGTCTAGTGTTTAGCTTGATTATTATTATTTTTTATAGTCCATAAGGCCATCCTGGATGTAGGTGATCTGTTTGGGGAAAGAAGTGACAGGCGCATGTCCAAGTCTTAAGTAGCAGCAGTCAGTTTATTAGGCAATTTATTGTTTGGAAATTTCTGTTGAACATGACTGCTGTTCATATTCTGCAAAGTGAGTGTGGGAAACCCATGTCTCCACCAAATTCAACACCAGAAAACAGAGCTAGCAGAGACTCATTGCTGATGCTGCTTCTATGAAAGAGAAGCAAGATCTCTCTCTGCCTCTCTACAAAGCAGTGATATAAATTGTAGAAATTCCTCTGCATCGGAGAGTCAAGATGGGATTCTTTATCTTCACTATCAATAAAGATTCTACAGACCAAATTAAGCTTGCTGTTTTCAAGTTGTACAGTACTCTCATTGCCACCTGTGACAGCCAATAGATTTGCAACACTGTAGCTGATTTGAACTTAGTAACCAGTTCTGTTGATGATGCACAGTGGCATAGACTCCAGCTTCCTCTCTCCACTGTGGTGGCCCCGCAGTGCTAGCAGGAAGAAAAAAAACAGTTAAAAAAACCGTTTTGTCCATGCAGTCAGCAGTTGTGTTCATGAATACACAGACAAAAGATCTGTTGAGTAATACCTTGCCATTTTACAGCTGATGGCTGTTCTCATTACATGGCTGATGTGGTGTTAAGGACTGGTTGTAATTTCTCTGTACCCAGGGCCTGAATTTCATTTCAGTGCTGATGGCTCACACAAGGCCCTCCATGGCTCTTTCGGCCTTAACACACAGTTCTGTGTTGAAAAGTAACATCCATAACCCCTGCACAAAAGAGGTCTCTGCATTAGCCTCAGCTAGGCCGGTATGGAAAGTGGTAGGGGAGGGGCTATGGGATCAATGGTTATTTAGCAGCAGTGGTTTACATGTTGTGCAAATGAAGTAGGAGAGTTTAGTGCACTATTCTAATGCATAGTCTGGAGCAGGAGAAGTAGGCAGGCCGTGCTGTAATCCTACTTTCTGGCACTGAATTTGGGGGAGACGTGGGTTTCCTCCATTCACTTTGCAGTATATGGACAAGAATGACATTTGCAATTATGCCAGCTGCTGTATGTTATTCAGGCTTTATGTGAGCTTTCAGCATACAGGCAATTCTTACAACTGCATCACTGTTTTCTGAACCCTGGGAAATTGTTTCCTCTCTGTACTCCTAATGTTAGGGCAACCTCAGTTTCCCTCACTCCTTCTCACCATGTATTCTTCCTCACCAGCAATCACATAGTTAAACTCCCAAGAGTTGTAAATCATTCGCTTGAGGCTTTAGAAGTTCAGTGCAATAGTGCTTGACGACACTAACATCTTTTCCCCCCCCCCCTTGTCCTTTCATTGTGACAATTGTGGTTTTCTTGTACTTTCAATGATCACATCAACACACAAGGCCTTGTACATCCAAAGGTCTAATATTGTGGCTGAATTTTTATAAGTGTTTTTTCATAATGTTAGTACCATTAACTATAGTTCCACAAGCTAAAATATAGACAATCAAATCTCATCCCTCAGGGTAGACACTGAGCACTGGAAGTGGATAAGATAGACATTCCAGTTCCCCTTTCCACCCCCCATCCAACATTGGTACAATTTGCTAGGTTCATTATTGGTAGCTGTAGGTTGGGAGGGGTCGTTTTTCTCTGAAGTGCTATTCAAGGCAATTTATCAGGCTTGGCAGTCTGATTTTCTGATGCCTTGCACCTTGTATAGTCATTTATATTCATACACAGTTAAGGAAAAGTAGGTGTAAAACACTACCAAATCAGAATAACCACATTTTTCATTTACTTTTCACCTGTATAATGACTGAACAAAGTAGGAGGCAGAACAGAATAAGGTCTTTGATACTCAGATTTAGTATTGGAAATCTGACTTGCCAGTTTCATTTTAAATCCACTGAATATATATATATTTGGTCACAAATGTTTTGATAATTTTGTAGTCATGAAGATACCTTACAAGGAAAGTATCAGACTGGTTAACTGATCATATTATGTCTGAATAATAGAAGCTTTCATCCTTCCAATTCCAGTTGAGAAAATTAAGGTCTTAAAACTAAGCCCTTAAATGATTCACAGTTCTTCTCCTTTCTGACTCCACATACTGCTTTTCTCCTGCTAAGTTAATTTAATATTGTATCTAATATTCCTCACAATTTATTAATGGCCCCGTTCTGTATCCCTCATTTACATTGAATAGTCTTTACACAAATACTGTAGTCTTATCAAGTTAAAAGTGCTACTGAACTAAAATATTCACTGTGAATAAAGATGGCAGAATCAAATCCTGACTACGTTTGTTTGTTTTCAAAAAGTGGGAAATAATTAAAGATATTTCCATACTATATTTTCTGACCTTTCCTGGGTGCATTGATATGACAAGTGATATAACTAAAGCCATTTAATCTTTGTTATAATTTATAATCAAATACCAATATAGGTCACACTGGAATGCTGCCACTCAACTGTCTCTTGTTTTCTAAACTATTTTCATAATAAAGTTAATATGTAAACCTACAATGTTAAAGCAATTTAAACAAATGAACTCATATTGCAAATTGCATATAGGCTGTCACATAATATATTCCACTGGGTTGTTTTTAATAAAATATCTGTCTTTATTAAAAGTGCATTAAAATCAATGAGGGTAAAAATAATGTTCACTGAGCAATTAGGCTGATTTAAGTGTGCCTGACAAGGCTCTGGGAAAAAAAAAAATCAGCAACTCAGTGTGGTATTGCATACACATATCATAACAGATATAAATAGACACTAAAACACATTTAGGAAAGAACTACACACACTTAAAGTAACAATTACATATTACTAGTTGCAGGGTGTGCTGCTCATATATTATACTGCTAATAGCACACATTCATAGAAAGTGGGCGTTAGCTAAATGGTAAAAGAGGTTACTTTATTTTAAGTGGCAGTTCCACATTAAAAATACGTGAGACTTAGGATGTGGCACTATTAAATATCCTGGTTCAACACCTGATTTTTTTTAATTAACTGATTACATCCCTAAAGGCAATTAGTCTACTGCATAATGAAACAACATCAACTTGTAAAATATTACAAAACAGTTATAAATTGAGTTACTGCCTCTGCTGCATTGCTAATTATGTCCATGTATTCATGATTACTTCACCCATGAACTAGGGCATTGCTGAAATGCCATTCAAGTTACACTATTAATTTTGAACATCTAGATATAATGCAGAATTAAGCTAGCATTAGATAGTATTTTAGAACCACACTAGCTTCTGGAATGTTTTGGAACTTGTGTATTTTTATGAAAGTATGTTCCGCCAGGATGGGTATAGTACTAATGTGGAATGGATTGAGTTTAGGAGAAGTAATAGTAGTATTGGGCTGACTATACTGATACTTGCTTTAAGCCTCTGAGCATGCCTAGTGTGAATTAAATGTTTCCAGAATCTTGATCACAGTCAGACTGAGCTGACTGCTTATGCAGTTACTACAGTAATGTGCCACCTCTCCTGACCAATCTGCATTGGGGATGCTTATTAAACATTTCATATTCTGCTTGTACAAAGACATAGATTTCCAGACTTTAGGCTAAATTCTACTCTCAGGCTGCACAGGTGCAAAGAAGGGCTGGATCTGGTCCTGTATTTAATTATATGGAATGGCATATCTACACACAGTACAGACCCTGATCATATCAAAAGTAGGACATTTTTCATGACCACCTGATAAACTTTTAGATTTTCACAATTATAGGATAAATAATCTCTTTATTGGGATGGGGGAGGATGAACAGCTTATTATTTGCTCACATTAATAACAATGTGCTCAATATTGTGCCAGTTTCTGACACAGGACCCAATTATGCAACACATACATACCTGAGTAACTTTACTCACAACTGGTGCCACTGACAGCAACAAGGTTTTGAAAATCTCAGTTTAAAAAAAAAAATGCAGTTATTCATTTTGTTTAGTAGCAACTCTATCCTGCATTATGGCAAATGCTCTGGAATTAAAGACATTTACTTATAGTGTGATTTGGATGGTTTAAGGTATTTTCCATCTCCTGTAAAGTAGTGAAACACTGGGGGTAAAAAGTTTCATTGAGGACTTACATACTGCAAAGAGCCTTCCCCAAGACCCCTGAAGTAGGATAAATATTACCCACAAATTTCACCTCCATGCTGAGAGTCTGTACAAAGCCATCTACAGCACCCCCATGAGTGAAATCCGCTGCAGTCCATGTGTACAGAAATCTAAATCCACAGCAATGCATAATCAAGTGTGACAGTGGAAAACTAGAGCACAGCCCCACATCACCCCTTCCATGGGTTGTTAGAGCCACTGGGTCAGCATAATCACAGTTCTCAGTCACGTCCTTCACCCAACTCAAGACCACCCCACATGACAGTCAACACCAGTTTATAAAGGGCTAGTGGAGAAACGTCTATGGTTTGCATCACAGCAGAAGCTCCCCTTTTTGCCCACATGGCTGTTTCTCCCAAATATCCCTATGAAGCAGCTTGATCTGTGTGGAGAGCTTTTTTTGTAGGCCCTTTGCAGTGGGGTATTTTTTACTCATAGAGATCTGTATTTAAAATCAAACATGAGCAGATCTGTGGGCAAAACTATAAATTCCTGTGCAATGTTAAAGTGAAATTATTACATACAGACTTTGACTTACACTATTTCAACTAAACACCATGGAACGTTGGTGACTTGTCGTCAGCCTAACATCATACATTGGATTCAATTTGCCATACATGATCTTGATCACCTAGATTTATTGGGAACGGGAAGCAATTACTTGTTTAATTAACCAGAACAGAGGATTTTGTGTAAATCCAGATTTAATCAGCACTATACTAAAAATAGGGTAAGTTACCTAAAGGCTCTCCTGCTTTAAAGGAAACATTGTTAGGATGCACTTTGCAGATTCCGAAATGGATATACTTTAACCCAATTTTCCAATAGATAAGCATGATAGAATGTTTTTCTCACTACATTCATTGATTCAGCATGAAACCCAACACATTACTTAAATTGTATTCATTAAAGTCTACACATAAAATATTTAAAGTGAGAAAAGAAAGCGCTTAGTGAAAGCTAAATAGCTCTAGGGGAAATAAACTATTGCTTGAATCTAGCCAGTCTATCAGTCTAAAAAAAAAAAACCAACAGAGAACAATTTAGTATGTCTAACAAACAAAATTGTGGACAGGGATAATAAAAAAAAACCCACTGCTAATCTGACATGGATTATGTTTTATTTATCTGATACTATTATGATTTGCTTTCAAGAAATGAATTAAGAAAAATAAATACACATACCTCCAATTC
Source organism: Sternotherus odoratus (assembly GCA_032164245.1). Taxonomy (NCBI): domain Eukaryota; kingdom Metazoa; phylum Chordata; order Testudines; family Kinosternidae; genus Sternotherus; species Sternotherus odoratus. Next base: position 109,170,880 of record JAVMKO010000002.1, read on the forward strand.
TTTATAAAGTCCCAGGAAAATGTAAAAGAGCTCTTCATCTGAGAGCACAAAAAGCCTACCATTACATTCAAAAAGGGAAAACCAAGAAGTAGCCTTACAAACCCCACCTTCAATTCTTTCCTTTCATGGCTTTGTTTCTGTGTATTCTTCACTTGGATTAAAACCATTCCTCTGTTATCACATTTAAAGCACACCATGCAAATCCTATGGAATGAAGAACAGATAAATTAAAGGCTTTCAAAATTAAGCTAATAAAACTATCCAACAAGGGAAAAATACTGTCTGTACACAGCCCTTAACCTGAATAACAAGGCAGATGACTTAGCGTGGAGACAGGGTGAAATCCTGGTTCCACTGAAGTCAATGTCAAATCTCTCAACTTCAGTGGGGCCAGGATTTTACCCGGAATGTCTGAAGTTCACTCAGCAACTCCTCATTCAATCTGAGTCTAGCTGAACTGCATACGAGACAGACTGTGCATACTGATTGGAAACATGCTCCAGAATCCTATACACCCTCCTATACACTTTTACTGGAAAAGTAAAAAATAAAAACAAAACATGGGAGTGTCTTCATTCTTAATTCTTTTAAGTAAACTTGTTTAGTATTTAGATCCCTCCAGACCATTCTATTCTATTAATTAGTTGTGGAATTGTCCATTTTTGAAAACAGATTGCCTACCTACCAGTACAGTGAAACCTCGATATAACGGACTAATTCGGGCGAGGGGGTGTCCGTTAAAACCGAAAGTCCGTTATTTAATAATTTTTTTAAATTATTAAATAACGGACTTTCGGATGACAACGGACACCCCCCTGCCCGAATTAGTCCGTTATATGGAGCCGTGAGTCAGCCCACCCCACCCCCTCCCCCCGCCCGGCTCCCCGCTGCGGGGAGCCGGGCGGGGGGGTTGACAGCTCCCGCCTGGCTTCCCGCTGCGGGGAGCCGGGCGGGAGCTCTCAACACCCTCCCCGTCCGTCTCCCCGCTGCGAGGAGCCGGGCGGGGGGGTTGACAGCTCCTGCTCGGCTCCCCCCAGCGGGAAGCCCGGCGGGAGCTGTCAACCCCCCCGCCCGGCTTCCCGCTGGGGGGAGCCGAGCGGGAGCTGTCAAACCCCCCGCCCGGCTTCCCACTGCGGGGAGCCGAGCGGAGGCTCTCAAACGCCCCCCCCCGGGGGGTTGACAGATCCTGCCCGGCTCCCCCCAGCGGGAAGCCCGGCGGGAGCTGTCAACCCCCCCGCCCGGCTTCCCGCTGCGGGGAGCCGAGCGGGGGCTCTCAAACCTGGGGCGGGAGCCGGCAGCCCCCAATAACGGATTTCGGATGCATCGGAAATTTTGTCCGTTGCATCCGAAGTCCGTTAAATCGAGGGTTTACTGTACTTCAAAAGAGCTCATGGTTACAGGGTATATTTTATTTGACACTAAACAAAATAAACCACTACTAGTGTAAACAAAGTCCTGTGAAATATTTAAAAACTTGGTTCAAATGCATCTCTTTTAATATCCTTGTGGAATATACTTGCTTTGAATTAGTGAAAATAAAACCTCCTGCAATGGGTTGAGATTATTATAATTGTGATATATTTTACCTGGTTATATCCACCAACTGTAGTTTGGGGTTTAATTCTTGAATTCCCACTGACTTCAATAAGACTACTCATAACCTTAAAGCTAAACTTATCTCTGGTCTACAAAGGTGGGGGGAATTAACCTAAGATATGCAATTTTAGCTATGTGAATAGTGTAGCTGAAGTTGATTATTTAGGTCGATTTACCATGGCATTTTCACGGTCCTGGGTCAACTGCTGCTGCTCCCTGATTGATTCCACCTGTGCCTCTCGCAGTGGTTGAGTACCAGAGGTGACTGGAGAGCGCTCAGGGATCGATTTATTGCATCTAGTCAAGACACAATAAATCAATCCCTGAAAGATCCATCACTACCCGCCGATCCAGCAGGTAGTGTAGATCTAGATTATATTTATGTGCCTTTCTGAATAGGGATGGACTTTCACATTGGCTTAACTCTAAATCCATGAGTAAGTGCTTTGTAAACTAGGGTGCTTTACTTTTTAAAGTGCTTTGCTGAATTAGGGCTGAAAGCACAGTTCATCCCAAACAATACAAAATATTCAGATTTGGAATTAGAATCAGACACTTTAAGGTCAGAAGTGACCATTATGAGCATCTAGTCCAGTGGTTCGCAAATTTACCGTTTGAGCGACCCCTTTCGCATATCCAGCCTCTGATTGCGACCCTAGTATGTCCGCTGAAATGCTGCCGAATGGAATATTTCCACTTTTGGTGGCATTTTGGTGGACATACCCATGCTCATGAGTATGTCCACCAAAATGCTGCCGAAAGCGGAAACAGTCACTTCAGTGGACATGCTCACGGGAGGCGTATGTCCGACGAAGTGCCACCGAGATCAGAAACATTCAATTCAGCAGCATTTCAGCGGCGTCAGGGGCACACAGCGCCCTTGGAACCCAGTTTGAGAACCGCTGATTTAGATTCTAGTCTGATCTCCTCCACACTGCAGATCATAGAACTTCACACATCCACTCTTTTAACAGACCCATAATCTGAGTTACTGAAGTCCTCAAATTATGATTTAAAGACTTCAAGTTACAGAGAATCCACCATTTCCATTAGTTTAAACCAGTAAGTGATCTGTATCCTATGATGCAGAGGAAGGGGGAAAAAAACAAACAAAAAAACCCCCACCAGGGCCTTTGACAAGCTGACCTATGGGGAAATTCTTTCCTGATCCAAAATATGGTGATCAGACAGACCCTGAGCATGAGGGGAGCTGCTAAATTTAGGGACTATGAGGATTCTAGACTCAGATAGGGAACCTGATTCTGATTTCACTCATAGTGACGAGAGTCAGAAGCAACGCCATTGAGTGTAAAACCAGTGAGAATTGCAATGAAATCAAGGTACTAAGACTGTAAAGCAAACTGAGGAAACAATTAGGAAGACAGAAATTGGAATTATAGGGTCTATGTTTTCTCCTGATTCAGATGCAGGAAATTAAATGTCAATTCTTTCCTGAGAATCAAACTCTGGTATTGCTGGGATTGAATATGAACCGCTACATGAGTGCACGGTACCTGCACACAACCTACTCTATATCCAAGTAAATAACTGTGATTTTTGGAACCCTGTGCCTAAAATTAGGTATTTTCATTGCTTCAGTTTTTGGATGCCCATTTTCAAACACCCAGAGAGGTATGATTTTCAGAGGGCAGGTGCTTCACACATTCTGAAAATCAGACTTTGTCTCAAGTCGGGTTTAAAAAAAGGAGACACCCAAAATCAATACTCACTTGCCCAAAACTCTTTTACCAATCATTGGCGCTGAGATTTAAGTGAGGCATATTTTGTAGACGCTTGCATAAACAAAATATAAGCATGTGCTCTCAGAAAATCCTAAATCTAGGAGAAACTGATTACAGATTCAGAGTGGTAGCCATGTTAATCTGGATCTGCAAAAGCTACAAAGAGTCTTGTAGCACCTTATAGACTAACAGATTTTAGGGATCATGAGCTTTCATGGGCTAAGATCCACTTCATCAGATGAATGAATCTGATGAAGTGGGTCTTAGCCCACGAAAGCTCATGATCCCTAAGATCTGTTAGTCTATAAGGTGCTACAAGACTCTTTGTTGCTGATTACAGATTGGTGACAGTTAGTTGCATTAATATAATATCTCAGATAAATACCTGCTGTGTCTCATTAAAACAGCTGAAAAACAGTGTCAGGGGAGAAAGGAATCAGTTTGCTACCTATGGTATCATGAATGAAACCATCTGTAAATATGCTGGTTTTTTAAGACAAAGGCACTAAAATATTACTGTAAAAGGATTACTTAGATTGTTATATAATGCAAGCTCCAATGTCATTATGTCATTATTTTGCAGTCTATTTCCTATAGAAATTATTTTACACTGTTTTTGCCGGGGGTGGAGGGGCCTTAAACAACAACTAACTTTCCATAACTTCATCTCAGGATGAGTCAGATGCAATGTCTCAAGATTGCAGTGCTTCTGGGTAACAGGGAACATTACTATTCAGGTCAACTGCATCTGTATTTCCCCTCTGTGATCCAGCAAAGGCACCCATTCTTAGGTTCCCTAGCTGTCAGCTCTCTTGGGCACAGTCACAGTGTAGGTATCGCTTCTCGGCTCTTGGCTAAGAAAGCATTATATATTAGAAAGCCATCTTAAAGAAGGCAAGCTGCTGACTGTAAAGTTTGTAAGCTAAAATTTGTAAGTTGTTAATTGACTCTGTGACCAAGGTGATACTTTGTAATTGATACCTTACAATAGTAACAATACATAGAGACTCCCACCCTCTGTAGTTTTATAGACAAACAGGGAGTCTCAAATAGATTAGTAACACCGTGAAAGTTAAGGAGACAATAAGATAAATGTGATTACCGTATTTTCCGGCGTATAAGACGACTGGGCGTATAAGACGACTGGGCGTATAAGACGACCCCCAACTTTTCCAGTTAAAATATAGCGTTTGGGATATACTCACCGTATAAGACTACCCCTCTTCCAAATGCACACCAAATAAAAATTAAAAAAACATCAGATTTGAAGGGGGTCAGGATGGTCTCAGGGTGTCTGCAATGCTCACCCTTTTCAGCAAAGAAACCCTCACATACCCAGTGAACAGACTCAAAACCAGTTACAGGCAATGCCCCTGGGGAAAAGCCACCCCACTCCCAAATCAACCCCCACCAACCCCAACTCACTCAAGCCTCCACTTCCTAAATCACCCCACCTCAAATCTCCACCCACCCCACCCCCTAAGTCACTCCAGTCCACGGCCCCAAATCCCCTGCCCCACCCCACCTCCAGTCTCCACCCCCGCAACCCTCTAACTCACCCCACATCTCAAATCCCCTGACCCAACCCCACTCACTCCACTCAAACCTCCCCCCAACTCACCCCAAGGGAGGTCGCACTGGGGGGTGCCCCAGGGCTATGAGGGAGTCACTCTGGGGGTGCCCCTCCCCTAACTCGCCCCCCGGCCGCCGCCGCCGCCTCCCCCCAGACCCAGCACCCCAAGGTCGAGCATCCCCAGCTCCCCGCTCTCACCCCAGCGCCCTGCTGCCCTGCCCGGCTCTGGCTCGGCACAGGGGGCCGCGGGCCCGGGCCGCGGGACCAGGCAGCCCAAACTGCTGTGGTGCTTGTCCCGGCAGAGGGCCCGCGCCAGCTCCCCGCCACTCCACTGCCGGAAGCTGAAGCTCCGCTGCAGCCAGCCCAGCTCCCCCAGCCCTGGTTCAGGCTCCGCCGGGCGGCCTGCGGGATTGCCGCGCGCTGCGAGCCTGTCCTCCCAGGGCGCCCCGGGGCCCGAACTGCTCCCGTTCCCTGCCGGCCCCGGACACCTGCGGATGGGCTCGGGGGGGGGGGGGGGAAGCGCTGCCCCGCCCACCGGGCCACCTGCAGCCGGCCCAGCTCCAGCTGCCCGGTGCTCAGGGTCCGGAAGGTGAGGAAGCCGCAGGGACTGGGCGGCAGCTCCTCGGACTCCTCCTTGGCCTCCTCCACTCCCCCCGCCCGGGCTCGCTTCCCCTCCTCACACAGGAGCAGCCGCCGCCATTTTGAACCCATCAGACTCTCACATACCCGACGTATAAGACGGCCCCCGACTTTTGAGAAGATTTTCCGGGGTTAAAAAGTCATCTTATACGCCGGAAAATACGGTAAGTTAAAGAAGACATGTGAATGAGTGCTTGGTTTAAATGATGAATGAATGGTTAGGAGTTGCCAGCCTAAGAGCAGAAGAATCCAGCCTTGATCTGCCAAAGAAGGTGTCAAGTGGAAACAACCAGGGACACCCTCCCACCCCACCCTACTCCATCCGGAGGGCAAACTGGAATCCACCCGAACATCTCAAAGGAAGAGAGAACTGACAAAGCACCTGACAGCCATCCTGGAATCATCATGACAAACAGCATGACAAAGCAACTCCAATTGACTGGTATAGGAACAAAATCCTATAAAAATAGACTCTAAAGACTGGGAACTTTGAGTCTCATTCTCCCACCAACTGCCAGGAGCATTGGATGTGCATCTGACCCGAACTCCGCTCTACTCGTGTACAGGCTACCTGGCCAGTACTCTGTCATGAGGCACTTCTTAGGCTGGTAACTATAATATCTGTGAAGAACTTGTATAAATAATTGTATAAATAAATATATGAATACATAGAGCAATAATAAGCAACATCGATTTTTGGTTTTCTTCTATATTTTTATTATATTTACAATAAATGTGGTGTTTTTACCTTATCCCTCTTATAAGGTCCTGTTAGTCTGTTTTTAACAGAGTTAAATTTTGTATTAAAGCTAATGTTCAACATGAAAACATACACAGATTGAGAGGTAAGGTACTGGACATCTGGAGTCAGGCTGGGGTTATGGGCAATTGTAGGTAGTAGCTACAGGTTTTACAGGGCACATGCATATCACATATCCAGCATAGATCCAGATTGGGATGTGGGAGTTTGTTAAGGCGTCAGTCTATAGGTGTGTTCGGGTACGCCACCCATGGGGTGTAGTGAAGGTCTGAGTCAGTGGTGGTGCAGGCAATAAGTGCGTGGGTGGGGTGCGTCTCTCTGTTTTCAAGGAAGGGGGGGTGGGTTGTTTCCCTGGTCAGCGGTCTCGGTTACTCGACCTGGTACTGGCGATGTCCCGTGATGTGTTCCGTGTATATGTCTCTGGACCACCTGATGGTATTGGACACCATGAGCTGTCTCATGAGCCGGGTGTAGCGCCGACTGATGCCGCACGCTCTCAGTACCGGCTCGTTGCAGGGGTCCCATGCACCCAGGGCTCCTACGATCAGGGCGTGGAGCTGCACCTCGTAGCCCTGCGCTCTCAGGGTGTCAGCCAGCGGGGTGTACTTCAGCGCCTTCTGAGCTCGGGCCTCGTGGAAGGCCGGTGACCGATTTTCGAATGGCACTGTGACGTCCACTATGATGACCTTCTTCGTCTCTGCGTTGGTCACGACGATGTCGGGTCACAGTCGGCTGTCTGTCCCGGGGATGGCGGAGTTGACAGATATCTTCCCCAGGGACGGTGGGATGGCTTTCGCTAGTCGGTTCTGGATGGCATTGTGGCGGTGCTGCCAGGCTCCGGAGTGCGGCTTGAATCCACACAGGACGTGGGGCAAGGTCTCATTGGCGTAGCCGCACTTCCTGCAGCGCTTGTCCCGATTGCCATGGTGGATGGCTCCATTGAGGGGAACGCAGTTGAGTCGGGCCCGGTGGATGAACCGCCAGTCGGCAAATCTGGTGAAGCTTCCCCCGTGGAGGAAGTGGTTGCTGGCGTCCCACTTGCTGGACACCTCAAACACCTTGCCCTGGTCTGGCTTCCGCTTCAGGTTCTCAGCGTAGTAGAAGCGGATGGTGTCTTTCAGGGTCCTTTCCAGCATCGTTCTGGCAGTCGGGGTGACGATGGTGTGGTCCGGGGTCTTTATGCGGGGCACTAGAATTCCCAGCTCCCGGCGCTCCTCACACCAACTCCAGGGCAGCCAATCCTCTTCCCTAGGCGTCTCGAGGCGTTACGGGCCCGGGTCCAGAGAGAGGACAGATCTCTCCCCTCTCTCCCGAATTCGGCTTCCAGGGAGCCACTGAGGTAGGTGGCGATGTCCTGCTCGGAGGGGGTCCTGATGATTCGTTTCCTGATCACGTTCCGTATGGCTTCCTCCGCGATGCTCCTCACCGTCGGGTCCGGGCACGTCAGGAGGCGGAAGGCGTGGGTGATCACCGCCACGTCGCACAGGTCACCCATCCAGGTTACGTTGGCACCACCCTGCCTGTGGGAGATGTAGACGATGTCGGTGCTGGCCCTCTGGGGAAGGTAGAGCCATTTCTTCACCAGCTGTCTGATGGTGCTATCGGCCTTGTTCAGGGGCACCTTAGCTACAGTCGATCCTCTGAGGACAAAGGAGACGTGGGGGATCAGGAAGGTATTGAGGGCGTTGATCTTTTGCCAGGGGGCGAGCAGGGAGGAGTCGATCTGGGCCGCGTCCCGCAGGATCTCCGCGATGGTGTCTTCGGGGGTCTGTCGGACGCAGACTCCTGTGGGTGTCCCCAGGTGTTGGTATATCTCTCCCTCCTTGAGGGAGGCCATGGGCTTGCCCTGGATCAGGAGCCGCGAAGCTTGGACCAGAGCCTTGGCGTTGCCCGTCACGTGGAGGGAGGCACATTTTTTGGGGTTGAAGCGGAGGCCCATCCACTCGGTGGCTTGGCTGGCAACATCAAGCATCCCCTGGAGGCTTTCTGAGCTGTCGGAGATCAGGGCCAGATCGTCGGCGTAGGCCAGGATGCTGATTCTTTTGCCGTGGAGGTCGAAGCCGGCTGAGCCGCTGGAGACAGCTCGGATGAGCGGTTCCATGGCCAGGTTGAAGATGATGGGGCTGAAGGGGCAGCCCTGTTTCACGCCGCAGCGGATGGTGATGGCATCCGTCTCTCCGTCCGTGGTGCGGATGGTGGTGGTGCAGTCCTCGTAGAGGTCCCAGAGGGTCTGGAGGAAGGTTTCCGGCATCCCGAACTCTCTCAGGGTGGTGAAGATATGGTGGTGGGGTATGGACCTGAAGGCGTTGGTCAGGTCAAGCCATGCTCTCTTTCCTTAGGAAGTCGGCACACTCCCTGCTTATATACAGACTGCCTGAGTAGGCCAGCATCCCTGTTTTGCTTTCTCTTTGGAAGCTATAAACAGCATAATTGCCTACAGGTATAAGTGATCAAACTGTTCTTTAAGCAAGCCCATTTATTCTTAAGGTGAAAGCATTACATAGAAAACATTTTTTAAAAAAACAAAGAACCTAATGTATGCTAATAATTTTACCAGAGATTAGCCTTTCCTCAAACCCCCACTCCCATCTCCCCAAGGGATCTTCATCAGTCATTCCAACAATTCCCTAAGGATTGGGAACCTCCCCTGGGACAGAAGATCATGTCCATTTTCTGGATCAGAAAGAAGTTCCTGAGTCAGTTTAAACTCAGGCTATTTATCCTTTGTTTGTTGGCTTCTGGAGAATCCAGTTTGAACTAGTATGTGTAAGATTCCTAGGAGGTGGTACCTCTCTGCATGTGTTATTACCAGTGTGAATTTGCCTAAATCACTCCCTACAGCTTGTAGTTCCTGGTGAAGCTGTGGTTAACCTCCCACAGGGAATTACATACAATCCTTGGCCCACAACAATACATAAACTTAATACAGTAAGCTCTCCCAAAGATATTGCAGAAAATCAGGCCTGTCAATCGGTGAGAGGGGGAACAATTTAACAGTTTAAAAGGGCATTTTAAAAGGGCCTCTGGAATCATCCTTGATCCGGGACTGTGTTCCTCCCATATGTTCATAAATCTGCCTATCACCGCCTCAAAAACATTGCCCATATATACACCACTGCCTTGATTCGACATCCTCTAAAACTTTATCTATGACTTTGTTTCATATTGCTTGGATTAATATAATACTGTCCTCTATAGCCTCCTCAAATGCTAGCTCTTCATGCTCCAGCATGTTCAAAAGTTGCTGCCTTTCTTCTCACATGCATCAAGAAAGATAACATAGCCATCTTCCTCCTCAAGTATTTCCAGTGGTTCTCCATTTATTACAACATTCAATTTGAAATTGCCGTTCTTGTTTTTTAAAAAAGCCCTTGTGGACTTCCTTTAGCCTAACTCACAAGCCTGGCGTCTCTGTCTTTCTTTTAGTTTCCCCTGTTCATCGAATGTTACTCTTCTTTCTGTCCCTTCACATAATCTGGCCACTGTTAGTGCAATCACCTTTTCCTCTGACACAGCCTTTTTGTATCTCTCCATTGTACTAACTCTTATAAATTCTTCAGATCAGCAACTGGCATTTTTTCCCCTCCAGTATTTATATAGTGGCAAGTGCAATATGGCCCTGATCCCCTATTTGGGCCCAAAAGGCTAATGCACAATCCTAATAATAATTTCAAGATTTACATCTTTTTTTACTTTTCCTTAATTTTCCCCAAAAATATCTTAGTAAACAAAAACATTTAACTCCATGCATCTGAATACTAACAAAAGCTTATGCCCAAATAAATTTGTTTTTAAGGTGCCATCGGATTCTTCGTTGTTTTAGTGGATACAGACTAACATGGCTACCCCCCCGATACTTAATAACATTTAAATAACTCTTTCAAAACCTTTTAATAACTTTTTCTTCAAAAAATAAAAAATGGGTCTGTTTTGAATCCTGCAAGAAGGAAGCAACTTCCTATTTTAAAAAACTTCACCCTTTTTTGGTCTTGTTTTAACCAACTCTCTGTGAATGGCTTTATGGCTAGTCCCTTAATTTATTCATTATGGTATGTACACCATTATTTGAAATAAGTTATAGGATATAACCTGCAATACAGTTTTGCTCTATTTAACTCTAGGATATTTTGATAAATATAAAACTTTGAGAAATTATGTGATACACAGATCACAAAAGCAACAGCCATAACTGCTTGCTATTTTAAAAAGAAAGCAATTTATTTTAAAGCAAAAATGTTAAAGCAGAAATTACAAGAACACTTAAACAAGGTTAACCAGATGAATCATGATTGTAAGGTAGGTTTTATATTCCAAAACTTTTTCTAATGTAGCTGTGAAGGAACAAAAATCTCCATAAGCGACCACTCCATGAAAACAGTACATCTTCAATATATATAAAAGTCAAATGGTGTATGTATGTTCCCTTACTACTTCCACAACATTTCAGCTAGATACTTGAAATTTGGTACAGTTATAGTCTTTAGGGTCCTAATTAGGGTATGAATCGAAATTTTTTAAAATCTCACCTCTTACACCCCCTAGGGGTGAAATTCTTTAAAGCTCATTAACATCAACTACACAGCTCACATAACATCATCTGGGCAGCAGGTTACCACATGCTGTTGTCTGTGACATAGTTATGACATAATTCCTGTGACATAATTCCTGGTGTAATAATACAGATAACCAGAGAGCTTAGTGTTGTGTAGCGCAAACATAATTAAATACACTGTTTTTTTCTTAAACAGAACCCTATTCTTTATGCCGCGTATAAAGCAAAAATGTGTCAGAGAAACCACATCTAAATGCAAGAGAATAAAATTAATGAGACAAAATGAGACTTCTGAACAATGTGAGAAATGGCTACATAATAATAGAATATGAAATTATCAATCCAGGGCGACAGAAACAGCCGAACAACGCCAAATAAGATTAAACAAAAATTGCGTTCGGACTTCCCAAACCAGGGCCATGCTTTTCCCATGGTCAACTATATGTGGCTTGCTCTAGAGTGGGCACTCCCAAAAGATTATTCATTTTTACCCCAAACAACAAAACAAAAAATGTTTTTATGATAAAGCATTACAATAGTAATTTATGGAATGTACTGATATACAATAAAAACAAAATTTGTATTAATAAAAAACATTGTAGTCTTTTTACATCCCAGTTTCCAATTACAAATAGTCCGAGGAGTGCTGTGTATTTCAGCTAGTAATACATATACCCACATAATACATATACCCAGAAGCATTAAAGTATTGCAGTTTGAAGGTAATGAAGACCATACAGTGCAATCTCATCCACCCACTGAATAAGGTAAGGCCCAGTTAACACCTAGAAGGGAAGACCTTGGAAAATTCTTGTGAGAATTAGATATGCTATTCCAGGGCCTAATCCAACTCCTATCCCTAGTCAATGGAAGCACTCTCACTGACTTCAGTGGAAATTTGATCAGACCCCCGGAGGGCGGGGGAGAGAATGAGAGAGCGGGAGAGAGAGAGAGAAAGAAAGAGAAAAAGGGGTATTGATAAAAAGGTGGAATATATTCCTCTGAGTTAATACTGAATGAATGCCTGAGTGTTGTGCTAGTGGGTGATGTGCCTCTCTAGATAGCACATTTCAAATAAGGCCTAAAACTAAGTTACCAATCATTTCTAGTGATTAAAGCTGATATTTATAAAAATGCCTATTTTCCACTAATATCTCAGCCTAAATATCCCCTAATACTTTTCAGAATATGGGCACCGAAGCCAGCATGCTGGTCAAACTATAGCCAAGGTAATTACATTCTGCCTACCAAAATTCCTTTCATGGTCTCAATGGGATAGGGTATAGTATTTTTGTATGATAGTCTTGTTAAGTTCCTCTTCTAAACACATACTGCATATATGTCATATATAATACCACATGCACAGTTGAAAATATATGTGTAAAAACATTCATTTTACATATATGTAAAACAGAACATGTACTTACAGTAAGAAAATAAGTACATAAAATAGGAATGTAGCATAGTGTCACTTCTCAAAACATAACCTAGAAAGTAAGGGTGGTGAGTGTTAGTATTATTCATCCAAGTAAGTGTTCAATAAAACTCCTGTTAAATTTGGGGTCATGCATCTCTCACCCCCACACCCTGGAGAAATGAAACCTGGAATGACAGCATATTTTGGGACTTGAATGGTTTATAAATCCCACATTTCCTCTCCAACCAGGAGTTATGTATTCAATTTGGCAAATGATGGTCTATAATTGCCAGAGATAAATGTCCTTTGATCCATGAAGGATTTTTAACAAACAATATGCTGGATTTGAAAAACAGATTGGCATTATATGTAATACCAGTTATGAAGTTTATTTGAATATTGTGTTGAATAATGTGAACTGTTTGCCAAATCACATGTGATAAACTGAAAGCATTTCTAATATATCTTTGGGGAAAATATTACGCTTTACTGTGAGGGGAAGAGAGGCTATAGAGTTTAAAAATAAGAAGCATAAAAGGATGCTTACTTCATCGAGGAAAACTGATTTTGGAATAAAACATGTAAATGTGAATATAACTGAATATAACTGGTATCCAAATAATTAAATTGAAGGTTTCTTAGATTCATTCATCTTTCAGAAAAGTTGGACCTGTAGTCCAGCTCAGACTAGATTCTGTAATTGTGATTGCAGTTTGTGTAGACATATCCAAAGCTAACTTTAAGCTTGGGTACCAAGAGTAGGGAAGCTGAAGCAGACATGGGCTTCAGCATGAATGTACAAGTCCACAAGGACCCTGGATACTTAGTCAGGTAGTTAGCCCATGCTTAAGTCCATGCTGCTGAACTTCATTGCTATCGATATCCCTGCTAGCTAGATTAAAGCTAGCTGAGGTCTGTGTATACTTGCTGCAAGGACACCTCTAACTGCAGTGTAGACATACTCTAAGACTGGACTAATCCATCCTCCCTCCCTTCTCTATCACTGTTCTCTGGTCCATGATACCTCCCAGTCCAGCAATTCCTCATCCTTTATATTATTTCCATATATTCCTATTCCTTGTGCCCCAAAATGACTGCTGTATTCTACTTTTTCTCCTCTTCCCATCTCCAAAGTCTGACTATTCTTTTCCATTTCCATAATCAAGACACTGTCCATACCATGGGTATCTCTTCTCTTGATTACTGTAACTTCCTCCTCTGACCTTCTGCACACAATTTCACACTCTTCCAGTCTGTTAAGACTAATGCTGCCAAAATTATCACTGCAAAAAATCACAGCAAATACACACTGACTACCTCTGGCCCTTTCTCAAATTCTTGCATAACCTTCCCATTTCCAATAAATTCACATTCTTCCGCTGTAACATAGCTTCTGCCCAATTTTTCACACTTCTCAATTTCTACCCCATTCCTTACCAATTTCACTGTGCTTATGTTATCAGGCTTCATTCCCATTGGTTTTCATACACCATCCCTTATGCATGGAATGAACCTGCCATGGCTCCACTCTCTACCCTTGCAAAAAACTCTGGAAGCTGCATTTCTTAAATCAAGCCTAAACACTCAAGTTCCCTCCTCATGAAAGGGTCCTTTAAGGGCACTTTCCACACATGAACTCGATAGGACCAGTAAAGTGAAGTCAGTATGAATGAAAGTGGCAAAATGTGGCACTAATAATTGTAAAATGGAATAAACAAACATTTTGTAGAACTGCAAACTTGTGGTGTAGATCACTGCTCATTGATGATGTTTTTTGTTGCGCTCCACATCTTCACCTGTACATTTGCTACCTGGATTACAAGCAAGTCTGGACCGTGAGTCAATGGGACCTAGGCACCTAAATCAATTAGGTGCTTTTGAAGAATGTATCTTATGGCTTTTTAGATCTGTAAAGCACTCAGCACATTGCAATTCCTATATAAATAGATAATAAAAGAAACTTTGGGGGCCAGATCAGGAAAACCATGGTGTTGGTTTCTGATTCTTCTCTAGGAGCTTCTGGCACAACAGATTAAAGTATTAAACATCCAAGCAACGTCTCTGTCAGCTTCTTGTGCCAGTTGCACTTCTAAAATTTTAGGACATTTGCCATTCTATTTCTTTGACAAAAAAAATCAAAGATGTGTAATGTGGGCAGAAAAAAACTGCTTCCAGAGATATGGTTTTATAATCCAGAGGCCTCCTTTCTTCTCTCTGTTACGTCATTAAATCAAATATGGAATGGCACCTGTGTAACTGAGGGCAGGTCTAAGCCCTGTCCTTCTGCTGCTAACATTTCTGGAACAGAGAGGAACATACAAAGGCCCAATCCTCCTGATTTGGCCAGCTGTGGAAGTGCCCTGTGACATGAAAGCCAAAGAGCGTGGCCCACTGTCAAATCCCATGTGTTGGAAAATCCTTGGGTGGTGCAGAACCACCAGTTTAGCTCTTATGCCACCTCCCTTGGAGCTTCCAGTGCAGGTCATTTGGCTGGTGGGGAAAGAGAAGTATCTAGGGCATCCCTATGCCCTAACAATACATAGCTACTCAGATGGGCCTTCTGAACTTCTCTAATCTAGACCACTGAATGCACCAGCCCAGCTGGCCCATGGATTGGCGGATACAGAGCTTGCCCAGAGCTTGCCCAGCTGGCCCATGGATTGGCAGATACAGAGCTTCAAGCCATGGTTTCCCTTCCACACCTGAGAATTAGGAGATAGAGATTGTGAGGGGTGGGAATGAAATTATATATTTCATGCCTTACTAGAATCCTAGAATTCCTCACAATAAAAGTATTCAGCTACTATAGTATGAGAATGGGGCCCTATATGTTAAGGTGCACAGTGCACTACAAGATATGTTCAACACCATCTTTGCTAGCCTCTCTTCCCCCCAGATTTGTGGTAGTTACAATTCAGCTGGTTTGTAAGATCCAGCTAATGAGCTTGAACCTAAACCCAACATATAGTTTAGTACTTTCTAATGTAAAGAAAAATGCATTTACCTTAAAAACTTTTGTTTCCTAGTTCATATATTCCCAATTAGGAATTACTAAAAACTGAAAATCTTTAGAACATCTGATTTAGCTTCTTTTACATCCTCATGAAATAAAGAAAATATTGCGGAGGGGTCTATGTATTTTAATCTGCAATGTATCATGATGTTACAACTTACAAATATGGGGGAGCCTTTTAAAGATGCTAAGATTTAAGTACCTCATATGTATTCTTAAGTCTCTTGAACTGGAAACTAATTTTCTGCCTTTTAAAAAAACCAAAAATGGGGTAAATGTTTTCCCCAAAGTAGATAAAGGCCAAAACCAAAATGTTCAGTATGTCTCCATATCAACACAGTGTAGAATCAGACAGTAGAGTTACTTGTTAGTGTGACAAGACCTCTGTCTTATGACACTACAGACATTTTAAAAGGTTACTATAACCTCTAGGGCTGCAGCTCCAGTTCTTAATTCTCTGCTTTATAATTTGTTATGAAGATCTCTGGCTATGTAAAGCAAGTGCTACATATTGGCATGAGAAACTGAATTTAAAAGTAATTATGTAACATATTTGAAGTCAAATACACAGTACAATACCCAAAATATTTCTCTTAAGGTGAATCACTTGGAGACCCAATGCAAACTATCACATGCATTACATCTCATGGCAGAAAAAACAAATGAAAAAAAAAATGTAACTGTGACAGATAGCAAGTTCCTGCAATACTCTGGACAAACTAGTGAATTAAGTTTAAAACCTCTGGGGTTCAATGTACTAAAATGTAATTGTTTATGTGATATTGAATGTAATGTTTCTTTGAGGAGGTGGTATGCTAATGTACTTCCTTTGCATATCAGTCTTTGAAACTTCGGGGGGGGGGAGAGAAAGGATCCACTTAATATGTTTACACTGCAATTAAAGCTCTGTGGCTGGCCCATGCTAGTGGACTTGGGCTAAGTGGCTCAAGTGTAGCCATTCAGGCTTGCGCTAGAGCCTGAGCTCTGTGACCATCCAACCTCACAGGGTTCTAGACCCCTGTCTCTAGTCCAAGCCTAAACATTAACACCTTAATTTAACAGACCCATAGCCAGAAATTCATGTACTGGAGTCAGCTGGCACAGGCCAGCTTTTACCTTACAAATAAATACACTTGGCTAGAATGAGCTGGGAGGTATAAAGAGGAAACAAACAGAACTGGTTAGGCAGTCAGTACTCAACAGCTGTGGAAATAGACCAATTAGGTGCCTAATGTCAGTCTGAACATTTTGTCTTTCATACTTTCCAAACGACAGAATGGAGGCTGAACTTTTAACCTTATCTTTGCTTGGCAGCTTCAGAGAGGTTCATGTTACTTTTCAAGCACATAAAATGCCATCCTGATTCTTGATCATGAGCATAGGAGCCATGGTCATCATTTATGAACGTCAAGTTTATTTGTTAGGGGTACGATTCATGACAAAGAATGGCAAAATGGTGTTCTGTGCTGAGCATATGATTAATTTTCAGTTGATTTTATTTCTGTTCTAAGCTGTATTGCAGGCACCAGATGAGACTGGGGTTCAAGAATAAATGAGGTGTGTGCATGAGAGAGAGAGATAAAGGGAGGATGGGGGGAAATAAAGAAATAATGACATTTCCATGCCCTTTTGAAATTTGCAGGATAGCTTTGAGGAGGTAGTCAAGAAATGAATTTTGCAGTGAAGGAATAAAGCAAAAGAGTAGGAAGTCTGGAAATCCTCCATAACATTTCTGTTGACTACTCTCTAATGTACTGACCCAATATTGTAAAAGAAAATTGACTACAGTCATCTTCCACATATTGTATTTTTTAACTGACACCCATTCATAATAGACTTTCAAGGTGTAACGAGAGCTTCTTGTAGAAGGAACTGTTAAAAACAGATGAATATATTAGATTGATGAACTTTTTTCATTTAAAAAAGTAACATTTGATTGGGGATGCAACAGTATAAGAGTTATCACTGAGGATCATTAAAATGTTAGTACTTACTAACAGATAGATGTTTAACCACATTTTTAAAGATGGGTTAATAATAATCCATAGCAATTTATTTTATTGATTTCTCATTTTACTCCTTTCTGTGTTTGAAGACTATATTCAAACAGATTGTGTTTCTTGTTTGTTGTTCAAAATTTTCTGATTTTTTAAAACAAGTTATTCTTGGCTTGTAGCTTGTTTGCCAGGGGTCAATAACCAAAATTTTGATTCTAATTTGTTTTGACTGTACATTTTTGTCTGATGGTGCATTTCTGATTGGATAACAGTTACACACCTGATTGTGGGAGTAGATAACTATGAGTATGAAACTGAAGTTTATTTTCCACAATATTCTGCAGGTTTTGCCTAAAACTCCATTTTGGTGAATTGTTCCCATAAGGATTTGTTACAGCTATTAAGCAGAAACAAAAGCAGTAGAAACATATTCTAAGTTAATTTTCTCACAGGTTCAAATGGAAATTGGCAGAAATGTTTCATTGAATTTGTTCAGCTCTACCTAGTCTCCAATAAGCTAGGCTTTTTATGCATTCTGAATCTTTCCAAAGGAATATAATCAGAGTCTATTGACTCACATTTTCAAAAGATCTATGCCTAAAGTCTGGCATCTAGATTCAACTTTTGGCATTGAAGCGGCCTGATTTTCAAAAGTTCTGATGGAAATCAAAGCCCACTGAAACCAAAGATGTTAAGCACTTTAGAAAATCAGGCCACCCATTTAAGTGTCTAAATAAGAAGTTTACAAGCCTAACATTGGACACTTTTTTTTTAAACACAATCTGAAGGCTTATTTACAGTACAAATTTTTGAACAGTATCAGTTCAGAGTATATTGATCTCTGCATGAAAATCAGAGCTAGCTCTCCCACACAACAGGCTGTTGCTTAGGGCAGCATAGTATTAAGGGCAAAAAAATGCTTAGTGACTGCTAATTGTGTGTGGCATGGATATTTCTCAGTTTGCCTAGGGCAGAAAAAGGCTAACTCTGGCATACTGTATCTAAGGGGAAAATAACATACCTCTTTATGTATCTTCCATGGTCAGATGATTTTGATAACTTTTTTAAATCAAACTACTAAAGTATGGAAAATTCTGCTGAATACAAATCAACTTCCTGATTGTTCTCACCACAAAGAAAAACATTAAGATAACACACATAGCTGTAGGCTGTCAGAAAATACCCACACTTTGTTTATATAGAATTTCTAGCTTCTAAATGGCCATACATTTTAGAAAGTAAATACATAGTTTAATAAGTGATCATTTACAGTGAAAATAAACCAAAATAAAATGGCTAAATGCAATAAAGCAATGAAGCCCAAACACCTTGACTTTTGTCATAGCCCATGTCATTCTGAGATATGATATATGAAATAATGTATTATGTACTGTTACTGTATGAGGTGTCAGCACATCATATATGAAGAAGTGAGGATTTTCAGGAAGCTCAGAACAGGGTGCCACTGATTTTTATTTTTATAATTTGAATGGCAAAGTCCACTGCCGTCATTAAAGACTAATCTGTGATATTCTTCCTTAAGACAGATAATGGGAAAATTTGGGGATTAAGGCAGAACACAGTGTGAGGTTATAACAATCTGGCCGTTAATCACAGATATTGTGATTGATGAAGTGTGAATGAGGTTTCAGCATGTATTAAAGTCCTGCCATTCAAATGTTTTAAAAACAAAAGTTGCTCTCACTTGTGTTAAGGGACAGATCCTGCCACCCATGCACTTGCTGAGAATTAATTTACCCTGCAATTTATATCATTGGAATCACTATGGAACTACTAAACCTGCCTAAGAGTGGCAGAATCGCTATCTAGCCCGTAATTTAGATGATCCAGATCCAAGTTTCCCCTTAATGTCTCAAAATGTAAATCTAAACTAATATTTGTACTGCTTCTTTTTTCTTTAAGAATTTTTTGCACGGTTGTTTTAGCCATGTTGGTCTAGGACACTGGAGACACAAGGTAAACCAACTTCTGTTAGGGAGAGAAACAAGCTTTCAATCTTATACAGAGCTCCTTTTCAGGTCTGAAAAGTGTCCCCTCTAAGAAAGTTTCTCAAACTGTAAGAAGAAGAACTCTTTGTAAGCTCAAATGCTTGCCCCTCCCCAACAGAAGTTGCTCTAAGAAAAGATAATACCTCACCCACCTTGTCTTTCTTGTCAATAGCTATGCCTCTCAGACAGTTTTCCTATCTCACTGCAGTCAGAGATTAAATGTGTGTAAGAAACCTCCCGGTAGAGGGGTCTTCTGCAGGGGAAAGAAGGCAGTTTTACATGATGTACCAGCTTAATCTGAGCTATTACTAGGTCTTCTAAACTCACCAGTGAGAAGTTGTTGGAAATGGCTTGACATTTATGCATTTCCTTTTGACATTATCGGGGTTAATTAAGTGATAACCTCCCCGGTAGTGGAACATGTATGAGGCAATAATGTCACCTGGGCTCATAACAGCAGAAGCTACACGGCCAATGTTTACTGCTGTGTGAAATGCTCTGGTATCTATTATGCAGTATGGGATTTTTTTAAAAAAAGAAAGGAAAACAGAGAGAATTGGTGTTTTGATTTGTTTCATGTTGGTGGACTGCAGAATGAGAGGGCCAAGCAATATGGTTTTATAGGTAATTTGAAGAAATGCAGAAACTTCACTGAGTATATTTCAGTAGCTAAGGGCTACTTTCCCAAGCCCTTAAATGGGAGGACCCATAATTTACAGAAGTAACCCCATTGAGACTACTAATGTGAGGAAGAACTCCCCGATGTAAGTAAGTTTTGTGGAATCTAGCATTGGAGTATTGTATGTTGCTCTTTCACAGTATTTCTGAGAACCTCCAAATGCTTAATAGATATTAATTAAGATTTAAAACACCCTTAATGATGTTTTTAAATTAAGGCAATTCAGAATTATTACTTATTTTACAAATTGGAAACTTAAACACAGATTATTATTAGAATGGCTAAGATTAGATGGCTTGTTCTGATTCCACACCTGCTTTCCATAGTAGACTGTACAACCTACAAAGAGAGTTATCTTATTGAATGAACAAGTCTAAATGGTATACTAAAACTATTGCACAGGTAGACAACAGTGAAGGAGGGAGGAACAGATGAGAACAGATGATGGGAGAGAGGCAGAAAGGTTTGCTAGATTAGGATTTTGAAGGAATCATAAAGTAGAAGGGCAGCTGTGAAAAGGGTCAGTTTGTATGGGAAAAGTAGCAGCTGGAGCGGAGTGAGCTAGAGTGTCAGGGAGTTAGGGATAACTGGAAGGGATAACTACAATCTGGAGCTCGGGGAGTGGTATAGGGCATTAAAGGAAGTATAAATATGGAGATTCAGTACAGGCACTAAATGGGAGCTGCACTTGGAACAGAGAAAGTGCCATAACAATCTTAAATAGCCTTTTAAAAAAAACATCAGCCCCTAGGTTTCTCAAGATGGGATATCTAAGTAAAGTTAGTGGATGCTTGAAAATTTTGGCCTTATTCTCTCTGTGCCTCAGTGCTCATTTTTTAAAATACGGATAATAATATAGTCTCTCTCTCAGGGGGATTGTAAAGATAAATTCATTAAAGTTTCTGAACTACTCAGTGTGGTATGTCAAAGAAGAGCATGGTGATGTCAAAGAAGAGCTCACAAGGAAATTAATAATTCTGTTCTCCATGCAAGGCTTAAATTGTATGCAGTAGAGGGACTCCGAAATTTTCCAACTGAACATTTTCAGGGAGCCTCAGATGTGTTTCAAAAATAGTTAAAATGAAATTTCCTGGTGTCATTTGTCTTCCATTTAGGATTATTTTTTGAGGGGGAGGGGGATTTCTTTTGGAATGGGAATTCCAGTTTGTCAGACCTCTCTAATATGCAGTAATCTAAGCAAGGGGGACACATAATGATTAAGTGAGGATAAAAACAAAATATATCAAATAGCTGCTTAATAACTGAGCACTATCCATCCAGTACTCTGAATAAGTCTGTGGGGGAAAAATAGTATGTGATCATGTAATTAAATGCACACATCCCAGGGGGGTGAACTAAGTTTGCGCAGGTCACATTAACTGCCATTTTCAAATTTTTGAGTGCTTGACTTTACAAGCTTAATACAAACTACCATAACAGAACTTTATTTCCCCCACCCTGCTCCAATATAACATTTTGGCTTTGAATCTTCTTACTATCCTTGCCACACTAACAATATTTTACATATCTCAGAAGCCAATATGTGAATCCTTACCTCACCTTGGAAGAAGCGAGTTTGAAGGTTGGTTGACTCAGTATATACTGGGCATGTGAAAGCAAAGGGATATCTTGTTTTCTAGCAGTGAAGTGTTAGTGCTAGGCAAACCTGAAATGGTTTGGAGATTTTGTTCAGAAATCTATCTAGACTGCTTTTCTGAATCCAAAATTTCTGGTTCTACAGCAGCGGTCTGCGTATTTGGCAAGAACATGCTTTCTTGCAGTACTTCTCATCCATTGCAGCGTGTAACCAGGAAGTGTGCATATGTATTATTAAATTGTTTCACTCTACTACATGTTACCTTAGGAAATTTTAACTTGTAGAAAAGGTTCAGTCTCATGATTAGGTGTGTAATGGTCCTGTATATGTTTTACCTGAAGAGTGTCAAAACTTACCAGAACCTCTGTGGGAATCTTCAGAGTGAAATTTCAGGAGAACACGCCTGTTACTGCAGCTGTATAGCAAAAGGAAAACAATTATGGTGACTCGTTCTACTTAGAACAGCATCCCTAGTTTAATATTTTGTTTAATAAGACTTTCACTAAAAACATTACAGATGGTGTAATTTGTGCCATAATAGGAAAAGCAAGGCTCCAGAGCAATTGACTCTGCAATCTTTCCACAGACATTCCAAATGATGCCTTGAATATGCAGTCATCACAAAACTGTCAGGTCCAAAAAAATAACGATACTGTGGCTCATATGTTCCGGTGAAACAAGACATTAATGGAGCAAATCAACCAGCAGGGTCTAAAAATTGATTAAATGATGGGTACATTCTGACTTTTATAGGGGATTAAGGAATGCAGAAGCCCCTTAATTCCCCTGATATAGGGGGACCCCACACAAACTTGATTCGCCAAGACGACAGCCTGGCTAGCTTAACAGAGGCTTCAAAGCAGCTAAAAATCAAAGACTAGAAAGCTGCTGAAGAGGGCAGAGGGATCTCTTTGCAAATGAGCCTCCTGCATCTGAGCATCCTTGAACAGATCCTGCCCCTCTCTCTTCCCTGGAGAAGTCCCCTAGAGCCTATTCTATAACGAAGCAGCAGAACCCTTCAGAGCTGCCCAACCTTGAAAGAGGGGACCAAGCGTTCATGAAAGTGTTTCCGGGGGGGGGGGGAGAGGGGAGGATGCTGTAGCCCCTTCCTCCTCAATGGCCAGAGTGGGAGATATTCAACCCAAATGGACCCACCCAGTATAGTTAGCAGCACTAGTTTGGGGAAAGAATGGTGAAGACTGAAAGGAGGTAATGGTTTGAGGTGGAAAAGTACAGGGGATTTTAAATGAAGAGTTGGACTGTGATGTTGAAAGAGCAGAAGCTAGTTTCAAAAATGGATTTTGAGTGTGACCTGGCTGGAAGGCAAGGAAAATTATATTAGCTGTAGCATACTGGACAATATGAGGTTCACTTGTAACTGGAATTATGTTCATGTAAACCACAGTTACTCAGTGTCCTGTTCTGTTCCAGGGAGTTAGTACAGTTGAAAGGCTTGTTTGCTATCACTGACAATTTAAGTGATGGGTTTGTTAAAAAAGAAATCTGAAAACAGCTGAGTTTGCTTAAGTTCCAGGTTTCTGTGAAATCACTTTTTCCAGCTATCTCTAGCCCTAGCATTTAAATATCAGTACGGTATCAGTTTGTTTTCATTATATTCCCCTAAATAGTTAGGCAATCATTGCTAATTTCTTAAAGAGTTTTTTTTTAAAAACTAACAGACAGAATGAGTGAATGCACTGAAGTGGGTTACCTAGGGAGGTGGTGGAATCTCCTTGCTTAGAGGTTTTTAAGCACCTTCATGTAGCTGATGCTACTTAGATGTAGGAGTCCACCTGTGCACAATTAACTTGCTGGATTGGGGTCAAAGCCTTTAAATGTTGAAAAAGAGTGTGTGATGGTGAAGTGCTTCATTAAATAGTAACTCAAAATGGGGCTAAGAGGTTCTCTTTCTTTCACACACACAAACATACACATCCACCCACCCCTTTCCCCTTTGGGCTGACATTAAGTACAGAAAAAGTGTGTCAGTGTTGGACATTTTTCCTGAGAACGTTACCAGCAAGTGAAAGTGGGTTAAACGATTATCCCAACATGATTATAGTGGTTGCTACTAAGCAATGGCTGTATTTCCTATTTTCAAAGTCTATTTAATCCTCAAACTGCCTTTCTTCTCAGTGCACAAAGAGTTGCTAGAGAAATTCCCGTGAGGAAAAGTCCAGATATAAATATTTAGGTCTTGGAGGAGGCCTTAAAATAAAGTAGCACTCAAGTGTGTTTTAAGACTTTAAGACAGTCACAGTATTTCTCCCTCACCTCTTCATTTCAAGATTTGGATGCATTTTACCATTCAATAGAATAATGAAAGGCCATTTGCCTGTTTACAATAAAACATGCAGTAGACAAGGATTTTGCTTCAGTATTTAAGGATATAGTGAAAATTCTTTAATCCTACATAGGGTGTTGACATATTTCACAACAAACAAAGCAGAAAAACTGATTAGCTATTATGTGTAACTAGATTTGTCAAATAATGTACAAAACTTGACTGCACAGCTTTTGTCTAAACATTATGAGCCAGATTCTCTTCCCACTTACATAAGGGTACATCAGAACCAACTTCATTGACTTTAGTGGAGTTACACCAGAGAAAAATCCTTTACTAGATAATACTTTTTCTTCTGCATCTTATCTAAAAATTGTGTTTAAGGAAATAAAATGTGTATATTTTGACAATGAAAAAAATGTTTTTAAAATATACAAAAGCTATATAAGACTCAGGTTAGATCCCAAAATGGTGTAAATTGTCATAGGTTCACAGCTCCATTTCAATGAAACTACACTTATTTACACTAGCAGAAGATCTAGGTCCATGAAATCTTTAACAGAATCCATTTAGACACAGTTTCATCTAAAGCCAATTGAAGAGAGTCCCATTGACTTCAAAGGGGTTTGGATGATCAAACCAGAACACTTCCATCATAAAAGTGTACTTTGTTTATATATTTTTTACATTAGCAATTTACGTGCATTAGGGTGGAAGATACCACCATTTTTTCTGTATATAAAGTTCTTCTGTATTAGGTTTGGACAGCATCGATTTTAGACATGCATCTAAATCACAGTGACAAAAAAGTCAAAACTGAAGGATGCAAATTTTCAGCTTAAAATTTTCAAGCCATCAAGCCAAAGCCAAAAAAAAGTCTTATTTTCTAGATTGTGTGTCTAGAAAAAAAAAGATATATTCAAGTGGCTACAAAAGAAAGCTGGAAAGCATGTTTAACATGTACAAAAATCCTAGTTATGGGTACTAGATAATAATACCATTCTGATTGCGGTCTCTAATTCTTGCCTCAGCTCATCAATTTTAGGACTTCCAAGTACCTGAGTAGTAGCAGTAGTTCCACTCCCTTTGTCAATCTATCTAGTGGAGGAGCACCACATTACGTATTAGTCATTTCTAGCAGTTCTTGCTACTAGCCCCACCACCGACAAGTATCAGAACCCTAGCAAGCAGCCTTGGCATTATATGACTGTGATCAAGGTCCGGGGGAAGCCAGCTGAGGTCACTTGATTAGAGTGAACTGCAAAGAATGGGGCAGGCAATCCCTAAAGCTGGTGGATATTCCAATACTTAGATTTACCAAGCCAGCACTAAGCAGCTTCTGTTATTCCTTACTAGTTACTCAGAAGTCCAAAACACAGTCCAGTCGGAACTGGGATTTCAGTCCTTGTAGCTTAGGCTTCCCCTGCATGAAACCTCAAGCAGATCTGCGATAAAAAGGATTGGGACTCAAGGAATTTGTATACAGTTGGGTTTTTTTTTTTTTTTTTTGGCATCTACTTAACCATATAGTCCTGGGTAAACAATAGGCTTTTGATATAACCTTCTGTTTCCTAAGTACCACCAATAATTAGTTACATGCAGCCACAGGTTGTTCTAACAGTCTCCCCTAGAAGATGGGAGCAAACAAATACTTTTTCTGTAGCTGACACATTTGTAGAGAGATGAGGTGAATAAGGTAATATCTTTTATTAGACTAACTTCTGTTTAGTAGAGAGACAAGCTTTAGAATTACAAAGAGTTCTTCTTTGGGTCTGGGCACATTTGTAGAGAGTATTATACAACCAGTGAGATTTATTGGTATGTTTTGTTGCCTTTTGGGACAGGATGAAATAAAAACAGCTACCCACTTCCTCTCTGCATGATAATTTTCTATTAACAATGTCAAAAGGAGGTGTATTGTTTTGTTGTTGTTTGGACTGCAACACTAGATTTGGGGGCTTTTTAACTTCTGTACATAGCAAAAGTATACAATGGACTTTTATACAGATTTGGTAATTTTTCCTAGTATGCCCGGTTTCAGGTACAAAACCAGCTAAAATTATTTTACTACAGTCATCTATGTATATCTCCTACTGCGGTCACCAAATTATTTCATTCTGTTAACCCACTCCCTCAACCCAAATATTTAGCTCCCAAAAATATTCAGTTCTGCTGGCTGTGCAGACAGCTAGCAATCCACAGAGCACCAGTGTTTGAGAACCAGTGCCCTTCTGCATGTACTGGGCAGGAAGGGGAAGGAGAATAGTATTAACTTCCTTAAAAAGTGTAACTGGACTAGGTTTTTCAAAGAATGATTAGTTTAATGCTTTTTTCTCTCGTTTCTAAAAATATATATGTCCGAGGGGAATGGAAGGGGTTTCCTTTTCCCCAAGAAGCCATTTCATTGAAACTACCATTCAAACTGCAAGGAATCAATGTCAACAATCCCTTAGTTATCAGAGCCTTCAACAGATTTACAAATCCAAATTGACTGTTTTAGATGTGTTCTTTTTTGTTGTCTTGGTTTTTAAGTACTATGAACAGTGTGAAAAGCAAAGTTTCAAAAGTTTAGTCAGGGACCTATGTCCTTGAAAGGCACTGAAAACTGAAGGAATGAATTCATTGTTTGAAATTAGTAGGCCATGATTTCCAATGAGGGCTCTGCCAGTTATGCATTGTGAGGCCTTGCTAGCCAGTTAACCTCCTACTCCATTTTCACTTCTGTAAAATGGGTATAATATGCAACTATATACCACTCAAAGGTATGGTTTGGGGTGATTAGTCAATGTCTGTGCATTATGAACATGTTATATAAATGCTAAATGTGTCAATACAGTAATTCAGCAATTAAAACCACATTTTAAAGTAAGATTATTTTACAAAACTATTTCCTGATGGTGGGGCCACTAACTGAGTTCTAGTTTTATGACACTAAAGTACAGTAGCCATTGGGAAATAGTGTAACTTTGAAGGACCCACTCTTGCACCAATTAAGTGATTGGGAGTTTTGCTATAGATCTCAAATGGGGGCAGGATCAAAAGCCAAATGAGCTCATTATTATTCATATTTGAAAGTTTTAGATCAGTGTGAAGCTGCAGACAGGTGCCAGCTCATGCCTACGCTCCTAGGCCTCAACTGAACTCTGACAAAAGCATAACTGGGAACCAGTCTGGCTCACCAGTGTGTTAGTATTGGTAAAATGTATAGTGTTTAGACTTTATGAAATGCCTGTAAATTGCTGCAAACATTATTCTTACTTATATCTCTATCCCATATTATAAGGTAAAATTTAAATGTCTGCTCTGAAACTGCAACCCTACCTCAGTCAGAAGAGAAGATGTTATCTCCTGCTCAGTGAAAGAAGGCTCAGACACCAAACCAACCATTGGAGGATGTCAGATGACAAAAGGCTTGGTTGGTTGCCCCAGCACACACCCACGAAGAAGAGACATAACAAACACTCATTCCATCAGCTTGAGCTCTGGGGAAAGGGAATTTTAAAAAATTGAAAGGAAGAAACCTGTCACACTGCTTGAACTTGGAGAGAGCAAGATTTCTAATCATAAAGCAAGGGACCCCCAGGTGCTTAACCTGGGTTAGCCATAAAAATCTTGCGTATCACAGCTCGTGTATCTATTATGTTATGGAACCTAAGACTGTAACTCATGTGTTTTTATGTTTATCTGCTTTAAACTTGGAAATAACTTATTTTTTCTCTTAATAAATACATCTTTAATTAATATTATTATTGGATTGGCTATAAGCATGGTCTTTAGCGTGAGACCTGAGGTGAAATTGAATGGGGATAAGTGATTGGTCTTTTCGGACTGGGAGTAACCAAAATATGGATGTGATTTTTGGCGTAAGGGACCATCTATCACAGAGGCAAGCTTGCCTAGGTGGCGAGAGAGACAGGAGAACCCAAAGTGGACAGTCTATGACTACATTTTAAGGCTGTATTGTGCCTAGGAGTTTATACTTAATACTTGGCTAGTGAAAGCTAAGTATAGAATTCACAACCAGTTTTTGCCCTGATTCCTAATCGTCTGCCTGAGGTTGACACTCATACTCTTGAGACACTCCAGACAGCTTGTCAGATTATTGACTTATCAAAATATAATACCTATATAAAACTATAAAAATATAATACTCACAAATAGTTAAATGTATTAGGTTTCAAAAAGCACCCCCGTATTGGGACTCAGTAAAGGTTTATGAAACCATATGTGAGTCAGCCGTATGTGCATTTCAATGCAGCTAGCCAATAAGGACAGTTAGAAAGATCATTTCTAGATAGTTAAAGATTGCCTCAAAGGATAAAGACTCAATAAAAGCTGTCTACTATTTAAAAACCCTGATCCTGCACTGTGATGTCTGATTGAAGTCATTGGTCTCTGCCAACCCAGAAGGGTCTACCTGTATATAGCTCAATAGGGGACTGGAGCCTAAATAAAAGGAAATGACTCACTCAGTCATCATTACTGATATTACCATCACTGGGAGGAAATATATTCTGTAGCGGCCTAGAAAACTGAACTGGGACTCCAGAGGCCTTGGTTCCAGTCCTACTCCTGCCATTGGCTTGCTATGTGACCTTGGGCAGATTATTTCACATTTCTGTGCCTCAATTTCCCCATCTCTAAAATGAGAAAAATGATACTGACATTATCTGAATAAAAGCAATATACAAGACCTAGCTATTATTGAAATTCTCAGAAAATATAAAAATGGGAAGAGCAAATAAAGGAACTGCCTTTTAATGTGTTTTAAAATGAGAAGCTTCATTGTGCATTGGATACAATATTTAGTTTATATTACTCATCTTTTCCCCCAGCGGTTAAGGAGACCAGTAAAATGAGAATCTTAATTCTCATAGTCCATTAGTATTTGTTAGGACCGGAAGACATTGTGACGGGCAACCACTAGAAGGCGCAGTTACGCTTCTGAGTCAACTCCAGGAGAGTGCATAATAATGGTATTAGTCTGAGAATGACCTTCTTGTTATCTGTGAGTTTGGGAACCGGTTCCCAGCTGCATGAGTGTTTACCCTGTCTGTGTGAGAATGAATGCGTGGGAAACTAAATGGGGAAACTAAGGCAGGATTGTGTAACCAACAAGTGCTGACCAATCAGTTTGTTGCTTGCTATTAATGAGATGAGTATGTAAGAGATGCAAATGAGCATGGGTATATCTGTGCTGACACACCTTTTTGGGTTGGGCTTCCTCTTTGGGCTTCTCTGGACATCGCCTGGGTGTGTCAGACATCTTGTATCGCGGCAGTGCTGGACTCGAAGCCCCCCAGCACGGAATGCCGCTCCCCTCAATAAACTCACCACTTTCCAACTAGCCACCTGTGTGAAGCCTCGTTTCTCCCGGCAACGAGATAAGCCCCCCGCAACAGTATTATAACATTTTAATTCGCATTATGACTTTCATTACTGAACACTTGAAAAACTACAGAAGAGCTATACATAGCACTACTGAAATACAGCTATACATGCCATGGAGGGAACCAGACAAACATCAAGTACCCAGCAAAACTGGTTGGGGAGGGAAATTTTTGGAGGACATGAGAGCAAACTCCTATTTGAACAAGCAACAAAATAGCGATGGAACTTTTAAAGTACAGTAAACCCTCGATTTAACGGACCTCGATTTAACGGACTTCGGATTTAATGGACAAAATTTCCAGTCCATATGTCATAGGTGAAAATTAACACCCTGTTAATTTTAAAATGCTTTTAACCAAGATTTGCTTATAATTAAACTAGCATAAGTGCCCGGTGTTGCTTGGGTCAGTCGGAGGTGGGGAGGGGGCAGACAGTTGACACCCCCTGACCAACCCCAACACCCACACCTCACCCCTCACCGACACCTTCCCACCCCCCCTGACCAACTCCAACACCCCCCAGCTCATTTACCCCCCGACCAAACCCGACAACCCCACCTGACCCCCCCAAGCAAACCCAACACCCCCACCTCACCCCCCGACCGAACCCAACACCCCCACCTCACCCCCCGACCAAACCCGACACCCCCACCTCACCCCCTGAGCAAACCCGACACCCCCACCTCACCCCCTGACCGAACAGTGTATTTAATAATCTGTGTGCTACACAGTGCACCGTGAGCTGGAGGGGTGTCGGGTTTGGTCTGGGGGGGTGAGAAGTTGTCGGGGTGGGTGAGGGGTGAGGTGTGGGTGTTGGGGTTGGTCAGGGGGTTTTGCGGTTGGTGAGGGGGTGAGGTGGGGGTGTCGGATTCGGTCGGGGGGTAAGTGAGCCAGGGAGTGTCGGGTTTGGTCTGGGGGGGTGGGAAGGTGTCGGGGTGGGTGAGGGGTGAGGTGTGGGTGTTGGGGTTGATCAGGGGGTGTTGCGGT
Organism: Sternotherus odoratus; assembly: GCA_032164245.1. Taxonomy (NCBI): domain Eukaryota; kingdom Metazoa; phylum Chordata; order Testudines; family Kinosternidae; genus Sternotherus; species Sternotherus odoratus. The sequence continues at coordinate 109,201,115 of JAVMKO010000002.1, forward strand.
TAGTGGGGGTGTGAGGTGGTGGTGTCGGGTTTGCTTGGGGGGGTGAAGTGGGGGTGTCGGGTGCGGTCGGGGGGTAAGTGAGCCAGGGGGTGTCAGGTTTGGTCTGGGGGTGTTGCAATTGGTGGGGGGGGTGAGGTGGGGGTGTCGGGTTCGGTCGGGGGTAAGTGAGCCGGGGGGTGTTGGGTTTGGTCTGGGGGGGGTGGGAAGGTGTCGGGGTGGGTGAGGGGTGAGGTGGGGGTGTTGAGGTTGGTCAGGGGGTGTTGCGGTTGGTGGGGGGGTGAGGTGGGGGTGTCGGGTTTGCTTGGGGGGGTGAGGTGGGGGTGTCGGGTTCGGTCGGGGGTAAGTGAGCTGGGGGGGTGTCGGGTTTGGTCTGGGGGGTGGGAAGTTGTCGGGGTGGGTGAGGTGTGGGTGTTGGGGTTGGTCAGGGGGTGTCGGGTTTGCTTGGGGGGGTGAGGTGGGGGTGTCAGGTTTGGTCGGGGGGTAAGTGAGCCAGGGGGTGTCAGGTTTGGTCTGGGTTGGTGGGAAGGTGTCGCGGTGGGTGAGGGGTGAGCTGTGGGTGTTGGGGTTGGTCAGGGGGTGTTGCGGTTGGTGGGGGTGTGAGGTGGTGGTGTCGGGTTTGGTCGGGGGGTAAGTGAGCCGGGGGGGTGTCGGGTTTGGTCTGGGCACCCACCCCGACACCTTCCCACCCCCCCAGACCAAACCCAACACCCACACCTCACCCCTCACCCCCCCCCGACACCTTCCCACCCCCCCAGACCAACCCCGACACCCCCCGGCTCACTTACCCCCCAACCAAACCCGACACCCCCACCTTACCCCCCCAAGCAAACCCGACACCCCAACCTCACCCCCCGACCGAACCCGACACCCACACCTCACTTACCGTCCCACCAAACCCAACTCGGATCCGTCGCGGGGGGGGGGCAGAGCCAAGGGATTCCGGGGACCTTCGCAGGTGGGGGGGGGCACAGAGCTGATGGATTCCGGGGTTCCGTTGGGAGGGGGCAGGGGCAGAGAACTGAGGGATCTCCGGGGTTCCGTTGGGAGGGGGGAGGGGTGAACTGAGCGAGTGCGGTGTCTGTTGGAGGGGGTATTATGACATCATCAGCACCTAACCGCCCAGCTGATGTGATTAGCCCTGAAAAACTTTCACCCCTGGGGGGCGTCAGAGGTGAGATCCGAAAATTTTTCGACCCTTACCAGCATCTAGACCCCAAGACCCCTAACTGTACCAAATTTCAAGTCTCTGGCTCAAACGGTGTGGGAGGAGTTCGCTGTCATACATACATACATACATACACCACTTGACTTTTATATATATAGATTAACAGGTTATTTTTTGTTATTAATTCACTGTTACAGTAGACTCCCGATTATCCGGGTGCAGGTTAACTGGGCTGTGGATTAACCGGGATGTCTAAACGGGTCGGTAGGGGAAGCCCCAAAGCGGCGGCGGGCTCAACCTTAGCCTGCTGCTGCTTTGGGGCTTCTCCCACTGGCCCCTTACAAGCTGGGGTCTCAGCCTGCTTCCTGCCTGGGTGTAGGAAACGCAGGCTGGCAGCAGGCTGAGACCCCGGCTGGCAGGAGCCTGGGGGGAAAGCCCAAAGCGGCAGCAGGCTCAGTGCTGAGCCCACTGCCGCTTTGGGCTTTCGCCCCAGGCTTCTGCCTCCTGCCCCAGTCAGCTCCCGCTGCCAGCCTGGGTGTAGGGAATCCAGGCTGGCAGCGGGAGCTCAGACCCTGGCTGGCAGGAGCCTGGGGGAAAACCCCAAGGTGGCGGCGGACTGAGCACTCAACCTGCCGCCGCTTTGGGATTTCCCCCCAGGCTCCTGCCAGCCGGGGTCTCAGCCCGCTGCCAGCCTGGGCTTCCTACACCCAGGCTAGCAGGGGAGCTGACTGTGGCAGGTGGTGAGACCACCACCATCCACCCCCACCCCCAGGGCGGCCGGCGAAACACCCCCCCACCCACCGCAGTAGACGCATGATTATCCGGGATTTTATTAACCGGGATTAAGGTTTTCCCGATCATCCCGGATAATCGAGAGTCTACTGTATAGGAAACTTTTCTGTGAAATTTAAACTTTTCATATATACTTAATTTTAATTACACAAACGTGTCTACATAAGTAAAAACAGGTAAACTAACTAATTTGTCAATTTTTTAACATATGCATTCGGAAAACCTACTTTATTATATAACGGACTTTCGGCTTTAACGGACACCCCCTCGCCCGAATTAGTCCGTTATATCGAGGTTTTACTGTACACACCAAATAAAGAACTTCAGGTTTTTTAAAATTTCAGATACATTAAGTACCTTTGCAGTTTACTGTATCTACTCTGGAATAGTGAGGGGCTATGTCATCTTTAGTATGATCTCCTACTCTCAGTTTTCTGAAGTCCTTGTTCTATCTGTGCAGGAGTCCAACTGGTAGAGATGAAGCTCTGCAGAAAATCTAAGCTAATATAGTCTTTTCCCAATGAGCAAACAACTCCCATCCATTAAAACATATGCCTGGGAAAATAGAAAAAACATCTGGAGCAGTTTCTCTGACATCTCTTTCTGGATGAAAGGCCACCTTTTGACTGATGGTGGCAAAAAATTACATTTCTTATCTGCCTTGAAAATTCATCCTTCCTGCCCTTTCCTCACCCATGTTAATATTCCACCATCCACTTAGTCTTGGTAGTCTTGCAAATACCCAATAGGATTATTCACATGCATAAAGTTAGACCTGAGGTTGAAAGTAAATTAGCAGAGGGACCAGCCTTATTTTTTTTAATAGGCACAAATATGGCACAATAGAAAAAAATACATGCACAATGAGTTCTGATAATGAAAAGACAATGTGCATTCTGCTTACTTCTTTTATGGATGTTTCTGTCTTGATAGGGTGACCAGATAGCAAGCATAAAAAAAACCGGACAGTGGGTGGGGGCAGAATAGGTACCTATATAATAACACCCCCCCCAAAATTAGACTGTCTCTTTACAATTGGACATCTGGTTACCCTTTGTCCTGAATAAAAAAATCTGCCTTAAAGTGTTAAATGAACAGATGAAGACAGAATAGAAGTAATTCTTCAATCAAATTAAAAAAGAACTGATACTGAGGTTTAAATAAATCAATATTTTTTCTCTTTTCATGTTAAAAAAAACCCAACAAAACAAGAAATCCAACAACATCATAGTTATGTATAACGGGCACCATTTACTCTTACACTTCATTGTGTTTTCAGTTACCAAAGTTAGAAAACAATCCTTTCAGAGGCTATGAGGAGAGTCAATATAATGTGAATACATGCCCGAAATATGAGTCTGATCATAGAGGTAGTGTGTATTTTGTGACATACAATTATGATATATATGATTTAATGTGAGGGTGTGCATTATCTACAGTCTATATTGGCCGATTTCAGGGCATTAAGCTATTTAACATAACCATAGTCACGTTTATATACTTCAGAGGTTTTCCTATTTAATGACGTTGTAAAAGAGAACATTAGCAATTGCTCCACAGAGCTTCCACACGTGCAGCAGACCTCTAAGAATTCACCAGCCCCCATGAGGGTTACGTTTATACTATCTTTCTTCTGGTGTTTGAATTCAACAAAAGTGACAAAGTAATAGCAATTTGTTTCTCAGAATCACTGCTGGTAGCGTGATCTACATTATATGTTTTGACCTCTTTTCTTGCATCTCCTTTTTATCTGTTTATTCCTTCTTCTTTTTTCAAATAAGTGGAATAGATCTGCTCAGACATTTGCATTCTGTCCATATCTACATTTTATAAAGGTCAGCTTTCCCATAAAAAGGGGATTATAAATAGTGCAGAAAATGATGATCCAAGCTAGCACTTTAAAAAAAGCATAAAAGTAAAGGTCATTTTCACAGTTTTATCTTGAAGGACTCCCAAAAATTATAGTGAGAAGAATGCAAGTAAGTCTCAATTTGTTTTGATAAGCTTTGGTAGGAGTTTGCTTCATCTTCTTTTTCCTATACACAGTGTTGACTTTTATAGAAAATGGCATACAGGAAAAATATAACCATTAGGTCTGCAAAGGAGGAGACAATACTTGTTTAGTTTATAATTCTCCTAATCAGCTCCTCTAAGCATTGAGCCATTTACTTTTTGACTGCAAAATGTGTTGAAATAATTATACTTGCATGGCTGTTTAGAATCTGCACTGGGTAGATGGGAAGAACATTTTTTATGACATATGAGATTTAGTTCTGAAATAAGGGAAAAGTCTGATCTTCTGCCCTCAGCCTAAATTGCTGGTTTGGACAAATGGGGAGAAGGGCAAATGGAGAAATCCTTTTTTGATCACTACTCAGAGGTGTGGAATCACCTGCAGCCAAATACTACTATACTCCTGCATGAGGAAAGAACAGGAGGCTTTGCAAAATCGAAGAGTCCATGGACTACCTGTTAAGGGTTAAACTTATTCACAGCTTTGTTTATGATTGCTAAGCAAAAAGTTTCTCTGTCATGTGCTTGGTAGATAATAGTGCCTGTGTCACTATCTCTTATGCTGACCTACATTAGACTGTGTATGTTGATTAGAACAATGAAGTCTTGTAAGAACTGTGGTTCTGGTCTGTTTTTGTTTTTCTTCAAGGTTATACTTGATACTTTGAGTTAGAGACTCGAGACCAGATGGTGACCCAGGTCAGGGACCCCTGGTTTATGTAATTGTTGATAGTACGCATGCACCTGGTAAATGTATTAACTTAGACCATGCTTCTTCTGCAAACCACTCCTCTTCTGTCTGTGTTCTATAAATCTCTCATGATGTCTTAAAATAAACTAAACCTTCTCCTTCCTCCGAGAGGAGGAAGCATGAATGGTCCTTGATCAATGGCTGTTTGTTTACTCTTCATTGGTCTCTGACAGCTTTTGAGCTATTTACCTTCTAACTCCGCCCTACCCGGAGTTTCAGGTAAGGGGGTGACACGGTCTTTGATTTTACCCCCTAACATACCCACAACCCTACCACTGGCCTTCCCAGTACTCCCATTTCTAAATGGACATTGCCTGTCACAGAGAGGGAGCTACCACATGGCTCAGCTTTGTCCCACACAAAGGTTGTGTATTTCTGAGGCAGCCCCTCACCAAAATCCTCACCTGTTGAGACAGAGAACTGCATTTCATCAACTGGCAGGGGAACTTCCAGGTCCATAGATGCAGGAACAACAATTTCATCCAAGCATAAGATTCATAGCTCACCAACACCTTGTATCTGCCTATTAACTAGTGCAAAGAGAAACATATTGAAAATGGTCCATTCAGAAGCTGTTGGAATAGAGCTACCTAGACCTTAGGGATGAACTAGGTGGCAAATGACAGGGAAGAGTGATGCTACTCTTGGTTCCCATCACTGTTCTTGAAGCAAGAGATAACAGGACCTTCTTTTCTCCTGACACTCCTGCTTTGAAAAGCTACAAAGCTCATTTATTTTGAAACTAGCATCAAGAGAGAGGGATGAAAGCCACCTAAATCTGAAGTTAAAAATAAATGTGTTCCACAAGTCTGATTTCATAATCAATAATACCCTTTTCAGCCTTTTTTAAAAAGCTTGTCAGATAAGGACTTTTTGCCTAAACCCTAAAGGTTAAGGACTATTAGACTAAGCTTCATGATATTTTTTTTTTGTTCGGGTGTTTTCATTTTGTTTTTTTAATATCAAAAGAGCACAGTGCTTGGCTTTGTCATCTCATCAGTGATACAGAAAGGAGAGAACATTGTGAGTTTTTTCCCTTAATAAAAGAAGCCTTCATTTTCCAGGAAGAGGTTAAGTTAAAAGATGGTCCCTTTGCTATAACAGTTAGGAATCCTTCACTTCTCAGTGAGGTTCTCTCCCACTTCACAGAAACTGTAGATATAAAACATGTGGGACAGATTTTTCCAATAATCTAAACAAGTCCTCTGTTACAAACCATATCACGAGGTCCAGTGATCTTATATTTTTGATCTGGATCTGGTTCTGCAGTGTGTCAGGTTGCCTGTACTTTGCCTTATTGTCCCTTGGCAGAAGCAGGAAGGATTTTAGATTTGTGTTCATCTTTCTTACAAAGAACTATGTCCTGTTTATGTTAAACTTTTTGGTCAGAATTACCCCTGATGTAAAACAACTGAATACGATGGGAAAATCCTGATCTGTGCTAGGACATGAGAGGGTGGGAGCAAAGATGGCTTTACAATAACCTTTGGGTTCATGTGATCCCTGGGTCTCAAACTTGGCCATCTTAGCATCTGGTGTAATTTAGGGTCAGATTCTAAGATCACTGAAGTTGAGGCAAAGTTTGCACTGACTTCAGTGGGGCAAGAGTAAGGGCTTTGGGGCAATTTCAGGTTTGTTCTAAGTTCTGTAGACTTCCAGTGACCTATTGGCTTTGGAGGCCATTACAGTGGCTTGGGTCACTGAAGTGCAGCACACGGTAGCCAAACACTCATGCTACACAGTGGAAGTGGTTTGGGAGGCAGTGCACTGAGCCATCATATCTTGCCATGTGCAGCCAAGTGAAATCCTCACCTACCCCATTTGTCAAATCAGCAAAGAGTAAAACAATGTGACCCACCTTTGGATTGAATTAGCCAGAGCTAGGGGTACAGTTTTTACCTACAAATCATAGCTTTTAAAATATTTGCTATAAAGCTTTTTCTACACTGCACCTCTGGGAAGGAAAAACTTATCTGAATGTAAATACCTTCTGAGGGGTTAAATAAAAGGACAGCTGCCTCACTGAGCAGATTATTAGAGCACTCACAATCAACATGACTCACAGAAAGAAGGGATATTAACATCCCTATATATATTTTGCAGATTACTCCATCTCTAAAAAAGGGGTCAGGGGAAAAGTCTGAGCAGGCCACTGAAATCACATTTTAAGATACTATAGTTAAAACCCCAGATCAGTAAGGTTTAAACATCATTATTGTCTGGTAAATAGTTGGTGGACACAGCCTCATTTCAAATGGAAGAATTTCCAAACCACAGTAGCTGCCACCAAAAAATGTAACGTTTACATTTCCGTACTTAAACTCAGGATTAAAACAAAACAAAAACAAAAAAGCCACCAATCCATATTTAGAAGTGACAAAGAGTCACTTTAGTTAGTCTTTAAGGTGCCACAGGACTCTTTGTCTCTTCTGCAATCCCAGACTAACATGGCCACCTCTCCGATTCTTCCATTCTACATTTAGTAGCTGAATTGCCAATTAGTATCAGAGGGATAGCTGTGTTAGCCTGGATCTTCAAAAGGGACAAAGGGTCTTGTAGCACCCTCTAGTCGTCAGTGGGTCTTAGCCCACAAAAGCTCATGATTCCTAAGATCTGTTAGTCTATATAAGGTGCTACAAGACTCTTTATTGCCAATTAGATACTTGAAACCAAAGGGCTAAATTGGTGCCATTGCCCCCACTGGCCTGTGATGAGGAGAATCCAGCCACTATGGAGGCTAGAAAGGATGAGCATGGGCCTACCTCCTCTGGTAGAAGGTGCACTCTCTCACATGCTAAAGTAGACTAGACCCCAGTGCTCTCTACAGCTCCTCCAGAGTCATGGCTTAGATGCGATCTGTTCTACAAAACTCTGAAATAACATTTTTGGAGCCAAACGTTCAGCCTGGTTTTCAAATATGCATGCCTATCATCTGCCAGGATCACATCTTAGATGGTAAACTCTTCAAGGCAGTGAGCACAGCTCGATTTACAGCAGGAATCGGCAAGCTTTGGCACGTGGTCCACCAGGGTAAGGCCCCTGGCAGGCTGGGCCAGTTTGTTTACCTGCTGCGCCCACAGGTTTGGCCGATCACAGTTCCCCCTTGGCCCGCACTACTTCCCACAGCCTCCATTGGCCTGGAGCAGAGAACCATGGCCAGTGGGAGCCACAATCGGTGGAACCCATGGATGTGGCAGGTACATAGAATGTGCATATACATAGAAACTGGGAGATTGTTGATAAATAATACCACTGTTTCTTTTAGTGAATTTACTCTAAAGGTGTGAAGCCTCAGTACTTGACCAAATCTACTAAAATACACCATGCAGATGCCAATGCCAAGATTCAAGTGAGGGGTTGTGACATTATAGGATTAAAATATGACCATATAAATCATTGTTGCTGCCACTGTTATATCATTTCAATAAATCCTATACAAAGAATGTCATATAAGGTGTCAATGGAAAACTTATGATTTGCTGAATATGATTATCCTATTTGTATGCATTTATCATTTTTGTATCTGAAGTTATGAATATTGAGTATGTACTTGCTTTTCAAATGTGTTTCTTCTTATCAAATGTGTTTGTTCCTGGGTAAAACCCACAAGGTACTTTACATCATGTCTAGCCAGTGCATTGTGAATGGAGTACAGTAAACCCTCGATTTAACGGACCTCGATTTAACGGACTTCGGATGCAACGGACAAAATTTCTGAGCAAGTGTGATGCATCCGAAGTCCATTTCTCGGGGGCTGGCTGCCGGCTGCCGCCCGGGTCACAGCAGCGGGCGGGCTGGCTGCCGGCTCCCGGCTGCCGCCTGGGTCACAGCAGCAGGCGGGCTGGCTGCTGGCTCCCGGCTGCCGCCCGAGTCCTGCCAGCGGGCGGGCTGGCTGCCGGCTCCCGGCTGCCGCCTGGGTCACACCAGCGGGCGGGCTGGCTCCCAGCTGCCGCCCGGGTCCAGGCAGCGGGCGGGCTGGCTGCCAGCTCCCGGCTTCCGCCCGAGTCCCGCCAGCGGGTGGGCTGGCTGCCGGCTCCCGCCTGCGGGCGGGCTGGCTGCCGGCTCCCGCCCGGCTCCCGCCTGTGGGCGGGCTCCCGGCTCCCGCCTGTGGGCGGGCTGGCTGCCAGCTCCCGCCCGGCTCCCGCCTGCGGGCGGGCTGCCCGCTCCCGGCTCCCGCCCGGCTCCCACCTGCGGGCGGGCAGGCTGGCTGCCGGCTCCCGGCTGCCACCCGGGTCCCAGCAGCCGGGACCCGGGCGGGCTGGCTGCCGGGTCCCGCCCGGGTCCCGGCAGCAGGCGGGCTGCGGAGCTGCCGCCCTGACCCTGTGGCGGGCGGGCTGCTGCTCCGACAGCTCGTGTTTTTTTTTATTATTAAATAACGGACTTTTTGATTTAACGGACACCCCCTCGCCCGAATTAGTCCGTTAAATGGAGGTTTTACTGTATTCAGATTAATGGCCCATCAACAAATAAAATGGGCCATGGAAGAAGCTTATCCCACCTGGTGGACTTTCCTGTGGACATTCTAGCTAGAATATGGGTAACTGAAGCATGCAGGGGCATGTTGTAGGAGCTGGACTTTATAACTGTTCTATAAGAATTGATGTAAAGCTTTGATTTAATTCTGTCAACCACCCTTTTTGAACAACATGCATTACAATTAGGACCTGTTATGAAGTTTAGTTAGTAAGAGACAGGATGCTGTACTGTGTCTATGATAAATAGATTAGAGAAATGTTCAGGGCCTGAAGCTCCAATGTGAATTGCTTTAGTTACAAGATTTAGCAAGGCTTGATTTACTGCTGTCTGTATACCTTTGAAGGTTTCTATGAAAGACTGTTTGCTTGAATGAGGAACACATGCATCAGGAAAAGATAATGTGTGAAGGCCATTGTTATAGCCAGACGGTCAAGGAAGAAGAAGTAAAGAGACTTAAAGACACCAGAGAACCATCAACACACATCCATAATGAAGGAAGGGCAAATGAATCAACCTGAAGTGGAGACTGGCACCCTTAAGTGATTAAATCAATCCAGGACAGGATGACCCTCTGGGAGGTGTTTTGGAATGTTAACATCAAAAGATAACACCAATTAAGGACTAACCTGTACAGCAAAATCCATAGACTTCAACGGAGAAAAAAAGACAATAATAACTAGGTGCTTTGCCACTTTGGGTTCGTCTTGCCACAACACAGAAGCATCGAATCATGACTGACAGAGCCCAGATCCTCACTTGTGCTTAATCTCACTGGCCATTAGATTGACTTGATCTACAACAGACTGGTAATTATAAACATCAACTGGAAGGATGTGTGCGTCATGAGAGTGACACTGAAAAGCATATGCTAACTGTTGTATTTTCAATAAATACGGCATATTGCCCTTTCCCCCTGAAAAGATCCTGTGCGTTTTTTATGAGCATAACAATGTGTGGCAGGGTGTGCCTGACCCAGCCTGCCGCCCCTTTAAGAGGGAGAAAAACCCTCTGCAAACCTCCCTGCAGAGAAGCCTAATCAGCCACCTGGGCCGCAGAGCAATCAGCCTGGATGGGGGATAAAAGCCTGCCAGGCAGGAAGCCCAGGGTGGTGGTAGTGTGGTGGTGTGGAGTGAGATAGAGAGAAGGAGCTAAGCTATAGAGCTGGGTATAGACCTGTGTAAACAGCTAAGCTGTAGAGCTGTGGATAGAGCAGGGCCGGTAACAGAAATTTGGGGGCCCCCTACTCTGATCATTTGGGGGGGGCCCAGCCCAGCCGGGGGCCCCCCCAGCCCAGCCGGCGCTCCCCCCCCCAGCTGACAGCAGCTGGCGGCAGTGCCGGGTCCTCCGGGAGCAGCGCGATCCGCCCTTGCTTCCCCCCCACCATGCGCACTTTCTCCCCCGGACTGCGCCGCTGCCACCGCCCCCAGCCGGGCTCACTGCTCCTGCCGGGGACACGCGCGCTCGTCCGCTCCGGAGGAGAGCCACGCCGCCTCCCTGCCCCTTCCCCGCTCTCCAGGCCCAGCGACAAGGGGGGATGACTACGGGTACTGCTGTGTACCGGGGCCCCCCTAAAGTCCGGGGCCCAGTACAGCTCTACCCGTAGTACCCCCCTGTCGCCGGCCCTGGGATAGAGCTGTATAAAGAGCTAAGCTGTAGAGCTCTGTATAGAGCTGTGTATAGTAGGTGGTGGGGTCTGCACAAGCTGCACTGTAAATAAAGAGCACTGTTTGGAGCCAAAGAAAAGTCTCCTGCCTGTGTTTGGAGTGGGGCGAGAAGGTGATCTGTCACAAATGTGACTAGGTCATATGGTACTGCACTCCATTTTGTCCCTGTATTTTTCCACAAACTATGCTGAGGGCTTTTCTTGTAACAACACAATTCCCTCCACATGATAAAACCTATAAAAGACACTTGAAACATCTCCATTTGGGATCTATCCTGCTCTGATCTCTGGATAATGGACTTACACTAATGGGAGTGTTCTAACCAAGGCACTGAAGATCTTTCAGCCATTTGGAAGCAACCAGAGACTTAATAAGCCAGCAGTTTATTTCCTCACTGCTTCAGACCTGATCCAAGAACTTTGCAATTATTGAATGTATTTGATTCCTTTAACCAATTTTAACTCTTTCTTATAAGTAAGGTTTTAGATATCAGATACTAAAGGATGGGCATCAGCACACTAATTGGGTTAAAGGATCTGGGTTATATATTGACCTGGGTATGTGGCCGATTCTTTGGTATCAGATGAATCCTTTGGCTGATTAAATTGATTTTAAGTAAACACTCATCATTAGGTCTAGTGTTTTTGGTGTTGATACAAGGATTGAAATACCTAAGGAGACTGCATTTCTGACTTCTTGCTAGCTGGTGTGGTGAGACAGACATTTACTTTTGTTTTTGGTTTTGTATATCTTATGGAAGAATAATCACCAGTTTGGGGGTGTCTGCCCTATTTCTCACAAGTTTGTCCTGGATTTGATATTCTCCATTGCGAGCCACTAAGGCAAGATGACATGGGTATTTTAGAAATTGTTACAAACTTAGATTGCAATAAGGTGCTTAAAATAACAGACTTTAAATGTACCACTATATGGTCACGAGTGTACTGGAAATATGTAAAAACATAACCCTGGGAGAAAAAGGGGGGAGGGGGAAATTACATTTAGCTTTCTACAAATATGGCATTCTTTCCTTAAATTGTGTACTGGCAGTGGGTTACTATACACAGTCTCTAATGTAGCAATCACATAAAAAACTACCTAGAATCTACACCCATACATAGGAGTGAATAGACAATCAGTTCTAAATGCAAGTGGAATGATTAATAATCTCCCTAAAAATCAGGACCACCATATCCCTATTCAATAATATTGTGTTAGAGTGGTTTCAGCACAAGTCAGTGTATGGCTTTACTGTGTGCACAAATATAACTAAACACAGTGCATTTGGAAATGGAAAATTATAGGAGACATCTCATTATGAAATTTTCATTTAGTCCTCCACGTCTGTTAGACATGTAGGTATTCTCTGATTACTCAGCTGTGCTTATCTAGCAAAGTTAAATGGTATTACTGGATGTAATACTCACATCCCTGCTCTATTTTAGTGGCATAAAAGTGCCATTTCAGTTAAAGGAGAGATGTCCTTACTATTATAAACCTCAATGCTATAAGTAGATGTTTTCCATTATAAAATGATCCATTACAACCACTGTAACCATGAATTTCCATCTTGAGTGGATTTTTTGTTTACCCCCTTTGTTAAGCTGCATTTTATGTTACATTTGAGATTTTTCTTCTCCAATCTTTGGGGCGGGGGGGGTGGGTGAGAATTGGAGTTTATCCTAGAAAACTTTAAGTGCCTAAGCTCTTTACTTGTATTTACTTTCTAAAGAGCTTTGTAATTATCTGTATAACTGCAATTTTAGTTCCTGTAACATACAGTACTTGCATGTAACTATTGTCTATTTTTTTCCTTTATGTACAGATACCTTATTGTATTCAAGAACTGACAAGCCTTGCACTGCAAGCACAACCTCTTACTTCTATAAATATATGTTTGCAGGAATCACGTGTGTTACATTAGAAGGTGCTGATGACATTTTGGAATTAATCACCATGATAAAAATAGTTCTGATTGTACTTAAAACATGGTAAGCATGCTTATATTGAAAAGCTATTCTTCTGAAGTTAAGGAAGCTTGAATGGAATACCAGGCTAATCTTGGGTTGTTCATGTTTTGGGGCTTTTTTAAAAAAAATCCTCTCTATAATTACCCATGTGCAGAGGGAATTATTATATCCAACTTCAAGCGATGGAGATCCTTGAGATGGTGATAGTAATAGACACTGAAGAGAAGCTTGCTGTTGCAGAAGAAAATATGCACATCTCTTATTTTTATGGATGGGGAGGCAGAAGGGGACAGGGAAGAGGAGAGAACTTGGTAGTAGCATTGGAATAAGAGAAAACAGGGACTACAGTAAAACCTCCATATAACGGACTAATTTGGGCGAGGGGATGTCCGTTAAAGCCAAAAGTCCGTTATTTAATAATTAAAAAAAAACGAGCAGCCCGCCCAAAATAGTCCGTTATATTGAGGTTTTACTGTATAATGCTAAACTATCACGGCAGCCGGGAGCCATGAGTCAGCCCGCCCGGGTCCCAGCAGCTGGGACCCGGGCGGGAGCCGTCAACCCACCCACCTGGGTCCCGGCTGCTGGGACCCGGGCGGGAGCCGTCAACCCGCCCGCCCGCCCGGGTCCCCGGCTGCTGGGACCTGGGCGGGAGCCGTCAGCCCGCCCGCCCACATGGGTCCCGGCTGCTGGGACCCCGGCGGGAGCCATCAGCCAGCCCGCCCGGGTCCCGGCTGCTGGGACCCGTGTGGCAGCCAGCAGCCAGGACCCGGGCGGGCTGGCAGCGGGGAGCCGGCAGCCAGCCCGCCCGCTGCCTGGACCGGGGAGGCAGCGGGGAGCCGGCAGGCTCATAAATTTTGTCCATTGCATCTGAAGTCCGTTAAATCGGGGTCCGTTAAATCGGGGTTTTACTGTACTAAGAAGCTTTAGATTCCCACTATTTATACTCTTTGTCTCTGGCATCCTATTTTCTTCCTCCACAGCCATTTGATGAGCAAAGGAATGGTCCCAGAGGCCATCAAGAAAGGAAAAATTTTAATGTTAATTTGTGATGCCTGTCTTCTGAGATCTTGCAAATGAAACTTCCCCTCAAGACATCAGGCATGCAAAAAACAGAGGAGTGGAGAAGCATATGATAGATAGATACACAGGTTCATTGAACATAAATAATGGAGATGACTCTGGTCTGGAACACAAAGGTGAGATCTAGAACAAGTGGTTGAAGAGAACAATGGAACATTCAGCTGATTTATCTGTGGTGTTGTAGCTCCCGATAAAAGCTGGTCACCAGATCTCCTCGATGTGAGACCATTTTGTTTATGCAGCGTGCAGGTTCTGATATAATTACAGCATGATTCCAGTTAGCTTCTGTATCACATCCATGAGCTATGAGCTATGATTGCTTATTGTGTTTTTAAAACCTATGCCTCCCATTAATCTAATTGTTGCTCTTGTACCTCCTATAGCATCAATGATGGGATCACTAAATCTGCAGGTACAATACAGACTCCTTCGAAACAGTATGTGCTGTGTACAGATACAAAATTAGCACCTAGATGTTTATGAACAGATACATTTCCTATCCAGAAGGAAGGTTGTTTAGTCATTAGAACAAATGCTTCTGCTAAAACATTGGTAACCAGATGGTCAGTACTGATTTAATATAACTTTCATAATTAATTTTCATAAGTTTTGGTTTCATGAGATACAAATTGAGACTTTTCTCACTTTTTGCATGCCTCTTCTAGCAAGTCAAAATGGCGGAAAATTTCATTCAACAGACAGCGAGACCATGTAATCACACAGATCTCTAGCCAATTTGATTAACAACCAACCACCAAGATACCAAGACTGGATATTTCTCTAACATGCACCACTCCACAGTCAGTCAATGTGAGACTGATTTGGCACCCATTGTCTTAAAAGATATTGTAGATTAAAACTAATCTTATAACCAACATCCAGATAAAGTGTAAATATTTATCTGAACACTTAGGGTGCAAACACTAATTGCTTTGTCCTTTTTCATGTAATACCATCATGTTCAATTTTTTTCCACTTGCAAACCTGTCACATGTTTTCTCTACTTAAAAATAGAAAAAGCTTCTGGGTGTTTGAATGGCAAAGGTAATCTTGTGGAGTCATCTAATGTAGAATTTCTGTGCCTCATTTCAGGTATGGGCAGATAACAGCAGAACCCTCTTTTGCAGTCTAATGGCAGCTAGAAATGGAATAACCAAGTGAGGGCCAAAGATATGATGTGAAAGGATGATTATCTGTCAGAAGTGTGAAACTTCATCCATATAAATACTGATGAATCTTGCACACTCAGAAGATAATGGTTATGCTCCCTTTCAATTTTTGCATAGTTGCTTTCTGCTTTGCTTAGTGTCCTTGAAGCAGAGGTAATTGGTTTTTCCTCTCTTGTAAGCATAATGTGGGATCTGACTGCTCTCACCTCATTTGGGGACACATCACACACTAATTGTAATGGCAAATCAGGATCAAAGTGTGAATACCTCCAAGGCTAGTCCTTTGTCTTTTAAAATGGTTTGTCATGTTTATCTGCCCAAATCAAGGAGTTTCCTTGACCCAGATGATCATGGAGCTGATTCTAATACTGTACCCAGACAGGAATAAAAAGTTTCTCTCCCATTTCAGTAATCCCCTAAAAGAACATAGATGGACATTTTCAGGACTTGTGGTGACCTTTTCAGCATGGACCATTCCTGATTTACTATCTTTCCTGGGGAGCTTTGTTTTTGTGTATACACCACTACCTCGATATAATGCTGAACTCAGGAGCCAAAAAATCATACCACGGTATAGGTGAAACCACTTTATATAGAGGTAGAGAAGTGCACAACCATGCCCCCCAGAGCACTCCTTTACTACATTATATCAGAATTCATCTTATATCAGACCGTGTTAAATCAGGATAGAGGTGTATTTTAAGGGATTCTATTCTTTTTGAAGATAATGGCATGTGTATTTTATAGCCTGATTTGTATGGGTAATATTACAATCGATAGAATACAAAAAGGGAAACCAACCCTATCTATAATGTAATGCAATGGAGTGGGAAGAAAAATCCTTTTTGGTTCTCTTTACCTTTCACATGACATGAGCAACACTGGCTTTCACCTGATCCAGTAAATGGGTAAAAGGAAGGATTCTATGTGAAGGTGACATTGTTTTAGTCTTAGTGAAGAGCAGGGGAAGTAACTGCTCTCATGCTGATGCAGGATTCCACCCTAACCACTGACATCAGTGGCAGGGTACATGGTAAAAACAGCTACACCATAGTTCAGAAGCACACAAAGGATGTGCTCCAACTCAGGGATTGGTGGGGGTAGGGATTGTGGTAGACCTGGATTTAGTGACAGAATCCTATGGGAAAACAGGCCAAGTTCATTTCTGAGCAGCTGAGAAGAGTTTTAGGAGCATTATAGAATCAGGATACGCCGATTTATAGTCCTCTTTAGTCCTGCATTTTTGTATTCATTCTTTAACACAAGCTATTCTGTGATGGGCACCATTTATAAATATGTCACCAAGGGTTGGAGCCTGTGAGATGGTCAGTGGACCGTCACTAGGTATTGAGGACTTTCCACTTCCATTGCCTTTGGTGTGGAATTATTCAGCCTCAAGCCCTTGGTGTACAATATAAAATACATCTTTTATTTTGGCGTATTGTTTAAGTGCAGCTTTTAAAAGAGAAAAATACAAGTTTTCTTCAAGAAAACTAAGTTTCATATTTTATCGTTTCTAAGAAATATTTATATATTCTAAGGCTAGAAAGGCCACTCTGATCTAGTCAGATTTCTTGCATAACACGGGCCATAGAACTTCCCAAATTGTTTTAAGTGTACACTAACCAGGTTGAAAAAGCCAAATTTCCAATTTCCTGCACCTTAAGTAGACAGCTACACCAATGCAAAGTGAATGCAAAATGCTACCATTCAGATTGGGTAATATTACGTCTGCTTTGTAACCATTTTAACTGACCACACACAATGAAGGGGGAGAGAAAGTCACACCCAAGTGCTCTCATGTCAGTACATACTTCTGTCCTACTCTAAGTGTGGGAATTTTATACAGAATAGTTCTTCTCTTTGTATCCCATGCATTTAAAAGTTTAAACCTGGGCCAATTTTGAAATAACTATTTGGCAGTTATCATATTTAGGACACTGGAAGACAATTAACAAGAGGCAACACACCTGTTATTCCTATGATTAGGGCAGCTCTTGTTGCACATAAGTAGGTCCCAAAACAATGAGAAAAACTTAAAATCTGCATAAATCTCTGAACTCAGGCAGTGAAAGGATTTCTGCCCCTTCCATGACGCTCTCCAGAGGATGCTAAAACTAATCAAGCCAAGCCTCTCTCCAAAGTGTGCAATCATCATTTCCCTTCAAGGGTCTCTGAAGTGTTCCAACCTCTTTGGTCATATAGCTCGATGCTTAAGTATCTATGACTTATTTCAGAACCAATGTACAACTTATAAAGGAATACTTGAGAGATAAGTCTCTTTAATGAAAGATAGATACCTGTATCTACTGTATTACTTGATTCAATTATAGATGACGTACCACAAAGCTCATAGCACTAGCATAGCAATAGAATGTCAATTAGAAATCCAAGTCGTTTTGAATTCTTGAGAAAAGAAAAGATGTAGTGGCAGCCGACCCCATCCAAAGGGAATTCAAAAGCATCCAGAGAGACTAAGACTCAGAAATGTCCAGGACTCCTTTAACAAAACACAAAAAACCCTTGATTTATAAACATATATGTTACCTCAAAAGTCCAAATACTTATTATAGCAGTTGCCATAAATGGCCTGGAGTCAGGGAGTCTTTTTAGTAAGGCCCAGGATTTGGAATCAGTATTGGGTTCTATCCCCAGCTCTTTTGCAAATGCCCTGTGTGACCCTGGGCAAGTGACTCATTCCCTCACACTCAGTTTCATTATATGTAAGAGGGACATGATAATATCCCTCTCAAGGGTATTGGAAGGATAAATTAACTAGTATCTGTAAAGTGCACCAAGATCCTTGAATATAAAGTGGTGCAAGAGTGCAAATATGCTCAATTCGTAAGTGCTGACATACTCCCATCACTCTGTCTTTTCCCACAACCCCTTATCAACTAGTCTATATTTAAATACAAGTTGACTTGCTGCTCTTTGTACAATAAAACCAGCTCTGTACAAGTGTGACCTGGACTACATCTGCAGGTAACAAAGGGACAACAAAGAAGAGGAAAAAGCTAAGAAAAAGACTGCATGGTGCCACTTAAGGAACCTATGAAACTGGAGCCAGGATGAGGCATGCTCAGTACAATGTACAGAGCAGTAGAACTGGTCTCTTCCCCTGCCCGAGACACACACATATTCCAGCCCAATCCCAAGCCTCATACCACCAAAAGAACAAGCAAATGGTAACGTGCATCATTGTGGGGGAGGGGCAAAATAAATCAAACACTCCTT
This sequence comes from Sternotherus odoratus, assembly GCA_032164245.1. Lineage (NCBI taxonomy): Eukaryota > Metazoa > Chordata > Testudines > Kinosternidae > Sternotherus > Sternotherus odoratus. Next base: position 109,219,435 of record JAVMKO010000002.1, read on the forward strand.
AACCTACCAAAAAAAAAAAAGAAGAAGAAGTAGTAGTATAGTCCCAGATAACTGATATCAGTTTTCAACTTCCACATATTTTACTGGTCTGAGATTGAGAACTTCATGATCCAGTTCTATCACAGGGCTAGGAGGCGTGTAAGCACTTCTTTTCTCATTCAGGGCCCTCCCACAGTTCTTTGTGGGCCTCTTCTTTACATCTCTATTTTTAATGGACCTGTAATTATTCTTTTCCCTGCCTGCCTAATGTTAGGATCACAAACTCTCCCTTTTTTTTCCCCCTTCCCTTATCCACCTTAGCTCCCATTAAGCAATGAGAAGTCCTTTTCAGCAAGGCAAACAAAACAAGACATTTGAAATTTGGAGGGTGAGCCTTTGTGAACTTATGACAAGTCACATATACACACACAGTCAAAGATGGGGGAAATGTTTGAACATTAACTTCAAGACTTCTCTGATTTTCATCAAAGTTCCCAAGGGAAAAAAAATCTGAGCTAGAATGAAATGCACTAAATTTCAGGGGATATATTCCTTTTTGAGGCTATGGGTGAGGTTGAATTTTCAGCAAGAGGATTGATTCAGCCTCTAACTGTGGAGCAGCTACTACCCACTCTATATATTTTAATAATTTAAGACATGACTGTGCAAATACTCACACATAAGCTTAGCTTTATTCCTGTGAGTAGTCCCAGGGAAGCCACTGACATTTACATATGAAGCCAGTGGGAGTACTCCACTGAAGAAAGATAAACTCATGAGCGTTTGCAGGATCAAAGAATATTTTGTATATTTAAGTTAGAGCAAAGATTATTCATAAAAGCGCTATAACAGGCTCTCACCTCATCTGATGACAGATTCTGCACTGCCTCAATTCCTCCACTCTTGGATGCACCAAACTCTGACCAAATAGTTCCCATCAAAAAGTCTAACAAAGGTAAAGCAAGTGTCCAGAAATCACATGCTTAGTTTTCACTAGTAGAGGGTGTGCCCTCAGTAGGCCTTAGCTCCTCTGTAGCCTTCACCTGGGCTCAGCGGTCCATTACAGGAGTTTGTTTGCTAGATTACCACAGGGCAATAGAAAGAGGACTTCGTCCCTCTCTCACCTTAAATACCAGCCTAGACCCCTAAGCTAGTAAAACCATTGGCTTCCTTCAACAATCATTCACTCTACCCTGCACAGGCTGCTTCCTTCTAGAAATTCTCTTCTTCAGGCCTAATTCCCTCATCAGGGAGAAATTATCCCCCAACTTTCCTTGTAGGTATCTCCTCTGGCTACTTACTCCTTTGGTTATTTCTAATCTTGAGTGCCCTGCAAATATCTCATCTCCCTGAGTAAACAAATTCCTTCTTACAAGAAGCACTTCCCCATGTAACACTTTGCCTGATCACTTGACCCCAACCAATCATCTGACCACAACCCTATCTGTGAGGTGGATAACTAGGCATCTGTGAAGCTGAGCCAAACCCCCTTTTAAGGAGCCTGTGAAAGGCCCCAGCCCTGCAAACACTTACCCATGTGCTTAGCTTTCTGTAGATGAATAGACCCACTGAGGTTAAGAGGACTTCCTACATGTACAAAATTAAGCGTGCAAGTAAATATTTTTTTAGGATAGCAACCTTATCTTCATAATGGAAATAAATAACTATTGAATAATGTAACAGAAAAACAAACTTGTGGCTCCCCCACTGCCCCATCCCAACTAAAAAGAGTATCCTATCTTAGTGTGTTCAACCCTGGAGAAATACCTAAAACAGTCTGGGGGTAGATATGTGTTTTTCATGCATTGCATTAAAGTTACTGCATACTGTTAGTTTAGAGACAGAGAAATAATATTAATGATATCTAAGATATTTGCTGTGGCACTTCCTATTGTATTTAGACTTTATGCAAAATAAACTACATAGCATGGGAAAGTAAGTTGCATATATTTATAGACTAACTCTCAGATGCAGTTATCAGTTTGTTGTTGGCAATCATTTTTTCCTCTTTTCATCCCCATTAAAATTAAAATATTGACAGAACAAAATAATAAAAGGATTATATTGATATTGGCTTTTTGCATGAATGTAGGCTGCATAATCCACATCTTCAACTCGGTGGAATGTTGCTGAAGTAAAATATGAAAAATAGACCAAAATTCAATGCCAGTTTTTTTTCCTGCTGTTTTTTATGTACACAGGCTAAAGCTAGAGGTAGAGGCTTCAAGTGCTGAGTAGCAGATTTTTGTGCAATAACTCTCAAATATTTAATACAGCCTACAGGGAAAGTGAATGCATTAAGATGTATTTATATTGACAAAAGGGTGATTCTTTGTAGTCCAGGAGAAGAAATCTGCCAGGATCCACATACTGTAAAAAAATGACTGGTATCTGACCTAGTTGGAACAAACATCCGGAAAAGCACATCCCTTGTAACTGATATTGCCACAGTGCCACTCCTTGCTGACCAAGGTTGTGTCACCCTCACTCCCATGACAAAAAATGTTAAGTGGCTAGATGGAGCAAGACAGAAAGAAGAGGGAGATATATGGAGACTGTTGCCAAATGGGACAGAGGGATAACCTACTGCGTAAAGAGGCAGACTGCATAGTGAGAGAAATAGCACAAACAAAGTCAAAATAAATCTGTTGGCACTACAGCAGAGCTCAGTAAGCAGCAGGAATGTGACTGTGAGGTTAGCTTCTCTTTCTCTGTTCAGTATGTGGTGTCTTCATTACCACTGAGAGCATAGAAGCAATGAAATCGGTTTGGAGCCCTTTCCTACACACACTTTCCCACACATACCAGTGATTCACTATAGGCTCTGCTATCTAGGTTCACCTCTCTTTTTCTGTTGCTTTTTGTCTCACACAGATGTGATGGGGGGCAGAGGGAAGGGGAAGCACAGGGGCTACATACCATGTGTGTTCTAGATCAACTACTTCTAGTGAATTTAATTGTGGATATTGTGTCATTTGCTGATGTTCGCAACTGTATTAGACAATATAAAGCTTTGTTTTCCAAACAAGTACTTTAGGGATCAAATTGCCAGGTTGATGTATATAAAAAAAGGTTGCTTACTTGTTCTGTTACTTTTAGACTCACACTTTAAAGCCAGAATGGACCATCATGATCACCTTATCTGACCTCCTGCACATTGCAGGCCACAGAAACTCATTCGCCCACTCCTATACTAGACCCATAACCTCTGGCTGAATTACTGAAGTCCTCCAATCATGATTTAAAGACTTCAAGTTACAGAGAATCTACCATTTACAATAGCAGAGGTAACAAAGTCCTGTGGCACCTTAAAGACTAACTATAAAGGTGCCACAGGACTTTGTTACCTCTGCTATTCCAGACTAACACGGCTACCTCTCTGATCATTTACAATAGGTTAAACATGGTAGTGACCTGTACCTCATGCTGTGGAGGAAGGCAAACAAAAATAATAATCCAGGATCTCTGCCAATCTGACCCAAGGGAAAATTCCTTCCTGCTCCAAGTATGGAGGTTAGTTCAATCCTGAGAATGTGGATGAGACCCAGCAGCCAGACACCAGGGAAAAAAGGCTCTGTAGTAACTCAGAGCCTTCCCCATCCAGCGTTCCCTCTCCGGCTGTTGGACATATTTGCTACTGCAAAAGTGACTGTTGCAGGGGGCTTATCTCGTTGCCGGGAGAAACGAGGCCTCACACAGGTGGCTAGTTGGAAAGTGGTGAATTTATTGGAGGGGGCGGCATTTCATGCTGGGGGGCTTATCTGCCAGCACGGCCGCAATACAAGATGACTGACACACTCAGGCGGTGTTCAGAGTGCCCAAAGAGGAAGCCCAACCTAAAGAGGTGTGTCAGCACAGATATACTCATGCTCATTTGCATCTTATACATACTCATCTTATTAATAGCAAGCAACAAACTGATTGGTTACACACTGTTCAGCACTTGTTGGTTACGCAGTCCTGCCTTAGTTTCCCCATTTGGTTTCTCACGCATTCATTCTCACACAGACGGGGTAAACACTCATGCAGCTGGGAACTGGTTCCCAAACACACAGATAACAGCAAGGTCATTCTCAGATAATACCATCATCTCCTGGAGTTGACTCAGAAGCGCAACTGCACTTCCTAGTGATTGCCCGTTACAATGTCTTCCGGTCCTAACAGCGAGAAAGAGTCTTGTAGCACCTAATAGACTAACAGATTTTAGGGATCATGAGCTTTCGTGGGCTAAGACTCACTTCATCAGATGAATGTTGTGGAAATCTCCAGAGGAAGGTATAAATACACAGGCAAGAAAGGTAAATTCAATCAGGGGTGGTGGTGAAGCCCACTTCCAGCAGTTGATATGAAGGTGTGAACATCTAGAGAGGAGAAACTGCTTTTGTAATTGGCGAGCCATTCACAGTCAATATTAAGTGCAGACCTAATGGTGTCGAATTTGCAGATGAACTGGAGATCAGCAGTTTCTCTTTGAAGTCTGGTCTTGAAGTTTTTTTGCTGCAATATGGCTGTTTTTAGGTCTGCTATTGTATGTCCAAGCAGGTTGAAGTGTTCTTCTACTGGCTTTTGTATATTGCCACTCCTAATATCTGATTTGTGTCCACTTATCCTTTTACATAGCGATTGTCCAGTTTGGCCGATGTACATAGCAGAGGGGCATTGCTAGCACACAATGGCATATATTACATTGGTAGATGTGCAGGTTAATGAACCAGTGATGGTGTGGCTGATCTAGTTAGGTCCTGTGATGGTGTCGCTGGTGTAGATATGTGGGCAGAGTTGGCATCGAGGTTTGTTGCATGGATTGGTTCCTGAGTTAGAGTTGCTATGGTGCAGTGTGAGGTTGCTGGTGAGAATCTGCTTCAGGTTGACAGGTTGTCTGTGGGCAAGGACTGACCTGCCTCCCAAGGCCTGTGAAAGTGAGGGATCATTGTCCAGGATGGGTTGTAGATCACTGATGATGTGTTGGAGACGTTTTAACTGAGGACTGTAGGTGATGGCCAGTGGTGGTCTGTTGGTTTCTTTCTTGGGTTTGTCTTGCAGCATAAGGCTTCTGGGTACGCGTCTGGACCTGTTTATCTGTTTTCTTACTTCCTCATGTGGGTATTGAAGTTTTAAGAATGCTTGGTGAAGATCTTGTAGGTGTTGGTCTCTGTCTGAGGGGTTGGAGCAAATGCAGTTGTACCTCAGTGCTTGGCTGCAGTCAATGGAGCATGTAGGGTGGTGTTTATGTGAACATTACTTATTTGTACCGTGGTGTGCAGGTAGCGTACCTCTCGTGTAGACTGGTCCAGGCTGAGGTTGAATTGTGGTGGAATTCTTCCAGAGTTTCTTTCCCATGGGTCCAGATGATGAAGATGTCATCAATGTAGTGTAGCTAGAGAAGGGGCATGAGTGGGCGAGAGCAGAGGAAGCATTGTTCCAGCTCAGCCATAAAGATGTTGGTGTATTGTGGGGCCATGCGGGTGCCCATAGCGGTGCCACTGGTCTGGAGGTATATATTGTCGCCAAATTTGAAATAATTGTGCATGAGGATAAAGTCACAGAGCTCAGCAACCAGTTGTGCTGTGGCCTCATCGGGGATACTGTTCCTGACAGTGTGTATTCCATCTATGTCTGGGATGTTTGTGTAGAGAGCCTGTACATCCATGGTGGATATTTGCCACTATCAATCGCATATCGGCTACATGCCATTTTAGGTAGCCTCATCATACCACCTGCTCCATAAACTTATAAAGCTCAGTCTTGAAGCCAGTTAAGTTCCCCACCTCCACCCCCACTACTCACCTTGTTGTTCTCTTAGTCTTGGTTGCACACCATATTCCACTCAGGTGAGTTTGCACCAAGAACCCCAGAGTCAAAAAATTTCCCTTTAGCAGTACCTTGTTGGGGCAGAGCAGACACCCTGCTTCTCCTGCTAGCCCCTCCTGAATTTTTATAAGGGTAATGCCATCCTGACCCCCCCTTCAGTTCCTCCAAACTGGAAAAGCAGGTTTAAGACTCCGATGGAGAGGGGATGGAGAGTGAGTCGTGGAATACTTGTCTGCCCTCACATCTCAAAGGACAACTATTACAAAACACAGATGTAACCATTTTTTTCTTCTTCAAGTGCTTGCAGGCACGTATTCCATTCAGGTGACTCCCAAGTACTGTTTGGAAGTGGGATCTAAGTCTACTTGAACAACAATCAAAGTTGCATCAGATCAAGAGGCCATTGTTACTGAATAGGGCTGCGTAACTATATATTTCAGATGAAGCAGGAGCTCTACAAACAACCCAGAGGCTGTGAAGGAGAAGTCACGGCAGCATTACCTTTATACAGCTTCAGGAGGGTCTACAACAGTGTGATTTCTCTCTCGTCTTATCCCAGTGAACTGCTAGGCCACTCCAATCCTTGACTCTAGGAGCCAGCCTTACTCTGCTCTGCTTTGAGAACTCCCATTCCTGGGCTGTTCATGCACAGCCTCTGGCATGTAAGCTGCTCCGAGATATTTGCAAATGAATGAGAGTAGTGTATATCTGTGGTCCCAGAAACAACCCTAGGAACCTCCATCTTGCCATGTCCAGTTATGCCCATTGGATGCTGAAAGCTAATTGAGTTCATCAATTTAATAAATAAATTGATATTTACCAGACTTATTATCCCAAGGAGTGTCTCTGACATTCTTCAATCTAATGCACTGCTTCAGGTAGAATAAACAAGCAAATGTATTAACTATAAAGATAGGTTTTAAGTGACTATAAGTCAAAGCATAACAAGTCCAATTTGGTCAAATGAAATAAAAACAAAATGCATTCTAAGCTGATCTTAACACTTTCAATGTCCTTAGAAACTTAGATGCTTCTCACCATAGGCTGGCTGGCTGCTCTTCAGACCCCTTTGACTAGTGCTTCAGTCACTTGGTATGGTGTCTGTAAATGTAGGTGGAAGAGAGAGGAAAATCATGGCAAAATCTTTGCCTCTTATCATGTTCTTTCTTCCCTCTTGGCTCTCCTTCAGAGTCAGGTGAGCATTACCTCATCACAGTTTGAAACTGATCAAAGGAAGGGGTGTGTCTCCCTTAGGGGGCCAACAGATTCTTTTATTCCTGCCTTGGAGAGCACCCTTCATTCCTGTGAAGCTGGGCTGGGTTTGTCCCATCTGAGTCCTGATGAGGTATTAATTGCCCCTCTGCTTCTGGAGAGTTTTTGTCTTGGCTTGCTTTAAGTCAAGAGGATACATTTTCAGCCTCATAACTATATACATGAAATTATAACCTATAACAACATCAGTACATCATGAGCTTTCTGAAGACACCTGATATGACAAACTTTGCATTGGAGACCACACAATCATTTTATAAAGCTGAACATGGGGGGTGTAGTGTGTTTCCTCGAGGTACAGAGCATCACAAACGGATATTACTAAGGGAAAAATCTCGGATGCCAGTGTGATTTTTTCTAACACATGTGAATGGACTACATGTCTGCAACTACTCAAGAAGAACTTGGTAATTTATGCAAGTACAATAACTTGCATGCTGAGAGAGAAGAAAGTCAAGGGTCCATCAGGAAAAACATTTAACAGGAAGATGAAATAGGTCTTAAGATAAAGCAGCCCTCTCTCCCTGGTGCCACACATGTGCCCCTACTGGTTGCTTTCCTGTTATATTACTCCATGCTGGGCCTAGAAATTTCACCAAAATTAATGCTTACAATCACTCATGTAGGAATTTATGTTTATTCATAACCCCATTTAAGACAAATCTGAATTTGATATTTTTTTTAGCCAGATAGTCAAAGTAGTCAATTTTAGTTGTATTTAATACCCAACTCCCTTACTACTTCGTGGACTTTGACTTCCTCTGTATCAGGACAGCATTTAGCACAGTGTTGACACTACATATAAGTAGTTACTTTACTTAAGTCAGTGCTGAATTTTGATTCTCAAGTCTTCTTGATGATAAACCTTTATTGTATATTTGGATAGTGTCTGAACATTTTTTCCAATAGTTTCAAACTATATATAAATCCTTAGTGAAATACAGCCATCTCTATGATTGAGAGAGCCAACTAACAGCACACAGCATTATAGTACAGGAAGAGAGGAAACTTGAACCAAGGAAGACACTAGGACAAATCCCTGCAATTTCAATACGTTGCTATGGATTCTTTTTTTATTCTTATTTTAGGTGGTGTAACAAAGACCCTCTCTTTAAATTACATAAAACGTGAGTGATATTTCTGGAGTTGGCGCAAAGGAGATAAGAAGAAGGTCATTTATGTAATACTGCCTATCCCTATTGACATTGAAAAGTTCCCTAGCAATATAATTAGGCCCAAATTCTACCTGAGCATTCTCCCTTGTTGTCACTAGAAAATTAGGTTATGTAAGAAATTTTAACATAATGTCAGCAGGTGCTGGGTAACCCAATAATTCCTGTAGGTTTTCTCATAAACAGATAACATGATGCTAGACATGAGAGTCCCTGTCAAAACTAACTGCAAAGTTGTATTTAACAATTTGTTAGTTAACATGACTCCTCAAGGTTGTGCTTTAAAACAATGTGATTTTAAGTGTAGGAAATCTCTTAGGGTTCCTGATGAAATCCAGAGGAGCTGAGTATACATATCAATGGCAGGATTTGGACTTATAAATAACAAAAATATTATTATAAATATGTTTCCAAGATCTGTTTCCTGTTAATCACTAAAGTTTGTGCAGAAATAGGGATGAAATAGTCAGACAGCTCTGTCAATATCAAGCCATTTAAGATTTTAAAGAATTCCTTTGACAATGCTGCTAAGAAGGCAGTTCTCAATTCATTTAAAATTATTAGAAAGATTTTTGGTAATTTTTCTAATGGCCAATGAAGTGTAGTCTCTGATGCAGGAGGGAAGCTTAAAAGTGCAGCTCTTTGTTGCTTTTTAATATTCCATTTAATATCTTCATGCTGAATACAACTTGTTTATAGGGAAGAGCTGGTTCAAAATTTTCTTTTCTTTGTTTGGTATGCAGTTTTCATTTTCAGCTGAAGAATACAATGCAATTTTTTATTTTGCATAGCTCCTTTCACAGTAACCACATCCCAAGATTTTTTGCAGAGTTAAATAATGGTAAACATCAGGACCAAAAACAAGTCCTCAGTTTCTGTGGGCAAAACTTTACATCCACGGTGAACCATAGCCACAATTTGCATCTGCAATTCATTCATGCAATTTCTTGTCATTAAAGGAACTGTTCTTCAAATGGTGTAAATTGAATTAGCTTCATTCAAGTCAATGGAGCTGTACCAATTTAGCTGTAATCTACCCTGGGTATAAAATGGAAAAACACAAAAATGACTCAGTTTCAAAATCAGGACCAAAACTAGAGAAAGAGAATATCAAACAGAAAGAGAAATAAAAAAAAATTATATACGTGAGAACAAATCAACAAAGAGAAAAACACAATTTTTCACTTGAGATGAGAAGATGAAGATACAGGAAGGCATTTTCAGATGTTAGCAATAGAATGGACCAAAAAAACCCAAACAATTTCCATCCTGTAGCGAATTCTATTGTGAAATTGTTTTAATATTGAACTTTGATTTGGAAATGCCAAAACATTTTGTTTCAATCTGTTAAACTGAAGTGAAACATTCTGACATTTCTGAATCAAAACTTTTCATTTCAGTTTGTTGTCACAAAATGGAAGGTCTTCCATGACACCCCATGGTCTCTGCATAAGACTGAGCCATCTCATAGGAAATGTCGGTCAGCCTGGCAGCATCAGGGATATAAAACTACAGGTCCCATTAGGCACTGTGGTCTATCCACTGCTGGGAGAATCTGGAGTGCATCATTAGAGACATTTTCTCTCCCAAAGTACTCAGGCACATGCAAACATTAACCCCCCATCCTCCCCCAAATAGTTTTGTTTCAATTTTCCCAATGGAAAATTCCACTGCGAAAAATTCTGCTTTTGATGAAACCCCATTTTCTGACAGGAAAATGTTTTGTTTGAAATATTTCAAGTCAAAACTAGTCCAGAATGGTGAAGAGAAAAGTTCTGCACCAAGAGTGGCCTGATAGTGCCATGGACAAAAAGACTTTCTGGAGCTAGTTACACAGAGGGACTGGTCAGGAGATAACAGAGAGAAAAGTTCTATAACAGGGATCAGCAACCTTGGCACCCGGGACTGCAGGGTAAGCAGTGCAGCCCCCATTCGACCGGGACGGTGAACTGCAGTCAGTGGGAGCCGCAGTTGGTGAACTGGCAAGTAAACAAACTGGTGGGGATCGCTAAGAGTGCTTACCTTGCTGTTCTGTGTGCCAAGATTGCCGATCCCTGTAAAAAATGGTTGAAAATTATAAGATCCTAAATCAGGGGTACATTTCTGCCCAGCTTTTAAAAGAGCTGATTCAATTTTTTTTTAAAGTTAATCTGAAAGGTGTTGCTTTGCTTTCAAAGAAAACTTAAATTTAACTTTGATTCAGAACACTGACATTTTAAATAATGTTAATTATAAATTTCATATAGAAAATATATTGATATAATATAAATATTATCAAAGTCCATCTGGCACCTTTCACAAGCACTGAATTTACTTTTAAAATTTACATTAAAAATGTTAGAACAGGTGGTTTTTTCCTTTAGCTCTGACAATTATATTAAGCATGATTAATTAAAAGACATTGATATGTCTTTTTTTGGTTTACATTCAGCAAATAGATTTATTAGACTAGAATGACATAAATATATCTAACTTTATAATTTCTCTCTATATATTTTGAAGTTTTAGACTGCCACTAACCACCAAATTATCTGAACACCTTCAACAGCAAATCGATAGCACTAGAAACACCTCTAGTGGACTCCATTAAACTTAGACACTGTATGAAATATGCCTTTAGATAAGTGCTTTGAAAGTGCTTTGAAAAATAATTTATTCTAAAGATTGATATTCAGTGCACTTCTTTGTACTGCATCACAACACTGAGCAATGAGCAACAGGACTGATGACAAGATACTGTACTGTAGTTTATTGCAGTTCTTTCTACACTACTTTGTGGGGTTTATGTACTTTCAAATATCACTGCAAGCTCAGGGATGTCTGTGTGAATTTCTGAGCTGGAATCTGATGGATAACACTCTGACATGTACATTATATTTGGATTAAACAGGATGAAAACAACTACATAGACGGGGGAAAGAAAACAATACATGACTTAGTATTGGGTCTATTATCAATAAAGTAATTGCTAAGTTTTGCCCTTCAACTTCAAGGAAAGTTGCAAACTCCAACCAACTGATTTTAGAGCCTGATCTGGCAATATGATCTCCACTATATACCGTATTTTTCGGCCTATAAGACGCCTTTTTAACCCCCCAAAATATCCTCAAAATTAGGGGGGGTGTCTTATACGCCAAATATATTACTCACCGGGCAGCTGGAGCTGGGGCGGCTGCAGGTGGCCCGGCGGGCGGGGCGGGGCGGCGCTTCCCCCCCCGAGCCCACCCGCATGTGTTCGGGGCCGGCGGGGAACGGGAGCAGCTCGGGCCCCGGGGCCCCTGGGAGCGCCCGCCCGCGCGGCGGGGACGGCTCTCCCCCAGCAGCCCACATGCGCGGCGGGGACGGCGCTCCCCCAGCAGCCCGCCCGCGCGGCGGGGACGGGAGAGCGGCGCGCTTTTTGTGTGTGGTGGGTTTTTTTTTTTTTTTGTCCGGCTTTTTTACTGAAAAACTCGGGGGCGTCTAATACGCCGGAGCGTCCTATATGGCGAAAAATACGGTATTCATCTGTGATGGGATGTTAGATGTGGTGGGATCTGAGTTACTACAAACAATTCTTTCCTGGGGGTCTGGCTAGTAAGTCTTGTCCACATGCTCAGGATTTAGCTGATCTCCATATTTGGGGTCAGGAAGGAATTTTCTTCCAGGGCAGATTTGCAGAGGCCCTGGAGTTTTTCTCCTTCCTCTGCAGCATAGAGCACGATTCACTTGCTTCAGGATTCTCTGTACCTTGAAGTCTTTAAACCATGATTTGAGGACTTCAATAGCTCAGACATAGGCTAGGGGTTTACTACAGGAGTGGGTGGGGGAGATTCTGTGGCCTGCATTGTGCACGAGGTCAGACTCGATGATCATAACGGTCCCATATGACCTTAAAGTCTATGAATCTATCTTGGATGACATTCAATACCTTGCTGGTTTGGGAGCCTGATTGACCATTATGCCAGTTTTACACTAGTGTAACTCAATTTACTGCAGTATGGAATAACTGGGAGCAAAATCATCTGTGTACATAATTTATTATTGGAATATCTATATTCTCAACTGTGCCAGGACTCTATGGGTGCAATGATAAGAGGGGGCAAAGGTGTAGGGACAAGTTCCTGAGGGATGCTCAAAATTACACTTGGGCTGCAATAGTCCCCAACGAGCCATTCTGGCAGCTGGTAATTACCAGAGCACATCAGTGCTTCAGACACATCCTCAACATACCATCTCTCCACCACCCAGGGATTCCCCACACTGAGAGAATCCACAGGAGCTTTCCAGCTCTCCTAAGGCAACCAAGAGAACTGTCTGGAAATCTTGCACATAGCATTTATTTCAAATTAACTGAAGATTGGGTGTCTCTTTAAAAGACATGCTGCAGTTCAACTGTGAATTAGAGGTTTGATGCCAGAATTACTGGGTGCTGTTCTATGGCCTACATTATTGAAAGAGTCATACTAGATGATCATAATGGTCCCTTCTGGTCCTAAAATCTATGAGTCTATGGATCTTTTAGAAAGGTTTTCTTTATTCAGAACTAGCAAAAATACCCGGCGTTGCTCAGGGTATTTGTAATTGGAAACTGGGATGTAAAAAGACTACCATGTTTTTCATTAATACAAATTTTGTTCACACATCTCAGCGTTGCTCGGGTCCGTTGGATGGGGGAGAGGGAGAGAGCGGAGCGAGTGGGGGGGGGGCGTTGGAAGGGGGCAGGGGGCAGAGAGCTGAGCGAGTGCGGGGTCCGTTGGAGGGGGGTATTATTACATCATAACTATGTCACAGAGAACAGCAGGTGTTAACCTGCTGCCCAGCTGATGTGAATGGGCTTTAAATAATTTCACCCCTAGGGGGCGTCAGAGGTGAGATTTGAAAAATTTTCGATTCTTACCCTGATTAGGACCCTAAAGCCTATAACTGGACCAACTTTCAAGTCTCTAGCTCAAACGGGGTGGAAGGAGTAAGGGAACATACATACACGCATGCATACACACACACACACACATACACCATTTGACTTTTATATATATAGATGTTAGCTATTGAAGTTAATGAGCATTTACTAAGCACTAACAAAACAATTCATTTTATGCTGTCTGAATTCCTTGTCTATCCCTTCTGGTCTTAAATGTTTCAATCTACCCAGTGGCTGATCCTTTGAATGCAGATTGCCACTTCCTCATTTCCCCCCAGGCCTCCCAACCTAGTCCTACACTACTGTGCATAAAGTACATGCAACATGGGGAGTTTACACATGGGGAGGTCACCATAAACCCAGGACTACAGAACCACACAGGTTCTCCTTTTATGGGATCCTTCTCCAGTATTGAAAAGTGGGTTGGATTTGTCCTTATTTGTGCCTAGGGGATTATGGATATACATTTTCTCATTGTGCTATGCATTTGGGCTCTTCTACATAACTCATAAATCATTAGTTACACATTGAGGGTGGCATGTTCAAAACACCAGAATGAAGTAGGCACACAAGTCCCATGGGCTTTCAATGGTAGATGTTCTATTAATGTCACGTAGGGAATGTCTAACATGACTGCAACACATATCTGAGCTAGCTTTGCTCTAGCTAGCTCCAAGAACAATAGGAGTGCAGCACAGGCTGTATAAGCATGTCCAGGATCCTGGGTGTGTATTTGAGCAGCTAACTCATGCTGCTGTGGTTTCACGGCTATTGTTATTTGAGTTAACAAATCAGAGCTAACTCAGCTATGTTTTGCCTGTTAATAATATTATGTCCTGCTACATATATACTGACAAGCTAAGTAATTTTAAGTTGTCCCAAGTGGTCATTCTATTTGAGAAGTGACAAAGAGTCCTGTGGCACCTTAAAGACTAACTAAAGTATTGAAGTTAGTCTTTAAGGTGCCACAGGACTCTTTGTCACTTCTGCAATTCCAGACTAACACAGCTACCTCTCTGATTCCATTCTTTTTGAGTCTCTTGTATAAAGCCAAATGTATGTGAGAATCCTCACTTTTGCTCTCTCTCACCACGTATGTGATGAAATGTAAGATGACATGTTAATGTGTCTCCACTGACACAAACATGGAACTTCAGAAAAGATAATTATATTGTAATGTAGATTGACCATATAAAACCCACTGCTGTCTGGTACCTGTATGTTAGCGCAATGGTCCTCCCAATTTGTAGATGTCTAAGAGAACAGGCAATCAAGAGACTGGATATATATTCATCTGAGGTTAAATAATGCAGTTCTGATCCAAGCAAATTACAAAAAATGTATGGGTTAAGGTCAGAATCTCTACTAGTGAATATCTGCTCATTATGGTTTAAAGAGGTTTTACTTTTGTTCAGTTTCCAAAAAAATAGTATAGAGATTCTATGGACACATCTAAGGGAGATTTCAGTCCATTTGAATCAGGCAGAGCTCTCCTTGCCCCTGCTCTCTTCACACTCATCTTCCCCACTGCCAATGCTCATATTTGACTGTAATTGCAAAGTCACAACAACATCTGTCGATTATGTCTAACAGGGGAAAGCTCAAAATGTGATTAACTTTTCTTTTATTATATGAGCATTTCTTGTACTTCCTGTTGAAGAAGCACTTGCAAAGATGACATGTGTCCCTTTTATTTGAAACCTCTCCTCACTGAGGGTCATTGGAACATTTGGGGGTAAGCAACAGTAAGCAGATCAAGATGGAGAGGACGGATTCACAAGCAACTATGCAGAGCAATGCTGGAAGTGGAGCACAGGTGCGAGAGTGACCACAGTAGTGACCGGACCAGTTCTGCTGCTATTTCACAGCCTATCGGAAAGACTCCTTTCCCTTTGTGGTCCATGCTGAACTCTCTAGCCCACTCATGCAGACTGTGCACTAAATTGCGTACTTGTCCCACTCAGCTGGGAGCACTGATGACCTCCTGCAAATCGTTGCTAATTATTTTCAAAGTTATTGAAGTATATCTATAAATATTTCTCTGAAAGATCATCTTAATTTCACTATGATAGGGAATTTTTAGAAAGCTTTTAAAATATATATATTTATTTCAAGGAATCAGCATAACCTCATGCTCTGCCTTAATGGGTTAATCCACTCTGGGTAACACACAGCATTGTTCCTGGTGATTTTTCTGATCATATAAACAAACAATGTGTGCAATAACTATCCCATGTTTATGCTTCAATTTTATACCAGCCTATTTCACAATTCAATCATCTTGTGCCACCCCAAAGGCTGTGCTAGGGTTAGCCTTTCTGGATTCATTATATCAGCAGCTTACCCAGCAATGAGACTTTACTTGCAGACAGTCACTCTCTCTAAATCCTGGGAAGTCCACTGAGAATGTAGTCCCACTAATTAGCTGTGCTGGGGCACTGTGTGCTTACAGCTATCTACTGAACTCTGTTGTCTTTCACAAGTACTGCCAAGCTCTTTGGCCCTGAAATGAACAGTCAAGTAAATATGACATTTTATGTACTGTAGGGAAAGATGGGGCACTTATCCTGAATAAAATGGTTCCCTCTTCTTCAGTTATATTTGGGAATCTGTCCAGGTTCTTCTCATATGTCCCTGCTTTCAGTTAAAATAACTGGTTAAAATGCCATCCCCCAACTTAAACATGACACTGAAAACAAAACTGCATGAAGGATATAAGCTTCTGGTTTGCAAGAACTGGCAAAAATATAACCACTAAAGCACAGTTCATCCTTCTCAAAGACCCCACCATCTGTCCCCCACATCCCTTATCTTGGGCACTGTCTCCCTACTGTGGTTATTGGAAGGGAAATGGGCTTCAACACCTGCCCCCATCACGTTAACTGTGGCCTTCAGAGGCACTGGAGTGTCCCTCTTCCATAGAACCAAACAGCTGAAAGGCTGCCCATACTCCCAATCCGAAGACTGCCTGCAGGAGCTGAAAGCAATTACTGTGGAGAGAAAGCAAAACACTGTATTTTCTACTATAGCCACCAGCTTGACTGAGGCAAGGCCAGCAGTATTTCATAATGAGTGGTGTGGTCACTAGGGAAATGCTGAGGGCTTCCTAGCAACCATCTGAGCCTCTCCTGCACTACAGGATTTCAAGACTATTCCTGGCACTCTAACAGATCCCTTGTATTGGTCTTTACTGGCAGTACCCCCAAAGGTATCAAATAGGGAGAAGTAACAAAGAGTCCTGTGGCACCTTAAAGACTAACTAAAGTATTGAAGCATAAGCTTTTGTGTGCTAATACCCACTTTGTCGGACTTCCACTGCTTGCATCCGACAAAGTGGGTATCAGCCCATGAAACTTATGCTTCAATACTTTAGTTAGTCTTTAAGGTGCCACAGGACTCTTTGTTACCTCTGCTATTCCAGACTAACACGGCTACCTCTCTGATTCTTGACATCAAATAGGGAGAGCGTCATCTGAAAATCCAAAAGGTAGGAATAACCCAGCCCCAAGCTCCAGTAATCCAGGGTTATCAGAACATCAGTCCATGCCTAATTAAGACAGAAAAGGTAAGGGAACAGGGTGGCATGGATATAGGATGGGGCAGGGATCTGATTTTGCACCTTTTGAGTGATGAGGCTTTTCCAATTGCCTTCGCCCAGGTATGCTAAACTCTCACAGATCGCTGCTTGTGTGTGTGGTCCTGCTACAATCCCCATTCCCAATTCAGTTTCAACTGGGTCTGTAGCATTTCTCAAACATTTTGTTGATCCTCACACTTTGGTGCCCCACACATCTGAAAATCAAGCCATTTATATAGGTACCTAAATACAGACTTAGGGAGCAAAATTTAAATTCATATTCCTAGATTTTAAAGCCAGAAGTGACTCTCCCCGCTGTACAGTATACTGAGATAATTCCACTTTTCTATTTGGATCATCTCATTTGATTTCCTGCATACACAGACTATGAAATTTCACCAAGTGACTCCTCTATGAAGCCCATATCTTCTGCTGAGTTAGAGGATGTCTTTTAGGAAGACACTTAATCCTGATTTAAAGACTTCAAATGAGTGAGAATCTACCAAATTGTTAAACTGTGTGACATTATCTAATCAAAATATAACCTATATAGACTGTTGCAACCACTGTTATATATTTGTATCAAATATTGTACAAAGGTTGTCGAATGAGATGTCTATGAAAAGGCTATGATTTGTTGGGTATGATTATACCATTTGTATGCATGTATCATTTTTGTATGTGAAGTTATAAGTAGTGACTTTATACTTGTATTTTAAATGTTTGCTTCTGGGGTAACACCCACAAGATAATGCCTAGTACACCTTGGAGGGAAGGTTCAAATTAAGTGGCTCATCAAGAAACACCTGGTTGACAATGAACCATGGGAGATGCCCATCTACACTGAGTGGACTGTCATATAAACATGCTGTCTGGAGCATAGATAATGGCTTCCTGCAGTGATGGAGGGAAATCAGGCATGAACATGTCACCTGCGCATGTGACTCCAAACACATCTTGTTGCTGTAATTTTTTCCACAGTAAGAACAATAGGATGCCATCCACATAGCAAAAAGCATAAAAGGCCTTGGAAACACCTTCACATGGTCTTCAATCCTGCTTCTTACCTGTGGAGGAACTTAGCTATAAACTGAAGCTCTAAACAAAGGACTGAATGACTTATTCAAGCTGTTGATGTACTCCAAAGACTTGACTTAAGCCAGCAGTTTATTCCATCACTGTTACAAGCCTGAACCAAGAACTTTGCAATTACTGTATGTAATAGATTCCTTTAACCAATTAACTCTCACCTCTCTTTTTATGAATAAACTTTTAGATACTAAAGGATTGGCACCCCTGTGATTTTTGGTAAGATCTAACTTATATATTCACAAACTGTTCTTATGGTTAATTACCATTACTGTTAAAAGTTTGTACCTTATCTCTATTCTGACTTCGCTTCCAGATGTTCTATTTTGTTATCAATTTGTCTGTGACTTTAAAGAATCCTCTCCTATCAAAAATCTTCTATCCATCTAGGCAGGTTTTCCAGACTTTGGATAATTCTTATAACTCCTTTCCAATTTTTCATCATGCATGATTAAATACGGATACCACAATTGGTCACATTAGTCTGAAAATAGTCTCTCCCCACTGTACAGTATACTGAGATAATTCCACTTTTCTACTCTTTATTCATTATCCCTCTACTTATATAGTTAAAAATCACATTAAGCCCTTAGCCACAGCATTACATGGTTATCTTCTGGCCCTCTAGAAGACCCTTTCAATTGGTCTTTATTGGTCATACCATAGCTACTAACTCCTTTACAGAGTCACTGGATACTGTCCCTCAGCCTCTATGTATGATTTATATTCTTTGTTCCTAGATGTAAGATCTAAGATCTGTGTGTATTAAAATGCATATTATTCAAATGAGCCACCATACCAAGTGATCCAGGTTGGATTATATATCTGACATGGCCCCATCATCATTGACCAGTCTACCAATTTGTATGTTCTCTGTGCACTTTAGCAGCAATGATTTTATACTTTATTCCAAATATCTTTGGGGATTCCCACTGGATGATAATTCCTCATTTTACAACTACCTTTTGAGAGCTATCAGTTAGCCAGTTTTTAATCTATTGAATAGGTGGGGTCCTTCGTGGTGTGGGGTCATGAGTCAAACCTCTTGCAGAAGTCTAAGTCTATTGGGAAAATCCTGGCCTCACTTAGGCCAATGGGAAAGGAGCCAGGATTTCACCCATTATGTTGACAATTACCTTTAGCAACTCATTTTGTAATCTCATCAGAAAATGACATTAAATTTGTTTGACAAGATTTATTGTCTATTAGACTATGCTGGTTGGTACAAATTATGCTACCATCCTATAAGTCTTTGCTAATACATCTTCTCTCAGCTTTACATTTACCCATTTAACATATTGGCAAATTTACTGGACCCTTATTATAGCCCGCGTCGCTGTAGCACAGGTTCCTGTATAGCGTGGTCATTCCCATGGATTTCAAATTTAAATATTTAAATTGGGATCCATGACAACGCGCCCCGCATTAGCGCAGGACTGACCCGCATTAGCGCAGGACAGTGTATGGAACCCGAACCCCGGACTATAACGAGGGTCCGGTGTATTAGCTTTTTCCAGTCTGAAACTTTCCCAGCATGCCAAGATATTTTTTTTATAAATCTACATCAGTGGTTCAGAGAGCTACTGGAACAATTATTTAAAACTTGTGGGTGCAAATTAACAGAGCCAACAGCTTTTACAATAGTTAACTTCAGTAGTTCCCTAGCTACTGTTGGACTTTCAGCACCCACATTAAAAAACAAAAACAATATTAATATATATATACTTATAATATTTTACAAGTAATACAATTATTCAAGAATAAATGTTTTCCCACTTTACCATTTCCACAAGAGCAAATAAGCTAGTAACACACACACACTTAATTGCATTGGAAATGTAGATCTACTGTAGCATTTCTTTCATTGTCAAGCCAAGTTAAAGCACTTCAGTCACACAACTCAGTTTTGTTGTTTTACACTGCTTTGCTTGCTGGATATAACATTTGGGTATATCGGGCAAAAAACAAATATTCAAACATTTTTCCAACATGTTTCTGGCTGTTGCAGCTCTAGAAGTTTCTTACTTTCCTTTCCCTCTCCTCTGTTTTTCCTCTTTGGATACGTCTATGCTGCAATTAAAATCCCATGACTGGCCTGTGCCACCTGACTTAGACTCACAGGCCTTGGGCTAAGGGGGTGTTTATTTGTGGTATAGATGTTCAGACGTGGGCTGGCACTTGGCGCCTAGGACTCTGTAAGATGGGAGGATCCCGGAGCTTAGGCTGCAGCCTAAGCTAAATATCTGCACACAATTAAACAATTCCTTAGACCAAGCCCTGCAAGCCCAAGTCAATTGGCATGGGCCAGCCACAGGTATCTAATGCCAGTTTAGACATATTCATGTTTCCTCTGAATTGCAACCAGCCCTTTACCATTTCCCCCTGAACTGCACTTCCTAGGTCAGGATGCCGGATAAGGATCTTTTTGTAGGGCTTATATTCACTGATGCCAGTGGATAATTTGAGCATGCACCAAAGAGCACCCGGTGTTGTGTTACAACAACAGTGAGTGTTGGTTTCCTTCAGATCTAAAGTCCTTTCACATGTGCCTTTGTTTACTTCAATAGGAGCGGCTGGATGCTCAACACTTTTGAAAAACCTAGGCAAAGGCCACTTACTTAAGAGTTAAATATGGATTTAGGTTCCTATCTTTGACAAATTTAGCTTTTACATTCAGGGGCCATTAATAATCTTTAGATTTCCCCTGATTGCTGTATAATGTGTTACCACTATTCAACTGAATATGGGTGGCTTTTCCATTAAAAGAAATACTGGCACAGTGATTTTTTTTAATGTCATCCTAAAAAATAAAAAAATAAAAATACAACAATAATAAAATAAAATAATAAGTAACTTCACTGCTTTCACCTATTCCAGAAAAAACAATTGCACTTAAGGCACTGAAAAAGTATAAGATACTAAGAAAAAAAAAGGAATGATCAAAACTATTACATGCTTATCTACTCCTATTATTAAAATGGTAAATCCAACAGTCATCTTTACTGTACATCTAACTGGGTGAATTACGTTTATGATAAAAACATTTAAATGTTTGCCACATTTATTTTCCTAACTGAGAGCTTGAATTACATTAACTAAAATAATGTATTTATTTCACCTTCAAAGGTCAGAATTGACCCAGTTAGATGTTCAGTCTTAGTGGTCAAAGAATACACAGTAGTAATAGTAGCAACACAAACCTGTAGTGATTTCATATATAAATATTGACATAGGTGAATGATAATTAATGATCTTAATATTTCTATATCCAAGAAAAGGCGGAGACATCATTGCTGACAAAATGGATTACTGCTACCAAGGCAATATTCCATGCCACTGAAAGCATTTTCATACTCACTAGTTCAGCTTGTCAACCTTGGAAGTTAGACTATAAGGATACATCATAAACACTGGTATCTAATATTTAGAGTAGAGAACCAAGAGTCAGGAAGTCTGGATTGTTTCCAACACTGTCATGGGCATTATAACACCTACCTGGAAAATGTTTAGAATTGGAAATAATTCATATTTCTAATGTGCTTTGAGATCCCCAAATGTACTATTAAGTTAAAACAGCCTTGTAAAATCACCATGAGAATTTACCAGCCCAAGCATAAAATCCATCGATTTACTTCTTATCATGATGATTGATAATAAAGGACAAAACAATATTTCACTCATCCATGAAAACTTACTCTGAGAAAGGGGTTAAATACATTTCAAAAGGCTATGTTAACAGGATATCATTATTGTTAACAGTACTGTTATTAGTACAGAAGCATGTATTAGGGTTGCCAACCCATCAGGATTGTCCTGGAGTCTCCAGGAATTAAAGATTAATCTTCAAATTAGAGACTCTATCATGTGATGGAACCTCCAGGAATATGTCCAATCAAAACTGGTAACCCTGGCATGCATTAATGGCACATCCTGTGAGGGCTATACAGAGCTACATCACCCCAAGCACAGCTCTGGGCAGGATTATGCCTAAAACACAATGCTTCTCCAAACTCCCTTGTGCACATGCGTGGTTGCTCAGGAAGCACCATCCTTGAGGATAGTACTTCTTTCTGCTCACTACTGGGAGCCTGGCCTGCTGTGTAGGATAAGGAATTGTACCCGCACCTCCTCTTCATTGCATGTGGGACATGTGCACTCCCATGCAAATGTGGCTGGTCTTTATGCAGGCCTTGTAAAGTGGGGGGGGGGGGGGGGAGAAGGAGAGAGCAGATTCCTTGCACTCCCACCCTGCATGTTCAGAAAGCAGGATACAATGTGGCCCTTAATGTCCTGAGAAAACTAGTACTTCAGTTTTTATTGCACATACTATTATTATTATGTACCAATTAAAATGTGATTCATTTTAACTAAGAAAGTTATAGAGGTGTAGGACATTATATATATAAATACTTGGCTCAGTTTACATATATGTAAAACTGAGCCAATTTTCCACATGCCCACGCACAGTCCACGACTGTATGGGCTTCTATATTTTTCCATGAATTTTTCATAGGTTCCTTTTTCTTGCCATCTGTTTGAAAAAAAGAAAGAAAAAAAAAAGAAAGGCAGTGTGCAGCTATTCAACCCAGCTCCATAGAAAATGAATTGATTAGAAAAGCTCTCTTATGCAGTAGTTCTTTAGTGAAATGCAGTGATGTTAAATGCCAGTGCTGCAGCATTTTCTATTTAGTATTCATGTCATGGAGGCAATAAAAGTCTCACGAATTTTGAGAACTATTTGAGTGGGTAAGTTGTTGTAATTAATGTTTCCTGCCTGATTGCATTTTGCTTCCGCACCTTCCATTTTTAGTCTTCATGAAGCAGTGTATACAACTTCTACTGACACCCCACATATAATTATAACTCAGTAAAATGAGACAATGATATAAACTCACATGTAGATGATAGTTATGAACCATGAAAATGTGTGTGTGTGTGTGTAAAATGTCTCAGCTTCTCAATGAAATCATGCCACATGAGAATGACTTTATTATTTGATTTCCTAGGACAACAATATATTGTAGTCAACAGATTGTATGAAAATACCTGGAGAATTCAAGAAAATAAATCGGACCATGGAATTTAAAGTGGTTTAAACCACAGAACCTGAATCATTTTAAACAAGACTGAACAAGGCAGTTGGGGGTTATAGGGTAAGGGGCAATCCTATGTCTGCCAAAAGATAGACAAGACAACATAATATGTCTGGTCCACCCTCTAAGTTCATATAGCTTTGTCATACTTATCTGCTCTCTTGTGGGCTGCCCTCCTTCACCATTCCCTGTTTCCTACTACCAAAGGATTTGCTTTTTTTAATATTATTTCTGAGAATTAAAGCCTACATTTATCAAGGTACTTAAACATATACATAACTAACTACCAGGGCCGGCGACAGGGGGGTACTACGGGTACAGCTGTACCGGCCCCCCCGACTTTAGGGGGGCCCCGGTACACAGCTGTACCCTTGTCGTTCCCCCTTGTCGCTGGACCTGGAGAACGGGGAAGGGGCGGGGAGGCGGCGCGGCTCGGGGGAAGTCCGGGGGGAGAAAGGGCGGGGAGGAGGGGGGAACAGCAACGGCGGCTCGCGCCGCTCCTGGGCTCTCGCTCCCGCCGCCGCCAGCTGTCAGCTGGGGGGGAGTGCCGGCTGGGCTGGGCTGGGGGGGGGCCGGCTGGGCTGGGGGCCCCGCAGCCGCTGTCGGCTGGGCTGGGGGGGTCCGGCTGGGTTTGGGGGGGCCCCAGCTGCTGTCGGCTGGGCTGGGGGGGGGCAGCTGGGCTGGGGCCCCCCCAAACTATCAGAGTAGGGGGCCCCCAAATTTCTGTCGCCGGCCCTGCTAACTACAGGAGCAATTCCACTTGCATTAGACTACTTATATGCTTAAAATTACACACATGATTAAGCTGCAGAATCAAGGAGTAAAATGGGACCAATCCAGCCATCCTCATTCAGGGAGAAAGATTTTGCCAAAGTAAGGAATTAATAAGTACCAAGCCAAATATCAGTATAGATAAAGCAACTCTACACCTGATAGGGTGGGGGACAAAGGAACAGTACTATTTGTGTTGTAAGTGATCTATAAGCAGCACTGCATTCCAAATGAAAACAATGCACTTCACAAGCATTTTAAGAAGCACTGAAATGACCACTTGTGCACTGCAATTTTCCATAGATATTAGCATTTGCTAAACACTAAGTAATTTGCAGAAGCAACAAAGAGTATTGAAGCATAAACTTTCGTGGGCTAATATTCACTTTGTCGGATGCATGGAGAGGCAAGTATGTAAGCCTCTGCATTCATCGTATGCATCCGATGAAGTGGGTATTAGCCTATGAAAGCTTATGCTTCAATACTTTTGTTATTCTTTAAGATGCCACAGGACTCTTTGTCGCTTCTGCAGATCCAGACTAACACGGCTTCCTCTCTGATTCTTGACACTAAGTAATTTGTAATTCCTGGATTATATAACTATAGAAATGTTTATTAAACAGTTCTGCTACTACCTCAGTTATAACCGAAAACAATCCTGTAGGGGCTATTTTGTTTGCCTTCCGAGAATCCAAGCCCTTCTGCTGAATGTCACCTGCCCTCATCCCAATAAAATATTTGTTCTTTTTTCTCTACTCCCTTTGCAATTTCTCTGCATATTCACATATATACAGAACAGAAGCCACCACCCTTGTCCTGGAAAAGCATCTCAGATTTTCATTTGATTATTCTATACATGCCAAGCTTCCACAATTACATAACCATCACAAGACACATCCTCCTCCCCACACTTTCACTGTAAACCATACATTTTCCATACAGGCATATGAAGGCATTTATTGCTACTACATGCAAAGTACAAAGAAACAGGCATATCTGAAACCTAATCTTTGTGCTATCTGCTTTGTCAAGCTGTGCTTCAATTTATTTTGAAATGGTCCCAGCATACCTCAAACTTGGAAATGGATTAGCAGATGCTTAGAACCTACTAATGTCTAAATGACATGTTTACAGAGCGTTACAGAAATGTCTGGAAAAAAGAAATCACTGTTGCCAGCTCTCATGATTTTATTTCAAATCTAATGTTATTTGGTATTGTTCATAAAGCCTGAGCTCCTGGAGTCATATTATTGCATGACAATTTCAACTTTTATTACCAGATTGGGGGAGGGAGGAGTAAATTTCTAGCCCTCTGTAGCTAGGTGAAGACTCCCAGCACAGCGCCTCCTGCTAGTTATCTGGGAATTAGCTTTTTTTCCAGCACGGAGCACCCTCTGAAGGCCCGTGTTTTGCCTGCCTCTAGCCCCTGTGTTCCTCCCAGACCCCGGTGCCCTTTCCTAGGGTTTCTGTCTCAGACTCTGGATCTCCCCTTCCAGGGGAACCCCCAACCCTATATCCCACCTTGCCTCAGTGGCTAATGCCAGTCATCCTCTTGCCCTCACTCACTGGGGCACACTTCAGTGTGTAATGGCCACTCATCATTCGCAAGGAGGTTGGACCAGCTGCCTCTACCTAATCCCAGGCTGCACCTCTGCAACTCCAGTGCCTGTGTAAGCCTTCACCAAGGCCTGCAGTCTGGGGGTTTACCAGGCCGGAGCTCCCCAGCTCCCTTGCCCTATTTCCCAGCACTGCTCCAGAGTACCTTGTCATAGACCTTCACCAAGGCCTGCAGCCTGGAGGTTTATCACACTGGAGTTCTCCAGCTCTCTTTGTCCAATTACCCAGCCCTGCTCTGCTCTGCTTCAGGTACCTTATTCTCCCAAGCAGCTAGGTCATTCTCTCTCCACTGCTAAAAAAAAGACTCCTTTAGCTCCTAGTCCACAGCCTCTTTTATGCAGGCCAGCTGTGGTCTAATTGAGCTGGCCACACTTGTGGCCAGCTACTAAGGTGCTTTCACTCCTTCTCAGATATAGCCCTCTCCAGGGCTGCTTTTATCCCCTGTTCTTCAGGAGTGTGCAGCTGCCCCACTACACCCACGTATCCCAGGGGTTTGGTGGCCTGCCTTATGCGTTTTGGGCACTAGGAGCTGGCAATAGTGATACATTTACCAAGCCTAGATTGAGAAGTGATTTCAACTTCTGTCCATCATTATTTATTTGACAGAAATTCTAATGATATTTATTTCCAAATATTTATTTGCAAGGCATTCTAAGGATGGAAAAAATATTTGCTAAGCAGCTGGTAAGTGTTTGAAAAGTTTTAAATATGTAGCTTTGTTTGACATGGGTCATGGAGGGAAAAGGAGAACAGGTGTTATGTATTTTTGAGGCTTCTCTTTCTCACACTTCTATAGAGTAATGTGAACTCCTGTTTTTAACACACTGCTAAGTGGGACAAAAAACATCTTGAAGCAGCACCGAAAGAGAACAAATTTAATTTACTGAAATGTCAAATGAATTTAAGGGAACATTGTGATTGGTTAGGGTGCAATTGTACATATCTATATCAAACTACAAACACTTTGGTTTTGTGAATGCCATTTTGATTATAAGTCTACTCTGCTTACACTTTTGCCTTTTACCCTCGGTCTTGTAGCTAAACAGCTCCGGTGTCAGGAGAAATCCTTGCACCAACAAAGGGCTAACAATGGGGGGAAAGGAGAGCTGTTAACCTAAATAATCTTTCTTTCAAATGAAAATGCCCTGGGACAATAAGCTTGATAGTGCCCAGAAGAACCAGTTCTGTCAAGTGAGCCTGTAACCAACTAACCTGAGGAGTAAGGGGGTCTGAAATTTTATTAAAAGGACTCAACTACAGCAAGAGGAAGCAGACAAAGCTGGGTAGGAGGTAGAAGAGAAGGAATTCTGTACCCCCTGAAGAGACACTGACCAAATCCTAAAGTGCCCTTAGAGTGGTGAGGAAAAATTGGTAGTAATTTACAGGTTGGTTTTGTTGGTTTTTTTTAGTGATTTCGATATCTTTTGGGATGTTTATGAGCAAAGTGGATGTGTATGGAAACATTTCTTTGCAGAGTACATGGATTACTTACTTTCAGTATCACACAGTCCCCACACAGGGAAAAAACAGTAATCCAGAGAACCCATATCTTCAGTGGAACTCTGGAAGCTTTCAGTGGAACTTTGGAAGCTTTACTGGAGAGGCATGAGAAAGTTGGCAGTGGTCTCAGGCAGTTGGACTGTGGGGTCTCAGAGATGCCATCTGAACTTGAAGTGCATACGTAGAGGCCCTTGGCCAGAAAGACTGTGCCAGAACTCTGCCCAGGGTCAATGAGATGCTAGAAGCACATGGGACCCTACGTGTAGGTCCAATACACCAGCCCCATGAATGTCCAGCAGGTGGAATGTATCTAGGTTTGTAACATGTGCATACTGTAGATGCACTGGAATGACAATAAAAAATATAAAATCTAGGAATGCCAAGTTATTTGCTGAATGTTTGAAAATACCCTTCTTATAATTTAGATAAATCAAATATATTATCAATAGAGATGGGCCCAAAGCAGACCTTTAAAACAAATACTCCTGAAATTTGAGTACATATAATCTGAATCAAGGTCTACTTCTAGATTTTGCAGATGATGTGAATTTTATCATGAGCAGACCCAAACCCTTGAATTTGGACTCGTTAAGAACAAAAGTAATTTGTAATTGGAATACGACATCAGAATTATGCAGTTTGAGACCATCTTGAAATTAGAGAGGTCTAAAAGGAGGGTCATCAGTTCCCTGATTACAGCATATTTTTACTCTTTGTTTACACAAATACAAAACGTAAAAAGAACTAAGCAGCAATAATTAAGTAATCTGTTTCCTAGTAGGAGTAGTATGAAAAGTTTGAGACTGGAAGCCCAATACTCTAATAGTTAAACTGAGAACATTTGGTATAAGCATAGTAAATGTTATGGTTTAGTGACTCCATAAATCAGGGGTCTCAAACTCAAATGACCATGAGGGCCGCATGAGGACTAGTGCACTGGCTCGAGGGCCGCACCACTGACACACACACACACACCCTCGCTGCCCCGGCTGTGCCCCCACTCCACCCCTTCCATGAGGACTAGTGCACTGGCCCAAGGGCCGCACCACTGACACACACCCTGACCTCGCTGCCCCGGCTCCGCCCCCACTCCACCCCTTCCATGAGGTTCCACCCCTGCCCCACCTCCTCCTCTGAGCACGCAGCTCCCCATTCCCTCCTGGAAAGCGCTAGGCACCACCAACAGCTGTTTGGCAAACAAAGCAAGAGCAATATAGGAAGTCCAGAGCTAGAAACACGCGTGGCCCAGCCAGGCAGCAGAGAAGCCTCTGCTTCTGGCCCCTCCCTCCCGCAAACTGCTATGGGGGGAACAGGAAGCCTGGCGGGCCGCAGAGAAGGGCTTCGCGGGCCACATGCGGCCCCCGGGCCGCATGTTTGAGACCCCTGCCATAAATAGTCCCCTTGATACAAGTATAAGTAAGGTTTGCAGATTAGTCCTATATATTTATTCTGGGAGATCGGGGAAAAAGTTAGAACACCAAAGAAAGAATTTTGAAATTCTTGGGAGATACCACAGGGAGAAATGATCCCCCTTATGAAGAAAGAAACAATACTTCTGTGTGAAAAGTCAAACACTCAGAAGTAAGATACTGCATGGTTTTCTCAGCAGAACTAGACAGTTAAAGCTAAGAAACATTAACTCAGTGCTATAGCAATAGAGCACCAACAAGTTGCTTAGAGTGTCTAGGAAATGATCCCTGAATTTAAAGAAATATAAATAAAACCCCAATAGGATTTAAAGTGACATGTTTTCCAATAGCTGAACCTGACCAGGCCTGAGAAGGAAATAAAATGAGATTACCTTTGACCAGACCTGAAGGAAACATAACCCCTTTCCCCTTCCATTAAAGGAAGAGAGGGCTTGACTGATTGTCTGGACACCTGTAGACATTCACCATGCTATTTTGTATGGTAACTAACAAATAGAGAGACTAAAAAAAGATTTTTAAAAACTCTGTGTTCACATATTTACAAATACAGTGGAACCCTGCTATAATGCGACAGATGGGATCCAAGAAATCCCATCATGCTAAATGCGGGGTCGCGTTATAGCGGGGTTCCATTCCCCGCCGGTGGGGGGCTTCAGCTTCTCTCCCCGCTGCCCAGCAGGGGAGAGAAGCTGCAGCCACGCGCCTGCCGGGGACAGAGAACTCCGGGGTTGCAGACTGCAGCCCGGGAGTTCTCTGTGGAAGCCACTGCCTCTGCACCTGCTTGTGGCAGGGACCATCGGTGCCTGCAGCCCCGGAGTTCCCCGTCCTGGCAGTCACGGGGCTGCGGCTTCTGTCCCAAGGGAAGCTGGGAGAGAAGCTGCGACCGGTGCTTGTGGGGACAGGGGACTCTCCCGTCCCGGCGGAGCGCGGGCAGAGGCTTCAAAGGTAGGCTGCTGAAAGCCGCTGCCCCGCACCTGCCGGGACAGGAGGACTCCGGGGCTGCTGGAGTCCCCCTGTCCCGGCAGGCATGGGACAGCAGCTTCCAGCAGCAGGGCCGGCGACAGAAATTTTGGGTCCCCTTACTCTGATCGTTTGTGGGCCCTGGGGGGGGGGGTGTAGCCAGCTCCCAGCCCCCCCCCCCCGCCCGCACCCTGAGTCCCTTGGCCCTGCCCTCCCCACGCACGCGGCCGCCGGCATGGACGGGCCCCTGACTCCGCCACCCCGTGGGCAGCCGCAGCCAAGCAGAGCGGCAGCGGCCCCCCTGGCCCCTAGACCCCTCCAAACCCGGGCCTATGTGGGGCCCCCTTAAATCCGGGGCCCAGTACAGATGTACCCGTAGTCCCCCCCTGTCGCCAGCCCTGTCCAGCAGGATTCTCTGGAAGCCACTGCACCCACACCTGATGGGGGCAGGGACCACCGGCGCCTGCAGCCCCGGAGCCCCCCTGTCCCGGTGGGCGTGGGTGCAGCGGCTTCCAGGGAACCCGCGGCTCTGCACTTTCCGGGACAGGGGGACTCCAGCAACCCTGGTGTCCCCCTGTCTGGGCAGGCGTAGAGCCGTGGCTTCCACAGGGAACTCCCGGGCTGCAGTCTGCAGCCCCAGAGTTCTCTATCCCAGGCAGGTGGGGGCCTCAGCTTCTCTCCCCTGCTGGGCAGCGGGGAGGGAAGCCATGACCCCCTGCCTACAGTCCTGAGTTCTCTGACCCTGGCAGGGGAGGTTGCAGCTTCTCTCCCCACTGCCCAGCAGGGGAGAGAAGCCGTGCCCCCCTGTGCCAGCCAGGGACAGAGAGCAAGGACTTGGGAGCCATGGTATAATCGCACTATACTGAACTTGCGTTATAGCGGGGTGTGCTATACTGGGGCTTCACTGTACCTAAGCAATATGCCTAGCTAGTTAATTAGTAAAGATCAAAGGGTCCAATCAAGCTTCCATTAAAGTCAATGGCAATATTTCCATTCACTTTGACAAGAACAGGGTCAGGCTCTAAACACAGTTTAAGTTGCTGTAGGTTTTTCCTGACTGTATGATACAATTGATTACAAACTGTGCTAAAATTAAGAAACCATAAAGGTGGCTGCTGGACATAGATTAAATGAAATGAAGTTTGATCTCTTTTCTGATATATAACTATTTCCTTTGGCAATTATATTCCAATATATTTACACCTAGTCTGTGGACCCAGACTCTGAGGTTTGCTCCAACATGCAGTGTAGATGTGCCCACTAAGTCCTAGTCATGCAAGTATGGAGGCCCACTAAGGTCACTGAGATTCTGACTATGCATAGCGTTCTATGTATTCTCATGGTGATTGAGGTTTGGCAATGTCTTGAAAGCCTGATGAAAATTAGCTTGCACGCAATGACATAGCCTAGTTTCCCTAAGACTCAGCATAAACTGAATGTCCTGTTTAAGACCTTTAATCCCTATAACTGCAGCCTGATAAGCATAATAAAGAAAAGAGCTCTCTACCAGGGTGATTGTCCCCACATGTCACAGCTAGGGCACAAATAGTCATATCAATTAAATGACCAGACATTCCCTGTAAATTATTACCCATACACACATTATTTTCATTCTTGATATTTTTACACAATTTATAAATGCAGGCCTCTTGGTCTAGAGAGGGGAGGCTGCCACCCCAAGGTGGGGAGTGGCAGAGGGTAGGGGGACATGGGACCATACAACTCCACTGGCCCCAACCTAGGGCCTTAAGAGTGACTGAATATTCCACCACTGGGTCAGCACGGAATCCAGCTGCAACATGTTGACCTTATCTCTGGAAGTAACGCAGACAGACTGGGGTTGCCTGCCCCAGTTCACTTCCTCCCCTCCACTTGGGGTGTACCTGGCTCCACGGGTGTCCTCCATTTACTGGGAGTAGAAGCCATAGGCATTCCCAGTGACTCCTCAGTGCCTGAATCAGTGGGTAGCTCCATCAACTCAGGCCAGTCCTCAGCTCGGCATAGATGCTCCACTTGTCTCCCAGCTTGAGAGTGGGCAGGAAACATCTGTCTCTTCCAGTGGCAGCAGCACAACAGAGCTCC
Organism: Sternotherus odoratus; assembly: GCA_032164245.1. Taxonomy (NCBI): domain Eukaryota; kingdom Metazoa; phylum Chordata; order Testudines; family Kinosternidae; genus Sternotherus; species Sternotherus odoratus. Next base: position 109,250,688 of record JAVMKO010000002.1, read on the forward strand.
AGATCTGCCTTTTATACTTCCAGTTCCGCCTTCTGACCTCCAGTTGGAGGGGCAAACGCAGCCTGGATCCACCTACCAGGGTACAAAACATGGTCCCTCACCCTCTGTCTCAGTGGGAGCCCACTCCACCTCATTACAAAGGAATTCCTGATTTCCCCTAAAGCAACCAGCTACAACATTCAAATCCGGGTGGGTAACTACAAATATTATACAGATGATGTATAAATCAGCTCCATTATTTTAGCCTGACTTCCTGTGGATTCTGACTGTTTATTTATAGATCCTAAGACCAGAAGGGACCACTGTGATCATCTAACCTGACCTCCTGTATAATAAAGGTTACAGGATATCTCTGAATTACCTTATGTTTGAACTATAACATATCTTTTAGGGGGGAAAAAGCCAATCTTGATTTTAAAAATGCCAGTGATCCTCCACAACCTTGGGAAAGTTGTTACGATGGTTAATTACCTTCACTTAAAAATTCACAACCTACTTCTTGTCTGAATTTGTCTTGCTTCAACTTCCAGTAATTGGATCTTATTATACCTTTGTCTAGATTGAAGAGCCTATTATCAAAGTTTTGTTCCTCATGGCGGTACTGCCAGGCTAAATCATCCCTTCACCTTGTCTTCATTAAGTTACATAGAGTGAGCTCCTTGATTCTATCACTAAAGGTCATGTTTTATAATCCTTTAATCATTCTCATTTCTCTTCTCTGAACCCTCTCCAAATTACCAGCATCCTTCTTGAATTGTGGACACCAGAACTGGACGCAGTATTCCAGCTGTAGTCATACCACCAACAAAAACAGAGGTAAAATAACCTCCTTACTCCTACTCAAGATTCCCCTGTTTATGCATCCCAGGATCACATTTCCCCCCTTTGGCCACAGCATTGTACTGGGAACTCAAGTTGACAATATTGTATGTGAAAATGTATTTCCTTATATTTGTTATACATTTGTTAGCCATTAAGTATACCAAGTAGCTTTCATCTATCCTTACACTGCATTGCTGTACCATGTTACCTATATGGGAGTGCTAGGACCTGGGGTGAGCATATGAGCATACAAAGAGTGAAATAGATAATTAAAGAAGTCTGGAAAGTCACATCCTGATCTAAGCAGGGGTGTAGTCCATGTAAACAATTATGGGTTCACGTCTGAATGCTCAGTAAACATTACACTCAGCACATCTCTACACTGTGTTTCTGGTTATTGTTCCTCAATCGATGAAGAATGGACAGGCAGGATCTGCCATTTGTCTTTTCAATCTACAATCTTACCTGATAAAGTTTACATTTCACATACACATATAAGAAACATGTACAGTTTCCCACATTCAAATGTTGCAAAGTATGAATTCCTTGCATACTACAAACTTTGTAAAATCAATGTCAATATTGCATCCGACTCTGGAAGTAACATTTTAGTATTCGCTAGACTGTCAAGCAATTAAAAAAATAATCATGATTAGTAGTGTGATTAATCACACTATTAATAATATAACACCACTTATTTTAATATTTTTGGATGCTTTCTACATTTTCAAAAATATTGATTTCAATTACAACATAGAACACAAAGTGTATAGTGCTCACTTTATATTATTATTGTTATTACAAATGCTTCTGCTATAAAAACAAAAGAAATAGTATTTTTCAATTCACCTAATACAAGTACTGTAGTGCAACCTCTCTGTTATGAAAGTTTAACTTACAAATGTAGAATTATGTACAAAAAACTTGCATTCAAAAATAAAACAATGTAAAACTAAAGAGCCTATATGTCCACTCAGTCTCTCAGACAAACAAGTTTGTTTACATTTGCAGCAGATAAATCTTCCTTCTTCTTTACAATGTCACCTGAAAGTGAGAACAGGTGTTCACATGGTACTGTTGTACCCAGTGTCGCACGATATTTATGTGCTAGATGTGCTAAAGATTCATATGTCCCTTCATGCTCCAACCACCATTCCAAATGAATACATCCATGTGAATGAATGGTTCTGCTCAATAATGAACCAACACAGTGCTGGTATACTCACGTTCATGTTCATCAACTGAGTCAGATGCCATCAGCAGAAGTTTTTGTTTTGGTTTTTTTGGTGGTTCAGGTTCTGTAGATTCCATATCAGAATGTTGCTCCTTTAATACTTCTGAAAGTATAATCCACACCTTATCCCTCTCAAATTTTCGAAGGTGCTTCAGAATCTTAAACCTTAGGTCGATTGCTGTAGATATCTTTAGAAATCTCACATTAGAACCATCCTTACAGTTTGTCAAATCTGTAGTGAAAGTGTTCTTAAAATGAACAAAATTTTAAGAACACTGTGCTGCGTCATTATCTGAGGCTGCTATAAAGTGAAATATTTGGCAGAATGTACATAAAACAAAGCAGGAGATGTACTATTCTCCCCCGAGGAATTCAATCGAAAATTTAAGTAACACATTATTTTGGGAATGACCATATCAGCATAGAAACATGTCCTCTGAAATGGTGGCCAAAGCTTGAAGGGGCATAAGGATGTTTAGCATATCTGGCATGTAAATACCTTGCAATGCCAGCTACAAATGTGCCATGCAAATGACTCTTCTCACTTTCAGGTGACATTGTAAATAAAAAGCCAGCAGCATTATTTCCCATCAATGTAAACACACTTGTAAGTCAGAACGATTGGCTGAACAAGAAGTAGGACTGAGTAAACTTGTAGGCTCTGATGTTTAACATTGTTTTGGTTTTGAGTGCAGTTACATAACAAGAAATCTACATTGTAAATTGCACTTTCATGATAAAGAGGATGCATTCTGGTATTGTGTGAGGTGAATTGAAAAATATTATTTATTTTATCATTTTTACAGTGCAAAGGTGTGTACTAAAAATAATAATATAAAGTGACCACTGTACACTTTGTATTCTGTGTTGTAACTGAAATTAATATATGTGAAACTGTAGACAAATATCCAAAAATATGTAATACATTTCAGTTGGTATTCTATTGTTTAACTGTGCAATTGAAACTGAGATTAATTACAATTATTTTTTGTAATTGTGATTAATTTTGAGTTAATCATGTGAGTTAACTGATTAATCAACAGCCCTTGTAGTGAGCTTAATAAACTGGCAAACTTCTTTTCTTTTTTCTAGTCACAAATACTATGGAATTGTTCAGGTTTGTCTCAAAGCTTTAACACTTTACATTATGGAAGTACCACAGACTTGATACTTTGACATAAGACATACAGATAGAAGCACAAGACTGCTACATTTGATTTTAGCAATCGTTGTCTTTTCCTTTTATAAATAATCATAACAATGGTATGTGCCAAAAATAGTGTTATGAGAATAAAACAATAGCAGAAATTGGATATGTATATATTTGTCAAATATAATAATTTCACAATTTCACATAGTGGATATTCTTATCTCAGACCACTAGCTAACATTCTGTTAGAAGCTTTGTTCACAAGCATATTACTGGAAATGGCTTAGATTTTTTAGCTTGTCTTAGTTCTGCATGCTTTCAAACATTTATTTTTAAAGGGGTTGCATTTTCTAGCTGACCTTTTCATTTACAACATTCAAATGCTGCATCTGATACCACCACCATGCTCCACCTCCTTTGTAATGTTTGTAGCTATTTTGATTTTGTTCTCTAAGCTTTTCAGCTTTATATTTGTGCAGGGAGGAAAGGCTGATTGATCTCAGACAGTCCAAAGGGAATAGAATCCACTTGTGACTTCCTTGCTGGGGATACACTCCATGTGTGGGAGTCCCCAGCAAGCACAGAGCTGTCAGAATGAAATCCTACATCTTTCCCCCAAGAGCCTCAGAACAGCGGGTCATATTGGAGATGGAGAGGAGGGTGTTGGATAGTGGAAAATAGTAGATAGAAGGAATGACTGAAGTGCAGTTGGTAGATGTTCCCCAATGGAGCCTGCAAAATTAGCTCACAACAGAGCATCCCCTCAAGCTGGTCTAATAAGTGCCAGAGCCAAAATAGATAACGAGGAAGCAGTAACTGGCTTTCTAACAATCCCTTGCCCTGTACATTAGTAGAAGTTGAACACAGCAGAGAATATCTCCCTAAGAAGAGAGAATCTATTAGTAGTATATGGAAATCAGAATATATATTCCCATTTTATTTGTTTACAGCAACAAGTCAGATGTCTTCCGTGCTCCAGAAAAAAAATTAAAGTAGGTTTGAATAAAAAAAACCAAAACCACCCTGACTTTTAAAGAAGCAAAAGCAAGACTGAAAAGCTCTAATGTACTGATACTCTTTAAAATAAAAGCTTCCTTTGCAATGAGCACATGATGCTTCATAGGATTTGGAGTTGTAATTTCACACATATGGATAGATAAGAAAAAAGAAACTCAAAGTATTTGATTCAAGGACATTAACAAATCTGAAAGAAATTACCCTGATATTGAAAAAAGAGGCAGTAGGTATTATTTTTGGAGCTAGCAATTTTTATGAATACTGATTTTGTGAGCAGATGGAATGGCTGCAATATATTTCAGAGATGAGAAGGGGAAGGACTCCGGATGCATGTAGAAGTTCAGAGGGTGTAGTACCCATGAGTTAACAAAATTATTTGGCATGCAGATACTTCAGCAAATATAGTTAAATGAAAAAGAAAATATTAGCCAAGAGAGTGTGATAAGAAAAATAATGGTAGCTTAACTCCATCCAGTTCAAATTGTTAGCCTTGACTCAGAAGTCAGACAGACCAGATTCAAAGATTTTGTGTAAGGTGATGATACATGTCAGCAAGTAAGGTGTCTAAGGGAAAGTAAATTGATCTAATGTATATGCTGAGGGACTAGAAGAAGGTATAAGTGAAAATGGGAGGTAGTTTACTTTAAATTACTTTCTTGTTAGTTGGTTTTCTGATAATGTCCCTTCCTTTCTCGATCCTTGCTGTGCCAGTGAAATCAACTATATCCACCTACTTACTGACATTTTAACCACTTTGTAAATCCCTCTTTCGTTTGCCTCAGCATTCTCATAGCAGTGAAAGGAACTGTTCAATGCTTTCTATGCATAACAGAATGTATGGACAACATGTGGGTTGCTAACCAGGGAAGCAAAGCAATATATGCAATAGTCCTGTTTAGGACTGATCAAATAAAACTAATCACAGTTCTGACAGATTATTAGAAACAACAGCAGCCCATCTTTCTGACCTGGTCTTATTTCCTACAAAATGCCTGGGACAGCAGAACCTCCAGTCAAAGTGAAGGAATGATGATACAGTGGGGTATACTCTCATTTGTTTTTTAAGAAGTAGATTAAGAGCAAAAAAAACCTCATTGCAAGGCATTTTACAAGATAATTAATGAAAGACTGGAGAAAATTGATAGTGATGCCTCAAGCCATCAACTCTTAGCCAGATGTCCAGACCAGGGAAATACCTCATACTCAGGGCATTATTATTGCTTTAATGAACATCTCAGATTAAGGAAAGGAAATGTTGTGAAAGCAATTTTCAAAACAGAACTCCAGCCAGTTATTCTGTCTGTGCTGGTGTGAGGCCAGATGAAATAAATGCATGGTATCCTCAGAATGTAACACTTATTTTTGCAAATTGCATTTCCAGTATTTCCAATAGATGCTTCATATTAGTTTATCTGAATCAGCTCACCCGTGTCCCCTGAGAAGGGAAGAAGGAAAAGAATATCATTTCCAATAATACAAAAGCCTGGATTTACAAAATATCATAGTACATTCGTAAAGTGTAAGAATGTGACACAAATGGAGACAATATAAGTTTGCACATACATTGGTCATCCCAAAAACATCAACAGTTATTACACGGAAAAATCACATACCACATTTATACTCTGCCCACAGGAGGAAACATTATATTTTATTACAAGTGGGAAACTGGTAGCTCAGATACCACTATGTAGTACCTGTTGGCAAACATTATAATGGTAAACTCTGAATTAATGGGAAAGAAATGTCTGTAAGGAGCTAAAACAAGGTGGACATGACATATTAAAGAATAAAAAACTCCAGAATAGGGCAGGCACAAAACCAGCATTTCCATTGTGTGAACAATTTTGACATTTTCACATTTGCTTCCATTCCTGTGCAGAAGAAAACCAACACATTTCTTCTTTTTTTTTAATGAGAGGAGAGAGAGAGAGAGAGAGAGAGAGAGAGAGAGAGAGAGAGAGAGAGAGAGAGAGAGAGAGACCAAATCCCAGAACAGAATAATCAAAAACTAGTGGTTAGGACACTCACCTGGAATATGTGAGAACCAGGTTCAGGTCTCTGGTCCAAATGAGACAGAACAAACTTCCTATACCCAGGTGAGTTCCCTAACAACCAGTCTACTGGTTATTCTGGGTCCCTTTCTCTATCTTCCATCCTGGACCTGATAAAGTTTAGTAGAAACTATGTTTCTGTGAAAAGTTTTGGTTTCAGTGAATCAACATTTTCTGATAATAAAGGTTTTGTCAAAAAGTTCCCTACCAGCCCTGGTCTTAAACATGGAAATGTCATGCTGAACATCTTACTGATGCTGAATGGCATCCATATCATTAAGTAGAGGAGGTCAAATAATGGACTGTGAACAGTATCGTTTGAAGATTTGACAGTTTGTCCATTAAATATTTCATTTTTCTGGAGCAGCTACTATGAAGAAACCTTGTTTTAAACTCAGGGTTGAACAAGTGGTTGTGATCTAGACAGGAACAACTGACATATTGATCTACTTAGAAAAAAATAAAAAGACAAAAACAATAGATTAATCTTCAGTCCAGTTCTATGTATCACTCACATCTATTAATTTACATCAGTGCTGCCATCTTCCAAATGCAGGATTTATGCAAGCTAGCTCCCACATTTTTCTTGAAGATGTAACACATATTCCAGTAAGGGGCTCCAGAGAAGCAGTAGTAGGACTTAGGAAAATCTGGACCCTCACGTTTATTCAGGTGGGGCAAATTTCACCCTTACTACTCAGCTGAGAAGCTGCTTATCTGCGTTTATAATTATGGATACACTGGTCGACTCCATTTTTGAGAAAGAACAGATGAAATGTATGATTTGCCCACAATGCTTACTGTTAAATTCTTCCAATGATTCTAATTGAGCACTTGAATGTTGCACTGCACTTCAGGAAGAATGCACATAACTAATGATGTATGTGTTCTCCCATAAGCAAAGTACTGGGTGCCATTGTCAGTTGGCATTTAGAAAGGAAGTCTGGAGGCGTCTTGTCATTTTGTGTAGCAGGACAGACTGGAGAGTCAGTCAAGGCACCTATGTTTTCCAACACAGGTCAGAGCAAATCAGACTTTTTTGAGAAAGGATCAACTTTGCATTCAGGCTTTCATTTTGTTACTGCAAAAGCCAACTGGCCAATTTGTATGGCCAAATGTGCACAGGCAAAACTGTAGTCAGGAGCTGATCATTTGACCCACAGTATCGTAGAATCATAGACTTGAAGGACTGGATGGCAACTTGAGAGGTCATCTAATCCAGTCCCCTGCACTTATGGCAGGACTAAGTATTATCTAGATCAGGGATCGGGAACCTGTGGCATGCGGCCCATCAGGGAAATCTTCTGGCGGGTCAGGAGAGTTTGTTTACCTGCAGCATCCACAGATTCAGCTGATCATAGCTCCCATTGTCTGTAGTTTGCCATTCCAGCCAATGGGGGCTGCGGGAAGCAGCAGCCAGCACATCCCTCAGCCCACGCCACTTCCCACAGCCCCCATTGGCCTGGAATGGCGAACCACAGCCAGGAGGAGCTGCGATCAGCCAACCTGCGGACACTGCAGGTAAACAAACCATCCCAGCCCACCAGCAGATTTCCTTGATGGTCCACGTGCCAAAGGTTGCCGAATTTTTCTTCCTCCTCCTTCTAATAACTTTTTATGTATTTGAAAACTGTCTTCTCTTCTCCAGTCCAAACAAACCTAATTTTTTCAATCTTCCCTCATAGGTCATGTTTTCTAGACCTTTAATCATTTCTGTTGCTCTTCTCTGGACTTTCTCTCATTTGTCCTCATCTTTCCTTAAATCTGATGCCCAGAAATGGACACAATGATCCAGCTGAGGCTGATCAGTGCTGAGTGGCGCGGAAGTATCTTCTCATATCTGGCTTACAAAATGATGAAGGAGTTCAGTTATCACATTGTCAAGTACTGTAGAAATAGAAAGGCAAACACAGAAAACATGTGGCTGCTTTATCTCTGGATGTTTTATTTAACATAATTTCATGCACAAAAACAACTGACTTTGACTCCAAAGAAAATTGTTTTGTTATTCAGATTGTCCTTGGATAAATTACCTTAAAAATTGCCTAACATGATTTGGAGCATTGAGAGGAAAAATATATTTTCACATAGAATATGGCAATGAGATATAGGAAAGTATGATTAGCTGAGTGACAGCTCCTTATGTGCCAAATCTTCTGGGATTAGGTATTTAAACCTTAATTACAAGAAAAATCCTTGCAGGATACCAAAGCCCTATAGAGACACAGAAAGGTTTGCAAAAAGAAATCCCACAGTACATATTTGCTCCACACAAATCTAATTGACACCAATTATTCCAATAGACTAGCTGACTGGGAAAGTCTCTGTTTGTCTGAAATGGCAGATTCAATGTAAAATAAAGAAATGGGAAAGTTAAAATTAATTCAGTTCAATGTTTGTTTAGAATGAGACAGTAGCTGTGACAAATCAAATAACCACCCTAAATTGAATTGTAAAACCACAGAAAAAATCCTTTGCTAACTAAGTCCTCCCTCCACTCCCCACTCCAGCTTGTCTTCAAAAGTAGGTGAGGTAAGGTACAACAGGATTTTGGTTGCTTGCTTTGTTTTGTTCTCACTGCTATAATTGTTTGATGTGACATTTAATGTCTATTTGACTTCCATCACATATATGATTTCAGGTGCATGGAGTTTTTAATAGGTTATTAAATCAGGAAGAGAGAGTGTTGTGTTAGAAATAACTCAGTTTACTTCAGGATCAGAGTCTGGCCCTTAATCTCTACAGATTCATCCCTCAGAGATGAAAATATGCCCTAAAGTGATTCATCTTCTTGTCACTGAAAAGACAAGATCAAATTTCACTATTGATGTGGGGTTGGTTTGGAAAGGGAAAGTGCTAAAACTAGTGAGTCTCTAACTAAAATAATGCTTCTGCCCACAGTTTTGCAAAACAACAGGAAGCCTTAGAATTTCTGATATAATCAAGGAGCTAAGAAAAAAATGACCAATGCACAGTTGAAAGACATATTACAGCTTGATGCATTGTGGCTTTTTGGATCCCCTCAGTATTATATACAACACATCAAGTATACAATATGAAGCACATTTGCTGGATCATCCTTTCAGAAGTAGAAGCAAGGATTCTCTCAAGTGGCTTTTTAAAATGGACCATGCCCAACACAATTTTCCAGCAACTAAAAATCTGTCTTGAATACTACTTCAGCTACAGAGGGCAAACATTGTGCCTTTTATTATGTATGTATACACCATTTTATTACCCCCACCCTCCCCAAAACACCAGAGAAGGTAATGTTGATATTCAGAAATATATGCTAATTTTTATTTTACATAAAGGAATTAGCATTTCCAGTCACACAATCTGAGTTAATTATAAACACAGGGATCCAAATTCAGCTCCGTGTAATTGCACTGTCTTTAATGGCATTACAGCAGTGATGAATTTGGCCAAAATGGTTGGACTCTGTCAATTCTGAGTGGCCTCTCCTGACCTAAATAAAATGAACATGTGAACAATGTAGAATTTACTAACACTGAATACAAGGTAGTTGCTTGTAACATCAATAAATTCATTGATTATGAAGAGAGAGATAAACAGATATAGAGCAAAGTTTTATCAACACATAAATTACTAGCCCAAAGCATATGAAACTAATTCTTCAAAGATAAATATCTCAAAAATCTCAAGCAGAACTAAACCCAGACCTTTCCTTTGAACTTTATTAAATAGTATTGATAGTGAACCTCAAATTTATGGAAGATTCCAGTTCAGATAAACATTTACAATTTCGGATACTTACCTACCCAAACCTGAACCTGCTTGTGACTCTATTGGGGCTGGAACAGTCACAAAAACAGAACCTGTTAGTCGATTTCCAGTACTTCTGATTTCTGGATTCATATTAGCAAAACACATTACCATGGCTCTCCTCAGACATCAAATATCATTGGAATCCTTGCTTTTAAAGCTCCTTGAAATCATGCAAAAGACCCCAAGACATAGGTCAATTCAACATCCCCTTCCATTAACAGAATGAAAAAAAAAAAGACAATTCAGTCTGATTCCCGCTTACCCACTGACATTTAGACCTCTGTAAATCAAGGTAGGATCCTCCAGATTCAAGGTGCAAAGTCAGGAGAGTCCTTAATGCCACAGTAAGTCAGAGGCAGAATATCAGGAGGCAGTACAGGCCAGTTGCCTACTTGAGTGGGATACATATAAAAGATTCAGGAAAAAGGGGGAAAGGACAGGACAGGACAGTGGATGCGTGTAGAGACAACCTAAGAAATATTTTGGGAGTGTTGGTAGGGATTGTAGTTTTAGGATTCTGAGCTTTTTAGGCTTCTGAACTTCATTTAGTATGGCTTAGGAAACCACCCCTCCAAGGCTGACTCTGTACATCACACAACATAAAGAAATAAAATGAAAATATATAGTAACTGCTGACAGCACTTTTATTTTGCCCTTACCATGACATCTCATTCCTTTGGACAGATGGTCCTCTTGTACTTCATGAATGCAAAACAGACTCAGCCTTCAGCTAGCAGTGAATGGAGAGCTGTTGCAGATCATATCTTTATTATATATGTCAGCTTTTACTTTATTAAGAGTTGCAAATTTTATGTGGGAAGGCTATGTTGGGTATCCAGAACACAGGAAAGTGAATGGCAAGACAGCATAGGAGGTTGTACTGTAAGTTGCACTGGGGACAGGCCAAATTCACTGCTAGCATAGTCACAACTTCATTAAGGTTCTGGTTTCATTCTCTGAAACAGAATGGTTGTCCTCTGTTCAGCTTTCAGCAGGTCTCACAAAAATATTCCATCCTGAAAAGGAGGCACTATTTGGGAGGACAGAGAGGAAAATAAATATGAGGGGAAATAATATATTTTATTAAAGACATGCAGAGCAATTTGGTCTAAACTCAAAAGTATTGTGTTAAGGGTACGGCTGTATGCCAACATCTAGAGTGCTGCAGTTTCATATCAGTGTATTTTCTGTAAAGCAACACTTAAAACTAAAGAATCCTGATATTAACGTATTAGATAATTTCCATAGATACATGGAAGATGATTGCCACGTTTTATTGTAAATATTGAGTTATTCTGAGAATTCAGTGAGATGAAAACTTATGGATGACAATGTAATTTTAAATATTTTTCAGGGAGGGAAGGACAAAGGGAGGTTTCTTCAGGTAGTCAGAAAGATGTTAGGAGTAAAATTTTAACATGCTGTTCTTTATGGAATCTCTCTCAGAGCTCAGCAGTGACAAAGATATTGTACTGGAAACAGTGAGGTAACCCAGCAACAAAATCCTTGCATTTTCAGCAGTCTGCTCTGCTCCATGGCACTGTTGACTCAGTTTCATCTGCACTGATTTTATTCACAGCTTTACTACTGAGCATCTGTGTGATGTTGGGCAAATCACTTCACATCTCCATGCCTCAGTTTCCCCATTGTAAAACTGGGATTATGATATATACCCTCTTTTGTAAAGCACTTTGATATTTTCACATTAAAACTACTACAAGGGCTAACTATTATTATTCCTCTGGCTAAGAATTTGCCTTCCTTCATTCTCCTGATTCAGTGAAATACAAGGACACCGGGTCAGAGAAAAATGTGAGACTAGATCGGGTTTGTGACGGATTCCCCCTGGGTGCCACCTGGAACTGGGGCACCACTAAGCCTCTGAGCCTCCAGGATGGGCTCCCTCTCACACTGCCGTTGCAAAGCCCTCAAAGCTTGCACTTTCATCAGCATTCACACAGGTAAGGATATACCCAGCTGCAGTCACATGAAGGCTTTGAAACCATCAGCCTCCCAGCCTAGGACTCCAGAGCAGTACCGTCCTGCCCTGGTCAAATCTGGCCAGTATATGGTTTTAACACCCAGCCTGCCTGTCCCTCAATGTGAAGAAGACCACACACACTTATGGTAACAAAGCTGAGATTTTTCCCCAGACACCTTAGTCCACTGGTGAGCAACCTGTGGCCCGAGGGTCACATGTGGCCCATCATGGTAATCCACTGGCAGGTCACCAGATAGTTTGTTTACATTGGAATGGCCGACCACAGCTTCCAATGGCCACAGTTCACTGTTCCTAGCCAATGGGAGCTGTGGGAAGTGGGAAGCACAGTCAAACACACTGGTTTGCATTGTTATTGAGTAGAGCCCATCATCATCATAGATACGTGTCCTCTGGAATGGTGGTTGAAACATGAATGGACATATGAATATTTAGCATGTCTGGCACATAAATATCTTGTGACTCCAACTACCACAGTGCCATGTGAGCCCCTGTTCTCACTTTCAGGTGATGTAAACAAGAAGCGGGCAGCATTATCTCCTGAAAATTATAACCAAACTTGTTTGTCTGAGTGATTGGCTGAAGTATGATTGAGTGGACTTGTAGGCTCTAAAGTTTTACATTGTTTTATCTTTGAATGCAGTTATTTTTTGTACATAATTCTCCATTTGTAAGTTCAATTTTCATCATAAAGAGATAGCACTACAGTACTTGTATTAGATGAATTGAAAAATACTATTTCTTTTGCTTTTTTACAGTGCAAAGATTTGTAATAGAATATAAATGTAAAGTGAGCACTGTACATTTTGTATTGTATGTTATAAGTGAAATCAATATATACTGGACCCTTGCTAGAACACGGGGCTTGGGGTCCATGCACGATACTACATTAATGCAGGGACTGGGTTATAGTAGGGACCGTGTTACCATGGATTCCAATTAAAGTTACTAAATTTGGGATCCATGGCCACAACCGTGTTACACATGAATTTGTGCTATAAAGATGCACATTCTAGCGAGGGTCCGCTGTATCTGAAAATGTAGAAAACAAGCAAAATATTTAAATGGTATTCTATTCTCATTTAACATGATTAGTCAAACGATTAATCACAATTATTTTTTTAATTGCTTGACAGCCCTAATTTTAAGTGATAGCAAACAGATCAAAGCAGATTATCTAGTAAATAAACAAAACTGCAAACTGGGCTTAACATACTAAATCGATAGGAAATGAATAGTGAGCAACTGGCTGGCAAAGTCTTACAGCACAAGCTGCTGTAGCTTGGGTTTCTCAGATTTACATACAAGCTACATAAACTGGCAATCCCTTAGCCTGGGGCCATAACATCCCCACTTTTCAGACTTTATTCCTCAGGTGTTTCTAGGTGTGTTGTTGTAGGGAAGTAATTTTCCCCCTTTTATATCTTCTTTCCACTTGCTGTGACCTGGGTGCTATCTCTGAGAGGCTTCTGTTATACAAGGTTCCTGGGGTAATCCTGTGCTTGTGTGCGTTTCCTCAACAAGCCATTAACATAGTTTGGCCTGTTTTTATTGTTGTACCTCAAAGCCTGCTTGTGGGTATTTTCAATCTCACAACATGTTTCAGTAACACATACATAGCCAAACTTCACAACTTCACATATGATAATAGCACATACAATCCAATGAGATACAACTGACTAGCAGATCACGGGTTTAAGAACTATACCTCAACAAGGCATATGTTGTACAAAACATATCCTAATTACATGACAGTGGTGACTATTGGGGTGCCAGGGTGTAACAGGGTTATATGGCAATAACACAGATTTACATACAGATATAGTCATTGTAGATTCAGTAGTTCTTTTACTTTTACTGAGTTCTGTATGCATCATTGAATATATAACTGACTTTACATTACCTCCTATAAATTACTGATTTCTCAACAAAACAAAATATTGTCAAATTCTGCATTTTGGGCCTGATCCAGTCCCCAGAGAAGTCAATGTCATATGTCCCACAGACTTCAGTGGGCCTTGAATCAGGCAGTTTATGTCTCAAAACTCACAGCAACACAGCACATACAAGCTACAGTTAATGACAAATAACTATAGTCGGATAGTGTTTTAAAATTATAAATTGGTTTAGAGCAATTTCTATAAAAAAATCTACTTCCATAAAATTTAACTGGAATTAAAATCAATACAAGTGTTTCTTCATCTAAACTGTGTGACTCCGAGCCACCGTGTAAGATTGGATCCAAACTAGAATCCTGGATCTAAAGTCCTTGGATTTTTAGGAATTTTGGATCACAATAAAATAGGCAAAGCCCATCTGTTTTGAGTATGATTTTCCTGTTTGTATGCATGTATCTCTTTGTATCTAAAGTTATGATTACTATGTACCAGTATTTCAAATGCACTCGTTCCTGGGGTTACACCCACAAGATTGTTTACATCCAGTCTAGCAACACATTGTGGATGGACTATTCAAGTTAACAGCCCATTAAAGAACACAATGGGTGATAGAAGAAGTGTGTCCCTGCCCAGTGAGTCTTCTTATAGACAGATTAACCAAAATATGGATTATGGCTGCTCCTATGAGTCATAAAAGCATATAAGGGCATGTGACTAGCTCATGTGACCCTGGATTCCATCCTGTGCCTGTAATTTTCCACAAAGTAAGACTGAGAGCATTTCTCTACATAGGAAAAGGTATAAAACACCAAGGAAGCATCTTCATTTTTCTTCTTTCCTGCTCTGATCTCTGGACTATGGATTTACATTGAAAGGAGCATTCCAACCAATGAACTGAAGACCTTCCAATCTTTTGGAAGTTACCAGAGGCTTTACAAACCAGCAGACTTTAACATCATTGTCTACTACAAACCCAATCCAAGAACTTTGCAATGATTCTATGTATTAGATTTCCTTAACCATTTTAACTCTCTCCTCTTTCTTTTCTCTTATAAATAAACTTTTCGATATTAGATACTAAAGGTTTGGCAATGGTGTGATTATTGGGTAAGATCTGAGTTATATATTGGCCTAGCTGTCTTGCTTATCTTTTGAGATCAGAAAAACTCTTTGTTTGATGAAATTGGTTTTCCATAACCACTCATAAAATCTATATCTGTTGTGGCGAAGCTTTGGCCTTCTCCCTGTGGGTACTGCACTTCCAGGTGGTTTGTGCTAGCCTCAGAGGCTCACTGTGATTAGTTAGGGGAGGTAGAAAGGGAGGGAGCCCAGGCCCACCCTCTACTCCGGGCTCCAGCCCAGGGACCCTAATAGTATCAGCTAAGATGGCTGACCTTTTAGGCACCAAACACAATACAATTCCCTGGGCTACTTCCCCACAGAAGTCCCCTGCTTCTTAAAACTTCTCTTCACCTTTACCTCAAGTCTCCTTCCATGCGTATGATATGTTGTCTACCACTCAGTCTCACCAACAGCACAACCTCCTCTCACAGCTCCTGACATCCATACCCACCTGACTAACTAGGAGGGTTTTTAACTAGTTTCAGCCAGTCCCTGATTGGCTTCAGGTGTCCCAATCAGGTTAGCTATTTCCACTACCTTCTAGAATCTTCTTAATTGGCCCCAGGTGTCTTGATTGGCCTGGAGTAGCCTTTGTTTGGCTATCCAGGGAACAGAGACCTGCACATCCTGAGACCCGAGGATCCTGGCCAGACTCCAGAGGTTCGCCCTGGAGTTCTTCTGGCCGGGACTGCACTGGGTCTCTGCAGGGGTTCTGAGTCTTCCCCTGGCGGAAAGAGGACAGGGCCTGGTCTGCTTGCGCAGCCAGGTCCATGTCTTCCGCCTCCAGGCCCTGCAGAGACTCTTTTATGGTGTTGGTAGTCCGGCATGGAGAACGTTGGCGCACGCCTTCCTCCGCCGCCTCCGGGGGCTTCGCTACGACCGGCAGCTCTTTTTTCTCCACCGGAGGGGTCTTCCGCGAGACCTGTCGGACATGCCGGCCTTCTACCAGGACCTCCTCCAGACCTGGAAGCTCTTCGGAGCGACCAGGTCCTTTGTGGCCACCGAGGGAGAGGATCTCCTCACGGAGCCCCTGCTACACAATTCTAGTCTTCGTGTGCAGGTGGCGGAGTCTCCTTCGGTGCGCCGGAGGTAGGTCCTGGGAGAAATCACTAAAGTCGGAGACCTCCTGGACTACGACAGAGGGGACTGGGTGGACCCCCGTGTGCTCACTCGGCACATGGGGCTCTCCACCCTTGCGACCCCCCTGCGCGTACTCCAGGAGGTGAGGACCGCCCTGTCTCCCGTCTCTCTCGGTTTCCTGCAGCGGGCCCTGAGAGAGGGTTCTCCCCGCCCACCCCTCACCCCGAGCCCTCCGGAACTGGTACTCGGGCCCCGGCTTCGTGAGCCCTCCTGGCCTCCCCACTCCAATACCCCGAGCCGGCTGCACACCTTGCAGCCGGTCCCGTTTTGAACCGCGCCGAGGGAACAGCTATACACGCTCGTGCTTCACACGGTACATCTTCTCACCCTCGCGTCCCGCCCCGATACCAAGTGGCGGGACTACCTACCACCATGGAGGAGCCGCCAACTAATATCCCCGGTAGGCCACCTTCTATTCCACACTGATTCCACGGCCCGCCGGGGATATTAGTTGGCGGCTCCTCCATGGAGCCGTGAGCACGGGCGTGTACTTGGCGCAGTTTCTCCCCATGCCCGACACCTGTCCCTTCTGCGGCGTGAGGGAGGACCTAGCGCACACCTACCTCGAGTGCGCCAGGCTGCAGCCCCTATTCCGGCTCCTCCAGAACCTCCTATTGAGGTTCTGGCTGCACTTTTCCCCACACCTTTTTCTTTTTGGACACCCCATCCATGGCCCCACAAAGTCGCAAGATCTCCTCGTCAACCTCCTCCTGGCACTTGCCAAAACCACCATCTATAACACCAGGAGGAGGATGCTAGACGAGGGGGTACAGTGCGACTGTGGGGCCTACTTCAGGTCACTCATTCAGTCACGCATCCGGGCAGAGTTCCACTGGGCAGCGTCCACTGGCTCCCTCGACAGCTTCGCGGAGCAGTGGGCGCTGTGCGGGGTTCTCTGCTCGGTGTCCCCATCCTGTACCCTCGTTTTGAACCTGTAACCCTCATGCACTCCCTTGTCCTTTTTGTCATTAGTTGTCCCCCGTAATTAATTGGTCCCGGGTCCAGTGTCCCTCCCGCCAGGCTGGGGGAGGGACTTTAGTAACGGACGGGCTTAGGCCCGCCCACCTCCTGGGTAACCAAAAGGTGCACATCCTGAGACTGATATACCTGCCTTCCAGCACTCTCCTATACCCTTCTGGTCTGATTCTGTTACACTGGGCGTTGAAACAAGAGATGGGATGCCTAAAGAGACTGCAGTTTGGACTTCTTGTTAACCAGTGTGGTGAGACATAAGTTTACTTTTGTTTCTGGCTTGCTGTATCTAATAATAGAATAACCACCAGTTTTCTGTGAGTCTGCCCTGTTTCTAAGCAGTTCATCCTAATTTAGCATCCTCGGCTGTGATTCATTGAGGCACAGTGACAAATGGGTATTTTGATGTATTTTAAAAAATTGCTTTAAAAATGCTGCATTTAAGCCCCTCACTCCCTTTTTCACAACTAAGCACCTACACCTATCTTGGCTAGTCAATACCACCATGCTGCTCCTGTTACCTTCAATACAAACTGAATTTAGATGGGTGTTTAGCCCCTAGGTCTTGATCTTACAAAATGCTGGGCACCTAACACATATCCAGTGAAGCCTTTCAGCGCATGCATATCCTATCTACTTCAATGGCAACAGAACTCAAATCCCCTTTCCTGCTGATGTCACTATTGTGATAATATTTCTTCGCCTTCTTAAGAAAAACAAATCATGATCAGAATGAGAACTCAGCACAAGTCATTTCAGAGGAGTCTCTCTCTTTTTCAAATGCTCTGTCGGATTTTGAATTTGCAAAACCTTCCTGCTAGGTCTGAGGCTCAAATTTCAACTCTCTCTCTCTGTCTCTCCACTCTTCAAAGTGAGCCTAATATGCAGTCTCACTGTGAAGAGTAAGCCTATTGGGAGGAAAGCAAATTGCTGATGAGCTTTAAACCATAGTGCTTGGCGGTGCTAAACCAGCCAGAGACCATTTTGCTGCAACTCTATTAACAAACATGACACTACACTTTTCTGAATCAATTTTTTCACATCTTCCTTCTCTCCCACCCAGCTGCACCCATTTATTCTCTGCCACTATTTCTTGTGGAGGGTGCATCATACTTAGGGAGAGAGATGAAATAAAGTCAGCAAGTCGCTAACTGTGTGGATATGGAATTTTCTCATGAAATTTAATTAATGGTTTGAATTATTGATTTCTTGCTTGGCTAAACTAATTTCTCCATAATCACTGGTAAAACTAATACATTATAATTAGAGGACGAGATAAGTAATGGAGATTGGTCTCATCAAATAATTATGCCGCTCAGTTTGAAAGATATTAAAGTAATGTGTTTCCCACCTAACGGGTGACAAAGAGATCATTTATAATAATACATTTCTCATTTGCAGTTTTTTCATTATGTGAAGAATTACTTCCAGAATCTCCCAATGTATGTGAAATGAACAACGGCTTTCCTTCTGTGTAATCAAACAACATATCTTGAACTGAAGCTCCAACAGCGAGCTTTATAAAGCATCTTATTCTGAAGCTTGTGTTTCTAACTGAGAGGTCATGCCTTTTCCCGTTTCCCACACTCAGCCTTATCTGAACAACTTCTTTTCCCCTATTGTTGCTGTTGTAGTAGGTTTACACTCCTGTGCTGGCTTCTTGATCCACTGTCTCATCCTGATTTGGTGTCAGATCAAGGTGCAGCCATCAG
The DNA here is from genome assembly GCA_032164245.1 of Sternotherus odoratus. Taxonomy (NCBI): domain Eukaryota; kingdom Metazoa; phylum Chordata; order Testudines; family Kinosternidae; genus Sternotherus; species Sternotherus odoratus. The sequence goes on from JAVMKO010000002.1 coordinate 109,269,597, forward strand.
ACAAAAATAAAGCAATAGGAGATATGTTTGTGCCAGGACTACCATGTGACCCCCCATTCTGACTAGTGGTTCTCAGCATGGTCATAAAACAGATCAATGAAATTGATAACGATAAGGTGTCTGGCTTCATCTATATCCTTTTATTTGTAGTCATAGGCTAAATCCTGCCTTCATATACAACCTCACAAACCCATTAACATCAGTAAGGTTGAATAGGTGTAAACTAAGATTTGGCTTATAGCTACAGTACATGCCTGAAGTATGATTTATGAGAGACATTCCCTGACATCCAGCATCCTACATTAATTTAATTGATTCAAATGATAAAATTCCATTGACTTCAATGGAGACAGGATGTCACCCACAGATTTCAAAACCAGAAAATCCATTTGAGTATGTTTTCTGCCATCCTGCATAACACAGAGTTGTAGAATTTGATCCAGTAATTCTTGCATAAAACCCATACATGGAGATATAACTACAGCATATCTTTCAGAAAGGCACCTGGACCTAAAGACTTCAAGTGATAGAGAACCCTCCACTTTGCTTGGTAAGTTGGAGAGCTGGTTAAAAAGTGGTAACAAAAAAGTGGCAACTAAAAAAAATGAAATAATTTTCATTCCACAGGACAGGATTAAAAAAGGAACAGTCTTTCACTTATTCACATTTCATTAATCCCCGGAAAGTGGGATGAGGGGAGAAAAGAAAAAAAAATTCTTAAACATTGATAAAAACACCTTTCCAAAGACAAAAATATTGAACAAAAATAGTTAATTACTTTGACTGTTAAAAATTTGAACATTCTTTCCAGTTTTATTTTGTCTAGCTTTGTCTGAGTTTAATCATAATCTGGCAACAAAGGCATGTTCTAGGACAGTGAGTCAAATCCTGCTCACCGTACTCATAAGAGTGATACTTATGTCTGCATCAGGACTATTCCTATGTGATAAGGTGAAGATGATTTTGCACAAAAAGTTAAAATGCACTAAATACGTTTAGCCAGCTGCTGCAGCCCTTAGAAGAACAGTGTTATCATCTTGATGCTGAATTTGAATTCAATAGTGACTTAAATAAGATTACTCTGGGGAAATCTGTGACTTTTGACCTAATAAAGCAGGTTAAAAATGTGATCATCCAACTGTAATACTCATATGTGGATATATTAATAGATATGCAATATAATTAGACAAAGCACTATAGTAAATCAAATTACAGTACTATATTCTTCATTTTTTTACCCTTCCAAAAGCAGACATTACATTTATAATTAAAAATCTGGAGATAGCTAATGAGATGAAGTGAATTATCTTTGACAAATTTACCACTAGATCAAGTATCAAGTTTTTGATAATGTCAGCTCATTGCTTTCCTTGTTTAATTAGCATCACCACAGACAGCTTGACTGCATTAGATTTGCCATATTATGCACTCAGATATTATGGTGATGGGTGGCAGTGTAAAACCCTAAGATAAAGTAGGTTTTATCATGTCTTCTATAGTCAATAGGTGGTTCGTTCACCACCCACTGAAACTAATGGGAGTCTCCAATGACTTCAATAAGAATTGGATCAGACCTATAGTAGTGACAAATATGGGTAGGGTTTTATTATGAGGGAGAATCTTAGCTTCATTCCTGAATTGTGGCAGCCATTTCTGCACAATTTTTATCAAACTTCTCCCCTTCAAAAACCTGCATTCCCAATGTTTGGATCTGGCAGTAGGGAGGGCAGTCAATGGAATTGCCAATCTGTAGTTTAGAGACAAGGTCAATGTGTTCAGCTGAGAGTTTGCCTCATACTTGGGACAGAAAATTTGCAATTAAAGAGTTTTATTGTTCTTAAAAAGCAATTACATGTAAATTTACTGAATACAAAATGTTGGGCTCAGAGACTGGATAGGAAGGTAAGAAGGAGTCAGAAAGGGAAAGAGATACAATAAGTAAATGGCTAGCTAACTACAGTAAAACCTCCATTTAACGGACTAATTTGGGCGAGGGGATGTCCGTTAAATGAAAAAGTCAGTTATTTAATAATAAGAAAAAAAAGAGCTGTTGGAGCAGCAGCCCGACCGACACAGGGTCAGGGCGGCAGCTCCGCAGCCCGCCCGCTGCCGGGACCCAGGTGGCAGCCGGGAGCCGTCAGCCATCCCGCCGGGGTTCTGGCTGCTGGGAGCCAGGCGGCAGCCGGGAGCCATCAGCCAGCCCGCCAGTGTCCCGGCTGCTGGGATGCAGGCGGCAGCCGGGAGCTGTCAACCAGCCCGCCCGGGTCCCGGCTGCTAGGACCCGGGTGGCAGCCGGGAGCCGGCAGCCAGCCCATGACAAATGGATTTCGGATGCATCAGACTTGCTTAGAAATTTTGTCCGTTGCATCCGAAGTCCGTTAAATCGAGGTCCGTTAAATCGAGGGTTTATTGTACTACATAGTTAGAACTTGATTCTGATCTCAATACATAGGTATAAATTAAGGGCAACTCCAATGTAGTAAAAGTTAATTTACTGTGTTTATGATGCTCTGTACCTCCATGTTTATCCATTTTACAGAATGTTGATACATTTTGTACAAGTATGCCCTCTGAGGAATCATTTGAAAGCTCATCATTTGCTTACCATTATTGTCCTGGTAAAATATGTGTGGCAAAATTTTATGTACAGATATAAGATTCTACTTTATGGTATTACTAAGGAATATTCTAACTTGGGGAGAGGCTGCAAACTGGTTCCCCAGAGATAAAAGGCAAGCTGATGATTCAGTCAGGTGTCAGCAAAATCAAATGAACTATCACCTGGGTAAGTGACGAGGATGAGGGTAAGACGTTGTAGGTGAAAAATCCACATTTTGACAGCTTGGGGTTCCTATTAACACAGATCTTCAGTCGCCTGGATCTCAGCTGAGATGCTTCTCAAAGAAGAGAAAGAATTATAAGAAGAGCAAACCCAAATTATTTCCTCCCTTTCTCTCATGCCCATAGCATCCACAACACTTGAAGAACACAGCAAGTGGCATTGGACTGGGGGAGGTTTCCTGACTGAAAGAAGTTCAGCCAGTAAGGCTGCTGAAATATGTCGTGAGAGAGACCAGACCTTTGCTTTGAATTCTCTCTCGATTGGGAAGTATGGCATTAGTGGCATTTTACTTTTATTTTTCTTGTAACCAATTCCGAGATTTATTTCTCATTATTTAGGATATGTCTACACTACACAGCTCTTAGTGACGTGGACATGTTGCTTCAGTCATGCCGCTAAAAGGCATGCAGTGTAGCTTCTGTTTGTTGGCGCTCCTGCTGAAAAAACCTTCAACCCGCAACAAGCAGCATTTGTGTTGTCGGCAGGAGAGAGCTCCTGATGACAACGAGCTGTTCACACTGGCACTTGTCATGGCAAAATGTTTGTCTTTCGGGGGAGGGAGGCATTAACACTTTTGAAAGACACATGTTTTGTCATTCAATTGCCAGTGTAGATATAGCCTTATATTCATTTTTTAAAAACTATCCTTTTGTAGGTACTATATTTGCTTTAGGGTTTTATTTAAACCAGTGTGTTTGAATTGATATGTTTGGGAAAGTCCACTTGGCATAAGATGGTTTGTTAATATCTTTTTTATTAATAAAATGATGGACTTTTTATGAGCCTGTATTGTCCAAGAGAGAGTTGGGCAGTACAAGACACACATGTCTGGGGAAAGTCTGGGACTGGGAGTTAGCTACTGGTGCTCTGCAGTATAATTAAAGAGTGGCTGGCTATAACACACACAATAAAATTGGGAGTAATTTACATGCCGGAGTCTGCATGTGAGCAGACCAGGATTGGTAGCTTTCACAGCAAAGCGGGATAAGAGGCACCCCAGGTTGGAGATTTCAGGAGACACAGCTGTTCATAAGTCTAGATTGCACCCTGAGTATATTATAGTGTGAAACTAATATGAGATCCAAATCAGAGCCGTAATATTATATTTAGCCTGTTTCATTCATTAAAGGTACCATATTCTAGCTGCCTAACACAGATGTCAGCTCCAATCCCTTGTTTTTTCCTTCTCCTACTCTCATTTCTGTGCTTTCTTTGTGATGTCTCCATCTATGGACTAAGCTCTCAGACCTGGTTTGCTAACCTTGATCCAGCAAAGCACTTAAGCACATGCTTAACTTTAAGCACATAAGTATCCCAATTGAACTGGGGCATGCATTTCATTTCATTTCACTGAGTGCCTGGAACAATGCTCCAGCTCCCACTCACATTTTAGACTCTCAGTTGTTGTTTCAATGTCTTCTCTCAGATGGTATTGTAAAACAATTACAGTAAAGTTATGTATGTATATAATGATCAAAAGCATTTTGGATACATTTATATATTCTAAACAAAATGTATAACATGGTGAGTGTTGTCAGGTCTCTATTGACTCCATTAGGGTACAACTACACTACCTGCCAGATTGGCGGGTAGCACTCGATGTACCAGGGATCGATTTATCATGTCTCATCTAGACACAATAGATCAGTCCCCGAATCTATGGCTGTAGTCCACCTCGGCAGAAGGAGTAAGCAGACTTAGAGGGGGAGTGGCCGTGATTGACCCGCTGCCATGGGGATGGCCAGGTAAGTTGAACTAAGATACTTTGACTTCAGCTACATGAATAGTGTAGCTGAAGTTGTGTATTTTAGTTCGAATGCACACACACACACACACACACACACAGTGTAGTATAGGCCTTAGAGAGAACAAATCTATTTCTCACCATCAGCCATTCAAGCAAAAGCCTGAGAAAACAGATAAGCTTTACTCTCTACCCTGAAAGTCAGCACAGTTGGGCTCTGGCGAACCTAAAGGAGAAGCAAATTCCAGAGCTACCAGTAGTCTTCAGGCACCAGATTTTCAGAATCCACTAAATAGCTACTTTGACTTCAACAGAGAAAAATTGAGGTAGACCAGCTGTGTATCTAGCACCAGATGTTCAACGCTAGGCACTGTTATCAAAAATATTCTAGCTGATCTCAGACATCACAGTATTGAATGGGAAGTGCACTCTACTAGGCAAAGAGGACTGAAACCCATTTAATAATTTATATATCAAAATCAAAACCAAGATCTCAGAGAACAGGTTTAATGTACTTCCTACAGCTAGTTCTTCTAAGTAAGCAGGTAACATGATTCTTCATTAACTATAGCTTTTGGGGTGGGGAAAATGATCCAGGGTTACCCAAGGTATAGTAAATTGTAGTGGTTCGGTCCTGAGGTCACAAACAGTAGGGATAACTGGGGAAGTCAGAAAGCATTGGTCCTGCTTAAGCTAGAAGGTTTTTTTTTTCTTTTTTTCTTTCTATTGCTATTTCAGAGTGATAGTCTGGTAAATAAAGGTACAGGCTATTCTTTAAATGCTGTCAAAACATTCAAGGTTGATTATTTTATATAAACAAAATCCTCCAAGGAATCCAAATGCACATAATGTTTTCAGTTACCATATGCATTGTACCTGCCATGGGTACCAAGTACACCTATATAATGCTGTGTTACTAGCAAAATCCCTGGCTGCCAATACTTAGAGAAGTAAGCTGCGCCCCACCAGCGCATAAAAGTGAGTTATCCCCATAAGTTGCTGTGGCTCTGTAACAGCAGTCACTATAGATTTTCCTAAACACTACAGTCTCTCTAAAAAGCCAGCCATTAGCTCAAAAAATGAGTCATAGTAATTATAATGTTCTATACAGAGCATGATTTACCAAGTGAGATGGTGTTACATAGAAAAGAAAGAAGCACCAGAATTGATATTATTTGTAATAGTTACCCTACCTAGAATAAAAGTCTACTGAGGCCAGAGGAGATGGTTGGTTTGTCTCTTTGTTTGTTTGCTACAAAGTTTAAAGTAAAATGGATCAATCATTCTAGAGTTAGAAGAAAGTAAAAATGTTCTGCTGTTTGAAAGCTTAAAGAGTGTCTATCATTTTTAAAGCAATATATGAATCAAAATCAGCTTAGTTTCAAGTTTTGAAACTAGAATATCTGTATCTGATTTATATGTAAATTAAGGTGTCTTTGCAGTGACAGAGTGATATAAAGAGGCCTGAGTGTAAATGAGAATAAAAGAGATGTCTTCTTGAGAAAGGGTCTAGTAGTTTTTGTTTGTTTGTTTTATTTTATTTTTAAGAGATGCTGAGTAAAACACCATACTGCCTCTCCACAAACACAACACACAAATTGCCAAACATTGTTTGTGACATGACATTTTTTTGCCAAATGGAAACACTGTTATGACTATTTGAGAATTCTATATAATAATTGGCTAGAAAAGTTTGTGTGAAGCCATCATGCGCAGTAGAGACGGCCCTGACAAACGGCATGCTGGGGGTTGTAGTTCGGAGGCACAAAATGGCCACCGCGCGTGCCCACCTGAGCGATCCTCACTCACACGGAGCAAGAGCACCAAGGAGCAGTTATACATATAAAGTTAGCTGGGCTGTCGGGCGCATGACGAGGAGTTGAGGGGGGAGGGAGCTGAGCAGGGGGGAGGGAGCTGATCGAGGGGGGGGGTTGTTGCAGGGGGAGGGGGCTAGACGAGGGGGGGCCTTGGAGGGGGAGGGGGCTGGGCAAGGGGGGGTGCTTGGAGCGGGAGGGGGCTGAGCAAGGGGGGGACTTAGCGGGGGGGGCTGGGCGAGGGGGGCCTTGGAGGGGGGCTGGGCAATGGGGGGCGTTGGGGGCTGGATGAGGGGGGTTCTGGGGGGGGAGGGAGCTGGGCGGCGGGGGGCGCAAGCCCTTACGGTTGGCACATGTACACGGGCTTTTACACCAGTAATAAATAAATAAAAAAAAGAATGCAACTGTTTCATGTTTTCTAATTGGAGAATCACAGGGTCTGTGCAGGTTTTCTCCCTCTTAAGCCTGCATCCTGGCTTAGGCTGGTATAATAAAGAGTCCTCCCCCCCTTTCACTGGTTCACCCAAGTGTCTTTATTTACAGTGTTTGTGCAGTTCCCAGATCCCCCAACAGCTAGTGCCCCACAAATCCTCCCCAAAGTGTCCTGGCCTTTGAGGCTTTCTTTCCTTAGTAAGAAGGCAGCAATACTGTGCTCCTGTCTCTTCTCAGACTAGATTCCTCACTGAGGTTTGCCCAAGGCTTTTATAGCCCTCTGGTGCCTCAGCGCAGCTGTCAACCACTTAGCTCAGAATGTTCCTCTAAGCCAGCCCTCATTAGGGCTTGCAGCTGGGGTCCCTGCTGAATACCTGCTTCTCTAGCCCTGGCCTCCTGGCCAGAGTGCAGGCTACAGCCAGCATTTTGAAGGGGCCTTAAAGGGGTTTACCCCTGCCCTGCCACTGGAGGGTTAAAATTTTATTTCTAAGGCATTGTATTGAAAGTGCCTGGCCTAAATTTGGCCTAATTCAGAAAGGTTCATTGATTACCACAAAACCAGGTATTTATAAGAAATATATATTAATAAAGTTAATGCTTATGTAGGTATGATCTAGATTGCACTGGTAACTGAACTTTTCTGTTTATCCTTTTTCTTCTTGTGACATGATGACCTTTCCTAATATGATGGAAAATAGAAGTCCATCATTCTGTTGATGTCATTGCCTCAGTTACTTCAGAGCTGGGTGATGCACTGCAAAATGCAATAGGCATGGAGGCAGATCACACACCATATTGTATGCAGAACTGAAATGATTTTAAGGGCTCAATTTTGCCACCCATCTTTTAGTAGTAGTATTTACTATTTGAATTATTACAGCACCTAAGAGTCTAACTCATAGACCCGGTGAGCAGCTTACTTTGCAAGTAGTCCCAAAGGAATCAAATGAATAAGGCTGAAAGAATCAGGCCCTGCATTATATTCCATAATATTCATGACGTCATATTTCATTCTATTTCATGACATCCTATTCAGTAATAGCTATAAACATACAATAGTCTGATACATAAACTAGGACTGAATCCAGACTATCATGTCACTGTTAAGGAATGCAGAGCACAATTATACCCTTATGCAGTTCATACATGGTACGAAAAAGAAGTCATGTTTTCATGATTTTATATTTTTGTTCATTTTTCCCTTTGTGTCGTCTTGCCCAGCAGTTCACAAACTAATTCTCACTTTCATTCCCCACCTGACCAGGCTTTGGCATTGTTATGTTAAAAATCAGATCATGTCAAGTTGAAGATCTGACAATTACTGAATCCGTGAAAGCTCTCATTCAAAATCATTTAATATCAAATAGCAGGTATCCTGTCTGGCTGTTGGCAGGTTTCTAACTGATCGTTTGATTATACACATTCTTTACTTTTTCAATAGCAGATATCTAATTGTTGCTGTTGCACACAGCCAATACATGTCTTGCTGCTGACATTGATATGACAATCAAAGTGGTACTGCAGTTCTTTTATTATGTGAATCACTAGCTGTAAATTAACCCACATACAATAAAAATTAGATATTGCTGATAGACTTTATGGTAATTGTCTGACAAACTTTTTTCTGAGTTCAACGTGCTATTCCGTTGTATATTAGTATGGAATAGCTGGACAGTCATAGATCCAAACTCCCTGCTGTCCCTGTTGGGAGGTGGTGGCATCTCCAGAGGGCCAAAGGAAGCTGCTTATGGGCACCAAACCATTCATGCAAGGCAACTGCATTTACACTACAAAGATGATCTAAGGAAAAGGGGTTCTATGGGTGTGTTCATCCAGCAGGGGTTTTGTTGCTGACTTTTTTTGACTTGCAGGACTTCCCCTTCTTTCTGAATTTTATCTAGGACAGCTGTTACCTTTAGTAGCACCCAAAAAGTAGGAGACTCCAAAAAACCCTTTGCAGATGCATTGCTCTTTGAAATTTTAATTTCAAATAAGCTTTTAATACTATGCAGGAAGCATTTGTAGGGAGAAGTTTATCCAGGGTATATAGTCAGTTTTTTACCCACTCTCTAATCAGTTTGGAATCTGATGATACCTTCCTGAAAACTATTCTGCCTGTAGGGTACTCTGCAGAAACCCAGTTGGATCCCTAACACTTTAGCATGTGGTTGAGGTGGCTAAACTGGAAATATCATCTGAGGGAAATACTTTATTATGCAGAAATTTAGAGATTACAGAAAATCACATGAAAGCTAAATAAATATGGATTCTTAGAGTTAAAGAGTGAACTGAGGGAGCAGAACCTATGAAAGAGATCGCTATAATTGTCAGTAAATGAAATTTTATTTTGACCCTCTGCTACCTATTTGAAAAAGTACATAGATTCTCTTGTGCTCTCTACTCTTTCTCCCTCATCCCCAACAGAAGAAACTCAGACTGGGAAAAAATGGAGGTCAACAAAACAACATCTCTCCCCAACACAAGAGTTTGGGAAGGGTTGATAGCTCCATTGCTAACTATTTTTGATTATTTGCAATGTGACATTTTCCTGTGGGCCTTAGACTATGAGATAGGGACATAGGAATTGCCATGCTGGCTCAGACCAAAGTCTATATAGTCCAATATTCTGCCTCTGTCCGTGGTCAGAATCAGATACTTCAAAAGAAGATGTAAGGCTACCCCAGTAGGTACATGTAAGATAATCTGCCCCCTATTTTAGGTCTCATTCATTTCTAAAAGTAAGAGATTATTTTATGGCTTGAAGCATGGGGTTTAATATCCCTTTCAAAATATTTATAATTAATTATGATAACTCTGGATGTTCTTCATGTTCATATAAGCAGCAAGATTTAAAAAAAAGATTGGATACATATTTGGCCCCAACGAATTCCATGGAAAGAGTTCCACAATTTAATTATGCCTTGGGTGAAAAAGTATTTCATAGACTTACAGTCCTTAAAGACAGAAGGGACCATCATGGTCACCTAGTCTGACTTTCTGCACATTGCAAGCCACAGAATCTCAGACTCTGTAATAGACTTAACCTCTGGCTGAGTTACTGAAGTCCTCAAATCATGATTTAAAGACTTCAAGTTACATGACACCCACCATTTAAACCTGTTTAAACCTGCAAGTGACCATGACCCATGCTACAGAAGGCAACAAACAAACAAACAAAAACAACAGGGTTTCTGACAATTTGACCCAGTGGAAAATTCATTCCTGATCCCAGCTATGGTGATGAGTTGGATCTGAGCATACTTGTAAGACCCACCATCCAGACACCTAAGAAAGAATTCTCTGGAGTACCTCAGAGGTCTCTGTACTTGGTGTTCCATCTCAAGCCATTGAGAATATTTGCTACTAGCAGATGCAGATGGGTCACATTGTAGGCAACCATGCTATCCCCTCCATAAAGGTATCAAGCTCAAGTCTGACTTATCAAGCCTGTCTTTTATTAGTTTTGAGTTTGTCATCTTTTAACTTCATTGAATGTCCCCTTGTTCTTGTGTTACAAGACAGGAAGAACAGAAGGTTCCTGATCTACCTTCTCCATATCATGTATTACTTGAAGTTTCCTGTGTGTGTTGTGCAACCTAATGTACTTTACCAGGAAAACGCAAGCAGATAAAAACAGCTCCAGAAGGACTTTCAGAAAGAAATGGTTAATAAATTAATCTACAATGATCCCATAACCCACAAAAAGTACTGTGCTCTTTTCTGAGGGTGCACCAGGCCTTATTCTGTCTGAACTGCCACTTACCCCTAACCTTAACTCCTCTGGTTAACACTTCAAAGTTTCTTTGTCTTTTTTATTTACTCTATATTGAGGATGCATAAGTATAGTATATTCTGTAAAGAGGACTAGCAAGAGAAGAAAAAGAGATTTACACCAGTTTTACATTATTGACTTCAATACAGTTGCTCCTGATTTACCCCAGTTAAATAAGAGGAAAATCAAGGCTTGTTATATTTAACCTGTCCTATTTACCCTTTCTGTTGTTATCCTCTGTTAAGGCTGAATCCCCACTCTGTCACATGGAGTATTGAAGGTGGGGGCCCAAAAGGCTTCTAAAAATGAATCCTTTCCACTCCAGGCTTGTATTAAACTCCCAAGGTTACAGCTTTTCTCTGACCCTGGCTTGGTAAATGCTGCCACCACTCAAA